>OX596261.1:7044793-7779208 GCA_951394255.1 Polyploca ridens
GGGGCTCTGGCATATCATCAGGTGCCCTCCTACCTGCAAGGCATAATCAGGGACTACTTGCGCGACAGGTACATATTGTACATGGACCAAGACGGTAGGAGAATCCGGAGGGAGATCACGTGTGGGATTCCACAGGGGTCAGTGTTGGGCCCGCTGCTGTGGAACCTAGCGTACGATGCGGTTCTGCGTGTCAATCTCCCCGCTGGTGTAAATGTCGTTTGCTATGCAGACGACACGTTGGTGGTCGCCAGTGGGGATACTTTCGAGGGGACCAAACAGCTCGCCGAGCTTGGGGTGGAAGTCGTCGTCGCCAAAATCCGCGAGTTGGGTTTAGAAATAGCGCCTCACAAGACCGAGGCGCTATGGTTCCATAAACTGCCTAGGAGCAGGGAACCACCCGACTCGTGCGTCCGAGTGGGTGAGTCGGAAGTCGGGGTGGGGCGGTACATGAAGTACCTGGGCCTCACCCTCGATAGTCGCTGGGGCTTCGAAGAGCACTTTGATCGCCTAGTCCCCCGGATTGAGAGGGTGGCGGGTGCCATGCACAGACTGCTGCCCAATCTCGGGGGACCGAGAGAGGAAGTTCGCCGCCTCTATGCGGGGGTCATACGATCCGTAGCCCTTTACGGGGCGCCCGTATGGGCAAAGAGGCTGGCCATCCGACGCTGTAGAACGAAAGTCTACAGCGTCCAGCGTAAGATGGCCCTACAGATCGTACGGGGATATCGCACAATATCCTTTGAGGCGGCAACTGTTCTGGCTCGCTTTCCGCCGCTAGACATTCTGGCGGACATGGATGCGAGGGTTTATGACCGGATCCGCATCGTCCGCCAGAGTGGTGGAGGCGACCCAGAAGAGGCGATCAGACGGCAGGAGCGACTTATCGCATTCGCAACGTGGCGTGCAAGGCTCCGCGAGGAGCGGCATGCATGCAAACGCGTTGTCGAAGCAGTCCTGCCGGTCTTCGAGGCCTGGATGCAGCGACAAGGTGGACGACTCACCTACAGACTTACACAGATACTCACTGGGCATGGGTTCTTCGGTGATTATTTGTGTAGGATCGGACGTGAGGCGACGGCGGCTTGCTTCCATTGTGGTGGAAGCGGCCAGGACTCCGCATCGCACACGCTCGCTGTGTGCCCCGCGTGGGAACCCGAGCGGCGGAACCTGGTCGGCCAAATCGGTCGGAATCTCTCCCTGCCAGCAGTCGTGTCGGCGATGCTGAGCGGGGATACGGCGTGGAGGGCCGTGGCCTCCTTCTGTGAGACCGTAATGGTCCAGAAGGAGGCGGCTGAGCGGGATCGGGAGAGAGCCGATCCCGCCCGGAGACGACGCCGCCGAGGCGCAGCAGTGCCTCGTGGCGGCCCTCCTGCCCTGTAGCTGGGGCTAAGAATCACAGCTACGGTGTTCCCCTGCCTGTCGTAAAAGGCGACTAAACGGGGACCTTCGGGGTCGTGGGCAATCGGGGCGGGGGCCCTGAACGCCCAGAAGCGACCCCGAGGAGGACGATGAGTCGCTGTGGTCACGATTCATCGTGCGATAGCACCGCGAGGGTGCTGGGGGGAGGTATCAAACTTCCCCCGGGACGGGCTATCACAGCGCCGCGCATGGAGGGGCGAGCAGGTACGCGATCTGGACGAGAGCCCGCCCCCCTCTGTAGCGCAGATGGCGACCACCGTGGGGTTTTAGCCGGTAAAAGTCCGGCATAACCTGGCCGCTCCCCCCAAGGCGGTCGGGTATCCTATGAGGATTTCCCCACGATAATAAAAAAAAAAAAAAAAAAAAAGATAAGTAGGATTCTAAATTAGCTATTCAGTCTCAGACAGTAACTAAAACAAAGGTGGCTAGGGAGTGCGACGAAGCGACTATGCAAACACCCATGTGCACTGCACGCTGCGTACGCGCAACACAACTGGGTCGCATCGCGTTTATAGTGCAACATAATAGTTCTTATTCAATATGAACAAACAGCACAAATAGGTATAAATTGTTAGCATATAAAAAATAAGTTAATTAAAAATGTAAGTAATAATGGTTTTAAAAGACTGGTAACACTGTTAATAGAGAACCTAAAATTAAAAATTAATATCGGTGGTGTCTCTGCTATAATAAAAAATGTAAGAACGTGTTTTGTGTTTTATATGATCCACGGGCCCCGACAGGTTATGGGCGCAGCAAGCAAGAAATGTAAAAAGTGCCTAAAGAACAAGAAAAACATAAAATACCAGTGATTAAAAAATAACAACAAGTTCACCAAATAAACATAAAAATGGACAAAGAAGAGATACATATAGAAAAATTAAAGGACAGTGAGAGTTTTCTTCTATGGAAATTCGAGTTTAACATTTATGTAAAAGCGGCAAAACTGAGTGAAGTTTTATCTCCTCATGTCAAAGATGACGAAAAAAAGATGGACGAATTTTTAACAAAGGATGCTAAAGTACAAAAGATTATTATAAACACAATAGACAGAAAGTTGAAAGGTCACATTTTAGGATGCCAAAATGCCCTAGAAATGTTCACAAAATTATGTGAAATATTTGAAGGAACAGAACAGCGAAATAAGTCATCATTGTTACAAGAATTTTTCAATTTCAAACAAGACAACAGATCTCTCACACAACTAATTTCAGATATAAAAAACCTACAGTTTCGACTTAATCAGATTGGTGAAAATATTAATGATGATATGGTTATGTCAAAAATACTTACATGTTTACCGAGCAACTTAAATCATTTTATTACTGCATGGGAATCAACATCAGATGAAAAGAAAACACTCACAAACTTAACTAACAGATTACTCAGTGAGGAAAATAGAACAGAAAACAGAAAAGCAAAAATAACAGAAAATCAGATGGTTTTCCAAGCTACTAATAAAAGAAATTCTAACATTAAATGCTTTAAATGCAACAAAACTGGGCATGTGAAGAAAGATTGTGGAATGTGTGCCATTTGCAAGAAATTTAATCACAATGAAAAAGACTGCAAGTTCAAAGAAAAACAGTGTTCAATATGTAAGAAAACCAATCATAATAAAGAAGATTGTTTCTTTAAAATTAAAACTAAAACAGATGCAGCATTTTTCACTAAAACAATAAAAAAGGAATCAAAGAGCAAAGAATTCATCGTGGATTCAGGCTGCACAGCTCACATGACCAACAACATAAAAATACTGACAAACCTTGAAAACAAAATATCAAAAGTGTTAACAGCCAATGACCAAACAGTTGATGTACAGGGCCAAGGAACTGTAAAAGGTGATGTTTGCCAATTGAATAATACCTTGTTTGTACCGGACATATCACAGAACTTGTTGTCTGTGAATGCAGTCACTAATAACCAAGGAACAGTTGTGTTCTCAAAAAATAATGTTAAAATATACAAAGAATCAAAGTTGATATTAACAGGAAAGAAAGAAAATGGTTTATATAAAATTAATTTAAATGAAAAATATATGAGAGAACAGACTTTATTAGCAATGGAAAATGGGACAGCTTTAGAATGGCACCGTAAACTTGGTCACCCAGGAAACACAGTATTAGAATTATTACAAAATGCTGTAGATGGCATAAAAATATTAGGCTCTACCAAACTAGATGAAAAATGTGAAATATGTATACAATCAAAGCAAGCTAGACTACCTTTTAATACAACTAGAACCAGAGCAGAAAGAATTTTACAACTTATACACACAGATGTTTGTGGTCCATTTGATATCAATACACATGATGATAAAAGTTATATACTTACCATAATAGATGACTTCAGCAACTTTACAAAAATCTATCTTATTAAATACAAAAGTGAAGTACAAGATTACATAAAACATTACATAGAAGAATCTGAGAGAGAAATGAATAAAAAAGTGTCTTGTATAAGATGCGACAATGGAGGTGAATATACCAGCAATGAGTTTAAGCAATGGTGTATGAAAAAAGGAATAAAAATAGATTATACAGTACCTTATTCTCCTCAATTGAACGGTAAGGCAGAGAGAATGAATCGTACACTCTTAGAAAAAACTAGAGCATTACTGTTTGATTCAAATTTAATGAAGGAAATGTGGGGTGAAGCTATGTATTGCGCAGCATACATACTAAATAGATTACCAACAAAAACCTTAACAAATAAGACACCTTTTGAAATTTGGCATGGTAAGAAACCCAACATATCAAACATGCAGAAATTTGGTTCTACTGTTTATGCTAAACAATTACAACCAAATCTTAAGAAACTAGATTCAAGAACTAAAAAACTAATTATGATAGGATACACTAATAACGGATACAGATTGTGGAATTCAACAGAAAGAAAAATAGAAATAGCAAGAGATGTTGTAATAATTAATAATAACAAAGATACAGAGATAAATGAAGAAAATAAAGAGAAAAATATAAATAAAAAGATGGAAAATATACCAAAAATTTTAACAAATGAAAATCAAATGGAAGAAGAAGAATACAGCGATAATTACAATAATGATAATAATATAAGTACAACAGAAAATATAACAGGAATAACTGAAAGTGATGAAAATATAGTAGAAACAGAATATAATATTGAAGAAACAAAAAATGTAACAGAAGAAGAAATAGAAGAAACAGAGAATGAAACAGAAGAAAATACTCTAAGGAAAAGCAAAAGAATTACAAAAAATCCAGAATATTTACAAGATTATGTACTACTTACCTATAATGAAGCTATTTCAGGCACAGAAAGTGACAATTGGGAGAAGGCAATAAAGTCAGAAAAGGAATCTCTACAAATAAATAATACATGGCAAGTAGTTGATATAAAAGAAGCAAAAGGTAAGAAAATCCTATCTAATAAATGGGTCTTTCGTAAAAAAGATGATGGAACCTACAAAGCAAGGCTTGTGGTGAGAGGTTTTGAGCAACATGGTTTAGACTATGATGAAATTTATAGTCCAGTGGTAAGCCAATCAGCACTTAAAACTTTATTTGCTTTAGCCGCTCATAATAATTTTGAAATCCTTACTTTTGATGTTAAAACTGCATTTTTGTATGGGGAATTGACTGATGAGAATGTTTATATGCACATACCAGATGGTTATGAAAAAGATCCTAATAAAATTTGTCATTTAAATAAAGCATTGTATGGGTTAAAACAGGCACCTATTACTTGGAATAATAAATTCACTAAAACTATGTCAAGTTTGGGTTTATTACCTATTAAAACTGATAAATGTGTATTTACAAATAAAGATAATACTGTAATCATTGCTATTTATGTAGACGATGGGTTAGCTATTGCTAAAGAAAAACAATTGTTAATTAATGTACTAAACTGCCTTAGCAAAGCATTTGAAATAAAAATTTATGAAAATCCAAAGAGTTACATAGGTTTAGAAATAATAAGAAATAATGAAGGTATTAAATTAAATCAGAAAAATTACACAGATACATTATTAAAAAGATTCAACATGAGTGATTGCAAACCTTGTAAAATCCCTGGAAACACAGATAGAAAGATAGAGACAGATTTGACAATACAGACAAAATTTCCTTATAGAGAACTAGTTGGAGGATTATTATATTTATCCACTCGTACTAGACCCGACATAGCACAGGCAGTTAATGAAGCTAGTAGAAAAATAGAAAATCCAAACAGTACAGATATTATAGCTGTTAAGAAAATATTAAAGTATTTAGCTGGAACAAAGGATAAAGGTATTAATTTCAAGAAAGGATGTAAAGATTTAATCTTAAATGCATATTGTGATGCAGATTATACAAATGATGTTATGACTAGGCGTAGTATAACAGGCTATGTAATAATGTTTTCTGATGGACCAATCTCTTGGTGTTCAAAAAGGCAACCAATTGTAGCATTATCTTCTACAGAAGCTGAATTCATCTCTGCAGCAGATTGTTGTAAGGAAATATTATACCTAAAATCTTTCCTGAAGGAATTGATTCCATTTAATTTAAAAACAATACTAAATATAGATAATCAAAGTTCTATACAACTAATTAAGACAGGTTCGTTTAATAAAAGATCAAAACATATTGATGTGAGATATCATTTTATTTATGAAAACTTTGTAAAAGGGAATTTCATTGTAAAATATTGCCCTACTGATCAGCAAGTAGCTGATATACTCACAAGCCATTGTTGAAAAATAAATTTGAAATTCATTGTAATAAAATAGTGAAATAAGTAGTTACTTATTAAAATTAGATAAGCTATAACATAGAATTATAAGTTATGTTATTTAAAAATATAAGATACATTGATGTGTAATAACTTAGATTGAACTGCTATGAGTAGCTGATCTAGAATTCATAGTATAGAAGTAGTGATTTAATTATAAGTTTATAAAGTTAAAGATAAATTGTAATTGTTAGACAACTATATTAAAAAATGTTGCAAGTAATTAAGATAAAAAGATAAGAGTATTTTTTGAAAAATATTTTTGTAATTAAACTCATTAATAAAAATATTGTTTAAAAAATAGGAGAAGGTGTTAGCATATAAAAAATAAGTTAATTAAAAATGTAAGTAATAATGGTTTTAAAAGACTGGTAACACTGTTAATAGAGAACCTAAAATTAAAAATTAATATCGGTGGTGTCTCTGCTATAATAAAAAATGTAAGAACGTGTTTTGTGTTTTATATGATCCACGGGCCCCGACATAAATGAATACAAGGATTGTAGACGCAATAGTAAATTCAATAGTCTTTTATGTTACTCATTATTGTTATATTCATCGCCTACAAATTATTAATATTGAAATGTTTGCTAATAATAATGGAGTTGGTCAAACAAAAACTCGTGACTCTTCAATTTGGAAGTTTGCACTTCGTCTACGTGATATCCTTTTGTCAAATCCAAACAAATCTTGCGGCTGGGATGGCGCCAACATTCTTTGCCTTCATCGTAATCATCCATGTCTTTAAAAACAATAAACATTATCGTTCGCGAAATAATCAGTGACCAATGTTCCATAACCAACCAGGTATTTGCCATGATGATGTTGATTTCCTGGTAGTAAAGTTGTACAAACAGTTTCAATGTCAAAGTTTACGAGCAGCAAATGAAGTAACGCGTGCGTAAATCTTTTCAGAAGAATTTCAAGATCGCCTTTAATCTTTGAATATTTTTTTACGAGGCATTATCATATCGAGATCATGATAAATTATTTCCTTCCTACTATTGTGTTTGCACACGTAAAAGACAAAGTAGGCACTTTTAAAGTTATCAACGATGATATCTTTGTATAATGCGTGAATATCGAAATTTGTCGATCAAGAACCTTAGATACAGATACCCAACGAAACCTTTTAAGAACGAAACTTCACATGCAAGGTCCAAGGATTCCTATAATAATTTATAGAATTTTATTAAAGTTTTAATTTTAACAATGAATCTAAAACATGCCTTTTATAACTTATTTATTACCTAGGATACGTTGATTGCTTAAAAAACGGAGTTTAGTTTATGCATGAAGATGATATTATTAAAATTTCTAGCAAAGTGTGGATGGTGACATCAAAAAACGAAGGTCATAATTAAAATGAAGTATAATAAATTGAAATTGTAACCTAAATTGATGAAACACACATTGACGCACAAGTCAATTTTTCTAATCAACACTAGGTGACCAATCATTAGAGATGAACAGTCTAGAGTCTAGACAGGATGCATTTGGTAGTAATTCAGTCTCTATTCAATAAAACTTGTACGTAGTATTTATATACTCTGAGATAAAACATTGTCATTGGTGCCGATTCTGTTGTAAATCGCACTAAACTAATTTTAGTCACATCTCATCTCTTTCTTACGAACATGAATGAAAAAGGATAGAACATATTTTAAGTTGTCAAATTAATCTTTGCCGTCTTATTTTGCGTGTATTTAGGCGTAAGCGCGATAGATGGCGATTAAAATTATATTGAAAACAAGCATTGGACTAATTTGACAGGACTAAATTTCTTACATCCTTTTCTTATGTTCTTTGTTAGAAAGAGACATAGTGACATACAAATTAGTTTAGTTGTGAACAACAGAATCAGGGCCACTGACATGCCGACGTACAATTTCTATTTAAAATTGTTTACTTACCATCACAGCAACTATAAGAAACGCGGCTGGAATGTTCACCATTTTCACAGTTCGTTGAAAGTCTTTTATAAATTAAATATCACTTTATTTTTCACTCTTTTGACAAGACAAATGAGTAATTTGTCAAGCAAGAATGTTCGTTATGAGATGGTTTATTTTAACTATCTTTTATCTTTAATATAGATAAAAGATGTCAGTGATCTGTGAAACAAATTAATTATATCTTAATGAAAGCATTTTTCTGACAAAAATGTTTTATGAAACTTTTCTTCATATCTAATATAATGCTCATATTATGTGTTTTATTTGTTCATAACAGGTGATAACCTACATTTGTATTAGTATATTTGTATAGTTATTTATAATATCACGTATCGGAAGCAGCTGACATATTTTTGGAGGTATATGTGAAATGAAAAAATGCAAATCTGTCACGAAATACGAATAAAATCTGATTTCCATCATTACTTATACGAGAGTTTTGATTCATTTTTGCCGAACGAGAAGAGTAGTACTGAATATTTTCCTGTTCCAATTCATAAAATTACCTATGCCTGAGAATCAAATCAAAAAGTATTTATTCAATTTAGGTCCTCATAAGGCACTTATAAAAGCTAACATAAATAACTCTACCAGTTCCAAATACAACTTGAACTGAGATGATTCCGGAAAGAAACTCAGTTAGTCCTTTTTTATATTTTTCTATGTGAAAAGAAGATTAAATATTGTTATGAGAAATGTTAACATAACCAGTAGGAGGATAGATGTAAATCAATTGATTGTTAAAACTTACGAGAGAACATAATCTATTTTAACAAGATTATACAATATTAACATTCGGCCCTGAAATATCGCTAAATCTATATCTAAATATTCAGCGACAATTGATGCAAACGTCGGCATTGGCAGATAAGGTCTATGCACTATCGTGCAATGGCAAATCATGTTAGCGGCTTGCATAATTTTGCACAGGTATAGTATTTTTAGCTCTTAGATATTATAAAAGAATGGCAATGAAGAATACCTGCGAGTCGTAAAAAATACATTCTTTCGCAATTTCATAAACAGACGGGCTTTGTGTTCATAAAGCATAGAGCTAATGCAAACAAATGAAGGCGAGATAACTGCTACAACGTAGAGCGCGCGCACATTTTTTATACATTAACGGAAAACGTAATGTACTATGAATTCATTCATATACGTTTACGTTACTATCCTTGTGCGAGATTTGATAGAATGTTCTACAATAATATTTATCTATTTGTCGACTGCTCTCCTGTCTATGACTATAAAACACAGTTGTAATATTAATTTATTTTTTTCTTATGCGGATTAGTCTTTATCTTCTTTTCACATACGGTGAATAAATTAAAACAATAACATAATTATATCTAGCTAGACTATATCAGTCAATAATAAATCAATATATATCGTATGGTTTTCAGCAGTACTTTGATGAGGATTTCAGAATTCACTTTGGATCGTCCAGCGATTTACATAAATTTACGCACGCAAATACGATCTAATATTTTAATAGTTACTTCTAATATTAATTCAACTATACGGAGGAACATCAATCATATCACGAGATTTTTATTTGGCACAAATCAAACTGCTGTATTTTTGAAAACGTTAAAAATAAACTCGTAAAAAATACGCGTGGAACAGTTTCCGACGGTGAGTTCTGCTAAACCTTTTCAAGGGCGTGCCGTAGTTCAAAGCAAACAACTTTTACAACTCCTTTAAATAGATCTACATTATTGATATCGTCTTTTAGATGGACTTCATCGTGTTTTTGCGTCACGGAGCTGTATTTTTAGTTTAATTTACACATGAATACGAAGAAGGTTAATATAACAGTACCAACGCGTATGTTCAATTATGTTCTTTACAATATTGTGAGTAATATTTAAATATGTAGCTGTTTAGTTAACTGACTTATTTTCAAGTAGGTAAGTATTTATTTAAATTGAAATTCCTCTACGCTGATACATAACGGTGTTAACGCATGAACTCTTCTTCTTTCTTTTTATTAAAATGTCAATTAGCATGTCCTACAATAAGAATTTGCGCGCAAAATCTTGTACAAAAGTGTTAATGTCCAAAGAATTGGATGTGATTTCAACGCTGGCGGTTGTTATTTGAAGAGATAACGAAGATATTCGTGATCTATGGAACAGATAAACTAAAATAAACAAAATTTCTTAGTATAGTCGCGTCTCATTAATAAATGTTGACTCTGACTTAAGAATGTATTGGACTAATCCCATATAAATAATTTTCAGCAGTTTTAGCTTGAAATTTAAAATCCTTTAACATATTTAACGTCAAACTGTACCCAGTTAGTCCTTTCTTGAATAATTTAGATAGAATTGTTAATCCAAAATCACTCAAGTTAGGGCTTAATGTAACCTTAATCCTAGTATAGTGGCTATGGTTTTATCTAAAAGTAGGACACATAAGAAATTTTAATACGCCTACAATGAACCTTCCTTATCCATTCCTCTTAATAAATTCTATAGTTGATGCTTTTGTTTTCTATTATTATGATTAAACATTGGCATGCCTACTAGAATAGCTATAATTTATTGCTTATTACAGGGTTATTTGTAATTTAGGTGCAGTAGTTGCAGAAGTAGAAATATTCATCAATATTGGTTTCAGCAAAACCGGAGAGCTACATATTATACTTAAATATTTTCGTTTTCAATTTATCATTATTCGAAATTGCTGTGTAATTTTTTTAACCGAACTAATTCTTACAAATACACTTTAATTGTTTAGACATCAGTCTTTTAAGAGATGTAAGCAGAAGATTCTATGTTTTATTTTTCAGGTAATTGCAATCGTTTACTTCAGCCATGAATGACGGGTCTGAATGAGTGCCCTGGGCACACTCCTGGCGTTCTGCCAATATCTCTGATTGCTTTGTTCTCATAATATTTTACTACGTTGTTACGAATCTCTTTGTATTTCAGCATATTCTTTAGGAAAATCATAAATCAGATTGGCGTAGGCACGTTAAAATGTTTGTTGCTTTTTTCCCCCATTTTTAATGGGACCATTATCGTTAAATTATCTGGATGCGGTTAGTGAAACTACAACGATTTTTGTAACATTTCTATCAAAATAATATTGCTGCTACCCGATTTACGTATTTTATTATTTATGTGCGGCCACTTTTCCGCTCTATGTCTGAATTTATTGACGTTAGACAAGAATTCTCTTTTTTAATGGAACTTTGTGGTTTTAATCTTTTTATTAAGTTATCTATTATTATGACCCAATTTTAAGTCCCTTTTTTGTGAGGTACTCAAATAACTAAATAAGCTTAGTTCAGTTATTATTATTATTGTTCCAGTTTTGTTTTATTAATAAAAGATAACTTTCTAAACATAAATATGCGTAAAGTTACTTAATTATTATCGATGACGGATATATATTAAACATAATATCATCACTTATCTCAGTTTTAAGCATCGACAGAAGCGAGACGAAAACGTGATTATTTTGATAACATTTTTTATTAAGGCTCCATTTACCAATTTAATAGAAATATGGAAAACTTCACGTTTTGCTACTATGACATTCGCTGATGTCAAATGAATTTTCTTTGAAATAAACCAGTGCAAAATGCTGGAATCAGATTAACGCAACGTATATTGAGTCATGTCACGTATTATTAATTGACAAGCGACACTAAACACAGCACTGCAGAGCTGCATATATCAATTGCAAGTAATCGCTCTAATCGAATCGAGTGATTCAACTACTGACGTTTTCAGGTGCTTTATGAACGATTGAAATTACCAGACATTGAAACTTTGTTGCGGAGTTATTAATGTTGCATTTATATTTCCAGTAAGAAGTAGGTATTATTTTATTGTTTTAAATATAAATAGTAATAAATATTTCACAAATTGAAAATTAAAACGATTAAAAAACCTATTATGAATGTATTTCTTAATTATGCAACCTCGGTTTCACCATTTAATTTTAATAAAAATGTAAAACAAAACTAATAATCTTTTAATACCGATGTCATTCTTTTTTATTGCGATATTAAATTTTATGTTATTAGGCTGTTATTTTTGTTTTGTCTTTGGTCCGTTTAATAAAGTGTAATGTTAATCAATTTTTATACTACATTTGTGGCAATTTAATTACATTACTGGGCCTTAACAAACGTGTTGAGGGCGTGTCGATGGGCCGATAGACGTTTAATGATTATGGTGGCTTTATAGGTGTGGGCTACACGAAATTACGTACGTACAATTTTCATTCGTAAAATTTATGAGCTTCTTGTTAACTCGAACAAGGTAATTTAGGTAAACGTAGATTTTATCAAGGCAGTGTTGAGTTCTTTGATTATCAAGAAGATTGATTATGTTGAAAATAATGGAAAACAAACGTTTGTGAGAGGTAAGTAAGTAGGCAGAAAATACATGAGTAAGACACGTTAGGTTGATCCATGACTTACGGACATAGGCTAACTAACACGTCCATATATAAATACAGGAAAGAGGAGAATCAATAATAACTTATTTGTATTATTAATTAATAATTTGTAATATTAATAAAGTGTAACAACACACGGTATGTGTAAGAATAATACTACCTACTATTCTGAATTTTCCGCATCTAAGTTATGTTATGGAAATTAATTTTCTGTCTCGCTGACATTAATATAATTTTTTATCTTCAATTAATTTTAATATTTATACGTGTTGATGGAATTCCATTACGATCAAAAGATTGTTTTTAAACGGCTTGATGGTGGAAATTCCGTGATGTTTTTAAAGATAACTGTTGGCATTCATTCATGTTTTATCAGATAAGGAATTTAAAGAGATTCTTTATTAATGAGCTAACACCTTGAGCACGATTTGCCTCCGGTCGTTTTCAACACACCTCATATTTAACACATTTGCCACTTGAACATTAATATTTAACGCGGGTATTATTAATTATAGCTTATATATTTATAGTATTCTTTTAATTATAGGGGATACAATTTTAAGTTTTATTGTATTGGTTTGATTTGGTGATAAAAGGTGAGAAATATATTATTGAAGATCATGCATGTATCTATTCAAATAAATAAAATTGATGTCTGTTTTGTATGTAACAGCCTTTTCTTAATGCATATGAAAGTATATACAGTAATTATACCAGAAAACCATTTTTTTTGCCTGTGTCTGTTTGTTCCAGCTAATCTTCGAAACGCCTGCATCGATTTTGACTGGGCTTTCACTGGCAGATAGCTGATGTTAAAAGGAGTAATTTAAGCTAATTTTGAAAAAGTGGGGTTCCACCCAAAAAATAGTAATGTATGTGGGTGAAACCACGGGGGAAGTTCCTCCATAAATATGAAAGCAGCTGAAATGTACAAAATTCTATGCTGTAGCTAAAATTTCCCAGAGTGCTTCAATGTTTCATAAAGTCATCTGAATAAAAAATATTTTTTAAACTCATTTTCAGTCGAGGTTACAGAAACTAATTTAACGTTCTGTTACATGTTTTCGCAATAGGTACTTTAATTACTTGTTCATGTGAGATGTTGGAAGTCACACATTATTTTTAAAGATTAAAAATAGTGTTTTAAAAAACAGAATGGCTAATTTCAAATGAGGTAAGGATATACTTTCGGTTATGAATAAAATTAATCAAATTTGATATAGTTTTATAGCGATGATAGCTCAGTGCACAGAACGTAGTGACGTCGAATCATTGGTAAAAGTCACAGTTTCCAATCATACAATAAGCTTGAGCTTTCGGAAGGAGAATAACGGTTTTCTCAACCACAGTACCTTACAAGGTAGGGTGACCAGATCTGATTTCTGGTTTTACGGGACAACTGCATTGAAAATACGGGATTCAAGGTGAAAAAAAGTGACTGGCCGTTTTCTTTATTAAAAATCAACATTCATGTTTTTTATTACTAAAATTTGGCATTATCAATCAAATAAACTAAACAATTACTAAATTTCTCAATGAAAGACTTTAAAAAACAATATTAAATATTTAAAAACACAACAATTGTTATATTATCTGGAAAGGAAAATGTGAAATAATCAACTAAATAACCTATACATACTAACTTTGATTTTCTTTATTAATTACCCTTAAAACAACCATGAATCAACAATTTGTTAATTATTTGGATAAGAAAATGTGGATTAATCAACTAAATAATATGTCCAAAGAAATTCTGACTTCCCAATTCCCTTAAAACAATAATAAATAAGTATTAATAAACACAATTTGTAAATTATTTCGAAAGAACTCTCACCCATCGCCATTCGATCGAATATGCGTGTGTTGTGTGCGAGAAAATAAATATTGTTCGAATACGTATTTTTATCATTAAATACCATTGAATCATAAATTTACGAAACAATGTACATAGAAAAATTCGTGCCTGCAATACGGGTCACCCTACTACAAGGGCACTTGTACACGCCTGGCTGGCTACCGTACGGACGGTACCATATGAATGTTGAATATTTGTCGCTAACCTACCGGGGTTTTCCGCCAAATGCTCTTGTAAAGCCAGCGTCTAGACTTGTTTACTTACCACCTTCGGCCATATTATCACTTAACATAGTGAAATTGTGATAAAAAAAAACAATTAAGTACCTATATAATTAAATACCTTTCTAGAACTTCGCATTTTGAAAAATAATTGAAAGTTAATTTAATATGTGGTTTTCCCAGCATGGGGTTCTTCAAAATGGATGTGAAGAGATTTTTGCAGGGTCGGCATTGGCAACGTGTGAGTGATACCCCTGGTGTTGCAAACGACAATAGGCTACAGTGACCGCTTACCATCAGTTAGGCCGCATGCGTATTTGCTACCTTAGTAGTATAAAAAGAAGCTAAAATTTCCTAGCACTTGCGTATCTGTTGGCAAAATTGACACAAAGAGATAACTTGGTCCCTTTTCAATTTAGGGTAAGTAAACTGTTATGGTTAGGGCGCCGAAAGCAAACTTTGACAATATTTATTATATTTTGTAATCGGCCCATTTTATAGTGTTTTATCTAGCGTTGTCATAGATTAAATAATAAACTCTTGCAACACGTCGGATAGCAATCTATTCTGTTATACCTCGACGCATATTCAAATTAACGTGACGTTGTTATTAAAAATGAGTCAGTTTTGTCACATTTCGGGTTCGTTTTGAAAATCAAAAATCTGGGCGAGGAATTTCTCATCAATTTGTTTTTGTGAATCGCATATCAATGTAGCTTTATGAATAGAAAATCTGCTAGTAAAAAAAGTTATATTTTACAGAACCTAATAATAAAGGTACATTGCAATGGGGCAGGAATACTCTAAAAACTATTTGATAAAGTATATAAGGTTCTAATAAATTAGTGAACTTTCTCTTGAGGGATGAATGTATAGGTCATTAGTACTCAAAAAATAATATTAGCAAAATAATCCGTGCAAAAGAAAAAAAAACTTCGACTTGCATAGAGACTCATACAAGTCAAAGAAGTTTTTTTTATTTTTTCCCCTCGGATTATTTTTCTAATATTATTTTTTGATTACTAATGACCTATACATTCATCCCTCAAGAGGAAGTTCACTAAATTATTAGGACCTTATATGTCATGTGGCAGACCCAGCGTTGCCAGACGTCCCGATTTTGGCGGGACGTCCCGATTTTTAGCCCGAAATTAAATGTCCCGCGCGGGACAGGCCCAGTCCCGCTTTTCGAGGATTACTCGATGGTGAAATAATCGTTGGACATAGAAGTGGGAAATTATAAAGACACCACTGCCACAGTATTACCATATGCCTAATGGTAAAACTGTGCCTCTGCACAGAAATGGCACCAGCTCTCCCGTGACGCGTCTTATACCGTGCCAAAGTCACAGTGACAAACTTCAAAGTCAACGCAATCCAACAATACGGCCGTATACTTATGCCGCATTCCCGTTGATCTAGAATCACATAGAATCATAAAATTAGGCAAGAAACAATTCCATGTAGCACAAGTAAAGGAAGAAATCCGAAAAGCGTTTTGTAGTTACATCGCAAAAAAAATTTATTACAATATAATCGAAAAAAAATGGGAAAAATCTTCGAGACTCGCGTGATGAATGAACTATTTACATAACTACAAGTTTCTACGGAACCCTCGGTGTGCGAGTCCGACTCGCACTTGGCCGGTTATTTTTAGTATGTCCCGCTTTCGGCGATAGAATCCCGCTTTTTTTACTCAAAATGTTACAAAATCCCGATTTGGCCGAAAAAAAATCTGGCAACGCTGGGCAGACCTCACCGGAGATGGCGGGATGAATTAGACTGCTTCAAAAAGAACTGGTTCAGCGTAGCAGCCGACCGAGAAGTATAGAAAAAGGAAAGGGAGGCCTTTGCCCAGCAGTGGGGCAGCATAGGCTAATAATAATAATATTAATATGTTATACATCTAAACTATAGGTACGTCGTAGGAGAACATGTACAGTTGTAGGCAAACGCGCATCTTACCCGTGCGACCTAGTTTATATGCTCTAAACTGATAACACAAATTAGATAGAGTGATAACAACCTTACCTACGATGACATTGGGTCCAAACGACCTTGATGTACATAATTTTTTCTACTGTTTACTCTCGATTTATGTTAACGTGTGTTTTATATCTATGTCGAGTTTTATGAAGCTCTAAATCAATTCAAAGTTATGCTAAACAGCTGCCTTTTGGGCAACCTTGTCATTTGTTTTACGTCTTCTTTATGTTATAATCTATATGTGAAGTCGTTCAACAAATATTAAGATTTAATTTATGTGTAATGGCCGTCTATTCCCCATAAATATTTAATAAAGGCTCTATGCGGTGAATTGCTAGAACAAGCGTTAAATCATTATCGGACATTAACCCTTCAAATAATACTGGTTTAAGGTTTATTTCAGTGGTTATGATAATTTTATTAGAAGTCAACTTTTATTAAGTAATTTGTAATAATTATAGTGACCGATAGTAGAACATTCAGATCTTAATGTCCGGTTAAGTTTAAACTAGTTTTAATTACTGTAATTCATTTCATATCCTTATATTATAAGTACAATTGAAAAATTATTCATCGTAAATATGTTTTATGATGAATAATAGTTACAGTTTAATTTTCCTCATAGACAAATACGAAGGCACACATTATTTGTAATGTGATAAATATTTAAGAAACAAAAACTTTATCTCTGACAGTGTATCTCGCTTTCATTCTGCTCTATTTCTTAACAACGCATTATTATCAAGTAAAATAAATAAATTAACATATTGTTTTAAATAAGATTGAAGAGGTTACATGTTTAAGTGTGAAACGTATTTTATCAGTAGATAGTAATAACAATATAGTACTTCTAAATGTATTAGATATTTTAAAACCCACTAAAGTAAATTTAAAAAAGTATATAATAATTCACCTGCATTTAGTTCTTATATTCAGATACTAGGTAGGACAAAAAATATTATTGTAGATAGCTAATTGAGTGGGTCTTGTGAGTTTTAAAATACGTTACCTATGCTGAAGTTATTCGTTAATTTATAAAAGAGATTTTAATATATTACGTCAATTTACATTTATTTATTTAATACAATTACTGCGTTGACAATTTTATTATTTACTCACATGACAGAAGATTTAATATAACGTAGATTAATTCTGAGAAACTCGGCGACTGAGTGGAAAAATAGCCTGAAAATATATAGTTTGTCTGTCAAAACAAAACGTTTTGTTTGACATGCAACTAATTTATATAATACAATGTTTATTTCAGATTGTTCGCATTAATTAATTTTATTTGAATATTTGCTTTCGTAAAATATGATTGTGACAAAGTATGTCATAGTTTTAGAACATGAAAATGTATTCGTTATCTTATTTTAAAAAGGTATAGATAGTTTATAGAATAGGCAATTATTGGAGTTTCATTAATAGGTAAACTCAACCCACTTTAATAGCTAATATGGTTGTTAGATCCGATTGGTTTTATGAAAATGGTTAAGTATTTAAATTATTTAAATGATATGAAATTATTCAGAATAATCATTCAGAAAAAATATTCGTTTGTCTCACAGATCATGAAAAATATCAACATTTCTAACACTTCACTCAAGTCCGAATGGCTATTTGCGATCGCTTCGCCTGCATGAGATGCAGAAGACAAATTAAAACGCCAATCTAACGTTTTGACAGTTCCGCATTTTCGCGCCAATTTTCCGGAACGCGCGGGAACGGCTCGGTCGGGTGTTCACTACACGGTCGGTGGCGCGCTCACGCGCTCTCAGTGTAGACTGTGTTGCGGCCGCTTCGCGCCCCATCTACTACCTTACGATTTACGAGCGTGACGCAAAAATGGACAAAATGTTTTGCGTTCCTCACATCAGGATATATCACGTGATTCGTCTCAAGAAATTGGACAAATTGTAAGGGCGTTACGAATTTAAATTAATTGCTGTTTTGTAGCTGAAATAATTAGTAAAATATTTTAACTGCCTATAAAAGTTTTTAACTGACTCATTCGTCAATGAAGCTGAATATGAGATGAATAATACTCTTAAAATCAACAAAGTCCGCAAATTAATAATGTACGATCCATTTAAGTCAATTAAAAGGAACACTTAAAAAACCGAAGCTGGCGACAGACATTTGGGAGAAACCGAAAAATGTATGCTGAAATTAATTCTAAAAACTTGAATCGTTAATTTCGTTATTCTAATTAGGGCACTCAAAAGCTTCATGACCTAATTATAGACGAGATTGTGAAGTTGTCCTTAATAATTTTCCCTAGAGCCGGTAGCTCGGTACATACTTTAGCTACTCTGAACGATTGATCCAGTTACTCGAGAATAAATTACCCATCATTAGATGCAACTGCATACAGAGTGTAATAAAATCTTGTGAAATCTCAAGTCTTCATCTTTATATGATTGGAGGAAAATATGAAGATAGGAATTGCCCTTTAGGTACTTATGCATATAGAAAATACAAAATGGGTAAGTCTAAGAAAATTCAATGCATAAATCATTGGTATTTAAAAAGTACAAAAATAGTAACCGTATAGTTTTATCGTTTCCTGAAATATTCTTACAAGCAAGTTTTCGAAAGATTATAATTCTGCAAAAATTAAATAGTCCGGAAGATTTGCTCGACACGCTATATAGCATACATGCATACATTATGTATGCATGTAGTTAATGGTGAAACTTATGAATCATATAGACATTTTATTACACCTTATTATGGAAAGGGTTGGTACTATAAACATGATTATCGGACATTAATTTGTTCTTGTTAGTAAAATTATTCATGAATTAGTTTCAGGTGCTATGGCACTGTCGGACAACCGGAATAGAAAGCTCATTCTATATGATCTTTTTTAAGTATGGATAGGCTGATGACAATCACCTTTACTATGGCTATGATGAAACCGAAGGTCCTTAATAAAGATATTCGCAATTATAGAGAGGTAGAGCATAGCGCCGAGCGGGACGACCTCCCACCAGGTGAACTGACGACCAACCCCCCTAGACAGTTGGTTACGCTAGGATCTAGCGAATCCTTATGTCAATCTCATACATTTTGTAGCGTTTCTATTCACGCAAACGCAACGAAAAGTACTTTGTCTAGGGGTACTGGTCAAAGTAGGTGGACGCCGCTGGATGCAAGCGGCCCAAAACCGTTCGAAGTGGAATTCAATGTGGGAGGCCTATGTTCAGCAGTGCACATCCATAGGCAATGATGAGAGCATAGCGCTTATTCGCTCAAAGAGCAGCTCGACTGGGGAAGTACCTCCGCCTTACAGAATACAACTTTATGTTGTGTTCCTGCACGTGACTATGGACGCCAGAGTTCATTAGGGAGGGGAAAAGGGACAGTAACTCGTGAGTGATACCCCGCGTGTTGCAAGCGTCTACATATATGAATACGGTTACCGCTTACTATCAGGTGGGCCGTATGCTTTTTTACCAATGTCGTCATGTAAAAAAAAATATAATTAGCGGGATTTTCAAAAACCACATTAAAAATATTAAATTCATAGCTTACCAAGGTTTCCATATTATTCAGTCTGCATATTATTCTAAAATCAAGCAGTTGAGAAACTTCTTGACTATCTTTGGTATTCCAACAAATTTTCTCTGCACGTTTAATCCAATCTCAATCCTAGTAACACAGAAGTCAGACTGCCCTAGTATCAGATGTTCAAATAGGATCGTACGTCACAGCTGCAGGTAAATGCACGATAAAGCCTCGAAGATAACCAGCATTTGACAGACAGGTGTAATTAGCCGCTCTGCCCGCTACCGGCAAATGGAAGCGTGTTGATAAGGGCCAGTTGTAGTCGACAGGTAGAGTAAACAACGATGCCCTTCGTGATTACATCTGATGGCTAAGTGGTCGGTCGGGATTGCGAAATGCTACTCCGATACGGATAATATGTCTTACTGTTACATTGATACCTTACAACTTGCTTGATTGAACTCGCGCGAGTTACTCGTACGGTTTATGAATGGAATTATAGATTGAATTAACTTGATACTTTCTATCAAGGTTCGTTCACTTGTATGATATTATATTTCAAGTACTCATACAAAAAAACTATGGGCTATCATTTACCAAGGTGCAAAATTATTTCACGCACTTAAAGTACCAACATCCAAAAAACGAACACTTCATTTATATTCCCAGATAGTCCAATAAAATAGTACTAAAGGAAGAATCAACACAGTCTGGTTTTTACGGGTTGGGATACGCACGCACGTCACGCGGACCATCTAATAAATAAAATCCATGCAAAATAGGTATGCGTAAGTCGTAAACTCCTGGAAACGCTACCGCACACCTCGCAAATTCCATTAGCTGACATTGAGAAACCAAATAAGCAATAACATAATAGTGTGAAACTGTGAAAAAGGCCACACACCTATCAATTGACATCTTAATTTGATTGACATCACATATATGCGTAAATACTTTTGCAGGACTACGCAATTTACAAACAAGTTTTCTATCTAATTGATATTAGTTTAGTGTAAAAAATTGTATATAAAACGTATATAGTCACCTCTCACAAAGATAAGAGTTGTATTCAATAATAAACATTCCTGAAAGGGAAATTTTGCATCAAATAATAATTAGCAAATTGTTATTATGCAATAATTTAAGCAAGCTGATAAAACTGTTTGCGCACTGCATACCAGTGTCGTAACTAACGTCACAAGACTTTCAGTTTACAACAAACTGTCAGGTTTTCTTCAAAACACGCACATTTGTTTGTCTAGACGGATATGGTGAATGTTTCTGTAATAATTTCACATTTTTATGGTAGGTACTGTGCAAAAATAACTTCTATCTGGGCGGATGTTATTGTAGGTACACTCGGAATTTCAGCCTAACTATTCAATTAGATACTTTTTTATGTACAAAATTGCTTATTTTAAAAACCATTACGTGTCAAGTTTATTTATAAGAAATAAGGTTAAACTGGCAGATGTTTTAGTTAGGCTCGTAACTATATAGTTCTTTCGCGTACAATAAAAACGCTGTTAGTGTTAGTGTAGCGTACGCTTTGAGGTCTTGTCAACAAGCGATGCGATCTATAGTCGATTTATTTACAATCTAAAGAACATTTTGAACTAATTTTTTTTGTATTATACCTAATAGCACCGAATAAAGAATAGTTACCTATGCCAAAATAGTTACGTGAAATTCAAAATAATTCAGTTGTACTTGTTGTCATCATCATCATCATGAGCCTATGATGTCCCACTGCTGAGCACAGGCCTTCGTCCTTTCACAAATGAGGGTGAAAGGGAATGAGCAAAACTCCACCACGCGTGCCCACTGCGGATCGGTGGAGGTTGGCTAGTGGTCAACCTACTGTTGGAATTTTTCAAGCCGCCTAGGAGACATCCAACTAGCTTAACGACTATCACAATTAAGTGATAACCGTGCCTTCCGTCCGAAGCACAAAAACGCTCGATTTGAAATACCACTAGGCGGTCACCCATCCAGGTACAGACCACGTCAGTGGTAGCTTAGCTTTGCCGATCGATTAAGAACGGCTAATCATGCTATACCACGAGCGCTTCTGTATTGTATTGTACTTGTTGTATTCATTTTTAATCAAGCATATTCTGTAAATAGTTTAATTAAATTATATTTTAGTTCCTGTGTATTTAAAAAATAAAGTTCCCATTGATTGAAATTTATTCCAGTACCGTATTTTTCTCACTCAATCAAGTTTTATTGAAAAATATGTCGCAAGTATGATGTTGTCGCGGTGAGTACAAAAGCCAAGATTTCCCGTAAAAGGTACATGAAACTGTCAGTTGGCTCTCTCATAAATCATTCTACTGTGTACGTAACGTAATTCGAACGTTTTCACAGCGATAGCGTGGAAATATAGGCAAACTAGATGTCGCAATTTTAAGGTACGCTCGCGAGGGCATGATAGTTGCGTAAAATTTTCAAGATGTTATGCAAAGCAGTTTAAAATCAGAATACGCTTTCTTTTACGAGTAAAAAACTTTTTTAAAACAAAAGGTTACTTTACGCCTCAGATGTATGTCCTTTATTGAGATTCAATCTTCCCTTGATGTAGCCGACATTTACGTACAATGGACTGGTACAAGGTGCCGCGGACAATTTGGTGGCTTATGCAACTTCGGAGATACCATCCGGCGATGATTTATACTGCAATGAGTAATTAAAAAATCTTTACTATAATTAGCGTGTATCACAAAGGAAAAAAAAAATCAACCATAAATATAATTTTGAACGGGACATAATTTATTGATGGAATGAATACTTAACAATGAAGAAATTCCCGTAAATTGATATTTTTCTAGATACTTAAATTGACAATATTTATTAATGGTATCTTTATTGAATAACTCTTGATTTTAAACAACACGTATGTATTTTTAAGACAAACCAATAAGGTAACTACAAGGTGCTTCGTAATAACAATAACGGTTAAGTGACCATACCATAACCATTGTAAAAACTAGTATTGCCACTAATGAGGTTTTTATTGTCCCTTCAATTTTAAAATCAATTTAATTATGGTTAAATAATGTACTTTTTTGTTTAATAATGGAAATCTGATTCATCGTGGCTATAACTTTTTCAGGTTAAAGCCAAGGGTATGATCCAAGAGATAGACGGACGCACGTCTCGCATTATAGGTTTTAACTCGGGTACTAGGAACGCAGCGGTGTGAAAGAGGTAGAAACCGATTGTACAATAAATATCCACAAAAAAACTCTCAGCCTAGGAAGATGAAAATGTTGCCTACTTCTATTAAATTTAAAGTATCATCATCATCAGCCTATAATATCCCACTGCTGAGCACAGGCCTCCTTTCACAAATGAGGGTGAAAGGGAATGGGCAATACTCCACCACGCATGCCCACTGCGGATCGGTGGAGGTAGGCTAGTGGTCAACCTACTGGTGGAATTGTTCAAACCGCCTAGGAGGCATCCGGGACCAACGGCTTTACGTGCCTTCCGAAGTGGTAGCTTAACTTTGCCGATCGATTAAGAACGGCTAAACATGCTACAACACGAGCGCTTCAATTTTTCAAATTTACAGTATATTCACCCGTAATTCCAAAGTAATTCGATCGTCTAAAGTTTCCAAGCCACACCTAGTAAGATCGATCAATCTGTATCATCATAATATGCCCTATACGGCAGCGCATTGAACCCGGGACCTTGATCAAAAATAGCCTAACGAATTTAACCAAATTTACACGGGACTACGAATACAAATTTGTTTAGAGCTTCTCTCACACATAGTTACATAGACGAATACAATACCGCATTTTTCTGCCACTAATGTAATCCATGATTGAAGGTTTCCAAAGGTGGACAGTATTTTTGTATTCCTAACATTTATATCAAAGTCCGAATAAATGTAAGAGAGGTCCAAAACAGTTGCGTGAGAAACAACGCTGTGATAAAATATACTTTTAAATTTACGATATCGAAGTGCATTGTATAAATGAAAACTACGATAAAAATAATACATTGGAAATAGATGCCCTAATAAAAGGTTTAAATTGTTTTAAAATCATTATCACTTTGCTGTGTGCATGTTCCTTTTGGGTAATAGATAATACGTATATTTTTTAACGATATCTATCGCACAGTGTTTAGGCCAAGTTAGTACACAGGCCTTTATTTTCATACATGGGATACGCAGTAATAAATTAAATTATAGTTACTTACTTACTGAAATATGTACAGGGATCCATCGTTAATAAGGATTCTTCGATAAAAAATAGTTAAGTAACATAAGAAACAATCAAAAAACATCAGCAAGGGCCTTGCGGTTATTCATAATTAAACCTACATTGCTGTATTAATGGCTGTACATTTGTGAAATCTTTGCCATATATTTTTATCAAGAAATACGGAAATGACACAGCCGTATCACTTTACGCGAACGAACAATTAAAAAGATTATTATTTCAACCTCCACACTCGTATATCAATAATAAAGTAGTTCTTTTATAAATAGCCGTTACGCGATAGAATTACAGCGTTGATAAAATGTGTCTATATGTTAAAAATAGATCGTTTAGTGAGATCAAATGATTTATTTCAGTAATTATGTGAATAGCATCCAATAGGAATGTTAAGTAACACCGCATGCGTGTACGCAGCGCATGATTCAGACGATTATATTCGGTCAATGCGCTAACACTTGGCGCCCATGTATTGAGCATCATCGGAATTCTCAGTCGTAGCTCATTTACTAAATATGATTTAATTCAAACAGTCTAATTAGGACTTGCAAAATATTTAATTTCGCACAATCCTGTTTTCATAATAATTACTACCCTATACTTACAGACCTATTTTCATGGTAAATGAATCATTTTGTTTGAATAACAATACTTGGATGAGTTATTGTTTTCATTGTCATGTCACCTTTGAATAATATGATATAATAAACTTATACCTGTTTTGTGTAAGTATGACATCAGTGAACTAGTATATTTAATGCATTATGGGTAAAATTACGAATTATCTTTTCATAAAATAGGACTCGTATTACGAAATAATTTTTACTATGTGACAGTTAGTAATCATGAAAAACATTTACCTAGGTACTTAAAAACATTTTAGGTTAAATTTATAACGAAATAAAAACTAAGACGTGTAAAACTTTTCTCGGAGGAAAAACGGTAATAATAAAATTATGTAAAATTCTAAACAAAGGAGAATGACCATGTTATAAGGGGAGTTGGGCCCACTTCGAAAGTTGTTGTGTCACAATGATTTATTTTTTATTTTGTAGAAAAAATACTATATTTTCATAATCAGTAAACAGTTTTAATTTTCTAACCCGGGTTTAAGAGTATCTTTTTTTTCTGAATCAGAATTTAAGGTTATAAAATGCAAAAAAATGCCTATTTACATAGTTTGTTTTAGTAATTCAATGGTAATGAAGTAGTAAGTCGGTAATCTAAGGTTTTTTAATGCAGGCTACTAAAAAAAACAATTTCTGTTTATTTTAATGTCCTACGAAAGATTAAACGTAGGTATGCTAGACGTTTTGGCGGGAACTTGCAAAGTCACCTTGCGTTTTCATCTTATTTCCATATATTCCTGTATTTTGAGGTTTATTGCATGTTATCAGTGATGTTGTATCCAATAAAGATCTATCCATGTGCACCAGTGACATGAAATGAATTACGTGTAGGTGACTTTTCAAGTTGTCTCGAAAAGTCCGGTTTAAGTTTTAGTGCAATGCCCACCATTTGACTAAAGCCTGACATACGGACGGTGACTAATCAGGCACCACCCGAAATTGATCCTGGCTAAGGACCTGCGTATGCTACCTTACTTATACCTACAGGACAGGATTGATTGAATGTAAAAAATGAAACAATTTAATAATAATAATAACATTTATTCTTCAAGAATGTCATCCAGAAATTGAGCTGGAGCACTTATATCATTATAGCGGCCCCAGCTCAAATACCATAGTATTGTCATAGTATGCGCACAACACCCTACCGTACGATTTCCCACTAGACAGTTGCAATAATAAGCAATGATGCTGTCTAAAGAATTTGCCCTATTATCATCTTTACTTATGAATAAATAAGTGTTATACACCTTACTGCTCACATGTCGAGATTTTATTCTGGCCCTAATTAAATAATTATTTTGACCTAATATTAAGGGCAAATCCTCTTCTATTTCATTGCTTATTTCTACATAGTAGGTACCATTTGTTCTACATAGCTGCAGATTCTGGCACTTAAAGGAATATATATTTTGTAATGAACTAATAAAACTTCCTTCACAGTTGTGGGTACTAAAAGACGTCCTGGATTCTCACAACCATTAAATACGCAATGACGTGAGGTTGTAGCAACACGTTTATATTTAAGCGAGTTAATTTTTGGTACTGTGTGTGTCTGCTGTTGTCCTTCTGGCGATTGGTTTGGCTGTAGTGGTTGCACTGGCTGTGGTAGAGGAGGTGCTTGGGGAATATTCACATCTGCTGTATCAACATCCATATCTGCTGTATCCATAGTGCTGGAACCCACTGTTGCTTGTGCAGGTCTGTGAGCATCTAGCTCTAGTGGCTGCCATCCAACATGCACGGCAAACTCTTTCCAAATGTGTTTCCTGAAATATGAAAATTAATTTTAATATTTTTAGTATCTAATATATATTGTAATGTGCTATAATATAAATTACAGTGTATGTTGGTGAAGTCACAGAAATATATTTTATAGCTGCATGTGCGGGCACTAAAAAGATAGTATTGAAAATATATCATAATATGCCTAGCTGTGATTTAATATATATTATAGCTACGTCTGTGATGGGCTTTATCCCTTATATGTTGGCTGTTATTATTACAAAGTTCAGTATAGATATCTACTTTTTTTGGTTATTCTTCATGATAGTATGTAAGCTTTCAACTTAATATAATTATCATGTTATGCCCGGACATAGAATACAAATGTGGCTTGGACTTGAACTCACAACCATTACATGGCAGGGATATAACCTACACACCAACAGGCCAGTCAAGTAACATAATAATAACACTGACCTGATGAGCTGGAGTCCATCTTAAGATAACCTCCCTTTGAGGACAACTCAAAGAAACTCTATGAATTCTGCATCTTGCAATTGATGTGCCACAACCAAAACATATTCTTAGATGTCCAAAAACAGGAGACATGTCATCTTATGATTGAGTAACATTGGATAGTAACCGCTCTTGCAGTAATTAAAAACATTCAATGCACATAATGTCATCAGATGATATCTGAAAGATAGAAAAATAAACATTATACCATATCAGTCTTAGCAATATGTTACTTACAATTGAGATTAAAGCAAAAGAGTAAGTTACTGAGGAGTTAATTTCACTATGTTCATAGCTACATGCCTATATGTTTCATAACTAATAAATAATTTATGATTTATATATGTATAATACTGTACATACTTTTCATTGCTTTTACCGTTCTGTTCTATGAAAAGACTGTAGGGTTAGAATATTAATAGAACTATTACTAGAGTGTGGTCCAAACCCCATGAAAAGAAGTGCACATACATAGTTTGACAGACATACATATATGCTAATATCTCATTTTTTATCAATACTTTAACCGATAACAAATGACAAGGAATCCAACATTTGTATGATATATCTGTGAATGCATCTATATGGAAACTGTTGACGCTTCGCAGAAGGTATCGTTGTTAATACTATCACTCTTTAATATTCTAAATCTATGGAAAAGACATTTTAAATAGGTATTATAGAAATAGATAGAATTTATCACTAATAATGCTGAATATTATTTGTGGGTAAAGGTGGTAACGATGTGAAACCCTAGATGAAATAGAGGGAATTAATAATATAACTTACTGTAGTAGGCGTTATCAAGGCTCGTAGGAGAGTTAGCATCTCCCCATTTAACTCCTCAATAGTACGTCTGCGAAGGGTAGGTAACAGTAACAACGAACAGTTCACACACCGTCGAGAGAGGGGACGGTTTGTCCGGTTACGAGCTGCTGTAGACATTTTTCACAATAATGTTCTAACGGCACTTATAAATGAAACTTGAGTCCAATCGCTCTCAAAACTTACAAAACTAAATAAGAGTCCAATATCTCATAACTTCAACATTGTTGAAGTAAAGTCGCTAAAGGAATACGTCGTAAGTAGCAAAAGTAAATACGGAGGAATAGAAATTCAACTCAACGCAAATATACACCACGCACGAAACGAACCAGGAACGACATTGATCGATTTGACAGAAAGATCGGCCGTGACCGTCCGTTCCAGGGTTGCCAGACGAACGAATGGGTAAATAAAAAGTCGTATTCCATAAGAAGGCTAATAAATAAAAATAGTACATTTGCAAAACCTTTGTTTTATTATTTAAAAAGCAAAACACTCAATTAAAAACAACCAAAATGATTAAGAGACATATTCTCCGTAAAGAGTTTTACTATTAATATTAATTAACAAAGCTGTCCCCCGCGGTTTCACCCGCATTCCCGGGATAAATAAAGTAGCCTATAAAACTCGGGGATAATGTTACTTCTATTAGTGAAAGAGTTTTTCGAATCCAACGGTAGTTCCAGAGATTAGATCTTTTAAACTAACAAAACAACGATTCCACTTTATTATATTAATATAGATAGATTATTCTATTAATATAGATGACTCGCGACGAAGAAAAATCCACGCAAATCGTTTGTTCGGCAAAACAACATACCTAAGTATAATATGTTGTTCTTTCAAAAGTGTCTCGTTCAAAGTCTCATTACTTACATCATGAGCCTTTTTCGGATCTTTGTTTTAATAAGATTGTTGCAGATGTCTATGGACTTTGGTGTCACTTACTATCATTAGGTAGTGCATCATATGCTCGTCTGTCAGATCGTATGTATAAAAAAGTACGAAAAAAGTCGTAGGACGGACTCACTGATTGGGATACAATGGACGGTAACTGACAGTGCGGACTATATTAAAATGATTTATTTTGTGACTAGAACTAGAATATAACTCGACACTGGCAAAAATAAGTCCTCATAAAAAAGATTTGGTGCCAATATTAAAACTAAGATTTAATTTTTCATAAAATAAATGAATACTTTAGATTATGTTATGTTACTTTTTATAACTATAATATCTTTTTAATCATTACATACTGTTTGGAAAATAATCATTATTATTATTCAACACAATTATTATTTAATGTCACTAAAAATTAAATGTATGTTTGGCATTTCTGCTGCATTAACCCACGAATATATCTAATTTGAGATCTAATATCACTCGCGTAAACTCGTTTCATCATTACTAGCGATATTTTACATAAAAAAAGCTGTATAGCGTTTTTAATTACGATGAAACTAATTTTAACACCTGGCAACATTTCATATGAATAAAAATGTGATTTGGATGGCGTACGGTTTCAGATATCTGTGGTGCGGAAGGCGTACCTACAGGTGTAAAGGAATTCAAGCGAATATATTATTAATGCTGTTTTTAATCCCCGGGTTAGAAAAATATCAATATTTTGTGAATGAACATAATAAAATAAGACTTGATTTTTGAATCATATTTGATTGAGACACGCGATGACACAATATTGGGCCCAAAATTAATCAATCTCCTTTATTAGAGTTAAATTATTTATATGAAATTATAATAAATAGTTTAAATTACATAGAGATGTTTAGGTGTAGTTTTATATGTAGAATGGAATAAAGAGTTATAAATGTATCCAGATTTACACAGGTAACCCGGGCGGGAACTTCAGTAAAAACACGGATTTCATTATGCCTATTACATTTCAAATTAAGTCAAAACCTACCTGATATGCAAATAAAGATGATGATTCAAATTGTGCCGCGTTATCTTATCTAATTGTGCATTTGTCATACATTGCAAATAATAAAATGTAGTACAAATTATACATACTCTCGCTACCTCTTATTCAAGTTGTCATAAACTATCTTTGTTTTAATAATTATCATAAAGTAAATATTCGATATTTCACGGACCAAAGATTATTTATAACGAAGCAAACATGTTATTGTATGTCATGCATTACTATAATTATAATTATTAATTTATTACGTTTATAATTCGGAACCTCTGATTTAATATTGTTGCTCTGAGGTGGGCGTTAATAGTTGCGACACAGTTTTTAACTACTGCAGTTGTTATCGTTTTGTATTTTTATTGTATAATGTGTTTTTGTTCTGAATAAATAAATAAATAAATAAACTTATCCGTGTATGGGTAGATCCATGATTTTCTTGTATGAATCCATAATCCATTCAATATCACATACAACTTGATTGATTGACAGACAACGCTCAGCCTAAACCTAGAAATTGACGGCCTTAGTCATAAAAGCTATTTAACTAAATCTACTGAATAAATAGTCAAATAAATAACGTCATCTTGCTGTCATTGTCAAACAATTTGACGTTATTTAGGTGACCACTTAATCAGCTTATTAGTAAAATAACGTTTTATGAGTAAGGGGGTAAATGTTAGTTTAAATATTTTTTAACTTTATGAAGGGATTTTCTGAAATCCAAGCCCTTAGGGTGTACAATAAGAAATCGCGAGTAAATCCGGACGCAAAGCAATGATTCATTGATTTTTTTGTTCAGTAACTAAATACAATACTTTGATCTATTAATATTTATTGCAATTAACTAAACATACAACCAAATTATTTTTTTCAGCGTCACTAATAAAAGTCAAATAAAAATTGAGGATTTTCAATACGATAAAATTAAAACACAAACCTTTATTTGTATTTTAAACAGGTCAAAGTCAAAGTCAAAGTCAAAGTCAAAGCCATTTATTCAATTTAGGCCCCAGAAGGGCACTTATGAAGGTCAAATTTACTGAAGTTACCACCGGTTCGAATATGTCTACGGTATTATATAACTGCTGCTGGCTCGATTTAATATCGTATTGTAGGTAATGGACAGATCGACAGCTGTCAAATTATAGATAAATATCTCCATGAGCAAGCAACTTACGATTCAGTTTATTATAGACACAAGATTGATTTCTTGTTATTGATTTCATGAACTATTTAAGTCTTGTGCAAAATGATCGAAACTTGAACCTGACAGTTCTTGAAATAATAAGCATTACTGTTTATAGGCCTATGTTTGACCGTAATCTCACCATGGTAAGTGATGACGCGGCCGAAGGTGGTAAGCTCACAAAGTCTAGAAGGAACTGGCTCTCAAGTGCAGATATCGGAACTCACCGAAAGGTGCTTGGCGACAGGTTTTTAACTTGAGGTTGGTAGCCAGCCAGGTGGGTACTACAAAGTACCCTTCCACCTTGCTATGGTTTCCTCACGATGTTTTCCTTCACCGAAAGCTCAAGCTCATTGTAGGATTCGAACCCGGGACCTTCATTTCGGTATTCGACGTCACTACCACTGAGCTATCATCGCCTCAAGTACGCAATAATATTTATTACGTAACGTAAATTAACCTAAAAATGCTTAAACAACCTTAACTAAACGTTACGACTGTATTACCTAAGAATAGCTTAAAGGGTAATAAATATTGCGTATTAAACTTTTAAATCACATAAAACTTATCTCTAAAGATACAAAGCTCGTAATGTTGCTAAAATAGAAATAATTTATAACGCGTATAAAATTAAAATAATTAATGTCACTGCAAAAAGCAACATAAATCGCTCACACGTTTTTCTTTTATTTATATTTCGTGTCATTGTATGTTTGTTTTATAACGTACTAATGAACACTTGTGGAAATTGATCAATATAATAATTTATACCTTTACCAATGTTGTTTAAATAAAAAAAATATTAAATGTACATGTGATATAACGAGTGGTGGTACTGTCGCAAAGTATCTAAATGGTAATAATTTCCTGTAAAGTCCACATAAGGTGAAACGTTAAAGGAAAACATGAATCCCCTCGTTATTTTTTGTTTGTAAATACGAAAGTTCGATTTCTTAGCGCACGTTTTCTAGACATAGCTGTCACACAAACTAGACATAAAGAGCGCCGATTTAAGGGTGGTGTTACACGTTTGCACGAGATAATTTGCAATAAAAGCGATGCTAACGAATGATAACACATTTAGCAAAAATATATACAAAAAGATGGAAACACATTTCTGTCTCGCTAAAGTTTTTTTTTAAATATAAAAACACATTAAGTAAATATTTTTTTGTATGGAAAGTCTATGACAGGTTCTCGTGATAATATACAGGTCGTTGTTTTGGTCAGCGACGAGCGACTCAGGGTCGATAATACAAATGATACTGGTGCTAAAAAAAATATAAAAAAAATACATTATTTTTTTTTTATAATAAAAATAAAAAAAATATAATTTTGAAAATCGTGTAATAAGCTAAAGTGTAGACATAATACTCAACGGGAGTACGAGGGAGTAAAGGGGTGGGCCGATGGCGGCTTGCGCCTAGCTCTAGACTGTGCACGTGCCTAGTAACCATACTTTGCGGTAATTTTATTTCAAATTGAATAAGGTATTTCTCAACATATTTACAGTATTTAATGGAATTAAGTCCATTTTTGGGGAATATATATTTTGCTCCTGGGTCGCTTGTCGCCGACCAAAACAACAACCTGTATATATATTATATACACACCGGCACAATTAGCGGAACACAAAAAAAAGCAGGATTTTAAAATCTTTTACTTGAGGAACTGGCCAGTTATGATATTTTTTTAATTTATTGTCAAATTTGAAAATAGAAAATTAGATGACATACACTTTTTTCATTCATTTGTTTTATTTTCCCGAACAATACGTTTTGTCAACTTGTTCGAGTAATAACTACGTAATTGTATTTTTTTTTGAAAAAATGCACTTAATTGTTTTTAATAAATTTGTTATTCTATAGGCAATTTTGTTTATTAAAAGCTCTTTATTATGCCTGACTTAACATCACTGGAAATCATTAGGGCTGATGAAATGGCCATACCTACAGATCGATTGCCTCAAGGCTTCGTCGACCAGTATCAACGATTCATCGCAGCATCCAGCGGTACAGATCGTCTAATTCTCTTGTGAGGAGGAGGGGTCAAGGTAGAAAAAGATGTACATCGAGGCGAGATGACAGTTTTTTACAACTTGGAGTTCGTAGGAATACGCGATTAACGGCTGTACAAGCTCGAAATGAACTGGAAGACGTTCGAGGAGTACGAGTAAGTGAGCGTACAGTTCGCAGGAGAAGTTGGTTTAGGGTCGTATATACCTGCCAAAGGCCCAAAACTTGAGAGACATCACCGCATTAACCGATTAAGCTATGCGCGAGAACATCGTCATTGGGATTTGAACGAATGGCAGCAGGTTCTCTTTACTGACTTTTCTGACTGAGTGCAGAGTTCTTTTAAAACAGATCGATGGGAGACAGCGAATATGGAGACGCAAAGGAGAACGCCATATACAGTCTAATTTTGAACACACAGTGGCTTATGGTGGCGGCTCGATTATGGTTTGGGGAGGGATATGTTTGGGAGCTCGCACGGAGTTAGTGATAGTCACAGGAGGGACCATGACAGCAGATCGATACATCAGAGACATTTTAGAAGAACATGTTGTACCATTTGCCCCATTTATTGGTGACGACTTTATTCTAATGCAAGATAATGCTAGTGCTCATAGTGCACAATCGGTACAGGTATATCTGAGCCACGTAGGTATACCGGTGATGCAGTGGCCAGCAAATTCCCCCGATATGAATCCGATAGAGCATGTCTGGGACTTGCTAAAAAGAAGGGTTAAATCCAGAATGCCACCCCCCAACAATCTGAATGAACTTGGAAACGCATTACTTGAGGAGTGGGAGCGGTTGCCTCAAGAAATCATCGATAACATAATCTGTAGCATGCCCAGACGAATGGAAACCGTAATCAGAGCAAGAGGGGGAAACACTCGATATTAATTTTGCTTTAATTTTATTGTTAAATCATTTAATGCTTACTTTTTTTTATTTCTTGTGATGGTTCATAATCATCTAAAAATTTCACTTATTTCAAATTTCTTTATTTTTCAATAAAAAATAACGAAGACTTTTCAAAGTCGTTGTTAAAAGATGTTAATCAATTTGTTATTTTGTGTCTAATTACATTTTCGTCAAATATATGCGTTATTATCTCATAGTCTCACTTTTTTTCTGTTCCGCTAATTGTGCCGGTGTGTATAGTTAATTTAGGAAAAATACAGATAACATACAAAATATTCAGCATTATCTTTATTTAACTTAAACTTAACTCAATATAACTATAGTGGTTTATACCACTGAAACTTTGTTACCGTATTCGTTTATATGTCGTATATCTTTCGCACTGTGAGACCACAGGCTTAACGATACCGATTATTTACAGTTGCTTGCAAATAAATAGTGTTCATTTTATCACGGTGTCGAAAAGCGGTAGCACAACTCTATGGACAAGTAAATGCTAGCGAAATAATAATAATCCGGTTTTAAATCAAAGTTAAGTTGTATTTACGATGTTCTGGCTGGCACGTGCCTCGGGCACTTGTACACACAGCAACACATCAAGCTAGACACCCTATATACCCATAACTACGCTACATACAATGCAGACTTTTGCGCGAAAGGGACTTATGCATCGTGGCAACGGCCAATGACAGGCCGGTAGCGGTTTGGTGCCTTGCGCTTACACACACAGACGCACTTTTTTGGCATTGTTTGATTATTGCTTTTTGTTTTTACTTTTGCAAGTTTTCTGTATCAGTCAGTCGCGCTAGAGTAAAGTATTCAGACAGTCGTCGCCCCAAAAATCGTCAGACTAGGAGTCTCGCTCGCGTTCACATATATATTGTTTCATTATTTTATTATATAAAAACTGAAAGATTTTATCCAAGTGCGTGGTGCAAATATTTATGGCGCCCCAATTAACTCCACAACAGCGGGAGCTGATAGTGGTGTTGAGGGATGGTGGATATTCCATTAAAGCGAATGAAAGAAGGACGGGGATTACGGTGAGTGATACTTTTTAATATTGTAAATTAACTGCATAATATAGAAATGTGTCCCTCTCTCTCTATAAAATTACGTTTCTTTTAATACAAACTGACCATGATTACCTGATGGTAAGTGACGATTAGGAAGATTTTAGTTGGCTTCAGCCATAGCCGTTCACACTCTTTCCGTGAAGTGAAGTGACCTAAGTAATATTTTAATGAATCATTTAGGCTCGGACATCTAGGTATTTATTTTTACTTAACAATTTCACGAACCTATTCAAATACCTTTGTTTTGTTCAACAACCTCTAGGTATCTCATATAATGATTGTTTGTGATACTATTTTTTAATTAAATGACATTATTTTAGAGGACAACGATTAATTTTTGGTTGCGACGCCATGAGGAGACTGGGGGCGACCTATCGGCTCACCACCGGCAGCTCTACCAGCGCGCCACCGCCGCTGACCAAGATGCTGCTATTATAGCGGTGCATAGCAATCAACCATTTTTATGCACGCAAGTTACTGCCACACAATATAGCGTAAGTAGTTTTTTTTCTTATAATTAGTGCTTCAGTTCCTTAATTTGAATTATGTTTTTATCATTTTTTCAGTTACTAACGACAATATACGTATTTTATAAGACATAGATGTATATAACATACACCTATATTATTGGCGAAAAATAGTAAGACATGAAAAATAGAAAAACACTATTTTTGTAAAAAAAATATGACAAAAATAGTTTTAATTTAAAATATTTTAATATTGAAAAATTCTTAATATTGCTCGTTAGTGTAGTTCAAGATTTCTATATTCGTTTTTTTTTCTTTATAAATTCATGACCTCCAATTATATAATAATTAATACTGAATGATTAAACACCCACTTAAAAAGTTAATAGTATTTTTGTCCAAGTTTGTATTTTCCTTCTTTAACGAATTAAATTACTTTTTTTTTTGCCTCAAATTGGTGTTTTTAAATCCGTTATTAATTATATTTGATTGTTGCTTTTCACTTTAATAAGCTATCTTGCGTGATTTCAGATATATTTCATGATAAGTTATTGGCCTTTTTTATATTGCTCGTCATGCATTCCTCAGTATAATCAACAACAAGTAGGTATTTAACAAACATAATGTCTTGTCAGTTTACCTTAAAATCCTACATAAACCATAATAGCCTATACGTGAAAAATACTACAGCAATAAATATTTATTATTGACCTTATTTATTTTTCAATCCTTGTAATTGTTCAACTAAAAGCCGACAAAACCTTTGAGGTGCCGAAATTTACAATTTGTCCTTTTTTAACACGTTGCTTTTGTTCATTTGAATACTGGTAATTGTCTATACATATAATTTACTATTCTAGATAAGGAATCGTTGTCTTCAGAAAAGCTAGGTCAAAGATACTAAAAACAAAAAAAATATTAGTCGTTGGCTTACGACTAATAAAACTTTTGAAGGCATGTTAATGTTATTTAGGTGTCACATAATTATAGAAAATAAATCGCTAATCGACTATTTACTAACACCACTATTCACGGTATCCCTAACGTGAGAGTATTAAATCATTAAAGTTATTATTAAAGTTAGTATTCCAATAGCTTTGTTTTTAAAGGAAATAATGTTTTTACTGTTGTTTCAGGCATCAACCCAAACAATCCGGCGCAGATTCAATGTCGCAGGCTTGAAAACACGGATTCCGGCAAAAAAATAGTTTTTTCTCCTGCACATGCTCAAGATAGAATAAGTTTTTATTTGCAGTATTACAATTTTGATTGGGAGAATAATATTATTATATTTGTTGACGAAAAGACTTTTAATCTGATAAAGATGGAAGAAAAATAATTTTGATAGTTATTTGATATTTAATACTTTTTTCAAGTCATAAATACATTACCTATATTATTTAATATCTAACTATTTACACAAAACTACCCTAGCTTGTGTTATACTATGTGTGTAGTTTGTGGTAAAATTTTATATGCCATCGTTAATTAGGGATAGAAGGTTTACCGATGTTTTAAGATGGATGAATATGAACAACATATTATTTATGGTGTTGATTCAAATGCTCATATTTCAACTCTTACTTATTGCATTGTTGATTCAGATTTTTAACTGTTATTGGTTTTTAAGTCAATTTGTAGCATTGTTTAGATTTTGATAGTTATTTTATATTACTCATTCATTATAGATTTTTAAGACTGATTTTGATTGTTGTCAAGTAATTTCGGAGACACATTGATGATCCATGCAAAGAATGACGAGAAAGAAGGAAAGAATTGTGATTTTAGTGTCTAATAAAGATTTATTTCCCAAATAAGAGGTTGTTTATTTATACTTGAAGTTGTTTCAGTATCAAAACCTATACTCGGGGATAAATTTGCTTCCTATTGGTGAAAGAATTTTTCGAATCCGAATGGTAGTTTTAGAGATTATCCCTTTTAAACAAACCCGGGAACGTGGGTGAAACCGCGGGGAACAGTTAGTCTACATTAAATGTATAGGTAACGAACATATTTAATTGGATAAGGATTATTACCTTATTGGTCAAAATCGCATATCCTTTTAAATGTGTTTTTAATTCATGTATGAAACATAAAAATGGTTACTGTATGTCAACCATAGGAGATAGGTATATGCCACCGCGGACTTTTCTGTTGATATTTGGATGATCTACAATTATCTAGCTATTTTGTTCTATCAACAATAGTTTTCGCAGCGCATGTGATATTAGGAATATTATAAGTATTTTTTTACACCTTGGATTATTGGAGTTTTCGTAGGATGCCATTTTTTTTAAAATCAAATTGGTAAGAGTAGCTTTTACTATTCTTCATAAATCTGGCTATCTTATATAAAAAAATAATCAAATCCGACTAATAGTCCAGCCAAAGATTATCGCGTTTAAACAAACAACAAACTCTTCCGCTTTATATTTATATTAGTATATAGGTATATAGATGGTTTACGGGCGCATCGCGCAGCGCAAATTGAAAAGTAACTCGTGAGCTTGTAAACACAAATTACTACGCGACGAGCACAACCTGTTTTTAATATTTACTATACATAATACGTATAGGTAGGTATGGATATATATTGCGGCTGCGGGGCGCGGGCGCTTCCGTGCGCGTGAGTGGGTCGAAATAACAAAAACATATCGCATTCACTCGCACGATTCGCGCAGTCCAACTTCTACTAGTCCAAAGTCCAATCAGTCTAGGTTGATATGTCGCTGTGTGTACCATCCCTATAGTACGAGCTTGTTAGGCTGTGTTCGTATTAGGTAACTACAAGTAGGTACCATGTGTACCAAGGCATATCTTAATGCAGCTTATTACGCACTAGTTCTTTTTACTTTACACATTACCGCACAGTTTTATGATAGGTATAATCCCGGTTATGATAAGTTTGTACCTCACTGCAAGTGATATGTGTGTAGACCAAGCATGCATTAATCTAAACGGGTAAAATAGTTTGACAGATCAGCGCTGTTAAAAAAAAAACAACTTGCGCGCCATATTTGTTGACGTTCTCATTGTGTGGTTGATTATTATCAAAAAATCTTCTTAAAAAATCTGTTTTCTTTCCTCGCAAGTGTGTTGAAAAACGTCGTATGACACGCATGTACTTGATTATTACACTCTCGGCTCACTTATGGCGTTCGCCGGCGAGTTAATAACCAACTTTGCACACATGTATCATAATGCACTATTAAAGATCTTTGGCTCCATTTCACTGGTAAACAAGTTTTTTTGTATAATTGCTTTGCGATAATAAATATTAAAATAACTCCTTGCTGGACGTGAAATAAGAGCCTCCAATTTACGAACACTGACAACAATACTTTAGGTACGGCAAAGACAAACTAACAGAGAGTCCCGTAACTCACATTAAACTGAAGTTATTTCAGGGACTGAACTGTTAAAACACTGATTCCGAATATTTTGCATTCCTGAAATACTTACGATTTACGACAATTTACATAACCGCGAAACAGATTTTTTATTTGTCTTAGATATTTTTAGCGGGTGTTTATTTGATGAAATCTGGCGGAAGCTGTAACTGTATGTCAGATTATGGCAGATGAAAGTCAGACAGTTTTGTTTCGAGGAGTTATGACTAAATGTAACTAATGTTCTACTAAGTGATCGGTGGAATATTTATGTGTGCAGAATATGCGCGTAGCTTTTATACTACGCCCACAAGAAGACTTAAATATAAATTGAAAATTGTACGATAGCATCTCTTGATTTTGGATTTCTCTTGAATATAGATGCTTCTAAATCGTATGTTTTTTATAATCTACGAGAAAGAAGGAGCCTTCCATCACATTAATTTAAAAGGAGTATGCAGTCTTATGGAAAATTTCAAACAGGTTGATGGCGCTACGTTTTAAACCCCATGCCTTAAAGTGTTAGAGAGATTGTAGTCGGAACATGTTAGTTTCATTTTGCAAAATGATTGCAGGGTATGAGATTATCAGGCCTATTAAACTCCAATTTGGTAGGCTATTAAGTTAGGTGGGACGGGAAGCAACTTAGATTGAGGCGCAAGTAAAACAGACTATTATAACACACCATATAATAAGGGAGCACAAAGCTCATCACAAGAAAAGATGGTGATAAGACCATAAATAAAAGTGCAAAATATCCCCAATTTTAGTATCAAATTATTACATACCTTTTTTTGATATAAATAAATTTTGCGAGCTTTGATTTATCAAATATCAATTTAACCGCTCATTGACGTTCCAAACGTTAATTTCAGCAAACGACATTTGATTATAATTGCATAAGCAATACAAAGAAACAATAAAACGTAATTTATAAGAATGTCAGTAGTAATGGCCGTAAACGTAGACACTGTCAATGCAGTGATTCATTGCTATTATTATGTTTTGACTGAACGGTTGACGAGATCATCGTAAATCTTTGACAGCACGCATTTTGGCTATTGGCTATTGTAATTACCTTTCTTACTTTGTTGTAAGTCTGTTAGGTCTAGCAAAAACGTTGGCGAGGGTCGTCTGTATAGGTTTACATTGTAAAGATAATATCCTGGGTACTTCGTCTCTACTTACATCGATAAGATATTTAACTGCCTATTAGGCGAAGATGATAGGTACAAAATTAAACGAGTGAAAATATATGTATTTTTTAATAATTTTGTTTTGAAATTATCTCGTTTCAACGATCATAACTTTTATGGCCAATTAGCCGTAATGCAGTTCATGCCTTTTCTTATTTTAAAATGTAATATTCTGTAAATCGAAGAGTTAAAACGGTGGGTTAAAGGACTAAAATAAGAATATGAGGCAAATTTAAAAGTTTGTGGTAGAGACGTGGAATGCAGTGGCGAAGGTTGATTCGAATCCTACAATGAACTTCAACTTTCGGCGAAGAAAAACATCGTGTGGTAACCCTATCTTGCTAGGAGGGTATTTAGTATTTGTCTGGCTGGCTACCATTTTTTTAAATATAGGCTGAATTCATCGTTTTAATTATTTTGTATAGAGTGTACCAATTAGGAATTAGGAAAGTGCGTAACAATTTATGAATAACAACAATAAAATTATTCATCACTTTGCAAGCGTTACCCATTTATAAATTGCCTTGTTAAGAAATAATGTGGTTTGATTTAATTAAAATAAAACGTTTTGTGGTTATGTTCTTAGGGAAACAACATTATTAGTATATTGTTTCAGTTTATGAATATAATTTAATAACAAATTATTCATCAACGTTTAATAAAGCACCTACTTTCTATTTTGACTGCTACTTTGGAAATATTATACAATTAATTTTGTTCAAGCTAAAAAAAAACAAGTCAAATGTTATACAGGACAACTGATAATTAAGCTTTATGTTAGTCTCACACTTAGATATAGATTATTAGTAATACGAGGAACTTTTATAAACGTGCCAATTTATAAGTCGAAATACATACATAAATGTACAAAGTAAATTGCACACGATAAACAACTGCATTTACAGTCGGCTGTACCGTTTAACATAATACGATAACATTTACAAGATTGTTTGAGAAAATTATTGTTTAATGTCAAGAAACCATGTCCATGTTATAAGTATAATGTAGCTATTTTGTTTGTCTATCTGATTTTAGGCTAAACAAGAAATGAAGGAAAAATTACAAACGTATTTCGAAAAGCTCAAGTGGAAAAAAATACGAGAAAATCACTATTGATCAAGCTTTTGAAGGTTCCTTTTTCTACAATTATATTACGCAACACGTGAAGAAAGCTATTCATTGTCTCTTCCGGTGATCGGTTGAAATGTTATAAAACTCCAGATAATGGAATTTCAATGAAGACCAGTTTAATGAAATGCCATGAAGAAGATTGCTGGTATGGATGGATTATGCCTTATGTCAAATTGCTAAAGTCGGGTCCTTTGGCTCTGTTCAAATGATGCACACATCAAGCAACGTGAGACAAAATGGTGCTAAAAATTACCTTATAAGGCTTATATTCAAATTGTGATATGTGTTGGAGCTAGACGAACTAATTGTAGAAATCAAGGACGCCTACGCAGTACATTTCTAGTTCGAATAAGATGATGACGATCTATTTAAATTTCTGTAGCATAAAACAATAATGAAGTGCAAGTTAATTTTTTGGAAATATTTACACGTTTTTGCATAAATATTTACATGAATACAACAACACAGTGACTGGATTTGAATCATTTATTGAGATAAATGAAGCCTGGGAAAAACCATTTCAGTGCCGAGACAGACAGCAAAAGTTAAGGGTCATCGATGATAATTATGATAACAGTAACCCTTGAGGTATTTATTACCTATTTTATCTAAGCTTTGTAGGCTATTATTGGCAGGTACTAGGCTGTTTCGTGTCCACAGGGTTTCTTTAGGTAATTGTTATAAATTACTTTTTATATCTATACGAGTTTCGTTTATTGTTTATATACTTTGTAAGTGAAGATATAAATAATTGGAACTGCATTAAAATTATAAAAGCAATGTATAAATGGAATTAATAATAAAAAAAAACTGCACGCGTCGCCCGCAGACAGGGGTTTCAAAAAGCTGTCGATTTAACCTCGTTGAATTGCGAGGCTAATGCAATTCCCGAGGTCAGCGTCAGCCTATCTTTGGTCTCCTCTCTCTCTTTATTTAATTTTTCGACCTATTAGCTATTCTATTCATCCGTATTTCAGTATTCAGAGTTCAGTCTAGCTAGTCCGAAAAAACGATAGCCTGATCATCCTTTTGAAATACTATCCAATAGAATTGCAGCAAAACTGACGAGTCGTGAACTTTGTGCACTTAAATTCCTTAGGGTCCCAATTCTCACATCTTCGACATTGATGTCGCATAGATTTTTACCAAAAAACATGGCGGATATCTTACAAATTCTATACATTTTAACAGAAGACCGCCATGATTTTCGCCAAATGTCTATTCGACAACGTTGTCAAAAGCGCGAGAATTGGGGGCCAGATCTTCAGATTTAACCCGAACCCCTTTTGGGTTTTTAATTTAATTATTATTATTTTCAATGTTTTAAAGTATAATATCTGCTATTTACGTGTATACTGCCTCTGGCATTAGTGTCGGCTAAGGGCTCGGCGGTAATTTACCAATTAGTCACTCTGATCGGACGCTCACGTTTCACGCCAGTGCTCTTTGAATGTTAACGATTACTTAGTTAAGTAATCTTGAATACCCCTATCATTGATGCCAGATAGATAGATATCATATCATTGATCACAGATGTCTATGGATGAAAACCAGGGGTATCATATCACTTGCACGTTGCGGACCCTGCAGAAATCTCTTCACACTTGAAAATAATCCTGCCGTACTCCCTTGTAATATGGCGGGGAGCTCTTTCCACAATCTGAGCGATGCAATAGGAATTGGATGCTTAGATATTTATATAAAGTCACCCCACATTATTTTAAACCCAGAAATAAAAATAGCGAATGTGTTACTTTGTCACATACCGACTCAGAAATTCTCAACATTCCATACAACGAATGCAAAATTTGTTTTGAAACACTTTGAACAAAAATTCCGAATCATCGTAGTAGATAACAGCATACCACATTCCAACATTCGCAAATATTTGCCAAAACTCAGAAAAGTGTGTCTCGATTGTCTCTATGTTTGAACTGTCTCTGGGAACCCATATAAACATAAAATATCCAATTTTAGGGCCATTGAGTTACGGTGGTGATATCATTGTGATGACCGTTTTTGTTTTCTTGATCAATTCGTTATTTTATATACCTAGTAATGTTATAATCATGAGTCATGGTGGCCTTAATGTTAAAAAAATGGATAGTTAGAAGATAATCTTAAAATATTACGTAAGTGTATCCTTCGCTTTACATTTATATGGTGTTTTGAACCGACTTCAAAAAAAGGAGGAGGTTCTCTCGTTTTTTTTTTTTTTTTTATGTTTGTTACCGCATAACTCCGTCATTTATTGACCGATTTGGAAAATCCTTTTTTTATTTGAAAGGGTACACTTCCCGTTTAGTCCCATTGTCATCAGATCAGGATTTGATTACTTCTTAGTATACTTTGAAGTCGGTTTAAGGTTTTTGTAAAACAGTCCAATTATTAAAAAGATAATATTACTTTGCTTCGTAGGAAATAATTTTCGGCAAAATATTGGTTTTATGTTTTATGGCGTTATTTATGTTTTATTTTTTAATACCACTAAGTGGCAAACAAGCATACGGCCCGCCTGATGTTAAGCGGTTACCGTAGCCTATGGACGCTTGCAACACCAGGGGTATCACTTGCGCGTTGTGGACCCTGCAGAAATTTCTTCACACCCTTTTTGAAGAACCCCATGCTGTACTCCATTGGGAAAACCTCGGCGGGGAGCTCATTCCACAGTCCAAGCGTCCGCGGAAGAAAACTCCTTTTAGCCCGCACAGTTCCAAACAATTCTGGTTTCAGTGTGTGAGGATGGACTCCCCGTCGACGGCGAGAGTTGCGATGGTGGAAGGTAGCCGTAGGCATCAAGTCGAACAATTCCTTAGAACACTCTCTGTTGTACAAGCGGTAGAACACACATAAGGAGACAAAGTCTCTCCTTAGACTGAGGGGATCTAAACCGCTTGTGAGCTCGGGATCGTCAACGATTCTGACGGCACGTCGCTGAACCGAGTCTAAAGGCCCAAGCTGGTATCCAGGTGCTCCCGCCCATAGATGACAGCAGTACTCCATATGAGGCCGGACTTGCGACTTATAAAGTTGCAGTCTTTGCCCCGATGTGAAGTACTGCCTCGCTCGGTTGAGCACTCCAAGCTTTTTGGATGCCAGCTTAACCTTGTCTTCCAAGTGACTTCGGAACAAAACATCGCCAGAAATGTCGACACCAAGGATCCCAATGCTTTGGCTGATGTTTAAGGAAGTGTTCTGGAATTGTGGAGTCACAGACCATGGGGTTTTCTTAGCGGTGAATGCGGTGAACGCAGGCTTGAGTCTTGGTTAGGTTGAACTGGACTAGGTTTAGCCGATCCCAATCGGAGACACTAGTTAGTGTACTCTTGATTTCAGACACTAGCCGTTCGCGGCTTTCCTCTACCACGGAACGAGGGATATTTGCACAGCCCGTGTAATGGGCGTCCCCTGTACTGTCGTCTGCATAGCAATGAACGCCATCAATAGACAGCATATCATTGATATGCAGAAGGAACAGTGTTGGGGACAGCACAGAGCCTTGCGGGACGCCTGCATTTATGTCCATGCTATCGGAGCAGCTACCATCAACGACGGTTTTAATGCATCTGCTGGACAGAAAGCTGGCGACCCATTTGCATAGTCCCTCGGGAAGCCCGTATGCTGGTAACTTCGATAGAAGACCCCGGTGCCAGACCCGATCGAACGCCTTCGCCACATCTAGGCTCACTGCCAATGCCTCACCTTGACTCTCTATGGCGAGTAACCAACATTGTGTGAGATACACTAGAAGATCACCAGCCGAGCGACTGTGGCGAAAGCCGTATTTTCGGTCGCTCAACAAGTCGTGATCCTCCAGGTATCTCAAAAGTTGCGTGTTGATCACTCGCTCCATGACTTTGGGGAGAAGGGAGGTGATGGCGATAGGCCTGTAATTCGTCGGGTCTGATCTGTCGCCCTTTTTTATAATATTACCGGCATTTTGTTAAAGGATGAAAAGATGTTGAGCATTATTTATTATCTACAGCTATTACATAGATATAACCTATAGTATTAATTTCAGGTTCATATTTTACTCTTCCTAAAATGCCCAGCGTTCTTTGCAATGTCAATTTCTTTTTCTTTGACAGTAACCTTCCCCAAAATCAGATGTATGGTATATAGACTGCATACGTTACAAACAGAAATATTGAGATTTACTTATACAATAAATAATTAGCCAAACCACTTTTTAATTCATAAATTTTCAATATCCATTTAAAAAATGCAAAATATTTGTCACATTCAACACCATTATATGACTTGCGTACAAATTCAAACTACTTTGCATTTGAGTAAATATTGGCAAGCTAATTTTATCAACTATCCGACCTAGCGCTGTAAAACGTGAACTAAGTTGACGCTTTGCAAAGAGATAGTTTATAACATAATAATCAACTTACAAAGAGGTGTCATTTGCCTTAGCAAATACTACTTTCCCTTACAATCTTTGACTAATTGGTGTTGTATTCGCAACTCTCAATGGTTATTATGTATTTGATGTCATAAACTTGTTCAATATTAAACTTCAAAAAGCTACTTTCAAATTTATAATTAAACTACATAATTTTCATTGATAAAATAGCAATATATGCATAAGGTTTATTCGCTCAAAGAGCAACTCGACTGGGGAAGTACAACCAAATAACTTTATGTTGTGTAAAGTTGTGTTCCTGCGCGTGAGTAAGGTCATCAGAGCTCATTGGGAGGGGGGAAAGGTCGGTAACGCGTGAGCGATGCTTGTTGTGTTGCTAGCGTCCATATGGCTACGGTAACCGCTTACCATCAGGCGGGCCGTATGCTTGTTTACCGACTTAGTTGTATAAAAAAAAAAACATGACTCATTTCGTGGAATTTTTATGTTTTTGTATTGACACATGTAGGTACACTTTGCTTAATAACCAGTTCGAATTTCAACGTTCTCTTTTCAACAAAAATGACAGGCTTTCGTGTGCTTACATATTTTTTCTCCTATGAAATCCGATACTAAAGTAATACGTGTTCGTCATGAATATCGATTTTATGAAAGTGGTAAATACGTAAACATTACTGCAAGTACCTAGTAGGCACTAAAATACCGGATAGGATATAAGTGGAGGCTGTATCTAGCGGCACTTTCAATTATGCATGATGCCACTTCTATCTAGCTGTTTGACGATCTGACAAATTATAAGGCAGTCGTTAGCACAATTTCCGAGTTTCTCCTATATGTATGTGAGACTTTGACTTTAGACTTTCATAAGGAAGCCTGAAAAGCAAGATTAGGTAAGCATCTGGAACTAACAAAGCTCTTTGATGGTATTCTGTACGTAGCCATGAATGAAACTACTATTGAAAATACACGTTATGATGAGCTGAGTCATGAAAAGTTTAAATTTGCTGTATATGGTATGACTAATGAAACAAAATGTATACAACCGACTACAACTGAGCAAATATACTATTATGTCAGACATAAATTAGACACACAGCTAGATGCAGTTATAGAGAAATAGGTGAAGCAATGTCAATTACAAATGAAACGTGATACAAGATACACTAGATTTCAAGAACAAAGGAACTTGAGATTCTTTAAATGACTTTGGATTGGTTTGTTAATGAATTGCAAGAATTATAATGTATATCACGTTTCTGTGTTATATTTAAATTAAAATATTTAGATTTTGCTTCACTAGTTTATTTATTTTCATATTATTAGTTATAACTTTAGATCACAGTTAATCTAAAGTATTGAATTCCTTATACCTATAATATCATATAGCGCTTTAGTAACTTTCATTCATAATTATTCAGAGAAATCAACTTCACGTTTCGTAAGACATTGATTTATTATAGAAATAATATCAATCAAATTTATGTCCGTATTGATTTCTGGCTTAAAACCACAAATTACCTTAAAGTGAATTGCTCACTCTAAACAACAACCAGCATTTACCATACCGACGGATTGGTAATAAGCGACAGAAATCGAGCAACAAGTCCCTAGTACCACAACTGGTGTCTAGTACCTTTCCTCAAGTGTAGTACCGACTTGTCATTATGTACAATTAATTTGTCATTCGACGTAAAGTAAATATTGCTCCAAGCGTTCCATTACTTCTACCTCAATCCCTTTCGATACATTCGTCTCTGTAACATCCAATGCTGCTAAAGGAGCAGTTTCTTTGTCTGTTGTATCTGTAAATACATCTTTGAAATAGGAATCTGGTATATCGTCAGTTGTATAATTATTTTTAATGCCGTCATAGTTTTGCGGCGATTCCTACAAGTGAAGTGATGCATGCATTACCCTGTCATTCCAGCGGGTCTTCAACGGAATGAACCTGTAACTCCGGTTCATAAAATCTGCTACAGTTTTATCGCTGACTATTTATTTCCAATGTTTAAGATTCCTTTTTGCTTAAAGCGTGAAGGTGCTGAATAAAATTGCACACTAGACGTCCGTTCCTTATATGATAAAAATAGGAGCAATTATCCTGTGTTTCTTTTATTTATTTACAACCGATTTATTTTCAGCGTTTACATCTGTACGTTGCGGTTTTAATTTCTAACATTAACATTTAATTGTACTAATATTAAAACAATCAAACATACAATATAAGTTTAGTCATAATTATGGCGCCGGCGTTTCCTCATTCATCTACACTATTATTTACGGGATTTCTATTAATAATACTGATTCACTATTAGCTCGTTCATTTACTACTTCAGTTTCTTTAAATTATTATGTGCGTAACTTATTTAGAGTAATTGATAGAGCAATCGACCGCAACGAATCACTAGGACTATGAACGTCATCGGCGGAATGAGTCAAAGGACCACTTTTAGATAAGTTAGCGCCCATCTGTGGCCCATTACCGAAGTATAACTACTAAATACGCTCTTTGTTGGCTTCGGCTTGTATGATCCTTATGCGGCTGACTGAGAAATTTTCATGGTGCAGGAATGGAAAACGGAAAATGTATGAATTCCAACACGTGTGCTTATTTTGACCTCACTAATAAATCTATGAAAATTTATTAAAATAAGTGTTTCATCAACTCTTAAGGTTCATTTGGATGTGGGTTTTATGGAAAATTGTAAATAAATGTAAAATTCACCAACACACTAAACAATATCTCTAAAAACGCATTCATGGTTACTTACTTTACGCCTTCTTTCTCAATCAAATGTTACTCCTTCTCGTCCTGCGATAGTTTATTTTACACCAGTACTTATGTCTGCCATTTAGCCTATGCTACTATCGCATACATCGCATCATTGGTTTGGCTCTTGGCCTCTATTTTGAGTATACGTACTATTATTTACTCTATGGTACTATTCTTTAGTTTATATTAACTTTGCTTAGTGACTAATTCCGATTTGCCTTAGTTGATGAAAGAAAACTTCATAAAATCAGTAGCTTTAATATTCAGTAGTTTATCCCTTGGAGGGTCTAGGGCCTAAACAGAAGAAATGGCTTTGTCAATGATCAATAAAATTGACTAATTTGAAATGAAAAGACTAAACTTAGTCTACACATTATTTGAACATTCATTAAATAGGTATACATTACATTTTGTAGTAAATTACCATCCAATTTGTAATCTCGTACAATCTATTGAAACAATTGCTCTACAATAAAGTACTGAGACATACTAAAACGTGCAATTTGCAAGGACAATTTGTAGGATTTGAAACGCATTTAGTTAGACCTCTATATTCGTTCGAATTCTCCTCTATTACGAAGTAGTTTATTGGGAAGGGGTAGGTTTAGATAAGCTGGCGTGCACAAAATGGTCGAGTGGCAATCCTTAGCAATCCACAACAATTACTGTCAGAACAATAGCAACCGATCTTTAGTACCGTTAGAGGCTCGAGGCTATGGTCAAGTGTGGCTGGTTTATCCTGATTCTCATGCGATATATAGTAATGCACATGTGTAGTACCTATTGTACAGTCAGGATGAAAATTTGCTGATCCCTTTATTACAGTGTCACATTACGCAATTCACAGATGATGCAAAGTTTCAATAGATTATTATGAAAGAGGGTACTGAAGTGAACTTTTGACGATGATTTTACTAATTTTACTGCAATTTTACGACAAAGAAGCATCTTTAAAACGGTGTGTCCATATAAAGCGCGGTATTCGCTGTGTCTGGGTTAATTCGTTATATTCTAATCGGCGGTCATGATTTATTTGACTAAAGCACGAACAAAAACATAATATATCTATAATATTTTGCGAGATTTAACTCAAACTGAATCTAAATATTGGAATGGATTTTGATGTATGACTATAATAAATAATTCAACATGTGATGACGCACATACCTATTGATTTTTTCCAAGAAAGCAACAATATGTATGTTAGGTACCTACTGATTTTTATTCGTATGTACATTGTTCAAAATAATTTTGGTATTCTCATAAAATAATTTTTATTATTGAAGCAAAACGTTTTTTTCACATTTTTTTAAATATTAAACTCAGGGTTTTATTACATAAATGTATCTTGATCCTATTGCATAGGAGAGAGTACTGACTTCTGTAACACAGGTTTAGACCTAGCACAGAAGTCAGGGACTTCGATTAATGTCTGTAGGTACTATGTATTTATGTCAATAAAAAATTATTATTATTATTATTAATGACAATGCGTGATTAGATCGATTTTCGACCTTCGCTTTAGGAAGATTAATACAACAAGGTAATCGTCAACCTTTAAAAAAACCTATTATTAATTTTATGATAATATGTTTTGTTAGTTTGTATTATACCAGTAAGTTGTATTCCCAATTTTATTTAGAGGTGAAGTCGATTTTCGATATTCACTACCATAGAAAAAATAATAATAAAGTCAAAGTCAAAGCCAATTTATTCAATTTAGGCCCTAGGCCACTTATGAAGGTCAAAGCTACTGAAGTTACCACCAGTTCGTAAGTCGGCCTTCAACTGAGAAGAACATGCAAGATAAGTTTTACTTTTTTTTATGATGTTAATCGAATATATTTATTGGTGGAATGAAATGGAATTATAAATTGAAATATAATTATGGGAGCAATTGCAAATAGAGCACTACAAAAGTCAGAAATGCTCTCATTACTGACTTTTGTAGTGCTCAAACATGGTCAAAGTCAGAGAGCATCGAAAACGCCCCATACAAATTGATACTCGAACGTGACATCACTTTTGAGACCTATTTTCGAAACCTATGTCGGGTTAGTCATGCTGAAAAACTTTACATGATTATAATTATATTTTTTACTTTTCATACCTTATGATCGAGCAAGGTTGACCTTTTGTTAGAAAAGTATAAATTTTGTTTTTTTATTTTTTTTTGTTATCTCACTTTGTTATAATAATTTGCTGTGTTCCAATCCGTTTTTTACAATTTAACTACGGTAGGTAGGTGTGTTGTAAAATTCAACATGAGTCATCATCCCCATTACCACCCATTACTTTATGATTGATAATTTAAAAAAAATGGACAAGTGTTAAAATTTAATTTATTTTTAGATTTGTTGTTGTGATTTTTAAATCTAAAACAACCGAAATAGATTAAGTTAGATTCTGAATTGCTTCCTTAAAGATTGTGATTTTCACCAATACGGGGCACTGTACATCATTTAAATTTTATTTATTTATCTAAACTTACCATATTTATTTTAACTATCATGTTAAATTAACCTATAGAATAAGCCTACGACGATTTTTTCCGTTTAATATATTGAAAATAGCGGAAATATTGGCAATGAAATATTTTGATCTATTCCCGTCTGAGAAACTCGTACCGTTTCTTCTGGAATGTCTAAATTTATCATGGTTAATAATCAGCCATACACTGCGGTAGGCCACATAATGTATGAGAGCCTAAAGCTACGACTGACAACGCTCAGCCTAGGAAATCTACATGAGTAGGCTCGAGGGAGAATTTCCTTACATGTGTTCAAGTTAAAATGATTAGAAGGACTAAGAATGAGGTTAGGTTATAAAGTTAAATGATAAAGAGAATCAACAAATTAAAGAAGAAACGCATGTCTGGCTGGAATATAAGCAAAAAGGATTCAGACATCGTAAATCTGCATACCCGAAAAGTCAAAAGCAAAGGCATGTGAATTTTGCCAATCCACACGACGACAATGCAAAAGGCATATTTTAAGTGTCTTTGTTCATTCTTCAATCTGCACGATGTTTTTCCATCTATGTATTTATTTTTAAAATGAATAAGTTTATACCATAGATGTATTTATGTGTATTCTTTTCTTAAATAATCACTATGTGCCTCCGTCCATCATCTTTTCCTATTAACTAAGGGGCGTGCATCACAACGTTCAGCCCCCCTAGACAAGATGGTTGTCGACAATCGTCATCGTTAGTAAACGATCAACTTTTGTATGGGATTGACATTTCAAATCGAAATATCACGGGATTTTAACAATCTCTTATGTCAATCCTATACAAAGGTTGATCGTTTACTAACGGTACTTTTTAAGCTTTCGCGAACTAAATTCATTGTAATATTAATGTATCGGGTCTATTCGTGCACAGATTAATTATATAATCGTCATCGTTAGTAAACGATGTCGATAACCATCTTGTCTACTGGCCCTGGTTAGCTCGTGGTCGATAGAGTTCCACGCAGACATGCATGGGAACTGCGAAACTAAACGAAAGTTTTGATTCAGTTACGACAAGTGCACAATAACCCCATTTTACCATTTTGCAGCAGGGAACCAAATGCAGGCTGTTTGCATAGTCCTTCAATATGGTGGTGGTGGCTTTTATCACTAACTTAACCGAATTCGGTAGCTAAGATTAGCGAAATTGAAACTGGTTTAAACGTCAAGACCCAATCCACAAAATGACGTATCAATCCAGAAATTAATATAGACAGCCCAAATCTTGGGTATATTTTTGGAAATATGTATCACTTAAACATGTACACCACCTATATACGTCAGATTTGCAGCAATTACTTATTTTGTTTCTAGTTCGCGAATTTAAACCAGCAATTTTGCGGTACCACGACAAGGGGCAATAATGATAAAAGTTTAAACATTTTTTTTTTACATTTTAGAGGATCGTTTTATGGCTGTAATCACAACTTTTTAATCGTTATTTGTTAGAGAAATCGATATCATTGTCATGGTAACAAAGTAATCTTCCCACCAATAAAAATGAATTCTGGTATTACCCGAGAGGAATTAAATAGAAACAGTCGATGCTAGCGGATAACTGAAGTAAGAACATAATTCTAATAGAAGATTGAAGTAAATAGCAGATGGCATCTATGAAGCCGATTACTATTAGGGCAAATGAATTTTCAAAAGATACTCTGTCATCCAGCAATGCAGAGGTAGTACAGACGACCCCCCGCTAAATGATAATCGAATACCTGCGATATTGTAACTCATTGTAAGAATTATTTTAATGCCAAAATTTGTCATTGTTCACTAGTATTTTGTCTTTGTAAATCTGCTAACAGATAGTCAAACATGACCCGATTCAACTAACCGTCTCTGTTTCTATGTGTATAAAATACACTCAAACTGGAAACAAATATACACGTTCATGTATACAAATATTTACTTTGTATGAAATCAAACCGACGACCACCCGAGAAGAAGCAGAATTTGTATATGTCGACAAACTGTGAGTTTTTGAATCGAAAGCTGAAATCAGATCATAAATAACATCATTATAATTTTCACGCACATTGAAGGGTGGTATATTTTATGGTTGTCATTTCATTTCTGTAAAGCAAGTATTAGGAGAGGGTATGGCACAAGCTGTGATGTTTTTTGTATGAGTTTGTGTTGAAGTTTTTTACCGCTAGATGGCTCTATTATCGCCTAAAAGTTAAAGTCAAACAAGGCGATCATACTAAAGCTAAAACGGTACAAATTATTATGAATTAAATTTATCAATTACATAATATAATGAAGTGTTTCATGAACAAGATAAACTATATGCATGAGACAATAAAATTTCTACTTGTAATTAAAACTGTTTCCACATTATTTCATAGATGGCGCTGTTTGTATACCTTCAATTTCTACATTGCGATGTTAAGAGTCTCCTCGATTTAATGACCTTCCTTGTATCACGTGTACCTGTTATCGCTTCTCGGCCTTTTGGCTAAGATCAAAGTGTAGTATCTGTTCTTTTCAGCTTAATATCTGAAAGTTCCCTCACTGAGGGACCAGTATATTAAACTGATTTTTGTATCTAGACGGGATGTACGGGGCTCGCTCCACTCCCGTCGCGGGTCGGCCCGGCATTGGAGTGCCGCCGGGATCGGCCCATATTAAACCCATATCAACACGCCTAAAATTCCACACGGTTTCTAGCTGTATAAATCTGATCAGAGTAGAGTCCAAATTATGATACCTAGCTGATTTTACCAACAATATTATAATACAACGGTGTTTTTACCCCACGAAAATACACGTTTTTTCGCGAAAATCCGGACTACGCCTTAACACAAATATAAAGCACGTAAGATGATCTATCACTTACCTTACAGCTGCCTTGTACGCATATTGCTCTAAAGCCAGGTTTGGTGCATGGAGTGCCATCAGCCACCAGCGCCAGTGACGCGTAGAATTGCTGGCCTCGAGGTCTGCAGTTCAGGGTGCATGGGGCATTGCCTGAAACATACAAAATAAAGATTTTTTAACTATTGTTTACAGGTCTACATAAAGGTGTAAGCATCCTAATCCTTGTTTTACGTTACAAGAAATCGATCACATAATTTCGTGAAATCATCATTGCTCTGATAAAGGGTACTACGGAACATGGCTACTATGGTTTTAAGGTTTCTAGCATTGAGCAGAAGGCTGCATGCAAATATAGTAAAAATTTAAGAGATCTTACCATCAACGTACGGCACCCAGGTGTAGAATCGTCCCCGGAATGGTCTGCGATCGTAAACAGCACATTGCTCTGTACGGGCGTCACGAGGAGGTCCAGGGCATGGCTGGAAACAATAATTATGATAATATTAATAATGTATTTCCATGATAGTTTGAATAAGGAATATTGGGATAAATCCACAGACCATCACATGTACCTATTGCGAATTGGATTGGATTAATTCACGTGCCTTGGATTTGAATTCTAGAGTACGCAGATGATGTTTTCCTTCAACAAGACACCAATGGTGACTCCACACGTAAGCTTTGGAACTCAGTATTGGTACGGATCAGAGATTTAAATCACACCCTCATGATCGACAGCAGATGTGATAAAAATGAGACAAATTAAAAAAAATACAGATGGCATTCACTCACACCCTTCACTCTATCATAACAATAACCCACTCCTATCAATGACTTGTCTAAACTAATATTATAAAGAGAGAGTGCGAATTTTTTGAGTTTGTGGATAATAATTTCCTAATCTACTGAACTGATTCAAAAAACTCTTTGACTGATTGAAAGCTCCAGTATCTCTGAGTGCTATAGGTAACTTTTAATGCGAGAACTCATGTGAAACGGCGGGAGACAGTTAGTTTTGTATAATGATTTTAACTTACCGCAGTATTGCACTCGTGGTAGCGCCGCCCCAGGCCGGGACAGTCCGGCTCGGGATGAGGGCCTTGTACCACGTTTCGTGCACGTCTCACATGATCGGCACTCCTTACTAGCTTCCTTCTTTTTCTGCTGCGACGTATTCTGAAATAAGGCAAAACATTAATATAATAACAAAAGAAATGAAAAACGGAAACGTCGGTTCTAGTTGATTTATGGATATCATCAATATCAGCTCTGTTTGCTTATCGTCTTCGGGTACATCATAAAATTGTAGTCAGATATCATACTCAAATTGAAATATTTTACCACACGTTTATGGAAAATCGTCTTTTACTATCCCTAGAAAATGAATGTAAGAATTTTCATCAAGATTTTTCACGTTTTCCATAGTACAAGCTCTGCTTAGTTTGTTATCAGATAGCCATCAGTGAAAAATATCCCAGTATATTATTTATTTATTCAATTCGTCATTACATTTAATTTCTGTTTCCCCAAATCTAAATAACGAGAATGATTGTACTTGTAAGCTTTGAGGTAATTTCACTGAATAAACATTCATCTCCGACGCGTAAACATGGCCTTAAATGCTCATAAATATGAATACGTTGTACCTTTAAGTATTCAAATGAGTTTATTGAGTTAAGTAGGCAAGTGAACAGAAGACATCCTAAATTCCTTGCTTTGCTACACATTTAGGTAGCATGTGGCTGAGCACAGATGTCAAATTAGTTAATCTTTTGTCTACTTGATTCTTTTTATGTCCATTGCAGTGTTTGCATAAAGCTTCTCAAAATGCATGTCAGAGACATGCATACTCTTTGAAACACAACCTTAAGTACGTAGTAACTGACTGATCAATTTAACTACTAATTAAGAATACTCCTTCCTACTTAATTACTAAAAAGTGGGTGATTTAAACACAGAAGCAATTGTCACACAGCATTCAACTCAACCGAGACATAAATTGTAATCTAATTATAATCAAATGACTGAATACGTAGAGTTGTGGTTAAAATATTGAGATGACTGTGTTACCTACAATATTTATTTACCACAACTAAGATTAACTCAGTTTTTGAAATTATTCAAAGTTAGTTTCCTGAAGCACCCATGTCTTAGAGTATTGGTAATTTTAATTCCATCCGATTTCCCACATTATTGGAGCAAATGCAAAATATATTTTAAATTACCAGCCAATGATTACCATAGTATATGTCAGCATCGTTTAGTCATAATGGTATATGTCAGCATCTTTTAGTTATTTTCGATAGATGCTGCTGCTAAACTGCTAAATAGTCATGACTTATATATTATTAGCTTATTTCATATCACTGCATGTAGCCTTATTAAACCTGATTATGGGTTGCAAGTTCACAGGCCTGTGTACTTTTTAGGGTTTCGTACCCAATAGGTGACAACGCGAACTTATTACTAAGCCTCTGTTGTCCGTCCGTCCATCCATCCGGCCGTCCGTCTATCTGTCAGAGGGTTGTATCTCATGAAACGTAAGGTAGACAGTTCAAATTTTCACAGAACAGTTAGGTTGATTAGGTTGTTGTTGTTTCTATTGCCACTATAAAACAAGTAATAAAAGTGAAATAAAATTGAAGGGCCCTTTAATTTTATACAACATACAAAAAACATCTTTCTTCAATTTTCAATCTTTCTTCTTCTGGCCCGTTTTCTTCGATTCGACAAAGAGGCTGCATTGAGCTCGTACCAGATACAATCGACAATCTTCAAGCATTTCCACTGTACCTAAGGCTACATTTTGTGTGCAGTGATCAGCGGCTACCTGAGGCTGAGGCACAGTAGTACCGGGTTTGATTGGCTCTTGTTGTTCCGGGTCGCGTGCGCAATAGTGCGCATTGTGCCCGGCGACCTCCACGCATTTCTGTGGGTTGCTGTGCATTTACACGTGTCGTGTGGTTTCTCATGTCTCGTTACATTACGGTATAATAATGTCAGTTACACATACTACTTTTACGAACTTAAATGAAAATGAGCCCAAGTAAAACCATGCTTAGTGACCTTGATAAGGCTAAAAATAAGGCCTGAGGCCCTGTTATACTGAGTGGAAAACACTATATTTTAATGGTAAGGAAAGAATTAAGGAGATCCACTTTCTTTGTACGGATTAGGAATCTGTTCTAAGAAAGGATTTTATGAATTTTAATCCCTAATGGGGTATCGCACGTTCCCACGGGGTAGAAAGCTAGTTTTTAATAAGATTCCTATAGGAATATACTAATTCATTTTCTTATTGTTAATGTCTTCGACAAACGCAAGCGTATGTAGATAATGAAACAGTATTGTTTCAGCTCATCATGAAGTGTGTCATTAGTGTAGGGCGTCTTCACCGCGGGGCGCCACACAGCTTTTGTCTCGTAATTACAATTATGAAACTGTTATATCACTATGCCATATAAGACGCCTACGAATAATTGGTTCCAATATTGATAACCCATTCTTGATGACGTGTTTAATTCAGTGTTCACACGGGTGGTAGTCATTTGTTTTGGATCTATCCCTGGGTGGTGAGATTGCGTTGTTCTTTTGTTTTGCTTTTACCTTCTCATCTCACCGCTTTTTGGGTCATACGTTCGATTTAAGGTTGCTTAGGTACCGGAAGAGTGCCAGCGGGAACCTATTTACCAAGGCTATGAAGTTGGACTGTCCTTCTGTCTGTGTGTCTTCCTGCCTGCTTGTCAGAGACAAGTCATATATTGGCTCTGTGAGTTGTAGACCTCGCGAGTCTCGATAATTATATTTTTATGAACTTTTTCAATAGCGGAGCCACATACGGTACAGACGAAAAAAAACCGAACCTTCTCACAAAATATCACGAGAATCGGTTAAGAAATGCGACCTGTAGAGAACAGCCGGACATCCTTCGGACATCTGGACATACGAAAGCATTTTTGTCCAAGCTGAAACGGAGATGCTTCGCTCGCTCGCTCAATTACCGTTATAGATAGCCAGTTGAAATATTTACAGAAAACAACAAGTCCAAATACAAAAGGACACAAAACAAAACATTAAAAAAAAATTACACTTACACTCTCTTAAAAATGGTGATAGGTAGATTTTTTAGTTTTAGTGGTTAATTTTTGGTTAACAATAAAGATTAAATAATGGAGAATAAAAATAAATAGTTTCCGTCAAATCAGATGAATTGGAAAATCCTCGAAATCACAGATTTAATTACTTCAAAAGCATTGACTGAACTCACGTTAATATTATCACGAGCATACATGTTTATTTTCTACTACTAAGGTAGCAAACAAGCATACCATCCTTATGGTAAGCGGTTACCGTAGCGTATTGACGATTGCAACACGAGGAGTATCGCAACTCGCGCGTTGGCGACCCTGCAGAAATCTCTTCAGACCCTCTTTGAAGAACCCCATGCTGTACTCCCTTAGGAAAACCATATGTATCAATTATTTCGCGTTGACGTAACAGGCAATAAGAATAGTTTGATGTTAATTTTAGTACCAAACTGACGCATGCGTCTCTGTTTAAGTAATCGTTAAATAACGTCGGAACCGGTCGGTTCCGCTCATAAAAGTGTTGTAAATACAAATTGGAAAATAATTTCGTGCTTGTCTCTCGTTAGCATGGCCATTTTAACTGTTTAAATATGTATTTGCTGTTGCCAACACGGATTCAGATCGTTTTTAGTTATGAAATTACTCATACCAGTGCCAAGAGCAAAACTTAATAGTTATTATTTTATGTTGATTAGGGGGTGGTCCAGGGCGCAAAAGAATTTATGAGCTCCTGTTCAAATGACGTAAAGATAATAATTCTCAGTAAATGCTGATAAATAATATCCTGGGACATTTCAAAATCAAAATCAAAAAGTCATTTATTCAGTTTAGGCCCTAGTAAGGCACTTATGAACGTTAAATTGGTACATACAGTTGAATTTACCACAATTTCTTGACATCCAGCTATCTGATTCCTAACTATTCATAACAAATGAGAATCAAATACATTTTAAAAAACTATAACTGTAAAACTTGTAAAAGTATATTGGAGAGTTTTAGATTGACACAAATCTATGACCCAAAAATTATATTCGCTGACTAGTCACTCATCGGTTCCCACACTAAATTCTATATACGAATTCGAAAAACGTGTAAACAGAATGATAACAATCGTGTATTAGCGAAAGAGCTTCGAATTATTGGGCGTCAATCAAAATCGTTGTCGAAAATCGTTCGTATCTTGTAACCTCAGAGTTGAACGTTTGTTCCGTCGTTTAGCGTTCAATATTACCTTAATTTGGTATGTTGGACGCGAAAAGGGCGTTTGAGGTCACCTTAACGTATATAAGATTTAGCCTTTGACTTGTACATGTGGCGAAATAGCTCTCTAATCAAATAGCGTCCCGGTCAACAGATTTTATCTAGATGATGATACTATTGATTTCGTAAGGGAATAAATCTGAGATGTATGGAGTTGAAATCCCAGTGAATTTTAATACGTACCTTGAAGATTATCTCACTGACAGAATACCATCAAAGATTGAATAAAACAATGAATACCTATTTATGTATAATAAGTATGTATTTACAAACAAAAAGTAGGTATATGTAGTTTATCAGTTATCTGGTTTTCATAGTAGAAGCTCGGCTTAGTTTGAGATCGGATGACCGTGTCTGAGGAATGTCCCAGGATATTTATTTTATTTATCTTAAAAAAATCGTAGCAGCTTAGACCGCCTGTAAGATTTGAAGACATATTTGAGATCAACACGATATATCAATGGTTACATAATAGATATATATTATAAAATAAAACGTTCTGATTGCCATGTTGTCATGTCGGAATGGTAATGTGAAAGTGACATAATCTCTCCATGTTTGACGGCGCGATTGTTGTTGAAGAGCGGATGAAATTCTCTTGTCCAATCACTGTTCGTAACCTTCATATCTCACTCATGCAACTATGTGTATTTATTTCATACATATCAGAACTTTTAATTTTTTTTTTTTTTTTTTTTTATACCACTAAGTTGGCAAACGAGCATACGGCCTGCCTGATGGTAAGCAGTTACCGTAGCCTATGGACGCTTGCAACACCAGGGGCATTACTCGCGCGTTGCCGACCCTGAACAAATCTCTTCACGCCCTTTTTGAAGAACCCCATGCTGTACTCCAAAGGTGAGAAGAAAAATGTATTCAGGAACATTATTGAAATAATTGGACTGTTTTACAAAAAACTTAAACCGACTTCAAAGTACACTAAGAAGTAATCAAATCCTGATCTGATGGGAAGTGTAAAATAAAAAAAATAATTTTTCAATTCGGTTAATAAATGGAGTTATGAGGTAACAAACATAAAAAAAACATATTCGAATTGAGAACCGAAGTCGGTTAAAAAGTAGTACTTAACACGGGACTAGTTTTATTTCCTAATTTTTCATTTCCATGATGTCTAATTCTATGATAGCTTATTTCGACTGGTTAGATTATATTTATCTCGCTCATTTTAGTTATATTTTTTTTTTCATCATTAGTCCAAAAAATTATGATCTTAGTGAGTACATCCACATGTGATCCACATTTACTGTCCTCACTCAACAACTGGTGTCAGCTATCGATTCGATGACATCGTAATCTGTCCATTCAAATTGCCACATTAACTTGATAATCTCTACGCATAGATATATCGATTAAAATAGGGCATGAGTCGAATCGACATGTGAAATCGAGTTATTTTCATCGATGAATCATCAAAGCAACCATTACATGGATTGACGAGGATTGATGTATTTCATTATCAATTCTATTTTAGTCGTGTATTTCAAGATCGAGTAATCAGTTTAATCGATATATTTCGCATGGTGAGCGATATTCGGATCCTTGGTATCGTGTATCATTTATCATTTCCATGATTCCGAAGAAAGGCCGGGAGCCAATAATTACTTATCATAATATTGCCTTCCCTTTATTAACATTCCCTTCCAAAGCGCTCGTGGTGTAGCATGATTAGCCGTTCTTAATCGATCGGCAAAGTTAAGCTACCACTGTCGTGGTCGGTACCTGGATGGATGACAGCCTAGTGGTATTACAAATCGAGCGTTTCCGTGCTTCGGAAGGCACGTAAAGCCGTTGGTCCCGGTTATCACTTAATTGTGATAGTCGTTAAGCTAGTTGGATGCCTCCTAGGCGGCTTGAAAAATTCCAACAGTAGGTTGACCACTAGCCTACCTCCACCGATCCGCAGTGGGCACGCGTGTTGGAGTATTGTCCATTCCTTTTCAGAATCAGAATCAGAATCATTTATTCGTAAAACATAGGTAAACATAATTGGATCTTAAATAAATAAATTGTGCGCTATGTTTCGCCATAAAAGGCATACAAAAAATATAAAATTAAATCAACCTTCAAAGTCCACAAAACAAACAAAACAATCACAAAAATTGATATAGAAAACATTAAAATAGAAAACAAATGTCACATAATTAAATAAGAAATTCATCAATTTTATAATAACAATTCTCAATCAATAATTTTGACAATTCCTTTTTGAATTTAGCTAAAGGCATACATTTTATGACATCAGGTATTTTATTATATATTATTGGAGCAGAACCAAAAAAGCTCTTCTTCATTAAAGCTGTTTTACATTTTATATGACACAGTTGATTCATATATTGAGCACGAATTTGATTTTTCTTTACGTCAGAGACTTTATTAAATAGATGTGGGTTTGTTTTTACAAACAATGCAGTTTCCATGATATATAATCCTGGCAGTGTTAATATTTTTAACGATTTGAAATAAGGAATACAGCTATCTATTGTTTTTAAACCACACATTGACCTTATACATCGTTTTTGCAATCTAAACACAAGCTCTCTATCAGTCGACTGACCCCAAAAAACAACACCATACCTCAGAACTGAGGCTACTAACCCGTGATATGCCGTTAATAGTGTCTCAGTATTTACCTTTTTAGATAGCTGAAAAAGTAGGTATGCAGATTTACTTAATCGCTTACATAACTCTTCAATGTGAGGCTTCCAAGTGAGCTTATTATCTATAGTGATGCCTAAGAACTTGGCACTACTGGCTTCTTCTATTTCAAAATCTTTATAGGATACATTTATCTTTGAATTTACTCGTCGTTGGTGGAAGTGCATAACTTTTGTTTTATTCAAATTAATTACTAGATTATTATTTTCAAGCCAATTTATGATGTCAGAGAGAGAGTTATTAATGTCATTTTGATAATTAATTGGATTATTACATTCTATAATAGCTGTGCTGTCATCGGCAAAGAGAACCATTTTATTACTTGTAATTTTTGGGAGATCATTTATATATATTAGAAACAGTAGCGGACCCAGGACGCTACCTTGAGGCACGCCATATTTTATGTATCTTGGTTTAGATGTGTATGTAGTTTCTAATTTGCTTTTAGGACATATTCTAGATATCTCTGTATACTGAGTTCTATTACTTAAGTATGATTCTAAGAGGTTATGAATGTTGCCTCTTATGCCATACCCATCCAACTTCCGCAGCAGAACTTTATGGTCCACATAATCGAATGCTTTGGTCATATCTGTATAAATAGCACAAACTGGATTTCCTCTATCTACAGATACCATTATATTTGATAGTAATTCAAATATTGCCATGTTAATGGTTGTATTTTTCCGGAAACCTTTTTGCTCATTGCAGAATAGTTTATACTTGTCGAAAAAACTATATAAAGAATTATAAATTACTTTTTCAATAATTTTTGAAAATATAGGAATTTTTGCTATTGGTCTATAATTTTTTATGTCCGTTTTATTATTTCTTTTATGTAGGGGTTTAATAATCACTTTTTTTAGGCTATTTGGGAATATACCATTAGTAATACATAAATTAATTATGTGTGCTAGCGGTGGTGCTATAATTTCCTTTGCATATTTTATCACCTTAGTAGATACCCCATCGTAACCAACAGTATTTGTATTTTTGAGGCTGTTAATTATGTTTATTATGTCAGTGTATTTTCACCTTCATTTGTGAAAGGAGGCCTGTGCTCAGCAGTGGGACATTATAGGCTGATGATGATGATGATGAATATTGCCTTCCTGCTTTATTTTTCCTTCGCTCATGCAATGTGGTTTAGTATTAAAAATATGTAAATAAATACATTATAACAATCTCAATCATATGTTCAACATTAAATAGAAGCATTATCATCTATAAGGGTAGCATAGCTTAACGATAGTCATCAATGAAAAGTACCGTACATCTCAAAATCGTTTTAAAATGAAATGGAATCGTGTGGTTTAGTCCAATAAAATAATAATAACGATGATAGTAAGGTGAGTTATGATATCTGCATTAGAGAGCAACAAGTTAGTCGTGCGGTGAGTCTGTGATACCGTTACGATACGACTGCGGATTATTGATTGCACCTCCTTACTTATATCGGAAGCAATAAGCTCTGCATTTATTTTGGAGATCTTCATCTGCAACATAAGCTGGACTTTGCTTAAATCTAGACAGTCTGTTTGGCGTTTTTCGATAGTCACCACTCTAGGATCTGTTTTCATTATCGTTTACTAGTTGTCCCCCGTGGTTTCATTTGCGGAGATAAAAACACGTGTCCTATTCAAAGACCTAAATTTACTACCTTTCATCAATTTAATTTTCATCCTACTGGAAGGACTGTAGAATTATCTCATTACAATCCTTTTCCTAACAAAGAACTGCACCTTATCTTTAGCTCGCTGGTTTTGAGCTTCTTCGTAGCCAGCATTTCTTTTTTGAAATATTATTTATTCACCATACAACAATTTACCCGTATAGTTTAGTATATTATTATGAGTAGGTTATAGTTTAAATTATCTATTGGCAACAATCAAGTAAAGAACCACAATCTATTTTAAAATTAAATGTAGTGTCAGTTTCTGTGGTCGTAAACCCACTTCCATAACCACATGCTTTGTATGCAGGTTCGGCTTTAGAAAGTGACATCCTGAGTAAGATTTTAATTTTAAGTACTTGTGATCTTATATCGATAAAATATTGATTTGCTCATAATTAGTTTCTATACATAATACAACTTGTTTTTTTATTATTATTAATTTAGTTAAGTTTATTAATTAAATCAATTCCTAATATAATATAATTTGTTTCTATACCGTCTCCTAGGATAGCTAAAAAATCTTAGATACCTTTATTACAGACATATTTATGTGACTGAAAACGTTACTCTTTCTTTGCATGTGAAATAAATTCCAAAAATGCAAGTGTAGCAAAAAAATCGTTATGAAACATATTGTGATCTTTATCTATAGATGATTGTTTGCTTGTACCTAGGTCATCCCCCTGTGGGACAAGGGCCTTCGTCCTCTTCAAAGCCCTGATGGTAGTAACAGATCCCATATTATTATTACTCAGAATAACTCTAAATAAACCCGTTAATAATTTTAATTCTCCCAAATATTCTTCACTCAATTTGTCCGGTCCGTATAGTAGGTGCAATGAAAGAGATATTAAACACGGGTACCGCAGTGTGGAAGGCTCTCCCGCGGTGGGCAGGCCTCGATCCTTTATCGATCACACGCCGTATCATTAGATATCATTGTGATCTATGATCAATAGTGCGCCCGCGCTCGCGATCCGCTACGAACATGTTAGGGTTGACTAACTTGTTATGCAAGATTTAATTGTATTTTTATTTGAATTCTGGTTTTATGTATCAAAATAACAATATAGTTGATTATGTTAGTAATTCTTCTCCTACTCGTTAAGGCTAATTCAGATTAATTCTAATAATTAAAAAAGTAACAAGCATTATATTTACAATACTCTCAGAATTTACTTAAATTTAAATTATCAATTACCTATAAAAAATTGGATTATGAGGGAGAACAATAAAGCTAATAAAAATAGTGTCACCCCTATTTAGAACCTACCGTAGAACCCTAACAAAAACCGTAACGTGACATATTTATTTCTTCAAAGAAAAAATAAACCTCCCCGAATTACATGAATTCTTATCTTAATAGCTCGTACCGGCCCTTATAATGAAACAATTAAGACAATACAAACAATGGACAAAAAGACAAGTTGAAAAATACTACACATTAATCTTCTTCACGAGTTTGCTTGTTTGTTTTCTTGTGTTCGAACACGAATTTGGTTTCTAACTTGTTGAGAAATTAGAATAAAGATGTGCTTATTTACATTTTTATCTGAAGGTCTATCGAAGTAAATGTTTCAGAATTAAAAAAAACTTGGATTCTAAGTTCATTAGTATATTGTATAATCTTATCTGGGTTGTTTCCGTCACATGAGTTCGAAACAATTTGAAATTAAATAAGACTGGAGGTACATTAGGAATAATTTCATTTCACTACCACTCGTTCATGTATATCTGTGTTCGTATATATCTATATTAAATTCAAATATCAACGCGCCTATAAAATACTTCCAACCGTTCACAAATGCCAGCTTAGTCTTACGATAGCAGTAATGTCAATCAACAAAAGTAAATATCATTTAAACGGTCAATAACTAATACGAAAAATCCTTTTGGACTTCTCAACGGAATTATGTTCGATGGATCCTAGCATAACCTAATCTAAGTTAGGTTAAGTTTTCGTACGCGCTTGATTAATCATAGAGAGTAGCTTTATCTTGAAGTGAAACAAAGCAATTTGTTTTATAAACAAGAACTTAGTAGTTAATTCAATGTTATTTAGAAATACTTAAGCCTTTGTATTCACATGCCACCTTTCTTTGTAAGAAAGTAGTAACGTGGTGCAACTATAAAACAGTTTCCAGTGAAAATGATCTGGCACCTCTTAGAGAGATTTTGCATATTGTGTAAAAGCATACCGTGTTGTGTGCTTTTACATACGCTACAGAATTTCATGTTAATTTCACGAGGAACTTAATTATACGGTTCTGCTACCCGAATTGAGTTTAAATAGTTGATTATCTCATTTGTGGTAGAGTGTTATGTGTTATTTAGAGATAATTTAACCCATTGACTCGCTAATGGGACGCAATGGCGAATCACCGAATTAATCGTAATCTAAGATGCTATATATTTTATTTTTAAATTATATAGCATCTCAATCATATAGAAACAATACATTACCTCGAAGCAACAAGAAAAGCTTTAATTATTTATATGACCAAAATCAACGAACAAAAGATTCAAATAAAAAATACAAGGAGCTACAGACCAATCATTGTATGGACAATTTTAATCACTGTCACTGAATACTCATCTGACTTTTACAAAATTTTGTTCAAATTATGGTGGTTTCGTATTAGTATCACTTCCAAAGTTATTTTTGTCTAGATTGTCTTGACTTGTCACCATTCCTTTTCTCTTTGCGATTAAATGTTTAGTTTGATTCAATTAATATCGTATTGTGATCACGTCCAATAGACGTTAATCTCAGTTGTAGCAATGACTTAAAGCGCTTTTACTACAGATGCCTACATGTCATTAGCCAACTGAGATACATTTAAACAGGTTGGATTATTATTTAACAGTCTATATTTCTACCTTCCAAATTCACCTCTCCTGATACGTTATTACTCCCTTATTCATAATGGCTTTTTAACTAAATCAGTGTAATAGTGTGCCAGTCAGATAAAGACTTCGGAATTTTAGCTAATCAACGTTTGATAACTTTATTATGAATAAGGGGGTTAAAGTTTTATAACCCTTAGTACAACACAACGTGGTTTAAATGAAGAAACTAAAATTGATCCTGTTAAATTGTCTTTCCCAAAAACAGTAAAGGTGATAATATCAGCTATAATAATGGCTATAGCTGGCGAAAGGAAAACCGAAAATCAACATAAATTTTAACGTAATAAGATAAAGTTTACCTTGCAGGATCTCTTGGTAAACATTGGCGCTCCTGTATTGAGACTCCACCGCCGCAGGTCTTCGAGCACGGGGTCCACGTACCCCACGAGCTCCATGCATACATCGACGTATTCGTTCGTAGTACTTGCGTCGTTCTAGCCACCTGTAATGTAATGAATTTTGTACGGTTAAAAAAGTCGCTATTACTAATCATACGATATGGGATATATGGGAAAATAATTAACTTTCATGATAAAATAATTTTACGAAACTCACTGAAAAAAGTATCTACAAAACTAGTTATGTAAGATGACGTTTTGTTGTCGGGAAACTAACTTTAGTTGTCGGGAAATTAACTTTAGTTAGATTTAATCAAATAATTTAGTAATGAACAAAAACTAGTTTTGTTACTGGTAAGTCTTAGTTCGCAAGTCACTCTGTTTAGGTTATTGGTCGTAAAATTTCGTGTTACTGTTAAATAAAATTTTGTAGTACCTTTTTTCAGTGCTGGAGTATCTTATGTCACTACTGAATTTAGAGCGAAGGAAATAAATTGATTGAATGAAACGCTCGTGGTATAGCTTGATTAGCCATTCTTCATCGATCGGCAAAGTTATGCTATCACCGGTGTGGGCGATATCCGGATGGGTGACCACCTAGTGGTATTACAAGTCGAGTGTTTTTCGTACTTAAGAAGGCACGTGAAGTAGTTGATCCCGTAATTGTAATAGTCGTTAAGAGTGCGTATAAAGCAAAATAACAATCTTAGAATTGAAATTTATCCAAGTAAATAGTACATAAATGAAAAAATATTTTTATATGGATATTTTCATTATATACGCGAGGGTTCTACCTGAACAAAAATATAACGGAATGAAAATTCCTCGATAGAAAAATATCACAAAGATACCTCTAATAATAATGAATTTTCGTTTTTATTTTTTCATGGAGTATCTAATTAATACAAAAATTCGATAAATAATATCACTAACATATAACCCAGGGCTGCTACTAACGATTTTTTAAAATATTTTTATACTTTACGAGTTATTAAGATAAGAAGCGCTTAGTTCATTTTTGTTCCGCGAAACACGCTATCGTCTCATGCCACGCGAAGATTAGACATAAGTTTGTTTCATCTGACATTGCCATATTTTTCTGGCTTTGTACGCACTCTTAAGGTCTCCTAGGCGACTTGAAAACTCCAACAGTAGGTTGACCCCACTAGTCTTCCTCCACCAATCTGCAGAGACTATGCATGGTGGAGTATCTGAAGTTAAGGAAACCCGTGCTCAGCAGTTGGTGGGATATTATGGACTGATGATGATGATAAAATACATCGATGGCGAAGTCACAGATTAAATTTATGATTTTAAGGACAGGATCATCTTTACAATACTGATTTTAAAATCGATGAAATTAATACTAATACTTCGTGAAGCCGATCTAATCTTTTCATCCATATTTCCAAGGACGATATCTGTTCGATTGTATATTTAAGATTATTTTCCGAACTTCCATACCAAAATAGGTTCTTTGTTAGGAGCATTCGTGGAATGTTGTTTACGTCATACCCCGCTGATATACGGCCTATGTGTTAAATCCACGTCAAAATCAGACCGGGGAAGATTGAGTTACGATCTAATTGTGCATAGTAAACTAACAGATTTATTTTGTTTAGAAATCTCATGTTTATTTGCATTGTTCTAAGTGGTACAAAAAGACTCTATTTTTATTAATTGTTTCTCTTGCTCGTATTCTTGTAAATGATATTCTTTCGAAATGTCATAAAGCTATTTCAATTTTACTTTGATTTTACAAAAAATACGGTGGGAAAAATGTGTGAGTCTGCTTCCCGCACCAAGAGCTCCGACTTTTCTTGGATATATTTATTGCTTTGGGCATCGATATAGAATTTACACTGACCGAAGGGTTTGGACCATATGACAGATAACTGTTGTACAAAACCGGACCGCATAGCTAAGTTTGTAATAATTTCAAAACAATTGTGCTATCTAGAAATATTATTTCAGGTTCTTCGCTCTGCGAACTCCGGAGATAGGGAATGGTATTTTTTGACACTTTTCATCATCAAGTCAAAAACTACGCAATATAAAATAAAATAAAAATCTGTTTTGAAGTTTCAAAACAAGCTATATCATATGAATCCCCATTTGGACTTGTAGCTCCAAATTGAAATTTCGGTCACCCATTCCAGCCCTTTTTGCAATGAAAATAAAAATATATTTTGATCTTTTTCATTAGTATAAGTTTATGTAGGTAATTAAGCTATACTGGTGCCGATTCTGTTGTAAATCGCAATAAACTAATTTTAGTCACATCTCATCTCTTTCTTACAAACATGATTGAAAAAGGAACGAACATATTTTAAGTTGTCAAATTAATCTTTGCCGTCTTATTTTGCGTGTATTTAGGCGTAACCGCGATAGATGGCGACTAAATTTATATTGAAAACAAGCATTGGACTTATTTGACAGGACTAAATTTCTTACATCCTTTTCTTATGTTCTTTGTTAGAAAGAGACATAGTGACATTAAAATTAGTTTAGTTGTGAACAACAGAATCAGGGCCATTGTAAACTATTCCAAATTTAAAATCATTGTATTAGTGGATGCTGAAATATACCGCTGTGACAGACGTACAGACAGACATTAGGGTTCCTTTACCTTTTTGTTTCGAAACCATAAAAAAAGTATAAGAAAACCATTTTCAACCTAACAAAATTATTGTTTAAGGAAGGGATTTTCAAATTGAACAATGTCACGAGACTACACTGTCAAATAACGAATATACAACGTGACTATAAAACAACCGTCGTACAGTTACCTATATAGAATACACGAGTCGCCTATTAGAGAATTCTCTAGTAGCAAATGAAAAATAGATTTCGACTGATTGAATACCAATATCGAAATGAATGCTGAATTGATGGGTCATTGACGTTGTTTCAAATATTCCACTTTGTCAAACTGATTGTGAAGATATGGTGTAATTTGGCCACATGTTCAGTTCCCTATAGTTATATTGACAATAAAATAATAGCGCTTACTTTCACCTGATAAAGATTCATCAAATTTAGAGTTTTGTTTGATTTTTATTTGTACTTATTCTGCTTTGATAGTTTTTTTTATCTTAGAAAATAAGAGATAGGTATTTAATATTTTTGTCGCGTCAAATTTTGTTGTTATTCAATATGATACTTGAAGGTCTTTATTGGCAGACCGAAACTGATATAAGAGAACTTCCGCAAATTGTATCCGCACCTCTACTAAATGACATATAATGCCACCAAAATCATATACAAGTTTTTTGCCCCAAAAAGATTCAAATCTAAACCTGAGCCAAGTTCACTTGCTCAGCTGTCTCTAAGTATGGCTTTACCTTAGCAATTTTTTTTAACCGCTGAAGTCGGTAAATTATTTACGGCCCGTCTGATGGTAAGCGGTTTCCGTAGACATATGGACGTTGCAACACACGGGGCATCAATCATTGCTTTACCAACCCTTCCTTCCCCAATGAGCATTGACGATCTCACTTACGCGCAATAACACAAAATAAAGTTATTTGGCTGCGGTTATTATAAGGTACTTCCCCAGTCGAGCTGCTCTTTGAGCAAATAAACGTAACGTCTTTCTTTTAAAAAAGATGGTAAGTAGATGTGGCATGAGCTGGTAAGGACAGCTAGGCTAGAAGGGCTGTTGGTAAACAGGTGAAGGTGCTTGGCATCAGATTTACAACTTCAGGGTAGCTATAGGCGACCGATAGAACTATTTTTTGTCTTAATGTCAAAAAATATGGTAGGCATGGAGATAGCCGGTTCACCTGATGTTATCTAGTAGGGTACACCACCTATAAACAATTTCGGAGAAACGAATTTTATAAATCTTACTTACAAATAAATTAACCAACTGTCGAAGATCATACTCACCGATCGTTCAGTTTCTGTGTTTGTTGTCTGTGCATGTATTAGTGAGTCCTTAGGTCGTACTGCGATTATCCTGAAACAGTAAAACTAAGTTTAACCCAAAATATTCTGTAAACACACATCAACTCCGTCTTTACTTAAATGATTTATGAAATCAGCCTGAAGGAAGCTTTTGTAAGATATTTATACCGCGACGAAAATGTTATTTCCATAAATATTTGTGTGGGATTCCTTTGTCTTTGGACAAAGAACAAATTTTCACAGTTGTTTGGTTATTTCGTCACAAATATTCATTTATAAGCAAATTCGTCATTATTGGTTCATAAAACAATACTTTAAATGGAACTGACTCTAGGTTGTAGCGACATCTATCAGCCATCTATCAGTAACACTGAGATAGTTCACACACTGAAAGATAGATGGCGCGGCGCCACATTAACCTATATCCTGCATCGCGCTTAAGAAGTTTTCTCGAGAATCTGCATATATACAACTGTCCGACATGTACAGTTGGACCGCGGTCCCCAGGCACGATGACCCAGCCTGGCGGAAGATCTTCCCTTTTAAATGGAGGTGTCATCCACCTTGCACCTCCAAAGTGGTGACCCCGACGTGATGGATGGGAATATTTCCAACCCTCCAAAAATCACGGAACATGCAGTAGCACTTCTGAGCAGATTCTCCAAGCTCATCATTCCCCACCGGCAAGCAGTCACACAGCAAGCCAACTTCGCCTCAATCAGGTCCATCGCAGCCGACTCACCGTGCTTCCTGGTCCTGCAAGGCAACACTGCGACTAAGCTCTCCGCACAGTCCACCGCAGCACACGCCCGGATCATCTCTCCGGCGTGGCGGTTTCTGCACTACGTGGACTAGCCGGCTCAACCTGTCGCAGCATCTGCGCTCCGTCTCGACTCACCGTAGACTGCGAGCAGCACTGGCACTTGCAAGCTTTACGCAACGACGCAATAATAGATCGACCTCCGGTCTAGGAAGGGAGTGATGTAGCGACATCTATCAGCCATCTATCAGTAACACTGAGATAGTTCACACACTGAAAGATAGATGGCGCGGCGCCACATTAACCTATATCCTGCATCGCGCTTAAGAAGTTTTCTCGAGAATCTGCATATATACAACTGTCCGACATGTACAGTTGGACCGCGGTCCCCAGGCACGATGACCCAGCCTGGCGGAAGATCTTCCCTTTTAAATGGAGGTGTCATCCACCTTGCACCTCCAAAAGGTATTTAATTGCTCTCTTAATTTTTTCACTAAGGCTTAAAATTAGTTAACCATTTATTCTGCAGTTTTTTACAAACAATACGAGGATATACTTACATACCTACCCGTAGATACCTAGCTATTATTTAGCACAACGTTGGAGATCAAAGAAACTTGACCCGAAGGGAAGGATATCGAATATAAAGGGTAGACATTCGCATCAATGCATGGATTACGCATTAGTTTAACTGTGATTATTTTATCGTGTTATATTTTACGATGGTGAAGATGAATACTGCTGTTACATAATACATCCGACGTCATGATCAGCTCAGATAACGTACCCAACTAATATGGCTTACCGATGTACCTGCGCAGAAGATACATTTTCAAAGCGCGGCAATCGCTATTGGTCGGCAGCTGCCGCCATGTTGTTAGCGCGCGCCGTGCAGAGGGGCATGACTTGCGAGTGAGACGGAACCAACAGCTGCAGTGTATTATGAACCTTATAGTAGTGACCTAAGGTTGATTGTAAGTTCTAAGCATTCTTTCGTTAATCTTCGGGGCCATACTTTCTTTTCTGTGCGAACGAAGATTCACGACGTGCCATTTCAATTGGGTAATACAAAACTGTAAATCAGGTAGAATTACATTGAACTCAACCATGACTTAAGAAATGTTTGTCCATATAATATCAGGAAGTTTAATATAAACAAAACCTTTGTTGGCAAATTAAATTAATTAAACAATTCTGACCTCACTCAAACAGAAAGAACATATAGAGCAATTTGACACCTTACAGGAAACCAACGCAATAATAATTTTAACAAAGGATTTATTCATCAAACAATCGCTACAAACAATTAATACATAACAAAGCGCTCTTAATAACCAATGGATGTGTCAAATAATTATAATTTTAATCACAATCGGCGCTTGTTCTTTATAGCGCCGATGGTTTGTCTTTTGAATACAAAGTACGCGATAAGATCAAGAAGGGCTAATGCTTTATATGAAATATTAAACTATGTGGAGCTACGAAACAGCCGCAAGGATTAACGGATATTTTTATAGCCATATGTCAGCTTCGTATAATTTTTTTACGCTCGTTTTAGTGGACTTAATTTTTTTTATGTTTATTTGAATAGTTAAAGTGAAGAAAGTAGCTGATGCAAACGGCGAAGGTCACAGTTTCAGATAATAAATAATGTTTTGTTTCGCTTGACCGTGAGATCAAAATGTTAGGTCCATTTCTCCGATGTCGTTTTCCTCCGTTCGTATATTATCTGTATTTTACATAATAATCAGTATAGCTATTCTATCACCATAGAATGCATACAAATATTTAATGAGTAATTTTTCATGGTTATCGAAGTAATCAAACATCTATCTTTCTTTGCAAATAACTCTTTAACGTGGCGTTTTAGGACAAAAAAGGCATAAACGTTTTCAAAAAATAAAAATGGCGGCCGAAAAGCAAAGTACACTATTTTCTTATTATTATGGTACATTCTGACCGAGATAGAATCGACTTTCTACCAACTATCGTACTGAGAACGTTTCAGAAATGTAGTATTCAATATTCTTACCTATTTTCGTTTCAAACGGTCGATGCTTTTATTTCTACACGGCAATTCATAAAGTTAAAACAACGGCTACGTCAAAACCACCATGTTGTCTTCCAGTACCGCAATACGCGGCAACACCGTCTTTGTTTCCTTTGTGTCATTAAATTTGTTCTTATCTCACAGTAATGTTCGTATTTGAATATTTGAAATGGCTTTCTAACATCCGCGTGGTACGAATCTAAGTTGCAGATTCTTTGTAGAGATTAGATAGAGGACTTCTGCTAATAAAATATCGGTAGCCGATGCACAAAAGGGGCAGCTGTCTATGTGAATTTATTACATCGAAGACGCTCTACGAGTAAGTTCGCACAAGCATCCGTTCGCAGGCCGCTTCGTCTTCCTTGATTATAAGCATGACATTATTATCTTTTAATTATCTTCCTGTCTGTCTAAGTTCCTGAACAACATAGGTACTTGATATTACATGGGAGTTGTTTTAAAATAGTTATAGGCAAAATATTGAACCAATGAAACCTTGCTGAGTTTCTTCTAAGTGGAAGCCTGGCTTCCAAACCGGTGGTAACTTCAGTAGTTTCAGCCTTCATAAGTGCCCACTAGGGTCTAAATTAAATAAACGGCTTTGACTAAATTTTTTCTTCTCTTTAAAAATTAGAGTTTTATGATATGGCACATTAAGTAGGGTTTATAATATCCTGGGACTTTGGTTCATATTGTAGAACACTTTCTATGCTAATTTCAACCAGCAACATAAACATGGAAAACTATGCCTTCCTCAGATCCTTATGGTATAGGTATCTCGAATAGGTACCTAATCATATTATAGCTGAAATCGCGGCATGCCATTGGCATTTCTGTGTCCACAAGTTCATATTGCCATGTGTAAACTGTAAAAATAGAACACGTTAGGTACAAGTACAACTCATCAAGGAGTGTTCGACAGTCACGGATGGGTGGGCACTTGCGTCACCGCTTCGACACAGAGTAATCTGACGATAAATCACTCGGTTTCTGGATCGGAATGAGATCACGGGCTCAAATCAATTCTAAATAAAAGATATGTCCACTTAATTGACGTGATGTGACCCACTTTGTTAAGGATTTACATGGATTAATCTGATTTAAATTATGTTACGGCGGATTTATTAGTAGAGATTTCGTCATCATGGATTCCGAAGACGAAATTATTATTAATTTATCGATAATTTACAAAGAATATATTCCAATGTAACCGTAAGAAATTTTAATTCCTCTTCCATATGATAAAGCAATGAAAATCCATCGCTAGACCGTAAAGCTCGCAAAATATATCACACAGTTTTAAGAGAGCTTACATACAAGCCTTATAATAATCATAAATCACTTGTTTCAAACGACAGGTTCAAGTTCAAATCATCTAGTTCAAAGGTAAACGGACGGGGCGTATGTCGGCGTACTTTAATAAGCGATAAATATACCACACGCGCGATCGGTTGTACAAGATCACGGCATTACCACAGAGGATTGTAATATAGTAATCTGTGGCATTACTGTGTTAGTGGTGGCCTTTAGATGCAGGAGCTGCAATTAGACTATGTGATCACTTTCAGAGAACCAAATACAACCTTAATCCCTACTTAAGAAGTGAAGTGGTTTGAATACGATCAAATTATTATTCACTAATCTTATTTATAGAATATTATATTACATTATATTTGACAGACGGTAAGTTATTACCTATGAACTTTGCTTCCAGGTGTACGAATTTTTGATACGGCGAAGTAGTAAACAACCTTACGGCCTGATGGTAAGCGGTTGCCGCTTGCAGCACACGGGCATGCTCACGCGTTACCGACCCTTCCCCTCTCCCCAATAAGCTATGGCAAACTTACTCTCGCGCAGGAACACCACATAAGATTATGTACGTTGATTTGATTGAATAATCTGCTGCATCAACAAAACCAAGTCAAGGTGTTAATTTTATTATCCTCATTGAATACGAATTTAGTTTATGTGAACTGTGAATAGTTCCGTGCACAAAACTCCATAAGATGTTTTATAGTGTTTACCCCAGATCAAGTTTATTAGACATCTAGCTATCTGGCTAGTCTAGGCAAAGGCTACAATGACGATAGAACTAGAAACGAACCTGATAAATTATCGTACTACCTTTTTCATACTAATTAGCATTTTACGTATTTAATTAACGCCTTTCGTAAGTATAACAAAACGTTTTTCATTAAAAATAATACATTAATTCAGCTCACTTAATTAAGTTAATTACATTACCTATATAACAGTCACAATGACATAAGAATTTATGAACCGAAAATGCAAATGTATGGGTCATTCGGACCCCGCATAGTAGCCGCGTTCAAGTTGAATTAATAATTTGTTTACAATGCAGATAACAGAGGCCTTTTGTGTAAACGCCCATAAAAGTAATTGGTGTAATTCATCTCAATCGTTTATGTTATAAAATTGGGGTTATAACGTGGGCCGGAGGTACCAATGCGTGTATTAAACCATTACACGGTTAACAGTTTCATTGCGGGGTTGCGCGGGCGCACCTGGAATTCCACGTGACGATAACAATTTTAATAGCCTTAAGATTTATAGGTTGGTTAATAAATAGAAATTGAATGTTAAGAGTTTATTATAATATTTTATGTTGTTTGAAGAGGCTTTGTTTTTATAAAAAGTTTTATAAGTAGAGTTCGATTGGTTACGGTTTGAACATTGAACATTAACATTCAAACTCAATACACAATAAAAACTTATTACTGCGTAAGCTCCTATAAAGTAAGCTTATCAAATATCAATCGATCAAATCAGCTTTTTATTTACATTCGTACATCACTCGTATCTAACAGTAATCATGATGCAATGGTACGTGACATCATGTCAATCGAAGCTGGCGAATATTGGGACCACTCCCGTGGAATAATAACTGATTGTGTGTGGAAATCGGTCGCATCGGCCATGTCTACCATTGTCTCTGTTATAACTAATTGCTGTCATTACGATTATGATACATTACTTGTGTCACAGTTTCTTTACAATCGATAATAAACTTGCAATTATTTGGGATGTGATTAGCGTATTGGCGCCATTTATGGGCTATTTAAGCAAACAAACATTATGGTTTCAAAATAGAGGCATTGAAAAGACTTTTGTGATTTTCTGATTCAAGGATAGAACTTTTAAAACTTATAGGTATAGAGTTTTTTTTAAGACAAAAGTGTGACTGGAAAATCATCAACAGAAGTATAAACAAGAAAGTACATCTTCTAATACAATTTCATAATCTGACAGTGAAACTTTGCAGCGTGCCTGTACCTACAGGATAATCTGAAGCACTGCTTAGAATCAACTAGAGATGTCAGTTAGAGATGGTTACAGTAATTTGAGTAATTGCTTCGAGTTTCGTTTCAGCAGTCACAATAATAAATGTGACGTAATTTTTACGTGAGATTTTACCGGTATGAAGTAGCTAATGGTGCCGATTCTGTTGTAAATTGCACTAAACTAATTTTAGTCACATTATATCTCTTTCTCACAAATATTATTGAAAAAGGATAGAACATATTTGAAGCTGTCAAATTAGTCTTTGCCGTCTTCATTTGCGGGTATTTAGACGTAACCGCGATAGATAGCGACTAAATTTACTTTGAAAACAAGCATTGGAATAATTTGACAGGACAATACTTTTTTCATCCTTTTCTTATGTTCTTTGTTAGAAAGAGATAAATTAGTTTAGTTGTAAAAAACAGAATCAGCACCATTGTGTTTTTAAAATTAAGTGGCATTTTAGTAAAAAGTTTACGGTTTGCATTAGTTTTGGGTGTATAATGATTACATAGTGTGCTACCAGAAATAGTATTTAGTTATAGTAGTAGTATTTTTATTTATTATTCAAATAAGTACATAACAAAACAAACTCGTTCACACAATATCCGTTTTGACGGACACAAAATAAACCGGCAAAAAATACGTTATATTGCACGTTTCAACGCTAGTATCTATAATTGGCAGTATTTCAAATATTATTTTTAATGGAAAATGAAATAAAAAATATGGTTCAAGTGCGAGACGGACTCGTGTACCGAGGTTTCCGTACAAACTTGTAGGTATGTAAATAGTTCGTTCATCACGGGAATTGAGTCTCGAAGAATTTTCCCCTTTTTCCGAAAATGTTATTTGCGGTGTAAGTATAAATTTACGGTTTCTAGATTATGGTTTTTTCTCCCTTTACTTCTACTTTGGCATTGCTTCTTGCTAAACATGATTTTTTTCAACGTGAAGTACCCCTATAGGTTTTGATTTCCTTGCGAGCGTCAATGCGGCAAAACGGCCGTATCTTTTGATTGCGTGTACTTCGAAGTTTGATTTTTCACTACTGCTCCAAGGGATTGCAGACTTGAGTATTTACAGCTTTATACGGGTTCCGTTTTTTCTTTTGACGTACAGAAAAATAAAAATAACTAATATTATAAATATTTATCTATATACATTGTCACAAAAGCGGTGTGAAGTGTGGGCGTTAAGCTAAATGAAGAAGGCATCTAAAATTTGCACCGACTCGCAAATTAGTGCGACGTTGACCATCTGAGTAAATTTAGTCTATAAAAAAAAATCAATACATAAACATATTGTTCGATTTACATAATATCTTGAAGATGACTAGGCTCTATCATTAATCAGGTGTCAATACATTTTAGGGATCCGCAGTAACCCGGTTAATATGACAATTAAAGGGTATCCTATGTCTCCATGGTTTCAGCTACCCCACTGGTAATTTCCTTAAAATTGATTAGGTGGTTTGGTTGTAAACTTACATACGGAAAAGTTACTTTTTCTTTCATTAAATTAATATTGAAGGATTGATATATTTTATTGTGATGTTAGTAAGTTCTTTATAAGTTGTATTGATGTTAGTAAGTTCTTTATAAGTTTCTGTACACTTCTTCGATACAATTTATTATAGAGATAAAGTGTAATGCCGCTGTTCTTGTAACACAATAATGTAACAAAGTTTTTTTTTATATGCAATGTATTGTAAACCTAACTTTTTTTTAACATATGTTATTATTACTCTTTTGTCTATATAATATGAATTTCATTACATTTTTAAGATATAGAACAAATTGTAAGGGAAGACTGCTAACTAAGATACAGATTTTTTAATTCTAGTTTAGATACCTGGGAACCGTTTATTTTTTGTACACTTCTTCTATTCCAATAAAGATTTTTTTATTTATTTAATACTATGCAATATCCTTTGAAGTTCGTATTTATTTAGATGTACGGCTGTTTTTATAGCGAATAAAAAATTTACGATTTATATATCTAGCAGCATTTTAAAAGAATTTAAATAATAGAGCTATATAATTCTTCTAAAAAACATGCTAAAATATTATTCTTGATTTTTTAACGACTATGAGAACTTTTCTATTATGAAAAGGATCCATTAAAGTCCAATAATATCTACTTTATGTAGTCATAAAATGAGAAATATAACTGCCATTTACGATATCGCAAAACTAAAATTTATAGTTTTTTACAAGGTAGTTTAAAACATAACCTTCCTTGTACAGTATTATTGATATGGCTTACCGATGTACCTGCGCAGAATTTCAAATTTTCAAAGCGCGGGATGCTCTATTGGTCGGCAGCTGCCGCCATGTTAGCGCGCGCCTTGCGAAGGGGCGTGACTTGCGAGTGAGACGAAACTAACAGCTGCAGTGTATTATGAACCTTATAGTAGTGATCTAAGGTTGATTGTAAGTTTTAAGCATTCTTTCGTTAATCTTCTGGGCTATCATTTATTTTCTGTGCGAACGAAGATTCACGGGGCGCGCCATATCAGTTGAGTACTACTGTATAGCTTGACCGCTAGCGCTGTACTGCGCCTTAGGTGGAGATATCTAGGTACACAGCGTTACAGCGCTTGCGGTCAGACTATACCGAAATCATCATAAAACAGTAAAATTCTTGTTAAAAAACCCTAAGGCTTTAAATCGACTCGCTTCTATCCAGTTTTGGAGCGCGGCCACTGTCAAATAGTTTAGGCGTAGGAAGATTGTTTCCAAGTTCATTAAACTGGACGTTTTCGCCCATTACCATACTCTTTATGAGCATCATTAGTCTACGTTTAAACGTAATAATAAGACATAATAAAACTTTTTCAACTTTTAACTAACACTAAACATCCGGATAATAGAACAAAGCATGTATGTAAAAATAAATACATTTTTATAGCGATCACCTTTTCACATAGTTTTGCTTTATTTTATAAATATACTTATATCTTTGTTTAATGTGTCGGTATTTATCTCAAAATTATGAGTAATAAAATATTTATATAGGCTGACTGGTAATTAGTAAACGATACTTAGATACATCATTGTACTCATGATAACAAACAACTTTGCCAAAAAAACAAATAGGGATAAGTAACTAAATTAAATAAAAGCTGATGGTGTATTCTTATTCTTGTTAGGTACTAAATATTATGGACACTGTGCTAAGTAAATTTAAAAAAAGTTTCTGGGGGAAAGTTGTTTGTTATCATGAGTACAATCATATGTCTAAGTATCGTTTACTAATTACCAGTCACCCTATATACATTTTTGTTGTTATTCAGATGTTATTCTATTTTAATTTTTAGATAAAATACTGTATTGTAAATGATACCTTTATTGCATTCAGAACATAACTTATAACCTCATAACTTTATCTAAAAGTGTGTTAAGTTACAACTTTATCTCATTTAAAATTAACTTTAATATAATATTTCATAAGTCTATTTTCCGATCAGGCAGCTGACCCAATAATTCAAATAACTAATCTCTATCCAACAACAAGGCTACGCTACGCACCTAACGATCTTAAATAGCAAATAATTCTGTTTACGCACTAGACGGAAAATAGCAACGTTTTCTGATCTGAATCATAAGAATAATATTGGCTTGGGTACAATTTGGCAAAAAAAAAGTGAACCAATTTTTTTTATCTTATAACAATATTTTTTCTGGTTATACAAAAAGAAGTTTCCTGTGTTATTTTATACAGCAATAATATTTCATGGATTATAACGATCTTCGTTGTTAAAGGAAAGCGTTTACACGGTTGTATGGTAGGTACTTTATAGTAGCTGTCTGGCTGGCTACGCCTACCACCCTTCAAGTTGAAAATCTGTCACCATGGAAGTAACTGTACAGCACTTGCATGAGATTGAAAGCCAGTTCCTTTCTATTCTTTGCATGCTTACCATCTTCAGCCACAGCCACCTTATCACCTATTAAGGTGAGATTGTAGTGTAATTAATAAGTCTTATCACGAATCTTGGTATCAGGATGTTATCATTATCAAAGAGGATTTCTTATTCGTCCATGTTATTTATTATTTATTTTCTTAGTGTTTGATATTTTAGCAGCTTTATTATTTTAGAAAATTGTTATGATGAAGGCAAATATCTATTTGCTAGTCTAATCATGTTTTACGAGTATAATAACAGTCGCATGTTTTTCCAACATTTTATTTTAAACCTACCGGTATTCATCATAATATTTTCTTATCTCGTATAAAATACCAGCTTGGTTTACGTTAAAATAAGTTACGTTAGTAAACTCACGAGAATTACTAACATCAAATTATATTATCCATAGAAAAATCTTCTCTATCTCAATCATCTCATTGTTAATATTATCGTTTTAAACGCTAGCCGTTTTCCAACCATGTGCGTATTACGTATTACTAACGTGAGTAACGGCGTGTTGTAGACTGGGCTTGTAATTAACAAGGTCTAGTTCAGAATATAACGAGATATTACTATAGGCAATATACACATATACATTATAATGAAGTACTCATGCGTTCATGGTAGTCATGTCGATCTGGAGCGGTTCCTGTGTATTCTCATACTTTACAGGTTTCCACAGCTCATAGTGTATTATGAATCGCGAACTGTATTTAAATTAACATAAATATAGACGATGGATTAATGATATAAACTAAGAACGGGAAATTAGCCAGGTAATTAAATAAAACTGGTGCTTTGGGAATGAATTTATACTGACGTGCTTTGCAGCGATTTTCTCATAGGCTGTGATTTGTTGCCTTATAATCAGTAAGGTACAGGTAGTAAAACTTGAGAAATAAACGGTATTTATTTTGCACAATCATTTTACAGTAATTAAACACAAAATTGATACAGGATTGAATTGTTAAAATTGTATACAAATATAGATATAAAATAAAGTTTGAATATAAATAAAAATTACTCATACATCGTTATAAACCTGCAATTGTGCGTAGGTATACTAAATGGCGTTATCAAAATACCATTTGAATATAATATTCCAGGCACCGCAGCGAGGATATGCAAAGCAGACACCAAGAGTGAATGCAATTATTAGTCATAGATAGATGCATAGAATTTTAATCATAAATCAATGCGATTATTTCGCTGGGCATTCACAGCAGGTTGGCGATGGCGCCAGGCTTAGAGTGAAACTCCATGAGCTTATTCGATAGTTACGGTAGATTCATGCTGTCAGCGTACAATTGACGATTTAACCTATTATTTTATTGCTATCACAGTTGTGACATGGAATGGAAAACTGATGATGCATTATCTCGTGATGAGAATTTAGAAGTTGTTGGTGCAGCGTGTAATAATGCAATGTGGAGAAAGTGAAAATATACGTAGTTTCAAGGAATAGAAGAAGAAAACCGAAGCTTTGAAAAGCTCAAAAATATATTATTCATACTCCGAATTATTCAGATGCTAATATGGAGAAGAAATGTTACTTATGACCAAGGCTCATGAAGTAGTAAATGACAATAACGTTGATTGTTTTTCATTAGACGATATCAATATTATTTTAAGATGTAATAGAAAGTTCTTGTCAAACGTGGTTGCTAGAATTTTGATTGGACTGAAACATTGGAATATGATGATTGCTGACCTAGTTCGTATTCAAATATATTGACAAAGCGTATACTCTACTTGTGCGGTCTGACAATACAATCGTGAGTGGGATATTGAAAATATCGCGACAGATATTTCGCTTTGGCCTCCAAACAATACTTATTGGTATGAATTTTGGTCGGAATTCTAAATTATGGACGAATTAAGCTAATTTAATGAGTGCTTTGCTTAAATTGATACACGATTTCCGATCAAGCTCGATCGAGGATTATCGATAATGAATCTTTATTTTATAAATTAGTTATATCCTTTTTGGGAAGATTGTGAATGAGATCAATAGATAAACTAGAGACTTTAATTTGAGAACTTGAAAATATGATTTCACTACTACGCACCAACACATGCACTCACGTTTTTTTTGTTAACTACCTACAAGTCTAAATTAGGAATAACAGTTGAGCGGTAGCGTCACCCATCAAATTTGAATAGCTAAACGAAATATGAGGCCGCGTAATTGTTTTACAACTAGTCTACTATAGTGGCTTCAGGCGGCATCGGCGCCGCGCAAGGAGACGAAAAAGTGATTTGGCAAAATTAATGACTCCACTCCATTTAGACAGGAATCTGATCTGCACAGAGCAATGTCAAACAGAGAAGCTGTCTTTATATTTTTATCGTGTATGATAAAAATATAAGAGGGTATTTATGTCAACATAGATTATGGAATCAGATTTAACAGCAAAACAATATTGATTACGTAAGGTTTCGTGTTTGTCGGTCTTCTATAGAATATAGAGTGTGCTACAGTATTGTTCAATCTAATTCCTCCATCCCCATTTCTCCATCGAAATACAAGATGCCGGGAGAATTTCCACCCAACACAACGCTTCGCTTCATCGTTTCTTATACGAACAGCAAAGGAGATGAACTCTCTTCCGGGGTCTGTGTTTCCCGTCACCTATACATTAGAACACAAAAAGTGAGCTGTATTCTCGATGGTATTATGGGTAATTAGTATTATTCGTAATCTTAGTTGTTGTTCTGATTGCCTATCATGATCTTATATGCCTCACAAGGTGTAACCTAATTTGAAAATAAGAACCAGTATAGCATACATTGCACAATACGAAGGAGTCACAAAGCATACAACTGGTAAGAAACTTGCAGTATTATCGCAAGATATGAAAGATAACGTTACGGTTATCTATTTTAGTAAATGAATTATGGAGTTCGTTATAATGAATCGTGTGTTTTGTGTAAAAAAATAAATTATATTAATGGCGATTCCGAAAATGTTTGTTTTTAAACATCAGGTAGTTAACAAAGCTTAAACAACAGAAAGGGTACAATCAGTTACCGTAACGATTTACCAGTTAATAATAGTCATTGTAAAATCACTAACCATCAGTATTGCTCTATATTGAAAATTAAAATAAATACGGTACAAGACAAGTTTGTATAATTGAGATGTGTCTCGTTACGGCCACTTTGTATGTTTGCACAGTTATTAAGATCAAATGACCGGCCACTGCGCAAGGCTTCGGGCGACAAACATTCCTGAACAGTGTTTACTTTTAGATGTTATAAAATATTTGTTGCAGGAAGATATAAATTGTGATCAGCTTTGACCGAGCACCGTGCAGACTTCCTTATATGAGTATGAAATTGATGATGCTATTACTGAATATACATCCATAATCACGTGTGCAAGCACATTTGTCTAAAGCTCTTCCTAAATATATGCAGTATCTGCATTTGATAAGTTATTATGACTTACGACTATAATTTGAGTAATTGCTCTAAATGGATTAATTGAAAGTTCATTTTCAATAAATTCTGATAAATAATTACTGTTTTATTTCTCGAAATAAAAGTGTACTTTTCATAACCTTAAACAGATAACTGTAATCAAATAAATCATATTATCAAGACTACAGTATTATAAACTTAGAGAAAAACGAAAAATTATACTAGTACATACTACAGTGTCGGTCGATGATCGCCCACGTCCAAGCTTGAACACTTGACGGTATTGGCAAGAGTGTATACTTGACCTAAGTGCCAGCTAGTTAGCCTTATGACCAACATTGAACCACGAAATAGCTTAGAAAATCTAATAGAGATTAAAAAGTATATTCCTTTATCTCAAGAGTGGGAAAGACTCAAAAGTGCATGTTCAAAAGTAGACTTAACACCTTGAAACATTGCGTCAGGGAATATTCTGGTAAAAGTTTCGTTTAACAAAGACTTAACATTTCCGACATGGTCAGTTTCATGTTAAAATGTGTAAACACAGGACACGCTTGTTTGACCTAAAAATACGAAGATTCTTACATGTTGCTTTTAGTAAAATCTAAGATAATACAATAAGCTTTATAAGCTTTTCCTTTTTCATAATTTGAAGTGGCGCGCCTAAAATTACCCTTCGACACAAAAATTGATAATGTGAAACCATAATTGTAAGTTATTATTTAACATGCCTACATTTAGGAATAATCCGACGTGACGGTCGTAACGTGACGTAAAGACGGAAGCATTTTTATTTTATTGATTTTCTTTTAATATTCAACTATCTATGTTATTTTAATGTATGCTATCGTAATTACGATGACGATGGAGCGAACACGATGATAACAATGATGATTTACAAAAGGCCGTGAACTGGAATGAGTGATGTCCTTTGGGAGAAGAAAATAACAATACAAAGAAACTAGTAAGTAACTAATAATCTAATAATGTCAAAGCTGTAGGACCTACTTGCACCTAAGGTTATTGAAATCTACTAGGCGTTGCATCAGATACATCAAGAAATGACTTGGAAGACTCTTACTTTGCAGCTAGAAATCCGTTAGACAAAAATAAATAAATTGATGAATTAAAATAATTCTCCATAGCGTGACATCTGGTGCCATCAATCCCAAGGCGCCTTCATGTTAACACGACTGGTTTAATGGCAAAAGAAATATAAGCCGGCGAGTTGTTGGATTAGTAGGTGTTGAAATGCGTTAATTTATCTAAGACCAATGTAAACGTCACGCGCCACAACTTTTGGAATTCCGATGGAAGTGATTTTTTTAAGTAGAATTATTATAATTTTGATACTAACAATTTAGCGCGCTTCATTAATTGATTTAGTGAAAATAAATATTTACACACTAGGTTCAATACAATGTTATTTACAGTTTAATAAGTGCGCTTTGTTGAGGTTGAGGCTAAAACTGTTTATAAATAGGTATATTTTTATTTCATCGTTATAAAACTAAAACAATGTGTTCGCACCATAGACTTAGGATTTCGCTACGCTAACGTCAACCTAATAGGTAATCATTATGATACATATGTGCAAAGTTGGTTAATAATACTCCAGGCGGTATGAAATGATAAGGGAGCCGAGAGTGTAATAATCAATGCACACGCGTGTCATACGACGTTTTTCAACACACTTGCGACGAAAAAAACAGACTTGTATTTTGCAATAAATGTCACTTTCGAGTGTGTTGAAAAATTATTTAAATAAAAAAAAAACATGTGAATTATATAATCTGTTGTCTAATAACATGTGATAATTATGGTATCACCGTAGATTTCTACTATGTGAAAAGTAAAGAAAAACATCACGCACCATAGTGTCATACACGACCAAGTAAGCACATAAACACGTGTTCCTGAGGTCAACATAAGATGCGCACGCGGCGCCTAGCGCGATTGGACCATTAAACGATTGTTTACATTACCGGCTACCACCTTACATACAATTTGGTAGCTGATCTGATTGGGAGACTAACAAAGAAGATGTTTTGAATAACCTATCTGGAAATAAAAGCCAGCAACTGGAATTCAATATATTTCTTTTGATGCATAAATCTATGAAGTTGATAAATCAATATGTCATAAAAGATTGAGTAAAAAAGGAGTTAATGCTGACATGACAGATAGAAGGGCCGAATAGAAGAAGAATACCTATTATTTGCGCCGCCCCAAAAAAACTGGGAACAGGTCAGGCAGATGATGATAATCATTAAGACATAAAGCAAGATAATCCGATAATTCGAGGGCGGTATCTAGTCATTAGAATCCAAATGATTTGGAGAGAGTTAGGAGACACATTCTGTCCAGCATTGGCGAAAGGATTGCTGAAGATGACGAAGATAATATATACGTGAGAACGTTTCCAAGATATTTCTGTAAAATATAAATAGGGATACTATACTTGCATTATTATATGTGATAGATCAATCACGCACCTATCACAGACATTAGGCACTTCGAAAATGCACTTTATTATAGCCAAGACACCGCAGTTTTGGCTCGTGTGACAACTTGCGCATAATAAATTGTCGTTTGAGAAATTACTCGTCATTTTATGCATAATGTTTATCATGCAGTAGCCAAGTAAGGGCGCGACTGCCATCCGCGGTCCGTCGCATCGTAAATTCAACATTTACGTGTAGAGTCGATGTTTACTGATTTATTTTATTCTATTTATGACTTGTGTACTTTGCGGTTACGTGGCTTTCCAACAATTTATTATAAATGCGTTAGATAAGAGAATCCACATTGAAATAAACCTTATCTCCTCCATAGTTATTAATATCCAAAGGAATACAACTTTATATTATAATATAATTAATTGCTATAAATAAAATTATACCTCCAGCAAATGAACACTACTGTAGTAAGTACCCAACTGATATAGCTTACCGATAGATACTTTTTGTACATTTTCAAAGCGCGGGAAACCGCTATTGGTCGGCAGCTGCCGCCATGTTAGCGCGCGCCGTGCGGAGGGGCGTGATTTGCGAGTGAGACGGAACTAACAGCTGCAGTGTATTATGAACCTAATAGTAGTGATCTAAGGTTGATTGTAAGTTTTAAGCAATCTTTCGTTAATCTCCGGGGCCATACTTTCTTATCTGTGCGAACGAAGATTCACGACGCGCCATATCAGTTGGGTACTACGTTACCTACATCGTATTGGTGATCCATACTGAAAGAAAAACTAATAGGACGCACTTTCTACGTATGAGAATAATATAATTCCAGAAATTACGAGTTAAATTAAAATGCTTCAGTAATAAACGTAGACAGACAAGTTCCATCCATTATCTCTAATAAAAATGTTGACAGTTATAATAATGAAATCTTCATTGATTAGTGTCATTGTAGAACGATTAATAAAATTAGGAAGACCAGTTAACGACTACGTGGTCTTAGTTAATACTGAAACACACCATACAAATTACAAGCGATATAGACATGAGCTGTAAAATGTCATATTAATCTGTGAATGGCCTTTCAGTATTTGGCTTCAGTATATACATAGAAGACTTTTATATAAAACAAGCTTCTGCACCGCGGGTCCACTGCATTTTGTCCCCTTAGAGGTTGATTTTTGCGAAATCTTTTCTTAGTGATTTCTCACCCATCATCAGCCTATAATGTCCCACTGCTGAGCACATGTCTCCTTTCACAAATGAGGATGAAAGGGAATGGGCAATATTCCACCACGCGTGCCCACTGCGAATTGGTGGAGGTAGGCTAGTAGTCAACCTACTGTTGGAATTTTTCAAGCCGCCTAGGAGGTATCCAACTGGCTTAACGACTATCTCAATTAAGTAATAACCGGGACCAACGGCTTTACGTTGCCTTCCGAAGCACGGAAACGCTCGATTTCAAATACCACTAGGCGGTCACCCATCCAGGTACCGACCACGACGGTGGTAGCTTAACTTTGCCGATCGATTAAGAACGGCTAATCATGCTATACCACGAGCGCTTCATGATATAAGACATTCCTGTGTAATTTTTTATGCTTCTAGACCACCAGTTTAAGCTGTGCGTTATCTGTCAATCAGTCAGTGTTAGTTGATGATTATTATTGTTAATTTTTTCACTGCATTTGTACTTGGCTGTGACAAACATAACCAAATTTTAAAGCACCTATAGTATTATGCAAGCAAGTTACAAAACATGACATGTCAAACAATTGCTATATAAGTAATCAATCATTGCATTTTAGCGGTTAGCCTAATCCTTTACACAGTGATTCATAGAGTTAAGCTGATTATTAAACTAATCCTACACAAAACAGCACGTGTCGGTTTGTTTTGTTGACTGATGAATGAACGCTGTATGTGATCTTTAGTGTTAGGAGATGCAAGTAGGCAGAGTCATTATTTATACGTATTAAAAGACAGTACAAATATTATATGCATAGGCTGGATTACCTGCCTCAGTTCTTTGGTCTATGATAAAAAATATATAACACAGCATGATTATCGCGCATGAACTTTTAAAACCATTCAAACTTCCAATACGGATCTGAAGACCTAAAATCATGGTCTATAAAGGTATATGTAAGCCCAGAATAAAAATATCTATTAATTAATAGTATGCATAATTTCATAGGACGGAAATTCATAAGTATTCTTTATGAAATTACTCATCAAACAGATTCTGCAAGGTAAGTAGGTGAAGGTAATTGCAGAGAATATTTCCACGCCAGATTTTCTGTGTCTAATTTATGTCGAGTCTTGTTTACGTAGAACGTCTCCTAAACAATCGTTCATTACAACAAACATTGCGTTTCATTGTGGTAGAATTACATTCTACATGATTTATAACAGCGATTAAATAAACTAATTTATACATTCACACGTCCTTAACAAAGCATTTTGGAGCACTTTCACCAAACCCATTTTCAGAAGGGAACATAAGTTTCATTATATTCATATTCAGTTCCCGTATACTTTATAAGGTACTTGAGAGTATTAAATACACTACACGTTTAATGAGATATCCATTCATACTTTGGCAGTGATGTGAAACGTATTTTACTCTAATATCCACTGGATTCAAAATTATATTGTGACTCGTACCATGTGTAGTTATTTATTTATTTATAGACGAGCAGCTTGTCTATTTCACACAGTGTTAAAAGTCACTCCGCACTTATACATAGTTCACTTTTCAAGATTTTTAATCTTTGTCCAGATGTCCAATTTGTTTATAAAACCGTTTTTTGAGGTAGCAGATATCAGTTCCTCAGGTAATCGGTTAGTTCAATATTAAATTCATATTTGAATATGCATTTAGATACTAAAATGATCATCACTATTTAAAATGTTGAGAGTAACTGCCATTTCCTAAGGCTCTGAATATTTACATATTTATAACTTTTGAAAAAATTCAAGAATCTGAAAGTAAGATACTTTGTGGAAGGATACCGTGAAATTATGAGTACAAAAACCCAACTAGGTACTCGAGTCACTCGACAATTCTTGTTTCAAGTGACATCACTAGATTTTAGTAGGTCCTGAAGTGACAAAGAGACAGTGGCGCTTTGTGGCGCTCGTTGTCGCAACACGGGCGCGACTATTCGGATCATCGGCCACAGAATTAGGACAAGTTACACTAACAATGCATCCTGATTGAGACTTGGCTGGCGATATAATTAGACACCAACGTTTTATGAGATCAATAATGTCAGTCTTGCTAATTAGTGAATTATGTAAATCTTTGGTGGACGGGACAGTTGGTGTAATTAGGAACTCGAGTTTTGTCCAATAAAGGAATCTACACTAATAATATTCTAAAGAGGTAAAGTTTGTAAGTTTGGATGTAGGGGGTAATCTCCGGAACTACTGATCTATTTTGAAAATTCTTTAATTATTAGTTAGGTAGCTACGAGAGCGCAGGGAACAGGTAGTTATGCAATAAACTCAAAGAAAATGTCAGAAAAATTAGTGAATGAAAATGTTATATTTTCCTGTCAATTGTTTTTGTTTTTTTTTTATGCGTTGGCGTCACACGGCTTGTGTATTTTGCCATTTTTCTGTATTATAAGTTCTAGTCACAATAAATCACTTCCACATAGTCCTCAGTCAGTCACCGTCCATAAAAGTCATGTTTTAGTACAACGGTGGTTGTACTAAAACTTTTCACGGACTTCTTGAGACAACTTGAAAGTCACGATACACATGATTCATTTCATTTCACTTCACTGGTGTAAATGGATTGATCTTTATTGAATAAAATACCACTGATAATATGCAATAAAACTCAAAATACACGAATTTATGAAAATAAAAATGAAAACGCAACGTCACTCTGCAAGTTCCCGCCAAAAAGTCCGTTGTTTTTGTTGTATGTGTGTGTATGGTGTGAGTAGCTAGAGATCATGTTTTGTTTTGTTATCTAATTACTGAATTGTTTGTATCATATTAAGGACGTGCCAAATTGATTCACTGTAGGTGTATAGAAATAATTTTAGGTCCACTATGTGAATATTATTGTAATATTGTTAGTGTATATAACTGTACTACAGCAGCTAACGGCAAGTTATTTCAGGCGGCCGTAGCGCTCTTCATGGTAATTAGTCTTGTCAGTCGGCCTAGCCGATATGACACAGTTATTATCACCCATTTGTTTCATGTAAAAAAAATATACTTAAATAACACATTTTTTTACATTCTACACTACGGTACGGTACATTCACAATCTACGACGCACTGTTTAGGTTTACTAGCCCTCTACGATTATATTCTACGTTTTTAAGGAAAAAAAAGGGTCTGGGGTCCAACTACCATCTCTTAACACAATATTATTATAACCTAACTTGTCTTTTGTCCTGTTTTGACGTCGGATGTCAAAGAAGGACGTAACGCAAGTAAGGTTATCATAATATTGTTTTAAGAGATAGTAGTTGCGCCCTCTGGATTCACTAAATGGAAATTAATTGTTCAAAGGTGCTGAATATATAAATAATTTTAATATGTAGGTATGGATGTATTTTCTATGTTTTTATATGGATTATTCCGTAATTGAAGAATCTACGTCTGTTAATAGTTTAAGTAAAAGCCGGACACTCTTAGAGTCGGTGTGAAGTAGTTAGGGCCCGTTATCGGGTCTTAGGGGTCAAGTAGAACATGTCTGGGACTTCGGTCGCGGATTCGAATACAATGTATTGGATATTGGCTTTAAGCTGGCGAGGAGATGCTTGAAAATAAAGCTTCTTTTCAATGTTCTTTGAATCAGCATTTTAATCGTGTTCGTTAGTGATTGATTGTAGTCCATATTGTTCATTAAACGGCCGTCCACTTGATGATACGATTTTTTATAAGTACAGCTTAGTCGGCAAACAAGCATACGGCTCACCTGATGGTAAGTGGTTACCGTAGCCTTATGTACGCTTGCAAAACATGAGGCATCACGCACGCGTTCCCGACCTTTCCCCTCCCCAATGATCTCTGCCCCCCTAGACAAGATGTTTGTCGACAATCGTCATCGTTACTAAACGACCAACCTTTGCATGAGATTGACATAAGAGATTGTTAAAAATCACGTGATATTTTGATTTGAAATGTCAATCCCATAGGTACAAAGGTTGATCGTTTACTAACGATGACGATGTTGTCTAGACACCCTGGCGACCTTACTCACGCGCAGGAAAAACGTTTAGTTATTTGGCTGCGGTATTCTGTAAGTTGAAGCTGTTCTTTGAATAAAATAACGCTATACTCTACCTCTCTTTGAGATAAATTGCCAATGTGTTGCGGACCTTTAAAAAACCTACGAAGCAACTGGCTCTCACATACATCGGAACACACAATTAGGTACTTGGCGACAGTTTTTAGGGCTCCGCACCAAAAGGGTGCCAAAGAGGACCCTGTTCATCATAAGACTCTTCTGTCCGTCCGTCCGTCCGTCGGTCTGTCTGTCAGCGGGATGTATTTCATGAACCGTAATAGCTAGACATATGAAATGTACACAGAATGTGTATTTCAATTCCCGCTAATAAATAATAAAAGTTAAATAAAATTTAACATACAAGAAACGTTATTTACCTACTTGAGTGTCACCAATTGTATACAATTTATCACTTGTTCTTGCTGATTTTCAATTCGCCTTAAACCATTGCTAAAATATTTCGCTAGTAGGTATATTGTCGTAGTTTATTTAACTCATCACAAAATAATAAACGTAAAAAACAATTACTACGTCTCCACAAACATAAAATCAAAATGTCAATAATACAAACAAGGTATTGTTGACATGTAATTAGGAATTGGCTGTGTCGAGTTATATCATAAGTCCTATTACTATTCTAAAGGGATTTTTCTTCGATGCGTCGAAGGAAGGTCGGAACCCTCAGTGAACGAGTCAGGCTCAGACTCGCACTTGACCGGTTTTCTTATTTATAGTGTTTTTCCATATATCTTATTGATTGATGTTCGACCATCGTCACGACCCTGATTTCGTGCTTTTCATTCAGCATACAAACATTCGCAATAATACCAGAATAATACGTAGTTAACTGTACAAGAGGTCTTGTCATCGACCTGTAATATTGGGTGACACGTATCGTTCTCTTTGAGCGCAAGCACTGGCAATTTTCAGTGTTCACATCTACAACAATACGTTAGGAAAGAAACCTTTTAACTATATACAATAAGAGTGGCAGTTCGTTCCTAGAATAATATAAAAAATACACCGATCCAATAAAAAAATCGAACCACTCAGCACTGATGGAATCTGCACGTTTTGTACGCGGTGCCGCTAAATGTGGAGAGTTTTTACGTGACTCTAAATATAGTATAGACAGTTAGTATCTATATTAGCGGAAAATATTGCGAAAGATTGTGAACGCTGGTTACCTTAAACAATTTATAAAAAGAGAACCACCACCGGCTTATAACACAGCTATTTATTACTGAAAAAGTTACTTTTGAGTCGGTTAGTGCACCAATTTTTTTCTTGCATTCAAAATGTTTATGGTTGCGAACGGAATTTCTCTTGAGCTCCGAAAGTGTCATAGGAAATTTGTTACGCCAGTTGTTTTACGGAGGAGCAGTACATGAATTAATTACTATGCAGCCAGAGTAGGCTGGGTAAAAATGGTCAAAGTATCTTTATAAATAGCCTCTTTGCTGGATCCAAAAAAATCTGAAGAAGAAGCCAACTCATAAATTGAAGGAAAGGCTTGTGAATTTAACGGTCTATTCACCACCATCACTGCAGGAATTTTATGGCTTTTTAAATTAATAATTTTACAAACTTGCAATCGTTTTTCTGATTATTTAATTTCACAATACGTTAAAGACATCCCGCCTTTAATGTTCAAAACAAAATAAATATTTACAAAATAGTAGGCCCAGTTTTCCGAACTTCCTCTTACAATCCATGTCGTCGAGGTACTAAAAGAACGAATTCGTCACAAAGAGTGTTTGTTTTAAAATTGAGGTTAAGCCTATATAGCGTCGTGCACCATGGATGCCACTCAATTGTAAAACAACATAATTAATACTCTTATTTTACCTATTACTTTTTTTGGAATCTTAAACTATTAGTATGAAACATATTTGGTAATTGAAGGCGGTAAGATGGTTTTAAAAAGTTCAAGTTAACTGACTAGTTTAACCGACTTCAATAAAAGAGAAGGTTTTCAATTAATCAGTTTTTTATTTTTCACTGATTACTCAGAAGGAGCTTTTCCGATTTGGATGGTTTAACCTGTATTGTATCCCACGATGGCTCCATATACATACATTTTATCATGATTCGAACATGTACATATAAATTAATTTCGAAAAATACAGCAACTGCCCAAGAAAAAACAAAAACCCCAAGAAAAGCGATTGAAGTGAAAGTTCAATTTTGCGTACACTGAATTAAAATGGACATAATTATAGGTAAATTTGTCTCGTGGTGGATCCCACGAGACAAATTTACCTATAATTATGTTGCTGGATATGAAAATAATATTTTTTGAATGGAAGTTTAGGAGAAACTTGTGTCAAAATGCTTTTGTACCTTTCAAGCTAGGTACCGCGGAGTAGGTCACCCAGGGAAGTTTCCATCTAAGAAGAGTACATTTTACAAGAAAATCCTAGATTATTATCCTTATATTAGAGATCAGATCACAATCTTTTTTCATCTAGGTAGGTGCCACATTCTCTTTTAGACGTATAGCGCTGTCTCCCTCTGTTCGGTGGTTCGACTGCACCAGTTCAGTCGTCTAGTAATGCCATAGTAATGCATCAAGGTTCTCAAAAAGTAGGCAGTTACAGATTAAACCTAGTTGCAAGTGGTTTTGACAATTGCGTCTCAGCTGTAGACGTAGGTACCTATATGAGTAATGGTAATGATGATGTGAATGTTTGAGTCCTTTGTTCACGGTGACTGGGTTTTCCCACAAGAAAGGCTAACTTCATGAATTTGCACTACCTACTAACAACTAGGTGATTTAGAACCGAAGGTAGATTATGATCGCGGGGCAGGTGGACTAATCATGAGTCATAGTGCATCATCATCCTTTTCCCCTATAAAGCCCATCACAGACGTAGCTATAATATATATTAATATGCCCAGCTATAATATAAAATACAGTACAGGTTGGCGAAGTAACAGAAATATATATTATAGCTGCGTGTGCGGTCACATGAAGATTAGTATTGAAAATATATCGTAATATGCCTTGCTATGTTTTATATTAATATACAGGTCGTTGTTTTGGTCAGCGACGAGCGACTCAGGGTCGATAATACAAATGAACTGGTGCTAAAAAAAATATAAAAAAAAAAAACTTATTTTTTTTAATAATAAAAATAAAAAAATATTTTTTTTGAAAATCATGTAATAAGCTAAAGTGTAGACATAATACTCAACGGGAGTACGAGGGAGTAAAGAGGTGGGGCGATGGCGGCTTGTGCCTAGCTCTAGTCTGTGCACGTGCCTAGTAACCATACTTTGCGGTAATTTTATTTCAAATTGAATAAGGTATTTCTCAACATATTTACAGTATTTAATGGAATTAAGTCCATTTTTGGGGAATATATATTTTGTACTGCCGCTCCTAGGTCGCTTGTCGCCGACCAAAACAACACCCTGTATATTATAGCTACGTCTGTGATGGGCTTTAGGAGTTCTGACAAATATTTAAAAAGCACACCAATGTCGTTGAACCCTCTAAAGCTGTGTCAACTTGACATGTCAATGTCCGACATTCATTGATTAATTTGGCACATTTTGTATTTTTTAGCTCCGCAAATGACTCGTTAGCATTTTAATTTGAAAGAGTTTACAATTCAAATCATAAGCTCTTGACACTGATTTATCTGACTCTTTTGTAGCGTGTAACTATTTTTCGAAAGTTACATTAGTTGATATATTATGCAAAAATTATGCGTGATATAAACATTGCGTGTATAATATTCCAATAACATGAACAGCTATTTAAATTTACAATAAATACGTAATGCTTACCAATAAAAACTTATCATACCTATGGACCCACGGATCTATTAAGTAGGTAGGTATGAAGTTATAATATTTATATTACATTAATTTAATAACATAATCAAATTGAATTTTAATGTGGACAAGTGTCAAGAAATTCATGAAAGTTACAGCTACAGGTTATGTAGACATAGGCTGCGTTTTTGAGTTATGTAGGGATTTCAAAAGTATATTTATTTTTTGCTACTTACAGACAGACTAGATTAAAAGTACCAATCACCTCTATAATGGTAAATGGCAACATTGGAACAATAGTTTCTTGCAATATGTCAACCCTGAGCGCCTTTGCACATTGTAAGAAAATTTCTTGTGTCTTATCAGACATGTCTTATAAGACAATCAGTCGCACTGGTTGTTATATGAGACCGTGCATATTACAAGAAATGTCGGATCAGACACGCCCATACATTTTATGTCTTGTGTTTGATAAGACACAAGAAATTTTCCTATAATGTGCAAAGGGCCTTGGTGCAAAACAAAGACACTGATCATTTTCCCAAACATTTGTAACAACTTCCGCATATGAACGACCAACTGAAATAAAACCAATTCAAAGGCAATATTCGCACGGCTCGTTAGTTGGTCTCAATCTGTAAATTTACTTGAGGCACCATTCACAAACATTTGATACCAATATAATATAGATCAGATACACGTCGGTGGTTCTTCCTTATTGGCGTGCAAATTGCAGTTATTGTTATTGAGTTAGGTAAATGCGAGTTAATAAATAGCTGACATCTGCTTGTAAGCAACGTTTAGTTCAATTGCGGCTATATTTTGATACGGACTAGACTTTGAAAGTCAATTGAAATATTTATAAATAACAATTTCACGTGAATTAAATAGTTATAGTAGACGACTGTTTTGCATTTTATTATAGGCATCACCTAAAAAGGCTTTTAGACAATTAATTATAGTAACTTCAAACATTTAGCTGTCTATATGTTTTAGGTTCTACCTACTCTGTGAACATTATCTTAACAAAGTTGCAACAAAATCATTCTTATGGAGTTTTAAGATATCCATCAGTTCCAATCCAACAGTCACAAATATTCCCATTTCAATTAAACAAACCATTAAATAAAAGCTTTAATTCTTATTAATCTACTTCTAGCGCCTTCTAGAATTATTCTATCCAATGAAATAGAAGGACGTACGATGCCACCCACTGTGTTGTACAAAATATAGGCGCAAAACTGACCTTAAACGTTATTACATCGTCTTTAATGTTGCCCATTACGGGATTTATTTGCATCACGCCGCGATTGTAAATATCACATCGAGAAATTATACCAAAGCTGCACTTTCGAGCACAGCGTGTTGTAAAATAATGCGACAACGGTGTTGCCGTGTCTAATCGACTCCATTCTTATAGCTCTGTTAAAGGTTAGGGCGAAACTAAATTATGAATTATGGCAATATGATAGTAAATGCTATTCTAATCTATATTACTTGGAAACATTGTTTTCTTCTTATGGAGTTTACTCTTGATAGAGTAGAGACCATAGTACTGTTAGTAATTTCAATAAGAAAACTGCGCACTAAGAATGTTTTCAAATATTTCTCTGTTAGTTAGGAAGTAGATAAGTAATTCTTCCCTTTTAAAGTATTTTAAATAGAATCATACAACACAAAATACTACAGCGTATTCTCAACTAACAATGCCCATCAATATTTAATTAACTGTCACATTTACAAAAGTTAAAAACCCATCACGGGGATTAAAAGCATTATATCCGGAATCCGGTCATACAAACATACGTATGATAGAGCTTAGTAATCGTATGAAAGGGTTCTTCTTCGAATCCTTTATGGTTATTAAACAACGCTGCCGTTTACGAAATTAACACTATTATACTCTTCCGACTTAAGCGGATAGGTTTGTTAGAAACGGAACTAATAAAAATAAATAAAATATTAAAAAATACTCTTAGGTAATTTAAGGCCTGTTCAATGAGGGACTATTGTCCACAAGCAGAGTGAGGACAAAACACTTCACAAAATGAATCACATCACACACGACGCCCGTCTCTAAGTAGCTACCGGTGTTTTATGTATAAAAAGTTTGCGGATATCAAAAAATAATATTATAGCTCAGTTCTTTATATGTACGTTCAGTATAGGGATTGTAACATAATTATTTTATTGGAATGAATATTAGTTATAGCCGTATGAATGAAGATTTTTTTTCAATTTAATTTATACGATAAGAAAGTTCAATGGTCGTTGCTTGAACTACTTAAAGCTAGTCTTGGTCAAATTGTTAGATGAAAAATTCACACGGAAGTAACTGTCAATTATCATACTTATATCTTTTGAATTTTTATCTACATATCACATCTCATAATGATAATTATGAAGATCATTAAACATTTAATTTGATGTTTCAATGAAAATACTATCTTTGCTTTTTACAACTATAGGTATGTGAACGGAAGGGTGGCTCAGTCACGCATGCCACCGCTCAAGCTTACATGCGCCTGCGCCGACTCACGGTGTTATCGCGCAGTCATTAATCAAGTTCTTCACTTAGCTTTTAATAATTATAATTAATAATTTTATCACCTATTCTGTCGAGCGAGAGCGTAACGCTAGCTACAATTTCTGCTTCAACCCACTTGACAGCTCCAAACTCAGATATTTTAATGTGAACCGATTTATCACAGATAATGAATAATTTTGTTTTAAACAGTTTATTTAATAGTCGTCAATGTGTATATTATGACTGTGCCTTTAATTTGTTGACTCAAAAACTTAAATTTGAATAAATTCTCCATAGTTTAATAGATTCTTAATGTCAAGGTAATGTGTTTTATTAACGTTTTTCGGCGCCGGGCGCCCGCCACGACGGTATAATCTGAATAGGCATATAGCTAAGAACAGTGTTACGCATTTAATATTTTGACAATTTGCATGTAAAAAAGCTTTATCTAACATTTATTTTGTGAACACTACATAAAATCGTTGGAAATCTTGATTTTATGGGTTGAAATGACTGGTAGTGTTCTCCGGATAGAAAATGTCTGTAAGTGCGTCAAGTTGGTATTTGTAGTATCTCGTCGCTCGTAAGTTAATATGTTTCCGGTTAGTAGCTGTCACTGTGGCGTTATAATGAGGGCGCCTTTGATTATTTTATCGCTGTACAGACGTTATGGCTAATAAGGGATGGTTCATTTTATACAGCAACTTGAAATGACTTTACAGTCACCTGTTTTTAGTTTAGTTCAATCTTTTTCCTGTGCGAGTCATCACCAAGATAAGTGACGTTGTGGCCGAAGGTGGTAGACACACAAAGCCTAGATGGAAACTGGCTCCCAATACAGCTGCCAAAACATACTAGCTGCCAGCCAGATCGGTACTAAATTACCTCCTCACTACGTTTTTCTTCACCGAAAGCTCTCATCATAAGAATCGAACACATGACCTTAGCAGCGGCATTTTTTTTTTATGTCATTAGGTTGACAAACAGGCAGACGGTCCACCTGATGGTAAGTGGTCACCGCCGCCTATGGACATTTGCAATACCAGGGGGATTGCCGATGTGTTGCCGACCTTGAAGAGCTCTTTTTATACCCTTTTTGAAGAACCCCATATCGTAGCGCTGAGGGAAAACCGTAATGGGGAGCTCATTCCACATCCTAATGGTCCGCAGTAGGAACGTCCGACTGAACCGTTGTGTGGACGATCGAGGCGGCTCGAGGATATGAGGATGAACTCCACATCGCCGGCGAGCGGTGCGGTGGTAAAAAGGTGATGATGGCACCAGGTCAAAAAGTTCTTGAGAACACTCCCCATTATATAGACGGTAGAAGACACAGAGAGAGCCAATGTCTCTCCGAAGGCTGAGAGGTTCCAAACCGCCAGTGAGTTCGGGATCGCCAACTATACGAGTGGCCCTCCTTTGCACCGAAGCAAGTGGATCGAGCTGGTAAGCGGGTGCGCCTGCCCAGAGGTGTGAGCAGTACTCCATATGCGGCCTAACCTGCGCTTTATATAGCTGCAGCCGCTGGAGTGATTTGACGTCACAATGACTATGAGCTATCATCGCCGTAAATATAATTGAGATTTGTTGTCTGTTTAAGTTTTTTTTTACTGTTTATAGGCCTGTGTTTGACCGCAATCTCACCATGGTAAGTGATGATGCGGCCGAAGGTGGTAAGCACACAAAGCCTAGAAGGATCTGGCTCTCAAGTGCAGCTATCGGAACACACCGAAAGGTGCTTGGCGACAGATTTTCAACTTGAGGGTGGTAGCCAGCCAGGCGGGTACTACAAAGTACCCTACCAACGTGCTATGGTTTCCTCACGATGTTTTCCTTCACCGAAAGCTCAAGCTCAAGTTTTTCTAGCAGTAGATAAAATCTGGCATAAGGAGCTAATTATAAACAAATCACTTGTATATTTTGCCTTTTTGCACGTATTTGAAATAACGTAAAATATGTTACATTAACCTAGTTATCTAACCCTGGCCAAAACCTATATTTGTATCTACTATTAAAGTAACGTGCCCAAACTGAACCGTTTGGCTGAATATTAGACATAATAGTGTAACACTCTCCTATTAGTTCATTCTCAGAGGTTTATTTCTGTTGTAATGAATGGTACCTAATGCTTTATGAATTTTGGATAAAAGTATGTTTGAACGTCACTGATCCGAAATTTTAAAATAACTGCGGAACCTATTTATAAGCATTGATCGAGTAAATATTATTTTATTCAAGATTACGTAAACAAAAGTAGTCTGGCTCGATGTCAGAGATAAACAAGCACTCATAATTGGAATGTACTTAATCAAAACGTAAACAGATTTTAGGATTCCCAAAAAACAATATTATTTCCGATAATATATAGTTTCTTCCACCTTAAAAAACTGCTTTTTAAAAGCGAAACACTGGTTTACCTACCTTTTTCCTGTTAACTAGACAACAGGCACGGAACCAGGCCAATTTAATTCACTCGAATGCAGGTATAGGTTGATAGGTACTAATTCTATGACACCATCAAAAACCTACCAAAGAATCGATGGGTACTAACTTCAACAATACATTGTACGAGAACTATTAGACGTACAGGAAACGTAATCAATTACCTGTACCATTATAGCAAAGGCAACACACATTTTTCAAATCAACTATTGTTGCAGTATTTGGCAATTTAGATTCAATTAACTGTTGGTGCGTAACTGTAGTCATATATTTTAAAGCTGATGCAGATTCTTGACGCAATTACCTGGTAGCTTTTGTTAGCGGTACCATTAACTTTGAGAATAATGATAATTTACTTGGATAATTTGCTTGGTGCGGTGATGCTTTTTAAAAAAAACGAGAATAGACAAAATTTTGAATAAATGATGAAAAATATAAAGCATTTATCGCTATGTATGCTTTATCGACTGTTGAAAAAGAAGAATCGCAACTTGAAGTCCAAATCATAAATCCAGTATCAGAAAATGCTAATCCGTTCTACCTACATTCCAGCACCTGTGCAAGATGTGTTGCGGGTAATTTCGTATTCAGCCTACACAAAAAACGTCCCATAAATATCGGTAAGCACCAGTTTTGACACCACCCCGACTAAGCATTTCTCTAGGAAGTTAGGAAAGAGGTAGTCGCACTAGTTACTAGTTAGCACAGTGTTGTGGTGACACAGAATTTACCCGACCCGTTCCGGATCCAGATCGCCCACGAGATCGTCCAAACCATTCATAAATATCGACCACGCAATTACGCAATTTAGATTAACACTTAGTAATGGTGTACGGAATTAAAACGCGTTTAATGTAGATAAGAGATAACGCAGCCCATCAATATATCTGGATGTATGAAGGTTAGTAAACGGTGTTCTATGTTTATTATCATCTTAGCAAAGTGAGCTTTTTAGGTGTTTATGAAACATCGATTTTTGAATTCGCTTGCATAAAATTATAATAGGATATTTTTTGCGATAGTTAGGCTTGTGTTTAATGATAAAATCATCGCAGCAGGTGACGATATGGCTACAACCGATATGCTAAGTTAAAACTGTTTATTCCGCTATAACGATACATTCATATTCCAACTTATTGTTGGTCAGTTGTTCCTATAAAATATTTTATGACTTTTATTACAAGAACAAGAAATGATAATATTCACGGTAGTCCACCATAGATTTTGTAATAAATATCTATTGTATAAATTAATTATTAAATTAGGAAAATGTAACAGTAATTTCGCAAGTAAATAAAATGGAAATGTTAATAAGTAAGATGCATATTTATGTGAGAAATCTAATAATTGTACTAGAAACTATAATAATAACTGATAATAAATAAAATTTACGATCGTGTGATCTAATATAAATTTGAACATAAGTAGTGTAGTCGTAAAATAAATCTAAAATACAATAACTAAAGGCGTCAGTTGACAGCGTTTGGATCAATTTACAATCGTGTATCGATTGTGTATAGCGATACGTCACTGTTGTAGATCATAATTAAATCTTATGACTTTTATTGATGCCGATACTAGACCACAGATGAATTCTATTAATTTCCGCTAAACTTGCATTGACGATTGTACTATTTTTTAGATCTGGTTTGTGTTCAAAGATAAAACACAAAAAGCCAATAGTACTTTTGTTGTAATAGAAGGATCGAATTTTATTGAAATGTTATAGTCATCGATTAAATCATACAAAAATATAAGTGAATGTGTAACACGTGTTGTTCAATACTCACATTATGAATATGTAGAACAGGAGAGGCCCTTGAAGCAACATGATGGCGGCACAGTATCGTTTCACACACGATCACCGTAACGAAATATCACTTATTGCAAAAGCGACTGTCTATAGAAGAAATGATATCACTGAGTCACGCCACCGATTTAGCACTAGGATGAAAAAATCGCAGTTGATTGAACTTTGTTAAAAAACAGTGTATCGGTTGATTGATTTGAAAATGAAAGTTTCATCTTTCCGTCTTCATGTGACACCGACGATGGTCATTTTCCACGTTCACGATTCAATTTTGCCGTCAAATGATCTGCAAAGGAAAGAAATATACAAATTATTCATAATAACAGGGCACTGAAGCAAATGTAATGGGTTTATTTAGCGTTTTATGCAGTATGCAGCATTAGTGAGACGACTAAATGGCGCCAGAGGACAAATATTATGAAACATTAAACTGAATATTACATTCTTTGAAACTGACCAAGACGAGGAATATGTATGCCTTTTGCTTGAAGACCTTTATAGAAATTACAAACGTAGTTCTAATATATTCTATTATAAACAGAATTCAATGATCAAGCACGTGTATCGTCTTTGGCTATAGATAGAAAATCTCATCAACAACTGATGATCGTTCGTTTTCTGACGTAAAACAAATAACTCAATAGGTACGTGTACTGTTCATCTATCCATCTGTGGTTTATTCATCCCACACTGTTCTAGCTAGACGATTACCAACAGACTAAGAGCCGCCGCGGGGATAAATAATAGTAAAGCTAGTAATATCTAATCATTCAATTCCTGTTTACTCCGAGAGCAATAAAACAACTCTACCAAACATGTCATTTCATCAGCCATTGTCGATGTTATTATAGCATTCATCATAATAATATTTTGTCTGTCATGAAACGTTTTATCATCTACGACTTCATTAGTAACTTCGATACAACAATTATTTCTATAAACCATACATAATACGTTGTGCAATAAAAAATAAAACAAACAGACTATGTGTAGGAGTTGTGTAAAAAATATTTCGGCATTGTATCCACGTGAGTATTAACAAAAACTTTATAGAGTGAATAGGTACTTATTGAAAATTGAAATACACGTATCAGTATCAATCGACACACCTACAATGATTCACCGTCTCCGTTCATTGTCATCGGACGTGATCTTATAACAGTTTCAACAATACAAGTAGACGTTACAACACGAGTAGCCAGCACCAGAAAAAAGATTATAATTAACTAATCTCGCTTCGATACTTTGGTTCGATCCTCGAGTTCTTGATTGGCTTAAAAGGTGACCATGCCTGTTAACTGCTGTAGGATCGATTATAACATAGAAAGTTAATTTCAATCATTCTTGCTACCTACCTAAATATATAGTAAATGTTGAAGTAATAATGTAGATAGATCTAATATATTTTACGAAATTATACACAAGATTTAATTGGAATAAGAGCCTCATTAGAATTCCTCACGTTTGCAAAATATGTTTTCTGCAAAATATCTGTCAACAAAGCGAGGACGTCCTACGTTGTCGGTGACGCGACGTCGGCATCCGTCGCGACATGGTCCAGACGATCCAACGCGACAGGTGAGAATCCCGCAAAGTTAAAAGCACTGACAACTTTCTATTTTCATCCACTCCTTCCAATACAACTACTCTAAATACGTCGATTTTCTAACAAAATTTTCCCGGTGGTTGTTATTCATTTTCATATTTTTTTACAACGCCCTTGTCGTTATCTAAAATTAGTTCAACGATCCAATATACATGTCCTATTTAATATTTAATTATACCAGAAATACGTAGCTAAAATAGTCATATCAAAATTCAAATGTATTAAAATGAATTTTATATTGCCCCATCTCATTCTGCCAGAGGCCGTAGATTGTTTTTCCTTAAAAGCTATTTGACTTTGAAGTTATAAAATAACTCCCACGCGCAAAAAATTATCAATAATATAAATAATATATTAGCCGTTCATAAAAGTGGTTCGTGTGGAACATCCGAGTCGTAGCGAGTGGTTTTAGATGGTGGGTCGGTGAAATTTGAAATAGACGAGTGAATGGCTTAAGCTGGTCCATGATCCTCAATCTATAAGATACTGTATTTATTACCTAGAATCAGTTTGTTTTTCTAAATGTTATTTCATAATTCATGAAGAAGATGAAGAATCAATTCAATATCAGTATGCTGATGCACAAACTAATAATAGAAAGACCTTGAAACAACCGATTCCCTACATCCCTATATATTTGTATTGCACTATTAGTGATCTTGTGAATGTACCTACTACAAACTATAGGAGCCCGATCTTCTCGATTCATAAACTTGAACGATTCGATTAAGCAACTAAACACGTGTCAGAAAATCGTTATAAATTACAATCTATTATAAAGTCCCACTTGATAAACCAATTGTGGTAATCATTTACACAAATAACGTTAACCTAATAATAAAATGAAAGCTTTCTTTCTTGATGTGTTGATAGATAATTCATTTTATTATCATACGTTTAACTAGATACGGGATCAAGGGAATTCCACTCCCGTAACGTGACCTCTAGGCGGTACAACAAATCAATATTTCTGACGTTTCAATTTGTATATTGACACGTTTTTAATCTTCTCTTATTGTTTATGTGTTCGGAAGCTGTGTAGTGTTTATCTTAATAAATTTCTATCATAGTTTCGAGTTAGAGATAACACGCGATCGCGGTCGGCTGCAGTAATGACCATAAATCTTCAGCTGTCTTTAGGTATTTCTCTTTTTGGTTTAGATTTGATATGTATATCAACGCTGCTTCGTATTACACTTATTAATCTTCTAACGTATCTTGTTCAACGTAAGAAATTGATATTCAATTATGTACGTCCTTTCAAACAACTTTATCTTCGTTCAATATATTAACTCCTCCACAAATGAATTCCTTAACCAAATAAGGCTGGATTCACACCGCTCCACATTTACAGTCCCTTATACATTTTTTCTTCTTATATTTGTTTAATTGGTGTGCTATCTAATTAAGATACAACACTTTTATTGACTTTATAAAGTTACGACACTTTATTGAAATGTTTTTGACTCACCCTGACCGGAATTAGAAGAAATGGTGTCAAATCATTATTGTAACAGCAATTGTCTAAGCTGTGTATGGTGAGTAGAACAACTGCGCAAATATAAGCTGCCATGAACCAATTTACACGTTAAATATATGACTATTTAAAGACACTGGAAGTACAAAGCTATTCTTCTAAGGTATTTTATGGACTTTGGCGAGTACCTTTGGTACTTTGTGTAATATTTCGTTATTTTCATAAGGTCTTTGGAAATTGGGTAATAATTATAACATCAATTAATTGGAACTACAAGAATTATATGGCCTTCTGAAATAAGAACAATACCAAGCGCAAATAAGTAATGTCGTAACATACTCAGTTAGTAAAAGACAAAAACGTTTATATCTTGCAAAATTACAAATTAAAAGCAAGTCCATAAACTAACTACTATAACTTACATTTAAAGAAGGATGTTCAAATTAGGTACATAGGATTGTGTTAGAACTAAGTAGAGCCATTATTATGAAACTGAACTCGTACTGGAAGAGGTTTTCTTTTTATACCACTAAGTTGGCAAACAAGCATACGGCCCGCCTGATGGTAAGCGGTTACCTGATGGTACTTATTTTTTAAATAATGTTACAAAATATTTTAAGAATTATTCATAAGTGAGCCCTAGTAGGTACACCACCAAAATCCAATGTTTATTAGATTTTGAATTATTCAAATTTTTTTTTTCACTCATCAAATTTCATATTTACATACCTAACTCAAGCGGTATTACAACTATAATGTGACGTCACGCGAGTAATCACAACACGAATGAATCATCCGCTCTGTATCTAACGTTGACCGATTATGCAGATCGCTCGTAATGTTACCTAACATCATTATCTACTACTGTTAGTATTTCCTTTGACAGTCTTTGCGTTTATCACCAACGAGTATTTGCTCGAAACACGATTGCGAGATGGAAATGTAATCTTTACCTTTGAAATGGATACGACTGTGTTACTCCATGTGTGTTTATTTTTCCTTAAGTACCTACTTATTGTCATTATAATTATAGTACTTGTACTTCTTAACGTTTCAAAGGATAAGAATAATAGAGAGCAGGTACTTAATGAGTCATCAAATCACAAGGGTGCAAGAACTGGTCTATAAAGATTAATTTTTTATATTGTAAGGCCAAAAGTGAAGTAGAAAATAAATCATTTTGGTTTATTTTAGAATAAAACAGTTTTTTTTGCGAATTTGTGTGTTTCTTTTGGTTTTCTTTTATAAATTTATATAAAACTAGAGACATATAATAGACTTCTGGATGACAACAATCTGATCGTAGTAATATATTACAACAATAAGTATTATTTTATTTGACCCTTAAACTTTATTATTATAAAAAGCATAATAATGACTTAAAACATGCAATAAATCAGTCCCATTCATACACTATAAGAGAACCGCTTCACTACAAAGAAAATGTTTTAAATACAATTCACTGCGATAAGCGGACGTAATTGGGTTATCTCGTTGTTACCCATCTCATAAACAAATAGATTGTTAGAAAAATATGCGCGGGACGGACGCACTTTCGTAATATAGGTGCGCAAGTAGGTATCAACTGAGCGATGACGTCACGTGACAGAATTTGAAAAGAGAACGTTTTTCTTTGAATTTTAAAGTGGCCAGTAATGCAATCTGGAGGAAAATTATAGACGGCAAAGTCACGATATCGGTCTGCGAAAAACTATTCACCTATTATCTTCGGATTGTGAAAGCCTTTGGTATATTTTTATATAGATTTGTGCTACAAGCAACTCTTAAATAATTAAATTATGAATTACTAGCTATGCCCGGCGGTTTCACCCACGTTCTCGAAGGATCGTATGTTTTTCCGGGATAAAAAGTGGGTGCCTATACTATGTGTTAACTAGAACATTATTATTTAATCCTAATCGAAGTAGTTTTTATGTGAAAGAGTAAGAAACATCATCACAAATCACATCCTCACTTAAATACTCTATATTTTAAATGCGAAAGTTTGTGTGTGTATGTTTTTTCCACTCAGCTCCATAACGGATAAACGGATTCAAATGGAACTTGGCATATAGATAGGTCATACCTTGGAATAACGTACTGGGTATTTTTATCCCTCGGGTATGTGTACCACTTATAACACAATTTAGTATTGCAATCTCATCTGAGTAAGTGTTGCTATGGTTACTTATTCCAAAAATTCAAATACGCGAACGTACCGTATCCGTAATTAATCTAATCCTGCGGAGAGCATTATAAAACCTCCTGCGGACAAATGTATTCTAAGCATTGCACATAAGCCCTAATATCGCTTAACTTTTTCATTAGATGAAACCTCATGATGACCACACAAGGAGAAGACTATTTAAAGAGTTAGTCAGCCATATTTACAAATAACCTAATTAAAAACTCGTAAGTGAATATTAAGTGCAATCATTTTAAAATTTACCTGGATTAACATGGATGTGCGGACATTTTGGCGCCAGTATAATTATTTTATTATTGACCGTAAGTTACCAAATTATGCTTGTATTGTAATATTTACTGTGTTTTGTTTTTAAATTAAACTAAAAGTTTGAAAACAAAATCATGTAGGTTCATACATATTTTTTAAATCAAATTAGAATTCGTGCAATAAATTGTTAGACCGCCAGGCGTGCTTTGGATTCACGACGTTATCCTTCAAAAGAAAGATTAAGCTCATTGTTGATTCGAACCTACGACCTTCATCAAGGCATTTAATATCACTACTGAGAACAGATTCCAGAAACTATAAAATCTGATTTTATAGTTTCTGGAATCTATTTTAAGCCTACAAATCAGAAGATTTGCCATGGAAAGTCCTCAGTCCTCAGTCCTCAGACTATTGAGTAACACTAATATTACACACTGTGCTGCTCGCCAGTTCTCTTTTCTTGTCAGGAACTTGGCTTGACACGCTACCGCGTGTTAAGATACTCTATTTTCATAAACATATACCCCCTTATTACGTGAGATGGTTTAAAGCCAGTCTAGCAAAACCCAGGTTTAAAATATATCCGTCACGTTCTAACGTCACTTAACAAAATGAGCCTAGATTTGGCTTAAACCATCTCATGTAATAAGACAGAAATTCTCTCATTACAAAAGATGGTCTGACACAAGTTTTGTAAAACCCTGGCTTTATAATAACGCTATTTCTTTTTGCTGTATGACGGTAGAAAGTGCCGGATATACAACCTGGGTTTTACTCAGTGGTTTTACTAGACATGGTTCATATTTTGTAATAAAGGGGAACTCTGGGGAAGATATCAATGTCACTATGTAGTTACTAATACAGTAATCAAACGCATTACGTAATCCATTTATCAACAATTGAATATTTTAATATGTAAGCTAACACAAATGATAAAAATCTTTAGTAAGCTTTATCATAGTTAGTTGACGTCGTTTTAATTATTGCGGTCATAAAGCAAGAGTGTGTGTAAGAAAAAGTGGTAAGAAATAAGTGAAACATTATAGGTACAGTCAGTTTTCTATATTTTTCCTTTACCTACTGTTTTTTTTTACTCTGAATAGGCTCTTGTGAGATTATGGAAGAAACAAACCTTTCCCATAGTAAAAACTCAGATGTCATCTTTATAATGTTAGTCTCTTCAGGCGTGCTGACCAATCTTTCATAGGGACGAATCTTTAATTATGAAAATGAAATTATCATGAAATTATGTTTTCATTTTGATCGAGACATTGTCTTTTGTTTGACAGCCTTGAATTATTTTTTGCGATTTTAGAGTGTAGACCTAGTAAAAGCGGAAAATGACGGATAAAATACGTTACAGATTAACGGAAAATTATTGATTTTTATTTATAGATACCCTACTGTTCTTAGAAAACGCTATCCGCTTTATAAAATAGCAAAATAAAGAAGACAATAAATAAAGATGTCCCCTAAACGTTGTAGCCAATTAGCGGGCGCGGACTAAAAGGACGGTATCATTTATCATTTCATAAATTTAAAAATAAAAACTTATGAAAACAGTAATTTGTAGCAAGAGTCTAATGAGTTCATCGCTATCTCGACTATCATTGGGACTTAGTATACTTATTGAAATCGAGATGATACATTCTTGGCGTTGACGCACTGTGTTTCATATTTATCATATTTTTATGAGAGGCAGAGCATAGCGTTTATTCGCTCAAAGAGCAGCTCGACTGGGGAAGTACCTCCACCTTACAGAATACCGCAGCCAAATAACTTTATGTTGTGTAAAATTGTGTTCCTGCGCGTGAGTAAGGTCGCCAGGGCTCATAGGGGAGGGGGGAAAGGTCGGTTACGCGTGAGCGATGCTTCGTGTGTTGCAAGCGTCCATATGGCTACGGTAACCGCTTACCATCAGGCGGGCCGTATGCTCACTCACATGCGTTTATCTTCTATGTAATTATTTAGGAATACTCTGTATTATTATTTCTAGTAAAGTTAATGAATGAACAAGTACCTAAATCAGAATATATGGTGAGCTGGTTAGCTTAGTTGCTACCACACAGGTCGTGGGTTCAGTTCATTTGTGTGCATGAAACAGTATAATAAATTTGACCAGTACTTTAAGTAGTACCTAAATACCACCTAGTTTCTATAGTACAAGCGAAACAGATGGTCGTATGTATAATAATAATAGCGTCCTAGGATATATTTTTATGTTATTGTATATAGGTACAAAAACAATGGATCATCGGCGTCAGGTTTGACGGTATTTTACAGATTGTTCCACGGTGAATGCGATAAAGAACTCCATAATCTTATCCCTCAATGCCCATTCTTCTATCGGACCACTAGGCGTCGGGAGGGTCTCCACCGCTTCGTCGTCGACATTCTGTCTTGCCGTGCCAAGCGTTTCGATTCCTCTTTCCTTATACGCACGGCCAAGTTGTGGAATGCTCTCCCGGACAACGTGACACTTACAACAATCAAGGCCAGATTGAATAGGCATCTTATGGGAACGTGCGGTCCACCCTAGACTACATCTTCGCTTACCATCAGGCGGGATTGCGGTCAAGCACAAGCCCATTAAATATTTTTAAAAAATCTTACTAAGTCAAGATCGCATCCATTTCAATTCTATCAAATTAATCAGTAGACCTGTGTCTGGAATTAATTTCTTTTACATATTATGTTTAGGACGCGAGTCCCATTCGCGAATCAAAGATCGTCAAACTATGAAAAGAAACGCCAAATAGATAGCCCGATAAAAATAAAACAAATCTAAACCGAAATTTTAAGGCGATGATAGCTCAGTGGTAGTGACGTCGGATACCGAGATGAAGGTCCCGGGTTCGAATCCTACAATGAGCTTGAGCTTTCGGTGAAGGAAAACATCGTGAGTAAACCACAGCACGGTGGTAGGGTACTTTGTAGTAGGTACCCGCCTGGCTGGCTACCACCCTCAAGTTGAAAATCTGTCGCCAAGCACCTTTCGGTGTGTTCCGATAGCTGCACTTGAGAGCCAGTTCCTTCTAGGCTTTGTGTGCTTACCACCTTCGGCCGCATCATGACTTACCATGGTGAGATTGCGGCCAAACACAGGCCTATAAACAGAAAAAAAAACCCCAAAAAATACACTCTTACACCTCGTTCCAGGGGTGGTAGGATAAAAATACAATAACTTTACAAGGATTGAAAATTAATAATATAAACTATTAATAAAAGTAGGAAATGTAGGTATAATGTTGCACCTATAAAATGAGGATTTATTTGCATTGCATCCAACACCGTTAGCCTTCGCCAAGCCAAGGCGCGAAACACGTTCAGTATAACACACAAAATTCATTGCAGTATCTAAAAGAACATATGAAGTGAACCAGCAGCGTGCCCTTTTCAACACTATCGTAAACTATTACCGCACCTTATCGCTACACATCGTAACTCTATTCGACCTAAATGCAGAGCGGGTCCAATAGAAAAATCGAATCGAACCCGTTAAACCATCCGACGCCGATAGTGTTATCGCCGTGGCCCTAAATCGTGTCATAGGGGACGATGCATATACCGGAGATGGACATGCGAATACTTAATATAATATACCTACTAATTAAAATCGATTACACACTTGAAACAATCGAGATACATTTTTGTTCCGATAAAATCAGTGATTCCAATTTGAACATAATGTTGGCTTCATATCAACGTTTGTAGTTGAGATCATTGCCAAATAAATAATAGTTTTTATTTAGAACTAGGTATTAGACCCCCGTGGTTTCACCCGCGTGCGATTGTACTTTTTTATTGTTTTTCTAATATAAAAATAGCCTAAGTTACTCCATCATAATATGACATTAACTATCTGACAAAGAAAGTCCCGTCAAAATCGGTCCAGCTGTTTAAGAGATAAGCCGAAACAAATAAACAGACAACAAAAATGATTAATTTGGTTATTATTTACTGTTTATAGGCCTGTGTTTGACCGCAAGCTCACCATGGTAAGTGATGATGCGGCCGTAGATGGTAAGCACACAAAGCCTAGAAGGAACTGGCTCTCAAGTGGTTTTTTGGTATAACACCCTATACTTTCATATGCATTGAGTAAAAAGCTGTTATGTTGACATTACAAACAGACACATCAATTTTATTTATTTGTATAGATGTAAAGACTAGACCCATGAAAAATATCTGTGAAACTTGAACATAGTTCTCTGAGGTCAAACTAATCTCAAGCATCTAAAATCATCAGGAGATATGATTTTACTATTTAGACTTTTCGATTTTCTTAACTCTGGAAAATAATGGGTGAACTTATACCGTCTTATTACATGAGATGGTTGAAGTCAAGTCTAGTAAAGCCCGGGTTTTAAGATAGTCCCAACTATTTTTATTATATGGCGTTAGGAAGTGACTATTTAAAAACTAGCTTTAAAAATCTCAAGTAATAAGGGGGATAAAGTCACTCAATTGTTTTATTGATATTGGCGCTATCAAATTTCTCATTAAATAATAGATAACATCTACTAACATTTATGTAATTTATTAGGTAGGTAGGTACTAAGTATTCAAAGATTTATAAAATTAAACAAGTGACGCAATAGTGCAATAACCTAGAAAACATTTGCATTTTTGTATAAGAAAAGCTTTACATTTGTGTGGACTCAATTGGTCAGTTTGTACGTAAGCGACCACTGTTTTTATCGAGGCGTGTTAATTAAGCATAAATTCTCAACTTTGTGATTCATAATGGTAACAGTGACGTCATCATGTAGCATAGTAATTGTGAGAGCTATGAAAACTTCACACCTCACACATGACAAAAAATGTTCTTATGTTAAAAATAGACCGAATGGTCAATGTCCTGAATCGCCTTTAACTCATCAAAAATGACGGTGTCACTGATAACGAAATCAATTTACTCATATAAATTCATGACAACTTATTTACGTCGGTAAAAAGTGCAAAAAACTGAGCGTTCATTAGGGTCAAATCAGAAACGATAATAGTCAAATGGCTATCGAGAAAAAAACATAAGAAAATCCTTGTACATTTATCAATCATACAGCTGATCTAAAAAAAACAGATCGCAATAAAAAATAACGATTGGACATACCCGGCACATGTCAATAAACTGATAAGTTGGATGCATAAATTTCAATTTTAATGAATGAATGCTATATTAATTAATGAGATTCGTACACGGCTATTAATCGCTACTCCGTATGATTTCTTTATTGGTGATATTTATTGATATTGATTTCTGATCGAAATCAAACTAAATATATGCCAAAAAGCAGCTTGCTATCCTACTTAACAATACCAATAATTTACACGCCAATAAATTCGATGGAACGATTAATTTACGAAACTAATTTATAGTGTCTCAGATTTCTTAATAAATCGCAAGGATACCTTATTGGTTAACGATTTTTTCACCAAAAGTTTAAATTAGTTTATTTCTTAATAACCTTGATTTCCAATTATGGAATTCGATTTATGGCATATTAGATTCCTCTTTGCTAATTAGGTGTCATTTTATTTGCATATAAAATTACTAGTTTAGTGTTTTCATTAAAAATAGCTTATATTAAAATATATAAACTTACCTATTACTTGTAGAAAATTAAAAACAATTGAATGGAGACCGGTAAAGGGTTAAGGTTACTTCTGCGCACACGTCCGGAGTCATGGCCCTATCCATTGATAGATTCTTGTAGTATTTTCTGGCTTATACTAATTAAAATTACAATAGCATGTTAATTCAAGACGTACATACTGACCTTTCAGTCACGGTTCACTGGAAAAATCATTCACTGTTTCATTCACAAAAACTAGGAAAAAAGTACGGAAACTAGGTCAAATTAATGGGTAAACTTGTAAACCAGTAGTATATTTTTTTAAATTATTTGTATTGTGTAAAAAGTTTTTTGTTTTGTGTAACACGATGAACTTGCGTGCGTATTGTGAACGCAGCGTGCTAGTCGCGTCGTTTTGTCAAGGCGCGTGCGGACTGTATCGAGCCTTGCCGTCGACTATACCACGGCTACACCACACCACACGACCGCATGCCACGGACCGGGCGTTTAGCTTCCTCTAGAAATTTACTTTTACAATGTACACCTCATGGCACCTATGCGAGTACTATTCGAAAGTATGCAAAAGTTTTCGGGACTACAATCTTCTATTGTTCAACCGCCGTTCGATTAAAGGGAGGATTATATTTTATAATATTATAATTTAAACAAAATTAAGGTGACATATAATAATAATTTTGGACCAATAAAGCTAAAATCCCAAAAAGAAAACATAATTTATACAATTTTGTCATATGAACTGTGTAATTCGACCGCGTGGGTTGACTTTATGTACATTTTACTTGATAGGTATGCGGTAACTGATATAATCTCTTTATCAAGCTTGTTATGTTGATTTTGATTATAATGTTTAGCAAAACATTGGTACCTGTTTAGTAATTCTATCTAATACTTAACGATAACAACCTACACTTCAGCTTATAGTTATCTAGAAAAAGAATGATTCCTTTACCAATAATTTTTTCAGCAGGTACCTACTTACTTAGTATCTACTTATTGCATAAATCATTCCAGATAGAAACCACATAGTTAGACAAATAATTAAAATTACATGAAATAGTTACCAAATTAAGCTTCTATACCTATAGAGGTGATAACTGAAATACACTGAAAAAATGGACTAAAGTAAAACACAAAATTTTGTTAGTCCATTTTTTTCGGTGTACATTTTCAGATTTTCTACGCCTACAACAAAACCAATGTAACTTAGTTTTAAACCAGTATAATTGAATTCAAATTAATTTACCTAAATGTTTTCATCAAAACTAACAGTAACGATTTCGGTGAATAACTCCGCATTGTTGGCCTTTCACAAATAACATGTGACGTTTTTTCTGTGTCACAAAATAATGTAGAGCATCAATGGGAATAAGGCCGATGTCGTCTGATTGAAGTTTCCCATTTCCCTTCCATTCGTCAATGTCTATGTTCATTTCCGAGAGACGAATGTGATTGTAGGTACGTTCTTTCTGAACCGTCAGTTGCAAAGGCGATTGTATGGTTAGCAGTAGTAAATTGTCACAACCAAAACAAAATTGGCTTTTTAAGCTTTTATTTACGATTCGATCAGAATTAGTACCCTAAACAGGCTTGATATTCCTTTTTTGCGTATTTTTGTCTTTTACTGCATTCTAAACTAATTACATAGCTAGTAAAATAGCTGAAAAGGTGCTTTTTATACTATCATATAAGATTAACCTAAGGATTTATAAGAAAAAAAGAAAACTCATAGGTTGGAACGCAAAGCAAGAATTATTTTATAATACACGCTCGTGAACCTTATTAACACCTTAAATTCACTACGGAATGATACAAATATCAAAACAATATATTTATATATACGATTGTTAGTTTCACGCCTCTTCAGGGACGTTTGGAAGGTAATAAAGCGTGGAAAGAATTTAGATGTAATAAATGTCCTATTAAGAATAAATTTCTATATCAAAAATACTTCTATAAATTTTAAAAGTCTAAAACTCATAAACAATATAAACATAAACAATATAATTTCCATAATAATTCAATTTACTTGACAGTATTTTATTTCCGTGACCAAAGATATTGTGCGAAATCTTAAGTCTATTTTCGTGACTTTATTCTTTAAATGCCCAAATATCTATCCACAATCTTTAAATCAAGAATAAATCGAATAAAGACATATTGATACCTACCTATAATAATTTTGTTTTATTTAGGGCATTGTTGGTCTAAAAAGTAAATGTGTAATTATGATAATTAATGTAGTGTTTTTTTTATTGAAACCGGGCATTATAACTTTAATAATAATAATATGATAAACTAAACTAAAACTACATTAAAATTAAAAAGGCAATATATACAAGGAAATAATTATAAATAAAAAACTGCGTTTAAATCGCCGCCTGCAGGCAGGGTTCCCAAAAAGCTGGCGACGTTAACTCGTTGAATTGCAAGGCTAATGCGTTGCCCGAGGTAAGCGCCAGCTCTTTGGTCCCCTGTAGCATCAATTAGGCGTCTGGACAGCTCCCTAACTAAACTACGCGCCTCTGGACCCCGGCAACCCATTGTTTCGACCCCAAAGGGAATAAATATGTAGCCGTCTCCAAGAGTTACATATTTCCTCCGTTTGAGGCTTTCCGCAGCTTCGGCTGCCGCGCCCGCCACCCGAGATGTATTATGGAGGTGAGAGGCCGCCAGGGTATCAGCACATGTTGCGTCCCAAATCAGCGGCCTCCCACGACTCCATGGAATCAAAGTCATACCATCGGGCCTCTTACCATCGTCACGTGAAATACCGTTCGGCTCTAGGATAGCCGGCACGTTGACGGTGGTAAGGGCCCGACGGATGACATCGTTTAGAGTGGCGTGGCGCGAAAGCCGTCCCGCACTACGGCGACAAGATAGACCGTGGTGACCCAACCGATCTACCTCGCCACCGCAATGACAGATGTGGGGTTCAGTTCTTGAGATGCCCAGACGCAATCCAACTGCAATGGAAAAACTTATATTATCAAGTAAAGTACCTATATTGATCGAAGGTGTTGCCTGTAGCCAGAAGCCCGACTCACGTTCGCTAGTAGCAAGGAGACGAGCCCGATTTCTAATATCGCCACATTCGTCTATTAATGTTTTTTGTTCAATTTTGCAAAGAGACTCGTCCCATTGCTTCTGCGAAAGGAGGCTTTTTGGGAAGCCCTCATTCGGGCAGGCCATTTTCCATGCGTCTCTGGCCTCTGTCATGTACATTATAGGAACATCACCTAAGGAATTATCAATAATTTTGCGATAAAGGCTATTTTAAAATTGTAGTTCCAAAGCGGGCAACAGCGAAGTGTATATATGAATTTTGGTAGGAAAAGACAAAAACGAATGATATGGAATGCTACATGATAATGAATTTTAGTAAGCCGGTCGGAAGTTTCTTCAAATTTTGTTCGTTCCTCGTTAATAAAGGCCGGATATGAATCTTCTAAAATCGGGGCCCCAAGGAGGCGAAGCGAATCCCTTTTCAATATTTTATTGTAGTGTTTAAATGCACAGTGTTTATTCGCTCAAAGAGCAGCTCGACTGGTTGATTCGACTCGAATGGATAATTTACTAAATGTACTGATTTAAAAAAAAAAAAAACTTATTTCTTGGGTTCCTTAACTTATCATTTAATTTCGCATATTCTGCCAATTTTCATGCCTATTCTGCCAATTTTCATGCATATTCTGACAAGTTTCATGCATATTTCAAGCATTTTTCATGCATATAACAAGCTTTTTATGTTGCATATAATTCGCTATTTAGTAATGAGGATAGGTTTATGATGGTTAAACTATAATCTCACTGTGGTAAATGATGATGTTCGGTGGTAGTAAAACCTAAAGGTATAAACAACATCGCAGTTTTTATTTGGAACCTTTTGCGGTAAACCAATCCCATTGTCGTTTGATCGAATTGTTTATACTTGGGTTTATTTATCCACAATAATTGATTGTCACATGACACGTAAATGACAGTTGGACGCGCGTCGCTCCGTTAAACCAAAGAGCTATATTCCACTTGGACCATAAAAATTCCGGCCCAATTAGGCGCCGTCAATTGTCTCGTTCTTAATTTAAATTATGTTTTTTTAATTACAATACTGTATTCATAATGATGGAATTGAGAGAGGTGTGGCTGGGAAGTTAGCTCAGCTCTGCCATAAGTAGATATTAAATTGATAAGCTTGTTAGAACATACCCACTAAATTAGTTTTCCTTTTAGAGAATACTGGTTAAAATAGAGAAATACAGTTATCTGTACCGTTTACAATTTTACAATGTAACGTTTGCGGATGCTATAAATACCAAACGATTCCATTTAATTTCATCAGGAGCTACCGAATCCAGATAAACCTAATCTATCTATCTTAATTTAAAGCATTAACATGTAAATTATGCCTAGTAATAAAAGCAGCTTTAAAAATGAATCAGGCTAACTCAAGTTTTTCGTAAAAAGTTTTTTTTTACCGTTTATGTATAGGCCTGTGTTTGACCACATACTCACCATGGGAAGTGATGATGTGGCCGAAGGTGATAAGCACACAAAGTCTCCAAGGAACTGGCTCTCAAGTGCAGCTGTCGGAAACTCGGAACACACCGATTGTTAGCCAGCCAGATGGGTACTACGAAGTACCCTTCCACCGTGCTTTGGTTTTCTCACGATGTTTTCCTTCATGAAAACTCAAGCTCATTGTAGGATTCGAACCCGGGATCTTCGTCTCGGTATCCAATGTTACTACCACTGAGCTATCATCCCCTTAAAGTTCTTAAATACTTTTTCCATTTTCTATGAAAACGTGGATCCGCCAAAAACAAGTCAATCAAAATAAGAGTAGTATTTTTTTATAAATGTCGAAAAGCTGTCATTTCAGAAAAATATCAATATATCGATTGTCATGGATGGTGGAAAAGAGTGAGGGGAAGACAAGAATAGAATTACACATTAGGCTGTTTAATAGCAAGTGTACTTATGCCAAATAAAAATACTAATATTTTGTTGATTAGTTTATATACTTTCATCTAACTTTAATAAAAAAAATCTATATAGAATTGAAACGGACAGATACAAGGGGAACACATCAGTACTAACACGAGTAGGTTGAAACTCGAGAATCTGTCCAAAGCCGTGGTGGTTCTCACGCCCCACGGGCGGCGCGGGCGTCGCGTCGGGTAATCAAATACTGAGCGATATCATTTATCACATTCGTTACCGAATTCTCTAACACCTTATTAGTGTGATCACTAAATATAGCGCGTCTGATGTGACAATTAGTCCTTTTGCCTGTCACCCTTCACTGAACTACAATATATCTTTTATGTTACAGCTTTCCCTCCGCGGTTTCTTCGGTGGGGTGAATTTTGAAATAGGTACACTTCCTTATATCACGCCAAAATTTCAATGTGCAAATATTCAAGTTTCTTATCCCTGTATGTGACCATATTAAATAACAAGTGAAGTTAATATTAGCTTATAAATGGGAAGCAGCAAATCATAAGTGGCGTAATGCAAATATCATATCAGACAAGTTAAGCCACAACATGTAACCAATTCAGCAATTACAATGTTCCAGACGGGACGTCAATCTACAAAGCTGCAGACATAATAATTATGTGACATCGAAAGAGATCTCGAAGATATAGGTCCTTTGGAAGTACGATGTCACGATGATGTGTCGCGAAAGCCAACCCCGGCTAACAGCATCTGAGGTGCCGCCGCGGTGACGCCACGCGGCACGTCCCATGTCGCGGAACAGAGAAAACTGAGGAGTCAAGGGTATGATGATTTATTTTTAGTAAATTATTTTGTTGTTTTACTGAAAATATTGTTTAGAAAAAATAGTCAGATTGTCCAAAAAATAATTAAAACCTGTAATCGAACTACCTGAGTTTCTTGAATGCTCACTTTCAGACCGGTGGTAACTTCAACAGTTAGACCTTCATACGTGCGCTAAGACTAGTAACGTAATGCAGACTAATAATAAATGGCTTTACATCGATTTTATTTTTTGCAAAGATATATATGTGTGGTATGCGTCACAACTTCAATCTAGTTAAATGAACCGAGTTTAGTTGACAAACTAAACTAAACAGACAGTTTTTCCATACATTTTAAGTCCGCCCGAGGCATTTCGATGGTTTTTCATAACTTCAGACTTAGCCAATTTAGAGAGGTAAGTACTTCGTTTTATATTGTTGTAGATGGGTTATCAGATTTAACGAAGATCATAACGGTTCCCAGTTTCCGCTTCACATGGCTGGATTTCAATAAATAAGCAAATCGTCAATTTAAATATATTTTAAATTAATGCAATCGAATTATTCATGCAAATAACGTCTACTATTAATTAGTTTATCTCAAAGCTGAGAGCTTTATAAGTTCAAAAACCCAAAATAGTGGATTAACTGTACATCCTACTATAATTTATTTATTTACAAATATATTAACTTATTTATTTTCATAACGATAACAGTGTTTAAATAAATGAAACCAGTTACCTTCACGGTCACATATTTAAATTTTAATATTGAATAAATTATTACGCCTTCCACATTAGGTATTTATTATAAGTAAGCTAACAACTAGAAATCTTTGAAGTTACATTAGGTAGAAATAAGTTCTTCAACTAAGGATATGATACGGTACTCAGTCAAAAGCACGTAGGACAACAAAGCTATGCACTATTATCATACAGTGGGGTTATCATTCAATTAAAAGAGAATATAAGCACTATATCGTGGAAAACAATCGTTGAATGAGCATGTGCGTCAGTAATTTTGCCGTCAAAAACCATTCTAGTTCATTTACCAAAAAAATCTATGTCCTTCTCCATACCATAGGCTATCTGCATGCCAAATTTCATGATGATCCGTTGAAAAGTTGAGGCGTGAAGGCGTAACAAACAAACTCACTTTAGCATTTTAATATTAGTAAGGATAGGATAGGATAGTTATATTCTAATCGTTGTAGGATAGTCCGTAGGAATAAATAATAATAATAAATATCCTGGGATATTCCTCTATTTGATGTTCCTCATTATTAGGAATCCGTTTCCGATATCGAATCCGAGCGTTTTAAAATAGCCCTGCAGATCCCAAACTAAGCAGAGCTTGTACTATGGAAACCAGATAACTGATATAATACAAATACTACTTTTGTAAATACATACTTAATATACATAAACACCCAGACTCAGAACATATAGACATTTTCATGCACACAAATGCATGTCCTGTGTGGGAATCGAACCCAAAACCTGCGGCGCAATAGGTGGAATCTTAACCAGTCTTAACCAACCGCGCCAGCTGGCCCGTCAATGCAATGCAATGCAATGGAATGCAAGATTTTTAACCTATATATTGTTAAATTTCACTCGATTACTCTGATATATCACACACAATATTTCATTATCCGTCATTCTCGCGAGGGACGCGCGTCCTATTATAACAATTGATGTCATTGTTATGTTTTTAACCGCGAGCCAAGCGAATCATTGACCTGTGAGAAATCTTATAAAACACCATGTTTCACACGCACCATCCTATATCGCATAGAGAGTAAGATTAGGATTAGGAGTTCATGTTTCGTGTCGTTTAGGCTGTGCAAATCAATACATTACTTCCATAAAACCATAATATTGGATTTAGTGCTCGCGATTTTGGTTATTATAATGAGGATATTGGTCATCTTTGCAAATTCAGGCTATGAGAAAACATAGATAAAACGAAACACATAGATATGACTTTCCGGCCGTAAGTTAATCGGTAGCGGAAACTAGGCATCCAATTTACTATTATAGCTATCAAGTCTTAGCAATATCAATGCAAATTTTACTATTAGGTTTCGTTTTATGAACACTTAATAGTGGATTTGTTTATTTATTGTAATCCAGTAATGTTAAACGGAAACTGGAAACAGTTATAATCTTCTATTAGGCAAACATAAATCTGACGGCATAACTAACAACAATTAATGAAGTATGTATTACAATGGAGGTTAATTTTATTGTAATAAGTTCTTGGTTTTACCTAGCTTTACATACATACTACCTACCTACATGTACATTATATTTTATTTAACTTGTACTCGTAACTCGTAAGTTGTTTTTCATTTTCCGTTTCGTTATCAGTTTTTCAAAATTTTTATTTTTTTATTCATTTGGACGATCCAGTTCAGAAATTCTAATCCCACCAAAAACATTTTTATGTAAAATGTTGCCGCCAAGACATATAGCTTGCACTGTCAAAAAGTTATCAGATTTCAGTGGAGCCAAGCTTATATTATAACTCTACTTGCCCTTACTCTACAAGCCCTAACTTCACAAACTCTACACCGTAGTCAAAATATTTGGCTTGGCCGTTTTACTGTCACATGAGAGTAAGGTGAAAAATGTATTCACTGTTACTTTTTTGTTGTTGTTCTTGTAGTAGTGAAACGGCCAAGCCACATATTTTGACTACGGTGTGTAGAATTTGTGAAGTTAGGGCTTGTAGAGTAAGGGCAAGTAGAGTTATAAGCTTGGCTCTACTGAAATCTGATAACTTTTTGACAGTGCAAGCTATATGTCTTGGCGGCAACATTTTACATAAAAATGTTTTTGGTGGGATTTCACTTCTTTTTGTAAGTTACGATTGTTTTTTTTTTTTGAAATTTCCAAGTTTTATAATTTTTTTGTTGATTGTGTACTAATACAAGCTTACATACCAAATTTCAGCTTTCTAGGACTTCCGGAAGTACCCTATGAGTTTTGATGATCATCAGTGAGTCAGTTACGAAATCGGGGTTTTTTAGGTATCAATAAAATTTAAAGTATAAGAGCTATGTTATTGAAATTAAATATGTTTAATAAGTTCACTATTGACATCATATCCCGAGAATTTTGTTTATCTGGTATAATCCAAACCCAAGTTATGAGGCTTCAAAAAAACGACGAAGCGCTTCGAGAAAAGGTAGGTAGTGCCCTTGCGCTTCGCTTGGCTGTCTTGGCGGGGGGCACTCCCGTGCCCCCAGATCCTCTAAAATTTTATTTCATTTGCGATATTTTTTATAAGCTGTATGTTTATTAAAAATATAGTTTATTAATTGGTATTTTGACTTAAACATGCGTGTATTTAAGTTCAATTTAGTCACAATTATTTTTCTTAAATCCGTATCTTCTAGCTAGTGTGAGGTGAAATGATGTATTTGTCACACAAAGCAAAGTGAATTGAAAGCCTCGAACTACTCCACAGGTTCCCTTATTCCTGACTGCAGCGTATAAAGTGAGGAGCTGCGATGACAGCTAATTGTCCCGCAAGGAGGATAACTATAAAACCGTACGGATATTTACATCGCCTTGAACTTATCCCCGCTTTACTTGGTCAAGAATTGGTTTGGTATTTACTTTATTTTTAGTATACCAGAGAACTGATACATCTCACAAGATTTTATAATGTAGGTATATATAAATTTCGCTCCTAGTGTAGCTTGATAAGCTGTTCTTAATCGATCGCAATAAGCCTAGTGGTGGTAGTGTTGAACTCTAGCATTTTCTTTGCTTCGGATGGCACGTAAAGCCGTTGCTCCTGGCTATCACTCAATAGTGATAGTCGTAGTCATTAAGCTAGTTGGAGGCCTCCTAGGTGGCTTGAAATCTGCAAATCTGTAGGTTGACCACTAGCCTACCTTCACCAATCCGCAGTGATCATGCGTGGTAGAGTATCTGCCATTCCCTTTCACCCTCATTTTTGAAAGGAGTCCCGTGCTCAGCAGTGAACATTATGGGCTGATGACATTGCTGATGATGATGAATAAATATGACATATATTCCATAATTACAAAGTTAAATAAAATAAAGGTCGTTTTAAAATAACTTTTTTCATACAAAGTTTCGTTAAAAATACATGGCATGAAAATGTTGATAAATTTTACTGGTGATACAGAACCAATTTCCATATTTTTTTTTCGAACCCTGTTTGTTTGTGAATTATGAAATAGTACCAACATATTTTATTTTTGACTAATCTGTAACCAAAGCTTTGGTTTGCATGAAAGCAGACGAGTGGAAAATATAGCGCTTTTGATCCATCCATAAATACACTCGCAACCCTAGAGTAACTGATATCATAATGTATCATCAGTAAACATAGCAATGGTATGTAATAAACACAAGGAAAGGTAATATCTAATGCAATATCACATGAAAGCTGAGCACATTCTATTGTTCCCGCTGGCTTGGGGCGGTCGTGCACATTGTTCATTGTCTATTCGCAGAAAAGCTTAGATATGTTTTAAATAAAATATTATTTAACGACCACCGCCCCATGGTATATATGCTGATGTTGACAGCGCTCTGTACGTGCCTTTATTGTACTTACACATATATCTGATCTAAATGATATATTTAAGAGAGACAGGGCATAACGGTTTCTCCAGTTCAAAATTCATAATCAGAACATCCAGAAGAAGGAAATACAGAAGATCGGGCCTAATGACATTGCTGTAATGTGTTGTTGTGTTCTTGCAGTGGCTCCATGAGGAGATACTGTGCTGGAAGTTTGCAGGGACCAAATAGTATTAAATGAGGCTGCACGGCGACACAGTGACTCCTCTAAAACATTTTGAGTGTGAAGAGTTTGTTCTAGTGCCGGCCCTGATGGTATAGCAAGCATCTACCTACAGGCTAAAAATATAACCATCTCCTGTATTTTAGAAAACAATTAAAATAATTAGTTGCAACGAAATGCCCAATTCCTGATTCCTGGCCTTTGGGTTGATATTTTCGGATGGATTAATTGCTGGCTTTACTCGTACATTAAAAGACAATAGCGTGATTGTGATGAAATGGCTGCATTTGTGAGTAAAGTTAGTCAGTCGTTAAGTCTGTTATGCACCTAGCTTATAGAGTTAGAATACCTACATGTTGGACTTTGTCCTTATCCAATTCGTTTTTCGGGACGACTCGTGTCCTCGTGTCTCTATCTGATCATCCATTTTTTTCCCCCCGTTGAGTATAATAATTTGTTTTCCATATCACGCTACACTTACATCAACCATCAGGTTTATGGCCCACCCAGCGTTCTTCACACCTCTCTTGGCTAGCATTATGTTACCGCTTCACTTCTATCCTCTGCTATTCTGCCTCGCCAAGTATCCTGCACACCCTTTTTTTCTCCTTGGAACGTCAACCTTGCTGGGGCGCTGAAGCATTCGTCGGCGTACCCAGCAGTGACATCCTGGTGCGAGGTCTTCTCTTCATCGATGGTGGGGACCGGAGCTCTTGTCCTTACCGTCTCGCCTTATGTAAAGGTAGCGTGGGAATAGACGCGGATCTACCCGCTTTTTTATCGTATTCGGACGTTTGGTAAATTTTCGTTGAAAAATCTGAAATCCGAAACGGCCAAGCTACATTTTGACTAAGATGTAGATTTTGTGAAGTTAGGGCTTGTAGAGTTAGGGCGTGAAGAGTTATAAGCTTGGCTCTACATGAGATCTGATAACTTTTTGACATTGCGAGCCATATGGTCTCGTATTGGCAACATTTTACATGTAAATGTTTTGGTGGGATTTACTGATTGCTATAACATATATATACGTAGAATTACATTAGCAATAGCATTATAAATAGGGATAAATAATTATAATTATAAATTACTAGCTTTATAGCCCGCGACTTCGTCCGCGTAGATTATTTCTTTTTTCTAGATATGAATCATTGTAACAATATAGAGCTTTGTTCATGGCTATTGTCCGCCACTACGTGTGATATTGACAAAAGTTCACCTAGATTAAGAGCTCATATGCGAGGATGCTACATTAAACTGAAACAGTCCTGCCGAAAATCAACTCTAGCAAATTTCAGAGTTTTTCCCTGTGACTACAAACCTTAATTAGGAACTGTTATCTTTTAAATTCAAACGGAAGGTGATTTGGGATCAATGGTATACGCGGCAAGAAGACTGTTTCTCCTCTGGCAGAACCAGTAAATATTTTGGCCTCAATAACATTGCGGCGATGGACGATGAGTCTTTTACTTGATCGGACCATCTTGTTGGTCCGATCAAGGTGGATCATCATGGTCACATGGTGGATCACCATGTGGCCGAAATACGAAAAAATACGTTGGTGGCATATGGTGGACAATCGTGTTTTAATTTGGAGCTGCGATAGGATTGATGCATTGTTGCGTTTAGCGGTCCAAGGTATTTCCAACATCCGTCTCCAGCACCACATCTCGAATGCATCAATCCTTTTTCTTTCTCGGGCCAGTATAGTCCACGCTTCCACTCCATACATGAAAATGAGGAATACCAATGCTCGTATTAACCGGATCTTTGTTTTTATACCGATTCCTCTCTTTTTCCTGATGTTGTTTAGGCGAGTCATTTCAATACGCCAATACCATAAGCCGAAATAATAAATTTTGAAATTTTCACTCCAAAATAAAGAACTTCATATACTAAATTTAAGCCCCCTTTTCACCCCTTAAGGGTTCAAATTCCAACAACACCGATATTCGTTGCGTTAGTTTATAACCATAAGGTTAAATAATAAATTTAGTGTACTTCCATACACAAATTCATCCCCCTTTTTACCCTTTCGGGATCGGAATTATCAAAAACGTTGAAGCACATATAAATTAATTTTAACTTTGAAACTGATGGACTTTCATATAAACTTGCATCCCCTATTTTACCCCCTTAAGGATGGAATATCCAAAAATCCTTAGTGGTTGCCTACCCTGTGTAATAATATATTAAGTGACGTTTACTTTGAAACTGAAACAAAAAAGCTGAGATAACTACACATTAATTTTCAATCGTCAGCCTAAACACAAAATTTGAAGATCCTAACTTTAAAACTGACGGATTTGCATACAAACTGTCATCCCCTATTTTACCCTCTTAGGGGTGGAATTTCCAAAAATCCTTCCTTAGTGGATGCCTCCACTGTATAATATTAAATTTAGTGAACTTTACTTTGAAATTGAAGGACTTGCATACACAACTTCATCCCCCTTTTCCTCTCTTCGGTGGTGGAATAATCACAAACGCTGAGATAACTATACATTAATTTTCAATCGTCAGCCTAAACACAAAATTTGAAGATCCTAACTTCAAAACTGACGGACTTGCATACAAACTTTCATCCCTTATTTTACCCTGTTAGGGGTGGAGTTTCCAAAAATCCTTCCTTAGTGGATGCTTACACCGTATAATAATACATTTAGTGAAGTTTACTTTGAAATTGAAGGACTTGCATGCACAACTTCATCCCCCTTTTCCTCCCTTCGGTGGTGGAATTATTACAAACGCTGAGATAACTATAAATTAATTTTCAATCGTCAGCCTAAACACAAAATTTGAAGATCCTAACTTCAAAACTGACGGACTTGCATACAAACTTTCATCCCTTATTTTACCCACTTAGGGGTGGAATTTCCAAAAATCCTTCCTTAGTGGATGTCTACACCGTATAATAATACATTTAGTGAAGTTTACTTTGAAATTGAAGGACTTGCAATACACAACTTCATCCCCCTTTTCCTCCTTTCGGTGGTGGAATTACCACAAACGCTGAGATAACTATATATTAATTTTCAATCGTCAGCCTAAACACAAAATTTGAAGATCCTAACTTCAAAACTGACGAACTTGCATACAAACTTTCATCCCTTATTTTACCCACTTAGGGGAGGAATTTCCAAAAATCCTTCCTTAGTGGATGTCTACACCGTATAATAATACATTTAGTGAAGTTTACTTTGAAATTGAAGGACTTGCATACCCAACTTCATCCCCCTTTTCCTCCCTTCGGTGGTGGAATTATCACAAACGCTGAGATAACTACACATTAATTTTCAATCGTCAGCCTAAACACAAAATTTGAAGATCCTAACTTTAAAACTGATGGACTTGCATACAAACTGTCATCCCCTATTTTACCCTCTTAGGGGTGGAATTTCCAAAAATCCTTCCTTAGTGGATGCCTCCACTGTATAAGGTATCTTTGTGCAAAATTTCAAATCACTAGGTCCAGCGGTTTGGGCTGTGGGCTGATATATCAACAATCAGTTTATCATTTTATATATTATTATTATTAAGATTATCAACATTCGACCTTGTACTTGCAGTGAGGACGAGCTACTATTTATATTAAATTAGGTATCTATACCTATTATTCAGTATTTATTTACTCTGAGCTACTATCAATACGTATTTCATTCCTTGTCACACATAAATTACCTAATCATTAAGAGAGGCAGAGTGTAGAGTTTATTCGCACAAAAAGATGTAGAGTGTAAACGTTATTCGCTTAAGAGCTTGACTGGGGACTGGGGAAGTATCCAGATCCACCTTACAGAATACCGCAGCCAACTTTATGTTGTGTTCCTGCAATGTGCGTGAGTAAGGTTGCCAGAGCTCATCGGGGAGGGGGAAGAGTCGGTAACGCGTGTGTGATGCCCCGTGTTTTACAAGCGCCCATACGGCTAAGGTAACCGCTTACCATCATGCGGGCCGTACACTTGTTGCTTGAACAATTTTTTTAACAAATTAAAACTTATTGGCGGCGGTCTTGACTAAAGCTCTTAGATGAAATTGTATGTAAGTCCTAAATCTTACAAATAGCGATTGCAGATTTATTACAACACCAGATATTGTCAGGTTGAAAACTAATTAATTGAATATTCTATCGGAAATCTAATCTATAGTATTTAATTGAGCCGCGATACGGCAAACGAAACCGAGGCAATCACTAGTTCGACGTAGTAAATTAATTGCATGTCCAAAACAGTAAGCAATACCCGTCATCTTTAAATTAGGCGCTAGGCCGATAATTATGTGCTGGGTCTAAACATGTTATCAAAATATAATAAATAATAATTATGTTCCTATTACTGACCAACAATTATATTATCATTTTTCTTATTATGATTACTAATCTGCTGCTTATTTGTTTTAAGAGTATTTAGATATAATCGTAGCCTCAAGTACCCAAATAATAATAAAAACATCAGGTGGGCCTTACCTGATGGTTTTATTCTAGAGCTTGCATCACTGTGACCAGACTAGATTTATTGTAGTCGCCGAAAAATTTCCCGGCATCTTGTGGTTCGGTGTAAAAATGGGGATGGTGGAATAAGGTTGAACAATTCACTTAGTTGGGTCCATTTGTATATTAAGTACCTACGACATACATAAGATTTCAAATGCTCATAACCGGCTGCAAGTGGAATAAATCTGCCAATATTGAAAACGAAATCATGTTTACATTGACTTTTGGTCTTTCTCAGCGTATGCAATCCTGACACTGGCATCTCTTTATCAGGTCATCAGACCACCGAGCAATGCACGCATTCTATTCTAAAACACATAAATCAGTTCTATGTTCGCTGAATTCCCAATTTATCGAACAAGATATTAATTTACGATTACTTGAGCGAAATCAGGGATATATTCGGCAATCAATATAGATTCATCGATCTACACTGTATTTTACCTTCTATTATCTCTGCACTTACAATGTTACCACATGTTTGTACTCACCAAAGAAGATTTAAATCGAGCAATAAAGTATTTTGTTTTGTCTTCAATCAATCAACACCGCGATTAATTTCCCATTTTCCGCAGCGCCATTTTAATGACCAGTACTTCGCTCCGTGGGCGTTCTGTTTTCTTAAACAATTTATATGCAATCGGCGCCTTTGCGACCAACTGACATTGTGTGGAGGGAGACGTACTAACCAAATCAGTGATAATGTAAATAATGGCCATAGATAATTTAGTGCTATCTACGTAGAGAAACGCTATTTGCGACGATGATCGGTGCGCTGATTTGTTTAATTGGCAATACAATTCGTGAGGCCATTCTAGATACAAACTGTATGTTTTAGAGACGAAAGCAACGGAATCCTAGTCGCTCTTAGTGACCTACTTGCATAACGGTTTTATAAGGATGAATGGGTTATTCAGGTTCTGTTTTTGGTTATTAGGGGATTTTCTAAGTGCCCATTGTTAGTAATTTTGTGCGAACATGTAAAGTCCATTTAGAATTTGTCCATGGCGTCGTCGACACTTCTAGGAATGTTAACTAAATAAAGGTACCTACTCTTAACTTTACTTCTACTTAGTAGATATACTATTATTTATTCTGAGCTTTTTCATAGACTTATTTAGTATAATCTGAAAAATGCTCAGTATTTTGACATATAAAAAGAAAATGCTGATGAACAATATTGCATTGATAATATAATCAACACTAAAAGGGCTTACGATCAGGCAGGTCGTTTTGCTTGTTTGCTTGTTTGGTAGCATAGAAAACCTTACGAGTTTGGAGAATTTAGTGTGATGCCGGCTTTTCACTATGGGATATAATATGATGAGTTGTAATTTATATTATATTATATCCCATAGCGAAAAGCCGGCTTGAGTGTAAATGTACCTACGTAAGTAGATGTAACCTAGCTTATTGTTTTTCAATCTTTTGACCCACGGTTGTAACATATCTTTTACCTATAAGTTTCACTTCCATCCACAAATGTTTTTTATTTTATTATTATAAGTTTATATGACCCTATCTCACCATGGCAAGTGATGATGTTAACAAAGGTGGCCTTGAAGGAACTGACTCTCAAGTGCAGCTGTCGGAAACCTATTTATTCCGATTTCTGTGGAACACACCAATAGGTGCTTGGCGACAGATTTTCAACATGAGGGTGGTAGCCAGCCAGGTGGGTACTACAACGTACCCTACCACCGTGCTTTGGATTACTCACGATGTTTTCTCAGCATCCAACGTCACAACAACTGAGCTATCATCACCATTAAAATAAGTATTATAAAAAGTGTATTTCTAAATTCTCTCATCAATTTTAAGCATGATGCGTAAAAAGATTATATTTTTAACAACATACTAAGTATAATAATAGTGACATTTAATAATATGCGGTGCCCTGATTCGGGGCAACCGCAGTGGTTTGACCTCTCGCTCTCGACATTGGATCTAGGCATCAATACCTACTCTGAGGATAGGCATAATAATGTTACAACATGATTAGGAAATTATTTTGGGTACTTCGTTCACGTAACAAACTTTTTTTCTGTAGTTAGCAAAACTTGTTTTTATCATTAGGCACTTTCGATTCGTTTTTTATTTTTATCTAAAATGGTCTCTAATAATGAAGGTTCTAAACAAATAAGTAAATCGTTTTCATACTCAAAATAGCTCTGAAGAAAAAAAACCGGCCAAGTATGAATCGGACTCGCACATGTAGGTTTCCGTATAATATTTGCTAACTAAATATTTTATTATAATTTTCTAAATTATTGTATGGCCCCTTTTAATTTTTAATTTTATTTCATTTTTATTACTTGTTGTTATAGCGGCAATAGAAATACATATTCTGTGAACATTTCAGCTATACTACCTATTATATACGGTTCATGAGATACAGCCCACTGACAGACAGACGGATGGACCGACGGACGGACAGCAGAGACTTATGAATAGGGCCCCGTTGGGCACCCTTCGGGTACGGAACCCCAAAAACCGTGTTCCGTTATACTTTACTGGGTCACAAACATCCAAATATTCAGGCAATTTTTAAAGCAATTAGTATTTGAAAACTAAGTCCTAGTAGTTTGATAGATATTTCAATGACCTAGATACAATAACTAGCGTTATGAATAAGTAAATAAAACATGTTCTTCCACGAATCCAATTAAAATATTTTGCTATAAACTTATGTCCATTTGTCAACATTGGCCGGCCTCTGGCCATTGTCCAAATTCATTCAACTTGTACAAAAGTCACATCTGCACTTCCGCTAGATAATAATTACGTCACTCGGACCATTTACAATTATTGTACAATTTTATTTTACCTTACTCAAGAGAATTTGAACTTTATTTCATTGTACTATGGAAGCATTTGCCGTTAAATAAAGCTCTAAAGAAATTAAATGCGTCCAGGATTTTGAACAAATCAATATCATCGTTTTGTAATAATTAGGAACATGATTTATTTGATACTTTATAAAAAAAAACACAAACTTAAACCTTATTTTCAACACAAAAAGAAAACCGATTTTGACCAATAAATCTTTTGGTTGTAAGTACCCTAGTGTGACAATTCCTACACCCTTATTATTTGATTAAGTGATTTATATTAGTATGTAACCATTACGTTGGACACTTTTGTTTATTATCGCTGTAATAAAAGTTAAGGAGATCACACATGGCAAACTCAGATAAAAAGATTTATTGCAGGATTTAAACAGATTTATAACATTTTGAGATGACCTTAGTAGTTAACACTATATGATAATAACTAATAAGTAGAGTGAGTAGATTGACACTAATAGGTTATTTTATATCAATAAGGGGGCAAACAAGAGGCACACGTGATGGTAAGCGGTTAAAAGAATAATAAACGAACAAGAAAAAAAATTGCGGAAAATTAAATTTATTTCTATTTTAACATACCTATTCTAAAATAATGAAAACATAAACCTTTGTTTATCCAACAGGGTTGTCACCACCACTGATTGGACTTTGGACAGGTTATCACATAAGTTACTTGGACACTGCAAGCCTAAACACCCATTGAGGCTTACCATATACGACAAAAATTTCTAGTTGCAAACCGATTGTATGGGGTGATAGCAAACGTCTACTTCTCAACCCAAGGCCTGACACACGACAACCGATGCTATCTGCGCCTGGGTTGCCTAGTAATGATACACATCATGCCATCATTGCCCTCGACAGACCTGAATACCTGAAGTGTCAGTTCGTTTAACGAGGTGTTATGGCCTCGGGGCTTGGCGAAAATATGGGGAACGTGATCGAACAATATATACCTTCAACGAGCCGAGTCATAGACATTGTGGTCTAGTCTACCCACATTTTGATGTGCAACGCCAGACTCCTTGGCTATTGAATAATAAACGAACAGAGATGCAATTCTAAAAAGATACGGTGTGTTCCCATCACCATGCCAATGTACCACCCACATCTGTGACATCTAATTAAAGCAGACACTTCCAAGTAAAGACTTTTCTCTGTAGGTATTTATTTAAACAAAGGTAAATAACACGGTATATATTCGGTACGACATGCGGAGACGCCTGTTAACAAAGTGATTTGGTGGCATTATTATTCTATTTGCATTAACTTTCTTGTTGTATTTTTAACAACTACAATTGATGCAGTTTAGGGTCATCTCCCTTCACTGTCATAGACAAATCGTGCTTCCGTTTAAGGCACTGTTAGATGCTGATAATTAACGATCAGTGATTTAAAGATTATTTCTGTAGAAAACCACGCCTTGATAAATCATCTCAGCAATTACGTACTGTAGGCACTTCTGTTAATTTCTGACGATTCCACAGAAGCAGTTTATAAAAATTAATTTATTACGCGATGATTTGAACTGTGCCAATTACGAATTGCGCTGATATATACGACGGCTCTGCTCCGAAACAATATATTAATACAGCCTATTACATTCATTAAAATAATGCGTATACTAAGATTTTAATCTCGACGCGACGGATAGATAACGAAGTTGCGAAGTGCTCGCTTGATCAGATCAAATAAGGCTATTCTTCGCTCGTATTATATAAGTAGATCAATCTTAACGTATTGAATCGTTTATCTGACTGTCTGACAAACTGATCCATCAATTGGATATTACAGCTAAACTTTTGACCTCTGGGACTTTTACTTCTTGAAAATTGCATTTAAATTGGACGTATCGACACAACGGTACCTCATTATAGATATGACCATAATAGATGAAATAATATTATAATCTGCCTATTCGACGTCTTCCTAAGTTAAAGAATTGTTTAGACTCACATAGGTAAATCATCACACATAGAATTTAATGTCACCTCTGCAAAACTGTCAGAGCTCATTGTCCTCTCTTGAAATTCATGGGTCACGATTCAAAGACATCTATCGGATAATGCAACGCCCTGTTTAGTCTTATTGACACTCGCCTTATACCTCGATATTGAAGATACGGAGTTGTTTTATCGTAGCAGAATCTCAAGATAGGATAATGTAGCGATGTGACAGGCGTGTTATAAAGGGCATTGTTCAATTTATATTCTCGCATAGTTAAACATCCTCCAATGATAGGGGTGGAGACAGTACAATAAGGGTATCAACGCGTCCGGGATCTTTAATCGATATACTATTCAACCTCTCAGATAGTATCGACATCGACAAGCCATTGTGACTTAACTCGTACACCTTAGCGTTGTGACAGTACATTTTAATAGTTGTCTAGGAAACTGTGCACTTTATGTAAACGTTGGCATATTTAAAGCATTTCCTGAAAATTGTTGACATGCTTTTATTATTTCTTATCTCTATATTCTATTTCATGTAATTATTTATATTAATAACCTTGGGTATTATTTATATAAAGATACTGAGTATTTATTACGTACTTTATATAAATAATACCCAAGGCAACCCTTGGGTATGCCTTAGAATCTATATAAATAAAAATCAATTGCAACGCATCTAGTGAGAATGGCGCGACCGATTTGGTAGTTTTTTTTTTGTTGTGATCGTAAATATGTACCTACGTGTGTCGTAAGAAATATATTTTTTTGGAAAATCCCCCGGAAGTATCCAAAGTTTCACCTGGTAGACACCGGGCACGAGGTCATATACATTTAGGTAATGTATATGACTGATAGCTATTTTATTTTTCGTAGGACATCTTACCTCAAAATATATTGCTAATCTCTAAGTGGTCTTCACGTATGTGACAGCAACAATAAAATAATCTTTGATGATTTTTATTGGCAATCGAGATGGTGTCTTCTTATGAAAACAAACACAAAGAGTTATCATGATTTTGCGCTCCAATGTTGTCCCTCCGAAACTTTGTTTATAACAATTAGTCATGCACAATTCAACTTTTAACTCAACAAAGACAATAAACTGTAGGGTAATGACAACCACAAACATTTTCATTAATAACAAGCCAGTCTCGAAATTCTTGTTAATAATGATAACTGCATTCGTGAAGGAAGGAACGAAGCATAACTCATTCGATTAACTGTGAGTTTACCGCAGCGCCTGCGGGTCTATTTAATTACAAGTGCGGACCAGGATACGACACCCCGACCGGTTAAGGATGACCTTTGGGTACTGTACTATCAGTTAGTTCCATAACCAGCTTGCAAGTATTCGTGGTTCATATAATGGATGGTAATTTTTTCGACCGGTCGCAAGCCAAACGTTGTGACGCCGAGAAAGTGTTAATCCCATTTTAATATGACTAATTGCCATATTAAGTGATTGTGAGTTAGTAACTATACCGAGACATAATGTTGAGTGCTTGGGTGTTTTCTTGCGACTTGGTACGGAGATCTCTGCTTTTTATAAATAACTATGTTGGTAGGTTTTTTTACTAAGTATAAGCCTGATTTTGACCACTATCTCACCGGTTAGAAATGATGCTTGAAGGGTTTGTGTGCTGTGTTCCACAAAACCTTAGACGGCAGATCTATGCGAAGATGTACATCTCAAGACAACTTTTCAGAGGATTGGCACAGTAGAGCCTTAAACCGGTTGGAGTGGAGAAAGCATGGGGGCATTTGAACTATAATCACATTGATAATAACAAAAATGTAGAGTCCATAACGTACTTGATTAAGATTTAGCTACTAATAGCATCATTAAAAAACCCAACCATAACTTTGTACAAAGGGCACTTTGTATGGGTATGTTTAAAATTGTGTTTCACCAGCACTTGAGAGTCCTACTAGACTTTTTAAAAGTTTGCCTGCTTTTAAAAAGTCTAGTAGGGAATCATATGAAATAATTAAACAATGTTACTGCTTGTCATACAAAAAAAATACAGTTAATTAGGTAGATGTAACAAAAACATTCCTAAACTTATTATTAAAATTCAATTAGTGTACAATCGTAATAAATTTATTCGCAAATCTCTAATTAGTAATTAATATGTCATCACGAAGCAGATTATATCTCTCAACATGTTATTATATTATAGGCTAATTGGATAAGAATATATTGCGGCACAATAGTTGAGTAAAATATATTAAAAACCAAATTTGACTGAATAACCACTTGTTCTTGTTGCTCCCCTACAGTCATTAACATATTTGAGTAATAAATTCTGAACACCTATAATTATTACCAGATGTACCAACTCGCGGTAAATTTTGTATTATTTATTGAGTTCTTTGTACTTTTTAGGGTTCCGTATCCAAAGGGTGCCAAACGGAACCCTATTCTGACTCCACTGTCCGTCCATCCGTCCGTCCGTCCGTCTGTCTGTCAGTGGGCTGTATCTTATGAACCGTCATAGGTAGACACTTGAAATTTTCACGGAATATCTATTTCTATTGCCGCTATAACAACAAATAATAAAAATACTATACTAGAAACGTGTTGGTGTCTTTTTTTGTTGCGCCTACTATTAATTTCATAGTCAATTGGAGTTAGTGCACGGAACCCTCCGTGTGCGAGTGTTGGACTCGCACACGGAGGTAGTTGGCCGGTTTTTTATTATTGTAATTATTTAAAAGCTTAATTATTGAAATGTTCTAATCATTCTTTTAAAAGTTATAATTTTTGACGAAATATTTTTGATTAGCTTGGACAAAACTGCTTTCGTAGGTATGCCTGCCCGGTTGTTCTCCTGAATAGGTCGAATTTCTCAACCGATTTACGTTAAATTTTGCGAGCAACTTGGGTAATTAATTAGTAGATACCTAATTGAATTACTGAATCGACGAAAAATAACATATATAATTATCGAGATTCGCGAGGTCTACAGCTCACAGAGCCACTCCTATAGTTTATTTGACGGGCCAGTTGGCGTGATTGGTTGATTCCACCTATCACGCTGCTGGTCGTGGGTTCGATTCCCACCCAAGACATGCATTTGTGTGCATCAACATGTCTGCATGTCCTGAGCCTGGGTGTAATTATGTAGTTACCTATATTAAGTATGTTTTAACAAACATAAAGTAGTATGTATATCAGTTGTCTGGTTTCCATAGTAATAAAGTCGATAAAAAAATAAACTCCCTAATTGTTTGGTTGGCTCTCCGTTCAGTTTCTATATTAGATACAGCAAGGTGTAATTTACTTTGACGTTACTGTATTTAGAGATGTTTATCTACAGTCTAGGCTAATACAATAGAAAAGAAAAGAAAAGATTATGAACAGAGCATCCCATAGCAATATTTATGCCTTACTTACATCCTAGTTACACGATTACTCTGTATAGTTAAAAAGTAGGAAGAACTCCGAAATGACCCGCTAAGTCATCAGCATACCAAATTTCACGATGATCCGTAGAATAGTTGAGGCGTGAAGGCATAACAAACAAACAAACAAACTCACTTTCGCATTTATAACATTAGTTAGGGTAATATAAAAGAAACCATCTATTTGAGTTCTGGTGCAAAATATAATAACTTCATAATTTGTACGGAACCCCTGTGCGTAGTCTGCGCGTACTTTGCCGGTTTTCACTTCATGAAAGCTATAAGCAGCTCTCTCATTTAGTTGGTTAGTCACAAGTCTTTAGAAATAATATATGTATTTTTATAAAATAAATTGTAACACATAGGTGGTACTCGTAGGTACCACCTATGTGTCACCACCACCCTTATATGTAATAACATAGTTCGCGTGCACATCTCTTAAGAGCCTAGTCCTCGAGCGTGGTAATTTCTCATAGAGCTCACACATCGACACATTCTGCCTACACAGATGCGTCTCACAGTTATATTACACATTGCTTTGAGACAGACAACTATGATTTACGGCGCAATGGAATAATTATTTATACAGTGCGAGTTCGCGCCTGTAAGATTAGTAAGCATGTTATAGAAACAGCGCAATGTATTAGCTATTCACTCGCCGCCCCGCAGTTTGCGAGTAGCCGTGGTAAAAGAGATGGCAATATTGGCAATAGAAAAGGTTGGAGCCACAGTGTTCGCGTGATTCGTGCTAATTAGGTAAGCAGTACCGGATCATTCTTGATATTTTTCTTTATTGAGAATATTGATTAACTGTGTTATTTTTATATCAATCTTAACAACTACTTTACCTTTACTTACTTAAATCCATATAGGTATATACAAAGAGAAAATGGCGTAATGACTGATCCACACACAGCTAGATCGTAAGGTCCAGAATCTTGAAATTTTTGCCACAGATTATTCTTATAACTTACTAGCGACCCGCCTCGGCTTCACACGCGTACAATGTAGTTAACTAGGTACTATGCTGTGTGGTGACATTGCACGCGCGCCGCCCCGCCCGCCGCACGAGCACAGTATGGCGAATACTATTTTTGGTACCTAATTACCCGACTGACCCGGAAGGAGGGTTATGTTTTTCGAGTGTATGTATGTATGTATGTATGTATGTATGTATGTCTATTTATTTGTGCCGCTCTGCAGCCTAAACGGCTTGATGGATTTAAGCATATGAGGTGTCGTTAGATTCGCCTTGACTGGGGGAGTGTCATAGGGTATATTATTTTTATATGGCGCCTAAGAATAAAAAAATAGGGGGGGGGGTATTAAAAATAAAAGTTTCGTTATTTCAATATGGGTATCAAATGAAAGCTTGTAAATAGACTATTCCATATATTTTTTACGTGTCTTTGACTTTTTGGTTTTTTCTATTGAAATAAAAAGTCATGGTAGTAAATCAAATCAAAATCATCAATACCGGTTTGGAAAGTTGCATTTGCTGAGAAATGCCGGTAATAAACTCAGCAATTACTATTTTTAACATTTTAGATTTATTACATAACTATATATGTATACAGGTCGTTGTTTTGGTCAGCGACGAGCGACTCGGGGTCGATAATACAAATGATACTGGTGCTAAAAAAATATAAAAAAAATACTTTATTTTTTTTTAATAATAAAAATAAAAAAAATATAATTTTGAAAATCATGTAATAAGCTAAAGTGTAGACATAATACTCAACGGGAGTACGAGGGAGTAAAGGGGTGGGCCGATGGCGGCTTGCGCCTAGCTCTAGACTGTGCACGTGCCTAGTAACCATACTTTGCGGTAATTTTATTTCAAATTGAAAAAGGTATTTCTCAACATATTTACAGTATTTAATGGAATTAAGTCCATTTTTGGGGAATATATATTTTGTACTACCGCTCCTGGGTCGCTTGTCGCCGACCAAAACAACACCCTGTATAAATGAATTAATGTTCGTTAGTCAAAATTACTGGTCCTAGATACTGGTCCGATTGCTCTCAAAATCGATATTTGAGAGTCACCGGGGTCACAAAACAAGAATCTATTCTCAAAATTTTGATAAAGCGTCCTCCATTTTGAACTTTTTAGATACTGGTTCGATTGCTCTCAAAATCGATATTTGAGAGTCCTCGGGGTCACAAAACAAGAATCTATTCTCAAAATTTTGATAGTGTCCGCCATGTTGAACTTTTTAGATACTGGTCCGATTGCTCTCAAAATCGATATTTGAGAGTCCTCGGGGTCACAAAACAAGAATCTTTTCTCAGAATTTTGAAAAAGTGTCCGCCATGTTGAACTTTTTAGATACTGGTCCGATTGCTTTTAAAATCGATATTTGAGAGACCTCGGGGTCACAAAACAAGAAACTATTCTAAAAATTTTGAAAAAGTGTCCGCCATTTTGAACTTTTTAGATACTGGTTCGATTGCTCTCAAAATCGATATTTGAGAGTCCTCGGGGTCACAAAACAAGAATCTTTTCTCAGAATTTTGAAAAAGTGTCCGCCATGTTGAACTTTTTAGAGACTGGTCCGATTGCTCTAAAAATCGATATTAGAGAGTCCTCGGATTCACAAAACAAGAATCTATTCTCAAAATTGTAAAAAAAATTCCGCCTTGTTGAATTTTTTATATACTGGTCCGATTACTCTCAATATTAATATTTAAGAGTCCTCGGGGTCACAAAACAAGAATCTTTTCTCAGAATTTTGAAAAAGTGTCCGCCATGTTGAAAGTATCTAAAAAGTTCAAAATGGCGGACACTTACAAAATTTTGAGAATAGATTCTTGTTTTGTGACCCCGAGGACTCTCAAATATCGATTTTGAGAGCAATCGAACCAGTATCTAAAAAGTTCAAAATGGCGGACACTTTATCAAAATTTTGAGAATAGATTTTTGTTTTGTGACCCCGAGGACTCTCAAATATCGATTTTGAGAGCAATCGAACCAGTATCTAAAAAGTTCAAAATGGCGGACACTTTATCAAAATTTTGAGAATAGATTCTTGTTTTGTGACCCCGAGGACTCTCAAATATCGATTTTGAGAGCAATCGGATCAGTATCTAAAAGTTCAAAATGGCGGACACTTTATCAAAATTTTGAGAATAGATTCTTGTTTTGTGACCCCGAGGACTCTCAAATATCGATTTTGAGAGCAATCGGATCAGTATCTAAAAGTTCAAAATGGCGGACACTTTATCAAAATTTTGAGAATAGATTCTTGTTTTGTGACCCTGAGGACTCTCAAATATCGATTTTGAGAGCAATCGAACCAGTATCTAAAAAGTTCAAAATGGCGGACACTTTATCAAAATTTTGAGAATAGATTCTTGTTTTGTGACCCCGATGACTCTCAAATATCGATTTTGAGAGCAATCGGACCAGTATCTAAAAGGATCAACATGGCGGACACGTTTTCAAAATGTTGAGAAGAGTTTCTTGTTTTGTGACGCCAAGGTTTCTCAAATATCGATTTTGATAGCAATCGGACCAGTATCTAAAAAGTTCAACATGGCGGACACTTTTTCAAAATTCTGAAAAAAGATTCTTGTTTTGTGACCCCAAGGTCTCTCAAATATCGATTTTGAAAGCAATCGGTGCAGTGTCTAAAAAGTTCAACATGGCGGACACTTTTTCAAAATTCTGAAAAAAGATTCTTGTTTTGTGACCCCAAGGTCTCTCAAATATCGATTTTGAAAGCAATCGGTGCAGTGTCTAAAAAGTTCAACATGGCGGACCCTTTTTCAATATTCTGAGAAAAGATTCTTGTTTTGTGACCCCAAGGTCTCTCAAATATCGATTTTGAAAGCAATCGGTGCAGTATCTAAAAAGTTGAAAATGGCGGATACTTTTTCAAAATTTTGAGAAGAGATTCTTGTTTTGTGACACCAAGGTTTCTCAAATATCGATTTTGAGAGCAATCGGACCAGTATCTAAAAAGTTCAACATGGCGGACACTTTTTCAAACTTCTGAGAAAATATTCTTGTTTTGTGACCCCAAGGTCTCTCAAATATCGATTTTGAAAGCAATCGGTGCAGTGTCTAAAAAGTTCGACATGGCGGACACGTTTTCAAAATTTTGAGAAGATTCATGTTTTGTGATCCCGAGTTCTATCAAATACCTTTTAGAATTTTATTATGTATCATCATATATTTCCGGTCGGGCTTTAATAATAATAATTAATAAGAAATGTAAAAACATTGAATAAGTTAGTACAAATACCTAATTTAAATAAAATCTCGTACCTTGATAAATCAATAAATGTATTTTCTTTCTTTATTTTACCTCAGCAGTCACGACCTACCTTTATGTCAATGACACAAGACGGTGGCGACCTTCAGCGAGCATCAAAGCGACGTGCTCTCACTTTGGACTCGAGGAGGACACTGGATGATTTTTATGCGCGCATTCGAATTTATACAAATTCAAAATATGACAACCGCTCCATAGTAATTACTATGGAAAATGGCGCACGGTTTTCATGCAAAAGCAAAGAATATTTTAATATTTTATGGATTGATATTGTAAAAAACTGAAAAGGTAGCGTTGGGGTTCAACCCTTTTGTGTTTTTATTTAACCACTAAGATTTTAGTTAATTCATTCGAAATACTATAAATGTTGCAAACAGCAAAGGTATATTTTGTGGTTTTGAGAGATTTTATCGAGTTTTTTTGTTGGAAATGAAGGATTATTTTACAAATATAACGTGATAACATTGTAGGTATACCTTTTAAGATTGTAAAATGCTTTTTAAATGTTTTTTAAACGTACGATATCGAAGATTTTTCTTACAAACCGTAACAGTCGTTTTGGCAGTTTTCAAGGACTACACTCTTAATTTAAAACTATTTATTTTTATAACGCAGGGGTAATATCTACCTAAGTATTTATTTATTGATTCATTATTTTCTTACACTAACACTCTACGTACGTACATGTATAAGATACCAAGTAAACTATTCGTAATCACGAATCAAAAAAATTACCAGCTTTTCAATTCCAGACCGTACCCAATTTTAATAGAGATAAAAGTAGTAAGTCAAAACTTAACTAAAAAAATTGCTCTGAGACGCGTGCGTGTAAGCTTGAAGAAACTTATTGAGGATCCCTGCTGTGAAGCTGGCATTAACAACTAATAGCTGCATGTTAATCGACAGGCGATCATTGTCGGCGATCACACTATAAAAAAATAGAGCGTCATACGATATCTCCGTTGATAAAATTCGTAATCCGTTCCACGTATTGAATGTCAAAGAATGTAGGCACTTAATATAGAGACGAATTTTCTTAATTAAGTACCTACCTAACCTACCGACATAAAATATTGTAAGCTCAGACCAAGATTTTTTTTCTACATATTTGACTTTGACATACTAACCTACCAAGATGTTCACCAGTGGCGTAACAATAGGGTGGCAGGGCTGGCAAAATGCCACGGGCCCTCGACCCAAGAGGGACCCGGCCCAAGAGACCGCGAGCTCAAAAATATTTTTTTACATTGTACCTACCTGAGTTACAGACCTCACGATGTTGTTCCTTCACCGAAAAGCTAGCAAATAGATGATGAATGCATTGAGATATTATGTTCTATGGATATGGATGTGAAGTCTCCAATACGCATTGGGCTAGCGTGGGGACTACAGACCATTCCCTCTCGTCTTAAGAGAGGAGGCCTATGGCCATTAGTGGGACATATACAACGTGTAATTGAGTACGCTGAAAATCTCGAAGTTTATTAAAATTAAACTGAGTACAACGTGACGATTTTTACTGATAGGGCCCCATCAAAAGAATTTTCCACGGGCCCCAGATGGTATAGTTACGCCACTGATGTTCACCACCCATCAATAGGTAGCAAAATTATGTAGGTACCTACTAGGGCATGAATCTCGGAATCTCGTAATATCGGAATCTCGGACCTTTTTTTCCGATATTACAATATCGGAATTGAGTGATCCAATATCGTAATATCGGAATCAGATATTTTTATCTATTTGAGTTATTAAAGCTTTTAAATATGTTCTATCCTTTAATAATGTTTGTTAGAAAGAGATGTGATGTGCCTAAATTAATTTAATGCGATTTATAACAGAATCGGCACCATTATCTTTATCTATACCAATATAATATTAACTATACTAAATATATTAATATCTATGCTAATTGTTTAAACGGTGAAACCGAAACAGCTAATTTGAATATAATAAAGCAGAAGAGTCTTTTGTTTCTTTGTTTAAATGCATTTATCTTTGGAACTACCAGTCGGATTCGATTTTTTTCCACTAATAGAAAGCTACATAATCCCTTAGTATAATAGGCTACTTTGAATCTCGGGTGAAACCGCGGGGAAAGCTAGTTTCCAATAAATTGTTGTTCATAACTGTTGATTTTGCTTGCACATTTTAAGTATTATTAATTTTGAATCTGAGGTAGTTTAATTAGTAATATAGGATAATAAATTAATACGAACTCTGTGATTTAGTAAATGCACCTAATAAAACAATTAAAGTTAAAAGAAATAAGAAGCCCGTTTTGACAAGAGGGTGTCTCTTCTTATCGTGCTGTTTGACACATTGATGTACATGTGCTGTCAAAACGGGCCTATTAGATCTCGCCAACTTGTATTGTACCAAATTAAAGAATTTGATGTTAAACATATTTTTTACAGATATTAATAAATAAATTTACGCTACGCTGATGATATTTCTCTTCTTAACCAAATTAAAGAAGATATGGAGGACCTCTTTGTTATGTGCGACGATTTTTGATGAATAAATATATTTTCTTTCTTTTCTTTCTTTCTTTCTTTCTCTTGGCACATTAAGAAACCACTAATCTCCAATTCAATGGTCCAATCATATATATATCTGGGAGCTTTGGTACATGCGTTTGAACAATTCTACCACTTCCAACACAGGAGACTGTGCAGATGAGTTCAGAAGACCATGTGCAATCACAAGATCAGCAGGTGGAAGATTCGGAAAGACAGAAGGATAACTAGGAAAACAAAGATTCGACTTGTGAGGCGCCTGGTCCTTCCGATCTTTCTCTAAGGAGCTGAAACTTGGTCCTTAAGCCTACAAGATAACCGGATCAAAATTGACGCACTGGAGATGTGGTGCCGAAGACGCTTCCTGAAAATTCCGTTGACGGCCTTTCGCACCAATAACTCGATGCTAAAGGAGCTTAGAATAACAGATAGGCTTTCATTAACTATGCAGCTTCGAATTCTCAAGTTCTTTGGTTACATCTGCAGAAACGAACACTCGATGAAGAGACTTGTTGTCCAGGGTAGGAGGGTGTACTCGCAACGCTACGAACCGCAAAAAATTGAAAAGCATTGCGAAAGCTGTAACCCTAGTCAAGAAGAACATTGGCTTTGAAGACCCACCATGAACACTATCTATTGCAACCACGACCACTCTGACAAGAGTGATCAAATGAGCAGAAGATGTTTTCAATCCAACTTTATAACGAACTAGTTGTCTCCCGAGGTTTCACCTGCGTTCCAGGGATCAAAAGTAGCTTATATTACTCGGGGCTGATGTAGCTTCATATAAGTGAAAAAAAAACTAATTCGACCGGCAGTTCCACAGATTAGCCAGTTTAACCAAACAAAAAAACTCTTCCACTTTATAATAGTAGTATAGATAGATAATTATGTGCAGTTTATAAGGAATTTACAAAAGGCCGGTCTACGACAGACGCTGGTGCTAAACTTTTAAAGCATATTTTTGAAGCCTGGGAGAATTCACAGGATGCGGTTGGCGTATTTTGTGATCTCTCCAAGGCATTTGATTGCGTAGATCACTACACACTAGTTTTAAAACTCCAACACTATGGAGTTCGTGGAGTGGCACTCGATCTTATATCATCTTATCTATCAGGTCGCCAACAAAAAGTAGGTATTAGCGGTACTACGTCCTCAGGGTCTTTAGTGAAAACGGGCGTACCGCAAGGATCAATTTTAGGCCCTTTTTTGTTTCTGGCATATATTAATGATCTGCCCTATATGGTAAATGAATTGTCGGATATAGTTTTATTTGCTGATGACACTTCTCTAATTTTTAAAGTCAATAGGAAAGATACAGACCTTACGCAGCTCAATGACACATTATCAGCTGTATCAAAATGGTTTGCCGCCAATAATCTTATGCTTAATTCCTGTAAAACTAAATGTATAAGGTTTTCTCTCCCTAATGTTGTTAAGAGTGACACTCATATCTTTGTCGATGGTAAAAGACTTGCACTAGTGGATAAGGCAGTTTTTCTCGGCGTTACATTAGACAGTAAAATACAATGGGGTCCTCATATAGAAAGATTAGCTAGTAAACTGAGTTCCGCCGCCTTCGCAGTTAGAAAAATTAGACAAATAACAGATGTGGCTACAGCCAGGTTGGTTTACTTTGCTTATTTCCATAGTTTAATGTCCTACAGTCTTCTGCTGTGGGGCTCAGCTGCAGACTTTGAAACTATATTTATTCTGCAGAAAAGTGCAATTCGCGCAATCTATTGTTTGGGTCCTCGCGAATCACTACGAAGTCGATTCAAGGAATTTAAAATTTTAACGTTACCGTCACAGTACATTTATGAAAATATTATGTTTGTCCGTAAAAACTTAAATTTATTTTAAATTAATAGTAGCCGCCATAACTTCAATACAAGAAATAAAGATAAAATTGTGACACCTAGATTCAGGTTATCTAGAGCTAATAAGTCTTTTCTCGGAAATTGCGTTCGATTCTATAATAAAATCCCACTCGAAGTAACTAAAATGTCTTATGATAAATTCAAAGATTTCATAAAGCAGAGGTTAATTGACAAAGCCTACTATAAGGCGGCTCATTACGTGGAAGACAAGAATATATGGTTGTAGTAGCTTCTCTCTGCACTTGCATCCCCCTGGCTAAGTGACAATTGTACGAATAAGCATAAAATAATAATGTATATATTGTATAAGTATTTGGAAAAAAGCTGTAATATTAAAAGATCTTCCACAAAAAAAAAAACCTTGCTGAGTTTCTTGCCGGAGTCTTCTCAGTTTAAGTGTATTCCGAACCGGTGGTAAATTCAACTGTATGTACATAACGTTCATAAGTGCCTTACTGGGGCCTAAACTGAATAAATGACTTTTTGATTTTTGATTTTGATTTAATATGTGCAATTTATAATAAAAATTTCTAATTCCGATATTAATATCAGAATTCCGATATTGAGATCCAATATCGGAAACCAATATCGGAATTGAAAACACTTCCGATATTACATGCCCTAGTACCTACCTACCTATAGTTTGGTTTATGTGGTAGATATGGTAACTAGATAGATAGGTAGATACATCCATCAGGGATGGACATCATTATTATGGCATAGAGTAAATAATATCTACGTACAAATTATACCTACTTTTGAAAAATAGAATACCATTTCTTTTCAATTGATAATTAATGTTCAGGGGTGGTAAATTCATTCAGCTTATGTTGACCGATTATTGTTCATATAGTAATATATCCTATGTATTTATTATTTGTTCGATTATTTTAATTTTAAAAACAAAAAAATCACTTTCACTTATCAATCACTGATTTTCGTGATGCACACTCACGAGGCGACGACAGAATAATAGCGTAAACAGCGTTGGGGGGTAGGTACCAAAAAGTATTCAATGTAGGTACCTACCTCAACACAAAGCCTCAACATTAGGCTGAGTCGGCCGCCTTTTCTTTCCGATAAGTACACACAGATTCGATATTTATTTTATACTTTATATTACTGTTCTATTTTTATATTTACTTTTCCTTGTGTGTTTTTGGAAACATAAAATAATTTTCCTTCTTTCTTGTACTGGATCCATTTTCTAGTTCCGACCTATGAAATGTTGTTTAGGATTTTGCTGTACACAATATTTCATTGGTTCACAATTTTATTTTTACTGCCATCTACAGTCCGGTAACAAAAACATTATGAGAGATGTTAAGAAACTGATTTAGAGTAGTAAGTCTACTCAACAATAGATGGCGCTTATAACATCGCAATTATGAAGCTAGTTTGTTTGATTAATCATTAACCGCTACAAATATAAAATAAATAGCAAAGCGAATCTGCATTGAAATAAAGAGCTATGATTGGTTTTATTATTATCAGATACCTACCTACATTGGGTTATAGTTAACAGTAAAACAAAACAAAATATCATTTTAATATTCTTGACCACAAGGAGATTATCCAATTAAATATCTTTGGCTATGATATCTACACTGATTTAATAAATAAAATCATAAGATTATAATATCTTGACCTCGTGCAAGAGACGCGTGTGAATGCTAAAATACCTAAGTATTCCTTATTTTGTTTGTTTTGCTTAATTTATAAAAATGTTATTTAATGTCACTTTTTTAGAATGGCAATATTTGGCAATCTTCCCACCGTAGACAGAGAAGGCTAGTCTTTAATCTAGATATTTTTTTCTCTTTACAGCAAATCAATTATTTGACGCATTCTGTGTGTGAACCCAGGATATTTATTAGTCTAAATTTATGTCAAATTTTAAATAAGCTTTATAAAGAACTCAAATAATAATTTCCCAAAAGCCGGTTAAAAATAATTAAATGGTAACACCAGTTATATACCTGTATAAAAGGACTTTTTGGCGGGAACTTGCAGAGTGACGTAGCATTTTCATTTTTATTTTCATAAATTCGTGTATTTTGAGTTTTATTGCATATTATCGGTGGTATTTTATTCAATAAAGATCAATATATGTGCACCAGTGAAGTGAAATGAAATGAATATGTGGATCGTGACTTTACAAGTTGTCTCTAAAAGTCCGTGATAAGTTTTAGTACAATGACCACTATTTTACTAAAACATGACTGGACGGTGACTGAACATGCAGACTATGTGAAAGTGAATGTGCGGACTATATTATAGTGATATTATAAATAAAATGTATGCGACTGAAGGACTTAGTTTCCATGGTCAAGAACAAATTTACAAAAAAAAAAAAAAAACCTGTATAAAAATCGTATAACAACATATAGCTAATTCTCTATCTCAAATAGAGGTGTGTAACTCATCAAAAATACGCGAGCTGCATCACAGCTCACGGCTCAGGTGTGTGAGCTGGTTCAATGACTCAGCTCGCAGATCAGCTCAATTTGTACCTATAGTCCACGATACGCGCGCACGCTCATTACGTACCGCGCGTCGAATGGAGCCGACTGAGCTGCCGCGATTCGTTCGACTCTGCCGAGCGGCTCTTTTCATACTTCAGAGTTGGAATTATTTGTCTTTATATACTATCTGTATAATAATAATTATTTATTGAATTAAATTTATTTTTTAAATGTTTTAGAAGAAATAATAATTCGTAGATCAGAATCACAAGGCTAAGGGGTTAGAACCTTTGTGGCATAGCTAGCCGCCGCCATTTTAGTTTTTTTCAATGTCGCGGCGCACGATGAAACTGTTATATATGGGTAGAGGACACTTATACAAACAAAAAATGTTAATCAATATGGTGGCCTAAAGTGTCACGTTTCCGAGATATTTGGAGATAAAGATCGCCATATGAAAATTACGACAATCATTAAAAATTAACTTATTACGTGTTTATATGCATTCGATTGTATTCAAATAATAGTTCCCATGTTGATTTATCAATTTTTTAGTAGAGAGTTAAACTAGGAGCACGAAAAAAAAATATTTTTAATTACTTACCTACTAAACAGCATCGTAATATTCGCTATGAACTACAATGTTGTCAAAGTAGCTCGGATCGTGACTTGTTTTCCATCTTGTCATTATTATATAAACAAAAATGACAATACTTGTCCTAAAATCTCATGTTACCAAGTTAATTGGAACTAAAGATCGCTAAGTAATGCTCCCTGGGCGCCAAAATTGCAATAGCGACGTAATAGTACATTATGATACATGTGTGCAAAGTTGGTTATTAATACTCGAGGCGTATTAAGCGCGTGAGCCGTAGGCGAAAGCAATAAGTGAGCCGAGAGTGTAATAATCAATGCACACGCGTGTCATACGACGTTTTTCAACACACTTGCGAGGAAAAAACAGACATGTATTTTTTTAAGCAGATTTTTTGATAATAATCAAATCAACACGATGAGAACGTTTAAAAATATGGCACGCAAGGTTTTTTTGACAGCGGTGAGCTATCAAACTATTTTACCCGTTTAAATTAAGAATGCTTGGTCCTTGCACTTCATAAAACTGTGCGGTAATGTAAAGTAAAAAGCACAAATGGATAATAAGCTGCATTAAGATACTAAAAGCGGTGCAATAAATGTTATTTTACGAGCGAGTGTGTTGAAAATAAATAAAAAGCCCGGTCCCGCGGCCGGCCCGACCCGACCTAATAAAACTTCTACCTAAATGAAAGTCCCGTCTTCATCAAAGACTGCTCACGTGCACACAATGCCCAAAAAGGGCGATAGATCAGACCCGATGAATTACAGGCCTATTGCCATCACCTCCCATTCTCTCCAATGTCATGGAGCGAGTGATCAACACGCAGCTCTTGAGATACCTAGAGGATCACGATTTGTTGAGTGACCGACAATATGGCTTCCACCATAGTCCCTTGGCTGGTGACCTTCTAGTGTCTATGATGTGTGATGTGTCTATGTATACACTAGAAGGTCACCAGCCGAGTGGTCACTCGCCATCGAGAGTCAAGGTGGCGAAGGCGTTCGATCGGGTCTGGCACTTCTAACGAAGTTACCAGGATATGGGTTTCCCGAGGGACTATGCAAATCGGTCGCCAATTTTTTGTTCAGCAGATGCATACGAGCTGAGAGACATAAATGCTGGCGTCCTGCAAGGGTCTGTACTGTCCCAAACACTGTTCCTGCTGCATATCAATGAAATGCTGTCTATTGACGGCATTCATTGTACAGAGGACGCTCATTGCAAATATTCTGAAATCGAGAGCACACTAACTAGTGTCTCCGATTACGGTCGACTAAACTTAGTCCATTTCAACCTCACTAAGACTCAAGTCGTTCACCGCTAAGAAAACCCCATTTGCTGTGACTTCACAATTCCAGAACACGAACATCAGTGAAAGCATCGGTATCCTCGGCATCGACATTTCTAACGACGTCAATAGGCCGTCTAGAAGACAAGGTTAAGCTAGCTTCCAAAAAACTGGAAGTGCTCATCAGAGCGACGCAGTACTTAACATCAGGGCAAAGGCTGCAACTTTACAAGTCGCAAGTCCGGCCTTATATGGAGTACTTGCTCTTTCCTGGATACCAGTTTGGGCCTTTAGACTCGGTTCAGCGACGTGCTATTAGAATTGTCGACGGTCCCCAGCTCATAAGCGGCTTAGGGCCCCTCAATCTGAGGAGAGATTTTGCCTCCTTATGTGTGTTCTACCGCTTGTACAACGGACAGTGTTCTGTAGAATTGTTTACCTGATGCCCACGGCTACCTTCTACCATCGCAAGTCTCGCCATTGACGGGGAGTCCATCCTCACATTGGAACCAAAATAGTTTCGACATATGCGGTCTGAAAGGAGCTTTCTTCCGCGGACGCTTAGACTATGGAATGAGCTCCCGCCGTGGTTTTCCCAACGGAGCGTGGGGTTCCTTAAAAAAGGTGTGAAGATATTTCTGTAGGGTCGGCAACGCGCGAGTGATACCCGTGGTGTTGCAAGCGTCCATAGGCTACGGTAAGCGCTTACCGCTTAGGCGTGCCGTATATATGTTTGTTTGCTACCTAAGTAGTTTAAAAAAATCCTTTTATTTAGAGGTTTGAGGTCACGGCTTGTTTCTATTATGTGTATTATTTTATTTTTAAAACCGTGATGCAATAATTAGTTGACCACAGTTTATAGCTTAAAAACAATAACATAAATTGTACTTAATCAACTTTAAACTATTGTCATTCTTCTCATATTATTTATACATCGATATTCCAAAATCTCGGTAACATTATATTTTAAGACAAGTATTGTCATTTTTGTTTAATAACGGAGACATGGAAAACAAGTTAACCACTACGATCCGAGCAACTTGACAACATTGTGTTTCATTGCGAATATAGCGATGCGGTTTAGAAGGTAACCAATGAATATTGTTTTTTCGTGCTATTTGTTTTGCTATATTCTAATAAAAAGTTAAATCAACCTGGGAACTATTATTTGAATACAATCTAATGCAAATAAACACGTAATTGTATGTTCATTTTTAATGATTGTTGTTATTCTCATATGGCGATCTTTACCTCCAAATATCTCGGAAACGTGACACTTTAGGTCACCATATTGTTTAACATTTTTTGTGTGTATAAGTGTCCTCTACCCAAATATACCACTTACACCGTGCGCCGCCACATTGAAAAAAAATCAAAATGGCGGCCGGTCGCTATGCCAGCTCCCATACAAAAAAGTTCGTACCCCTTTGTGGAGGAAATCACAGATACAATATGACCCCGATTGAGCCGTGAGCTACTCATTTTGTTGTTGAGCTTTAGCTCAACGGCTCAAACCCGTTTGAGCTGATTCATTGAGCTGGTTCAGAGCTGAGTTACCTCTAATCTCAAACTGACCACGACAAAACCGACTCTAAGGGATCTTCACTCGACGCTTCCCACCGATGACGATTCTGTGCAGTTTAGTATAGGAAAGACTTATTGCGTTCATATTATACAAGCTGTCCTCCGGGTTCACCCGCACTCCCGGGAGTAAAAAGCCTAGCCAAAGAAATTGTAGGTATGCGTAGCGAAATCCTAAGTTCAAAAGTCAGTTTTTAGAGTTGGCAGCTTTGTCTGTCTGTCACTGTCACTCGGAAGCGAAGTGTCAGACTCGGTCAAACAAATAACAAAAAAAGCAATAGGGATATGGAAACTCTACCAGTTTTTATATAAATTCTACAAAAATAGATAAACAAATAAATGGATATGAAGCGCGGCTGGTTAGCCCCGTAACTTTATCAGCCAGCCAAATGCTTTGAAAAAACAAAACGGACGCTGCAACCAAAACCAAAAAAATACCAAGCAGTTTAAAAGTGCTCAGGATCAAACTCTAACTTATTGCATAGCTGTTATTTTGTGATTAGCTGTATCTACTTTTAACTCTAAAACTATGAATACACTCAAAATGCAGATGATAAAACAACCCCTAAATTACTTTAGATTTATTTGCAATGTCCAGAGGTTACAAAGGTTACAAACATGTCTTCCTAATTCTAACTATTATGCCACAACCATAGATGATGTTGATCTTTTTACCAACGAATTATTACAAAGACATAAATATAAAGTTAGAAACAGACTCTCTGATGTTTCCAAATTCAGTATTCAACATAAGAATCATATTGATGTTTCAAAAATGACACAAAAAGAATTGGACAGTGACTTGCTTGATTTAATGTTGAATAACAAAGATAAAAAAGTAGAACAGATGGTCCAAGAATGTTACAATACGCGTACATTTATAAGTGATGGAGTGTTAAAAAAGTTATTCAGAGCGTACAGTAGTGTTGGAAAAACTGATTTGGTTGTCATTCTGCAGAAATATTGTGCTAAAGTTGACCCATATTTACATAAGCGGAATGGAGAATTCCTACATTACTTAGCCAAAGCACAATGTATGAAAGGTAACTCAGAAAATGGGTTGGCTATACTCAAAAGTTGCTATAATAAGTATGAAAGTATGAGAAGTTTTTACAGAGTTATATTTAGAGAACTGATACAAGATTCTGTTCTAAATCGGTCAGAAGCTTCCTTGGTTATATTTAAAAAATATGTGCTGGACTTTAGCGATACATGGAATGACAATTATCCTCTAGTATGTTTTTGGCATATTTGTTGGTCAAGTACTTGGTTCTCTGATCAAATGCTTTCAGATGAACTATTGGAAATTTCTGAGAATTTACGTGATATTATAAAAGATAGGTAAGCATGTAATCATATTAATAGTTATTAAGAATTTTGTTTGTCACCTTTTGCTGTCATAATAACCGATTGTGGTGGTAAATTCAACTGTATGTAACAAATTAACATTCATAAGTGCCTTATCAGGGCCTAAACTGAATAAATGACTTTTGATTTTGATAAAATATGGTATCCTATGGCACAAGATAAAGTTTCTTATCCTGGTAATACATCATGAGTTAGAATATATATAAACTAGTTTTAATTTTGGAATATCTTAACAAATTGATATTTATTTGAAGTTTGGTTTCTGTAATACATCTGCCCCCCTAAAAAGGAAGCTAAAGCAATATTGCTAACGCAATTCATTTTTTCAAATTTACAGCATATCTTATGCAATTCATCAATTCCGAATCTTTTATTGAATTGAATTATATATAATGAGTGACTAGTATACCAAAAAATATTGAAATTACGTAGGATCTGCCGAGAATTCGAAAAAAATAATTGCGTTAGCAATATTGCTTTAGCTTCCTTTTTAGCCCCCCTGATTGTATGATTAACCCATTGACTTGTGAATGGGATGCTTGTCCTATAGGACAATACTTATGTATAAAAAAATCAAGAACAGTGTGTCAACTGATTACACTAAAAATACCCTGAATGCCAGCATTGAGAGCATAGCTCTTTGTGGATCATGAAACCTTAATGGACTCTTTCAAAACATTGTGCTTTAAATATTTCAGGGCAACAGCGTTGACCATCACAATCCTAAGAGAAGACTACAATGAGGATGCGGTAACACGGCTGCTGCAGACACTCCTCAAATATAACATGATGACAGAGTATGTGAAGGTTCTTCAGGTGCTTTTTAATTTTAAATGTGAGTACTTACTTACCAAAGCACCATTGAGTTAGAATATTAATAGAGTAACTTTACTAGAGTATGTGAGCATCAGTATGGTGCAAATGCCTTGATGCAAAATACGTGTACATAGTTTGAACAAATAATGAAAAAAATACATAAAATGTATGCCAATTGCTCGTTCTTTATCGATACTTAGCTGAGTTTTGTCTGCATCAACATTTTGTCTGACTGTAAATCAACTGGTGTACAATATATCTATGAATGCATCTATATGGAAACTGCTCGTGCTTCGCACATGGTAAATTGTTAATGCTATCACTCTATAATATTCTAACTCTATGTAAAGGACACCTCCTTTACATAGAGTTAGAATATTATAGAGTAATAGAAGTATGTAATTTTTTTTATTTAGTTACCGTTATATAAATAATAATAATAATTATAGCAAAGTATAAATTTTGACCAATTTTAAATTGTGAACTCCACAAATTACTAGATTACTATGACGTAGGTAAAGTAATATTTTCGAAATTAAATTAATGGAACAATATTGCATCTAAATACCCAGGTCTTAGGTATAATAAAAACGGATTAATATTTTTAAATAGATCATATTATTATGTTGGATGTATAGAAGAAACAATAATTGAACTGTTTTACAAAACCGTCTTCAAAGTACACTAAGAAGTAATCAAATCCTGGGGACCAAGTCTGCTAAAATGTCATTCCGACACGATTCAATTGCAATTCAATTATCATTGAGCCGATATGCGCAGTCTACTTATTCATAATGGTCGCATAATGGTCTCTTATTAGCGCTCCTGTACATGATACCGCCGCCGCGCAGCTCCACCGCGCCGCCAAGCAGTTCTATGCTATGTATACGCGACGCCCAGCCGCACCGCCGCCACCGCGCCGCTACCGCAACATTGTCCGCCATTATTTAATTGAGTTATTCCATTGCCAGCCGCCAACGAACGTGCAACACGTGTGATCTCCGTAGCCAGTAATGTATTACTGACAACTGTATAGAATGCTTTAATCAAGCGGCGGCGGTGCGGCGACGGCGCGGCTGAGGTGCGGTGGCGTCGCGTATACATAGCATAGAAGCGCGTTGGCGGCGCGTTGTAGGGCGGGGCGGCGGCATAGTGTACAGGAGCGCTTAGTGTTGTGATGGATAGTAGTAGAGTTGCCATAAAAAAAAACAATTCATTTCCGTAAGTATTTATTCATATAATTATTTTAAAATAGTTTGAACTCGTAATTACGTAGATACCATGAAATAATAAATCTGGGGGCACGGGAGTGCCCCCCGCCAAGACAGCCAAGCGAAGCAAAAGGGCACTACCTACCTTTTCTCGAAGCGCTTCGTCGTTTTTTTGAACCCTTATAACTTGGGTTGGATTATGCCAGATAAACAAAATTCTCAGGATATGATGTCAATAGTGAACTTATTAAACATATTAAGATTCAATAACAAAGCTCTTATACTTTAGATTTTATTGATATCTAAAAAACCCCGATTTCGTCACTGACTCACTGATGATCATCAAAACTCATAGGGTACTTCCTGAAGTCCTAGAAAGCTGAAATTTGGTATGTAAGCTTGTATTAGTATACAAACAACAAAAAAATTATAAAACTTGGAAATTTCAATAAAAAAAAAAACCATAAGCAACTTACAAAAAGAAGTGAAATCCCACCAAAAACATTTTTATGTAAAATGTTGCCGCCAAGACATATGGCTCATACTGTCAAAAAGTTATCAGATCTCATGTAGAGCCAAGCTTATAACTCCACATGCACTTACTCTACAAGCCCTAACTTCACAAACTCTACACACCGTAGTCAAAATATGTGGCTTGGCCGTTTCACTACTACAAGAACTATTGAATAACAAAAAAGTAATGAACAGTGAATACATTTTTCACCTTACTCCCATGTGACGGTAGCGAAACGGCCAAGCCACATATTTTGACTAAGGTGTAGAATTTGTGAAGATAGGGCTTGTAGAGTAAGTGCATGTGGAGTTATAAGCTTGGCTCTACATGAGATCTGATAACTTTTTGACAGTATGAGCCATATGTCTTGGCGGCAACATTTTACATAAAAATGTTTTTGGTGGGATCTAAGTTATCCATACTTAATATTATAAATGCGAAAGCAACTCTGTTTGTTTGTTTGTTACTTTTTCTGGACTAAACGGCTGAACGTAGGTATGTATTACTGAATTACAATATAAGTACGTAATGAAATTTGGCAATGAGATTCCCCGGGTTATGATATAACCCTTAAGTTAAAACTTTAATCTGTGCCTTCAGCTTCAATTTGGCCAGCCATCTCCAAAACTTGCCATCTCAGTATAGAACTCATATTTGTTTCAATGTTCAACTGCTACTAAACTATACTCTCCCCCAAATGTCAAAAATGCAATGGCCGCACAATCGTCTCATAATGATAAAAATATTTTCAAGTGTATCTGTCTTAAGAATTATTGGATGGCGGATCTATCGAGCAATTATGAGACCACTGATATTTACGGAAATAGCAGATTACCAAACTTTTACCGAAAAATCAGTAGAAAAAAAATGTACAAAAACTGTCAAAACTGACAAAGATTGAAGTTTCAGTGGAAAATCATCGGAAAGCAACGCATATCCAATTTCTTTGTATGGGACCATTATGCCGTCATTATGCCGCTATTCTGACGCGATTGTGTTAGCAGACTACCAAAACTGTAAAATGTCACAATTTTGACTCCACTGAAAGTTCATTGGAACACAATTGTAATAGCAGACTTGAGCCCCTGATCTGATGACAATGGGACCAAACGGGAAGTGTAGGGTACACTTCCCGTCAAAAAAAAAAGATTTTTTCAAATCGGTAAATAAATGACGTAGTTATGAGGTAACAAACAAAAAAAAAAGAAAACAATAATAAAAATAAAACCAAATAGAGAACCTCCTCTTTTTTTTGAAGTCGTTTAAATAGTCATTTGTGGAGGATATCCCCCTTTACAATTTTACTGAAAACCAATTTTTTACATCCTGTGCGGGTCCTTTTCAGTTTAAGGTTATTCACCTCTATTTTATTTTTATTCAGTATCACTTGAGGTTACTTTTAGGTCAAGTTTTAGCGTGCCAATTTGAAGACCTTTTGAAGATAAAGGAAATGAGTATGACATAGAGCATTATGTGATAGAACTATCAATTGCCCGTTATCAACTTGTGCTGATTTAAAATAGAACCTCTGTACCCGTTGTCCAGTTCAATAATTATGAATTGTAAATCATAATGAAATTTATTCGGTACTTTAATTTTAGAAAATAAAATAAATATATGGCTATGAAGGATGAGCTTTTGAAATAATCATGGTGACATTCATACATTGAAGTAAACAAAATATAATTATTAAATATTCAAATTACAATTACAAGGTACATTACCAGCAAAATGCTAAGCTATTCTTACCTTTAATATTTTCACACACCAAAATAATTTCAAGCAGTGTGTGGACTGTAATAAAACTCAACAAGGTGCTTTTAACCAGGTCCAATGTATCCTTTTTGATAGCTTAAGATAGGTTCTTATTAAAAATCTCTTGCCCTTGCTATCTTTTCTATAAGTAGGTAGTACCTACTTCGATTTTTAAAACTGAGATCCTTATCATGGAGGACAGCTTTCTGTTCTCCACGATAAGGATCTCAATGAGCGTTTTCTCTTTGAGCTTAACATAAGTACAGTATTACCCAACGTCGTGAATCTTCGTTCGCACAGAAAAGAAAGTATGGCCCGAAGATTAACGAAAGAATGCAATCACAATCAACCTTAAATCATTACTATAAGGTTCATAATACACTGCAGCTGGTAGTTCCGTCTCACTCGCAAGTCTCGCCCCTCCGCACGTCGCGCGCTTTCATGGCGGCAGCTGCCGACCAATCGTTTCCCGCGCTTTGAAAATGTACAAAAAGTATCTTCTGCGCAGGTACATCGGTAAGCCATATCAGTTGGGTACTACTGTAATTATGTAGTGAAGAGACACAACAAAAAAGTTTGAGAATCGATCTAGGTAGGTAACAGACCTTATGTGCTTACCACGTCGCCGGCCATATCATAACATAACCTGATCAAAGGTTAAAATATCTAGAATTATTAGGTTATAGGATGCTGATTTCTATTGTCGCAGTACACATTGTCTTCAGATAAGTTTATCAAACAGAGTTTTAATCACCGCATTATTATTATTGAATGATAAATGAAGTTTGGGTACGTTGTTAATCACCCGACCTAATGAACTCAAGTAATGTTTTGACCTATTTACCGAAATAGTCGATTTTTTTCCTTCCTTGCTTTTGTTCGTTCTTCGTGGACTTCGACGCGATGACGAGACTCAAGATGTAGCTTGTATGCATGCCTAAAAGATGCTGTTCAAAACAAAAATTTGTTAAGCGGTTACCGTAGTCTATGGACGCTTGCAACACCAGAGGTATCAATCACGCGATGCCCACGGCCCTGCAAAAAGCTCTTCACACCCTTCTTGAAGAACCCCATCCCGTTCTCCCTTGAGAAAACCACTTATTTATTTGGGATTTATTTGTTACAGTAAGAAATAAAGACATTCGAGGTTGTGCGGAAATCATACGCAATTGTGAAGTCTTGGGAGTGAGCTTACCATCAGATCAGCAGGGCAAGTACATCCAAATGCTAATAGAAGGCAAGAAAAAGGACCCCAAACAACCGCCTGCGAAACATGCGCTGAAAGATTTCAAACTTAAGTTTTAGTAATGTGTTTGTAAGTAGTTTAATCTGTACATAATCATAGTATTTGTATATTATAAATTGAAAGATGATTCCTTTGTTTTATTGTTAGATACATCGAAAAATATACCTAAAGTAGACCTAAAAGTATCTAAGAAGCGGTTTGAATATGATACTTGTCGATCCTAGGGCGGAAAAGTAAAAAAATCTATGTACCTATACTGTATCACTGCTTGTAACTAATACTGAGCAATGGTAGGAACCTTTACAGCTACTACACTTCGACTAGTGCGAAAAATACCTGACTTCTTCTAACACAACCTACGAGAAAGGTGCGGGTGCGGTGACAGCGCATACGCAACGAATGAGCGGATCGCGTTGTTCCCTGACTTTGAACGGTCGCTCGAGTCGTTTCGGCTATTGGTCGTTTCTACAGAGCGTTTGTTATTTTCGACCCGTTGTTACTTTTGCACCCGGTATCCTCTAGTTGGTGAAACAATGTTTTCTATTAGTAAATAATCTATTTCATTCTTAGTTGATCCATCTGGTGACATCCAAGTCCATCTCTGGTTTTCTTTTTTCTTGATTATAGGGAATTCTTCGTGTAAGGCAAACAGTTTCAATATATCACCTCGTTCATTGCATATACTGAACTTTAAGGTCCTATGATATTAGTGCTTACTTTTTAACCGACTTCAAAAAAAGGAGGAGGTTCTCAATTCGAATGTATGTTTTTTTTTTTTTTTTTTTTATGTTTGTTACCTCATAACTCCGTCATTTATTAACCGATTCGGAAAATTCTTTTTTTATTTGAAAGGGTACGCTTCCCGTTTGGTCCCATTGTCACCAGATCAGGATTTGATTACTTCTTAGTGTACTTTGAAGTCGGTTTAAGGTTTTTGTAAAACAGTCCAATTATTCTCTAGTTATATCAAGTCGCCGAGTACTATTAAGTTTTTACAGGTTTTATAAGTTCTACTTTGAATTACTCAAAGCAAAAGCTTTGCATAATTCAAAGTAGAACTATAGTAACATACAATACCTATAGGTGCCTACTTAGTTTATTTTTACTTTACTTCTCTAGCGACGTACGTTTCATGTACATCCCGCTTCTTAGATACTTTTAGGTCTACTTATAATTTCAAAGTAGGGATGAAATAAAAATTATACGTCCATGGTGATAATGTGGCTGGAGGTAGCCCACAAAACCTGAAACGGAACTAGCTTTACTTTGAAGCTACAGGAACACACTACTTAGATGTTTCCACGGGTCGTTGACTCTACAAAATTTCTACTGCTGTTTCTTCGGTATATTAATGGTTATATTATGTATAAGATAAAGTACGTGCCCATTAAAATTAGCTTTACACACATGCGACAACACGTGAGCAATATATAATTTATTAAAATTAGTATTATTTAGACGATAAACAAGACCGGTCTGGATACATTTAAGTATATATTATTGATTCATTTTAGGGTATCGTAGTTAAACCTATCCGTCCGTCTGCCTATGGATAATTTAAAACGTAGAAAAAAACGCACCCACACTTGCTTATCGCTGACTGAAGTTCCCCTTTAAACCTGCGGACAGAGATTTTAATAACATAAACATAACATAAATATACTTTATTTGTACACCACATTAAAAGTACACAAAAAGAAGGAATAACAAATACAAGAGGAAGGAATATAAAAACAGGCGGGCGATTTCTTCCAGACAACCTTTAATCGTTATGGTTTACCCCGGGTTAAATTAATGCGCGAATTTTTCGCCCAGTACCTAGTACCTAGGTAGCAAGTCTTACTTCTAACTCAGAGTATATAAATACTGCTTCTAACGTGGTAGTACGTGCGTACTCTGAGTTTAAAGAATTGACATGAGTACACAATTGCTTTCGAGTTTGTATTTACGACTTCTCTATAGGAATTGGCACAGCGTGCCTCTCGCGGAATACTCATGGTAAGTACCTACTACAACAATTTATTTATATACACATAATTTTAAGATAATACGCATTGAATTATAGCGTAATAATTCAATGATAATATGCTTATTTTAAAATGAATACAGGAAGAACAAAACACGGATGAATCACATGTCAGAATCTCGGTAATTTTAGCGTATAAAGTAGCGTTTATTATCTAAAGCGCAGTTGATAATAACTAATTGTTTATGTTTAAATGGCCTAATTATGTCCATCTTTATTTGATTTCGTTAAGACTCGTGTCTCTATTTACTTTGGGCATACTTGGGACGGATAATGATAATGTATATTATTTTTATATTGTAATTTTGTGCCCTGTTTTGGTTCCATACGTCTGACATTTTAAATCTCATATTCTTATTATGTAATTGCTTACCTGATAATCAGTAGACCGATCTTCGCTTCACGCAACCTTCCGTCTGGCGAATGCTCTCCCGCGAGTTCCAAAAGTATGTGGGCCAGGGAGCCCATTCTCATCCAATCGAAATCGATCGCTCGATCGAAAAAAGTACGAATTCGAACTTTTATCGAGTGTAAATCACGTTACGTTATTCTGGTAATTACAAGGCATATTTAGAAGGAAAACCAGTCAACTCGAGCTTTGATTGGTCGGGTCTGTCGAATTGACTCCGCCCCTCGAATTTTACAGTAGTACGAATAAGACTCGAACCGTAAGTTCGATTCGAACGTTATTTCGAAGGACTCGAGATTTGGGTCACTGAACGGTATCTCTGAAATCGTGCTAAGGACTTTAGAGATACCGTTGTTATTCTAGTTTTCTGTTTTCGTGGAAAACTGCCATTTTCTACCTGATTCAAACGGGGACAGAATTGATTCTCACTTATCTCTAAGGTGATGGAGCGTATCATCAATACACAATTCCTCATCCTATCTAGAGGAGCACAGCTAACTAGCGATCGATAGTAGATCCATTATGGTCATTCAAGTGGCAATTGTCTCACACAGGTACATGGTGCTCCGCTGCCGCTAGGCTGAAAAATAGCCAGCTGAGACAAGGCATTCGGAGCGTAGATATCGCTAAGGTCTTTGACCGGGTTTGGAATAGTGTTAGCAGTCATACGTGGGCTCACGTTTCTTGAATGAGGGGCCCCCTTTAATTTTTATCTTTATTTCATTTTTATTATTTGTTGCTATAGCGGCAATAGAAAGTTTAAGATTAGGTAGCTTCTATCTATAGTACTACGTTTTTCAGGCAGTTGCCTGTCATAGTTTATTAATAAGTGTTTTCAGGATTAGAAGATATCGGTGACAGTTCACTTTTGACAATTATAGTCATGCGCCTTAACGATATCCAATCGATTTTTTTGTCGTATCGAGAAAGTTAATAAAGAAAGTCTAATCGATTTTCATTTTAGTGCTTTTATTTACCAAATTATATTTCCTTATCACTGTCTTACTGCTTAATACCGCCTCGTGTGTAATTACCAACTTTGCACATATGTATCATACTGTACTATTATCGTTGTTCTTAATTTCAGATAATTATTACAGGATTTATGAGAAATCATGTTTGTTAATTGATATTTACCTAATAATGTAAGAATATTCTCTCTCTCTTTGATATCGTACCGATATATCGAAATTATTTGGTAATTAAAAATATTTCGATATTGATAAACCAATTCACAAATAATCGATATAACATATATCGATACTTTTTTGAATTTCCCTGTCGATCAAGCATTGTCAATCACTATAGGTCAATGTTCCGTTTCATGCAGCAAGTATTTTAAGTACATCCTATTTCTTAATTTTTAAAATTATCAAGCTATAGTATTAATGTGCTGAAATTGTTTCTTAGTTATATATAGCGATATATATTATATTTTTGCAATGATATAAAATGGAAATTAAAATATTTTTTGTGAAATATTATATTAGTTACTCGCAAGTAGTATGAGTGAACCGGAAAATGTGAACTGTCACCGATATCTTCTAATCCTGAAAACAGTACTATAGGTGATATTTGACGAACTCTTGACCCATTGTTATCATCTTATCGCTAATAAAATAAAACAATTAGGTACTTAATTGTTATTATTCAAGGCGTTGCTATACAATTCTCTTCATATTTATTGAGGCGAAAGGACTGTTACTTAACTCGAACTTAAAACTTATTCATCACTTTACTACCTACCTACTAGTTTGAAGTAACTTAAGCTAAAAATAATCCGGTAAGAATGTAATGTAATGTAAGGAATATAAGTATGATCAGGCATCAGGGGTCTCATTATTATAACCTTACTTATCTTTTGTCCTGTTTTGACGTCGGATGTCAAAGAAGGACGTAACGCAAGTAAGGTTATAATAATAATGTTTTAAGAGATGGTGGTTGGCCCTCTGGAACTGTTGAACATTTTTATTCTATAGATAAGTACTCTATTCGATAATACTGTATGTATTCAATCATACAATTACCTACTGATTAATAATACTTACACCTAAGTCAAATAAAAAACGTCTACCAAAAATTACTGTACGTAGGTAGGTAGGTACTTCGATTAAAATCATTGTAATTTTCCCCATGGATGGGTTTTATTCTCAATTGAACTATAATGTATAAAATAATAAAGTAGATGTTGATAAGTATTCGAACGTTGGTTTTAAAAAATAATTAGGTATGATAGCTAAATGAATATAATTTAAATTGAATCACGTAAATGTGGACAAATTATTTTATGTGGATTATTATTGTAACCCATTTCCAAGACTACGATCAAAATTGTGAAAAACTCGAAATTGAAATTTGTGATGGTGGGCTCAGTCCATAGCACGCATCCATAGCACGCATCCTTCCATATAAAAAAACATATCTTAGTTGAATTCGTTTCCACCAGTGCTAAGCTATGTGCACCAATGAATATGATTGGTGGATATCAAACGCATCCATAGCAACGGAGCATAGCACATCTCTGCTGGAAAAGCACCCTTAAACTGGCACTGGGTACATTATACGTGATATAGCCACCCAGAATTTAGGATGCGTGCTATGGATGCGTGCTATGGATGGTCGCGAGTGGTGTAGCTATGTGCAGAGCAGAGTACCTACAGTAGGCCTGCGTTTGTCGCTGAAAGTAGACATAGTATAGAAAGTAGAATTAGTAGCAGTAGTAGCGCCTCTCCCCACACCGCGCCGCCCTCGCCGCTTCTCTACTATCGATACATCGCATAGCTCGAGCTGCGCATCTTCCTCGCACAGCTACTTTGCGGCGGCGCATCTTCATAGCACATCTTACTCGCACCGCTACATAGCTTAGTATCAGTGGAAACGGTCACATAGTTTCACGGCTTAGCTATTATATCCTCGCAGAATAGCACATCTCTGGTGGAAAAGCAGCCTTAGGCTGCCACTATGTTTCAGATTAGGTAGGATATGTATGGATATGTATAGTTCAGTATTCACACGATTATATTTCTTAAAATAAGTGCTCAAAATAAATCAATCTTGTAAAAGATCTGGAAGGCTATTAATGTAAATTCAAACAAAATAATAACACATAATTACTTTATCGTTGTGGCCTCAATCAATGAATTAATCAAATTCAAATAAATATTCAACGGTTTTCGAACATGATTTGGAGTTATAATTAGGCTATATTCTATTATAGTGTCATTTTTTTATAATTTAACAACATCACACCGCACGACTGCACGACACGCTGCCCTAATACCTAGGTACTTTGTAATTTATGATTGTCGGTGGTATTATTAGGTACATAAAAATGACATGCTTGAACTCGACTAATGATCGATATTGAGTAAGATTATTTAATGATACTTGGGTATTTTTTTACAACAAATACACTGGCGAGCACTATAAAAAAAGCCATTTTCAAAGAGCTTAGGAAGTCATAAAATTCTTTCTTCTTACTAAAATACATTTAAATGTTGCTTTTTACTTCAAGCTATCTTGCGAGGTTTCGGAAATACTTTATGACTAGCTGTCCCCCGCGGTTTCACTCGCGTTCCTGGGATAAAAAGCCTATATCCTTCTCCATACCATAAGCTATCTGCATGCCAAATTTCATGACGATCCGTTGAATAGTTGAGGCGTGAAGGCGTAACAAACAAACTCACTTTCGCATTTATAATATTAGTTAGGACACAGATCATATAATACTACGTAGTTAGGATTAGTAGGTAAGTGGCTTTTTTATATTGCTCGTCAGTGTACCTATAATACAAATCTATAGGATATAGAAAATTTCCTTGAGTCTGCCCCTGCTACCGATTAATGGCAACGTTCCCAGCGGGTTGGCAGCGTTTCCACTTTGGATAGTCAAGCTGATGCGTTAGTGGAAAAAGCTCCGACCGCTGGTCTCCGGCAGCCTCGATCAATTTTGATGACAGAGTAAGACAAAAGATTATTATCAAATAATCTTTTGTCTACCCTTAGTCGTCACACCGAACCGGTGAAATCGGAATTATGAGTGTCGAAGAGAATAAAACACCACAACTGTAGCCCCATGTCATTGGAATGTCGTCAACGTATATTTATGAGTGAAAATATTTCCGGGTGTTCTACCTGCAGTGCAATTCTGTTCTTTTTTGACAGCTGACGACGACGACGTCCGTCGTCGCGGTCTATTCTCTATACATTCGTAGTGCGGTGCTACATTTTTCAATTGGTCAATTAATTAATGTTTAATTTTAGGAAGCTCCTATTAAGGTCGTATTATGTATCCATTATAAAAAAAACCTGTCACTTTGTGGATCACTTTCATTTATGATAGTTTCTGTGTAATGTTATGATATTTGAAGTAAGTATGTTTTATTACAAATTATTTATTATAAATCCAAGACTGTTCTTTGTCGAAATCAGTCAAAAACAAAGGCCCAGTTCAGCAGAGGACATCTCGTGACAGAATATGATGATGATACTAATTTTATAGTGGTTACAGAGTTGGTATACATATTTCAGATATCTGCAGCTCGGGTAAGTCATATTATGGGCATCCTTAAATCAGCCAATGATGAAGATATCTTGGAAAAACGTCGTCAAGCTCAACAGTTGAGACTTTTGGCGAGTAATTCTTTAACTATTCTTGTTGAAATAAACATTGATTAAATTGTGCACAGCACTACAAAGTCAATGCATTTTTATTTACTGGAAATGCTAAAATTCTTCCAAATTCTATATAGAAGTCTTTGATATCTGGCTTATTTTTATTATTCCTTATAAAAAAATACCTCGTCAATTTAGTAGTATGTACTTACATACGAGTATGTTATTAAACATTATTCGTGAAAAAATGTTAATTGTTTCAATATTTTCAAAATATGGGCGCTATATCTAGCTTTCTTTTTGTGAAGTTTAAGTCGTAATATTAAGATAAAGTTAAACCAATGAATAGCCTTCATATTAAACCTTTAAAATTGGTATATTCAGTACATTAAAGTTTTACTAAAATATAAAATAAAATTAGCCTTTATCTAGTTTCCATATCATAAGTTTGCTTAGCTTGGGATTACGACTCAGATCATTAAAATAAATGAAATCCACTCGCAGAGCACAGTTGATGTTTACAATACACCTTCCAGCCCATTTTAATTCTTTTGACCTATTCAAGTATTCAATTGTTTCGACATGCAATAGTCCGGGAGGTACTGATGCATTTTAGGTAGTATTAATACGCCGATCGATGGCCATCTTTTTCAATAGATCTTGAATGACTAATATGTGAACCACGCATCAGCGTTGCACCCGCGGTGGGTTTAGGATTGGAAGGTTACGGCAGGGGTAAACTTTTTTTTTTACAAAATCATGCGAGCAGCTGATGCGTGTTCCCCCCTCCACCATGCAGCAGACGATTTTTTTCAGCTCAGTATTATGTCAAATACTTATGAAACAAGTTTGAGCCGGCGTACTATGTATTTTTTTTTACTGGGAGTGGCTGATGACGGATGTAGAAGACTTGAGCACTTACTTGAGCAGACGGTCGGTTCACTTATTAGTCATATAAGATCAACTATACATTTCAACGTCAGCCGGCTTACTATGACTTTTGTGTTTGCAACGCTACCTCCCGGACTAACCGTCACAACGGAGTCGTCGTCGGTTGCTGTCAAAAACGTTTCAGAATACCAAAGCTGCTAATTGTTAAAATAAGCTTCCATTAAGTATAATATATTTTTAATGATTTATTTATATAAGATACAGTACAAATAATTAAAACGTACCTACATATAACCGCGCATAATGCAAATCTCAATGGTTTATCTCACCTATTTATTCCGATGTCTGTGGGTTTATCTATAGGTATATGGCGATATCGTTCGTTTGCAAAAAAACCATTGAAAAATATATTATGAAATAATATTAGTTTAGGTTTTTTTTACCGCTTTCCACCTACTAAGCCCAGGCGTCTTTTCTCCTTGTTTTCCAGTCATCCCTAATTATTAGATAGGTTCTCGAGGACCCCTATTCCATCCGATATTAAGCGATTTTATAGATTTTTTCTTTTTTATACTGATTACAGTGATTACACTTGCGTAAGTATATTTTAGTAAAGAATAATATTTTTATTAATTTTCCCAATTACTTACCATGTTATTTCTAAAGCAATAAATTTTCTTTTCTAGTAAGTACTATTAATTGTCTGCCACGTTAAGGGCTTAATCAGGGCATAGCTTCATAGCACATAATATTTTAAAAAATACGTAAATTCTTATTGTCTATTATTTTATACTGAATAATATCAACTTCTTACATAAAAGTCATCCTATACACCAGGTGTTCGCATAAAATAATAATATTTACTGTTCCTTTGGTACATTGATTCAGCCGGTGTTTGATCAAAAGTACCTACTATAAAATAGGCATGTGAACACGTAATCTACAGCACAAGTTTCGTCAAACTATTCAGATAAAATAAGTAAATATTCATAGGTACTACTACATTAAATAAATTTATCAAAAATTTACATTTCTAAACAGGTAGTTATCGACGACTACAACGTGGATACATAATGAATGTGTATCACAAAATTAAGGTCAATCCATTATTTTTAACCCCACAATCCGAGTTTTAATGTCTTACAGTGCACCTTTTTTGTCGATCAATCCTTGGTTTGAGTGCGTTTGAAAACGCGGATAGAAAAAGTAATGAAATTGATTAAAAAAATAATCAGTATCAGGTATCACCGTATCTTATAGGTATTCACGCTGTAGGGTCACAGTGGTTTGAAATAAAAAATCGTTTAGATATCAATACAAACCTTAGCTTTATTGAGATTTTTAAATAACTATGATTATGAATAAAACTTAACAATAAATATGTTTTATCAAAAACGAGTAATTTCATTATCTTTAGGCTTAGTTTCGGGTGCTGGGGCGGGAATAGATGCGCGGGCGTCATTCCTACGCAGCACATACAGCGTACTGTAAATAAAGAAAACATAACATTAATTAAAGTAACTGGTACTTAAGATTGATAAAATTAAAATTTCAACCCTCCAACTAGTGTTCGACCGAAGCTAAACGATCGAATGCGCGTATTATTTTTAACAAATTGGAAGTTAATTATATCGATAAGTTGTTTATACAGCGTGTAACGGTCGCCCGAAACATTATTCAAGGATATTTATATGATAATGTTTTTAATTTTAAGCATGTATAAAAAGAAGAGGATCACCTGGTAAAATATTGAAATTGAAACACACATTAGTTTAACTTAATAAATTAATGTATGCTGGAATATTGTTTAATGTTGTGAACGAGTGGCTACAAATTCAATGTATTCAAAATTGTGTGAACCCCTGAAAGTAGTAAACATACGTTTACTACTTTCAGGGGTGCCATGAGCATGAACGTTTTTGATGTATCTTTAATATTATGTTTCTCTGAAACTGTTGAGGGGTCCGGAAGTTTTAGGTTGACTATGAATTAACACATACTAAGGTCCTATCTATACTGGGTGGAGACTTCGAGATGGCATATTTTCGAAACCTATATATGTTGGGTTAGTCATGCTGAACAACTTTTACTATTTACAAAATTTTTTTTTAATTCTTCATAGTAAATGTCAACCTTGCTCGATCATAATGTATAAAAAATTAAAAAAAAAATATTGAGAATTCACCTTTGATCCATAGTAAAAGTTGTGCAGCATGACTAACCCAAGATATATAGGTTTCGAAAATATGCCATCTCGAAGTCTCTATCTACCTTTTATAATGTTCTGAAAGTATTATTTCTCTCTATCGTTACACATGGTACCTATTGTCTTTATAAACTTTAAACAATCGTAACTTTATTCACTTTAAGCCAAAGTTCGGCTTCGGCGGAACCAGAAATCGACCTTCGTACGGACACTACCTACAACTGAACTATAAAATGCAGTAAGTGCTTACTTGTTTGCGTAACGCAAACTCTTATGCTCATTGCATAACCTATTATACCTACTGCCTAGGTATGCTATGCTATTAAACCATTTATATTGCATACAATGTTGTATAATTTGTAATTATTTAGGTATTCTCACAATTGAGAAATTTTCAGATATATTCTGTGTTGACAAGTTTATTTAGTACTGACAAGACAAACAAAAGATAACCACGTGATGTCAGAATATATAACAGAAATATATATTATAGCTGCGTGTGCGGTCACTCAAAGATTAGTATTGAAAATGATTTATATTAATATATATTATTGTTACGTCTGTGATGGGCTTAAAATCAAGGTACAATTTGAACTGATAATCGGGGGGCACGGCAGTGCCCCCGCCGAGTCGAGCGCGAAGCAAACACTGCCGTACCATCCTTTACTGGAACCATTTCGCCGCATTTTCAGGCCCCTATTTGAGAACCTCTGGATAAGACCCGAACGCAGAAATTTTCGTCATCCAGTAAGCTATAATCACATACTTAAAATCCAAAATTTCAAGTCTGTAGGTCATTTACTTGAACATTTAGTTCCGAAGTTAAGCGAAAGCAAAGTTTCACATTTATGAAACTCACTCACTCACTCACTCACTCACTCACTTATGATCATCAAAATAGAACTAGTACTTCCCATAAACTCAGAGAGCTGAAATTTGGTACAGAGTTAGGGTTTAATGACCACATAAAGGGAAAACTATAAAAACTAGGATAATCGAAGATCTGGAGTACCTGGTGACCCTAATTAGAAAACACAAGAGCCCAACCAAACTATTAGAGATATCGACATACCGCCTTTACAAAAAATATTCAACTTGGTGGGCCGCTTCATTTTCTACAAAAAGAAGTGAAATCCCATCAAAAACATTCTGTAAAAAACTAGCCAAGTCTCTATGAAATGTCTTGTTTATCTCTAAAAAGTAATGAAATCTAGACAAAGTCGTGCCAAGTCTATGGTTCCTTACTGCGATTTCTTTATTATTATAGTTAATGTTGTGTGACTTGGCCGTTGAAGGGAACACAAGGGTACAAAACCAGGTGTTCCATGACACCATTGCACCAATCTGTACTTGTACCCACTAACGTATAAAGAATGTTCAACGGCCAAGTCACACAATATTAACTATAATAATAAAGAAATCGCAGTAAGGAACCTTAGACTTGGCACGACTTTGTCTAGATTTCATTACTTTTTAGAGATAAACAAGACATTTCATCGAGACTTGGCTAGTTTTTTACAGAATGTTTTTGATGGGATTACCTACTACTGCTTATACAATTATGCGGTTTCAGATGTGACGATTATTATTATTTATTATTATTATCAGCCTAAACTGTCCCACTTCTGGGTAAAGGCCTCCCTTTCCTTATTCCACTCTTGTTCGGCGGCTAAAGAGAACCAGTTCTTGCCCTTGATAAAAAATACTCCTAGCATATTTTATTCTAATACTATTCAGTGGCCATTCATTTAAAAATTTCCATCACATTAACTGAACCTCCATTCATCCATAATTTTCATTGCATTCATTCATAATTAATGGAATTCGATCGTTAATGAACTCAGTTAACTGCGGTTTCTACTGGGAAATTGTACTAAAACCTTAGAACTGGTATAAAATGAGAGAAACTAGTAGGTATGTGGTCAGTTAGCTGCTATAAATCTCTCAATAATGATAATCTTTCTTTTAAATTCTTGTAGTAGCGAAACGGCCAAGCCACATTTTGACTGTGTGTAGAGTTTGTGAAGTTAGTTAGTTAGGCTTGTAGAGTTAGGTCGTGTAGAGTTATAAGCTTGACTCTACATGCGTTCTGATAACTTTTTTAAAGTGCGAGCCATATGGTCTCGTCTTCGCAACATTTTACATGTAAATATTTTTGGCGGGATATACTTATTATGAATATGTCATTAACAAAAATAATACGGTATAGGTAAGAATAATAAATCGATAAATTGTGATTTAGAAGTTGGTCCCATAGTAGTAAAAGTTGTTAGTACCTACTTATGAGTTACTTTACGTGGTTTCATTTATTGTCGTTTTACTGTATCCGTCCTGTATGAATAAATTAATATCACAATAGGGATGACTGACATGTCAAAATAATTATGAACTTTTTAATTGTCATGCTATGCTCCATTGTAAAAACCACGGCGGCGGGGCACTCATTCCACAGTCTGAGCGACCGCGGAAGGAAGATCCTTTGAGATCGCACAGTACGAAATCATTTTGGTTTCAATGTGTGAGGATGAACTCCCCGTCGATAGCGAAGGTTACGATGCTGGAAACTAGCCGTGGGGTCATCAAGTCAAACAATTCTTCAAAACACTGTCCGTTGTATAAGCGGTAGAACACACATAAGGCGGCAAAGTATCCTCAGACTCAGGAGGTCTACCCCCTATCTTCGTCAACGAAGTTACAGGCCCGTCCGAAAGTACTCCGAAACATCGGAGTGAACCCTACTCCCTAAAATTTTGGATTTATGAGTTTCGAACGGCATCATAGACAATATTCGTGAACGAATGGCGCAGGACGATAGAGTTGCACTATTTTATCGGTAGATTACCGGTTGATTTTGTAGTTTCAAGCTTACTAAACAAATAATATTATTATTTTCACGTTAAAAAATGATCTCATTTTTAACAATATACTAAAATATACTTTTCGTACCACTTGCTCAAAAAAGTGACATTCTATGCCACAAAAAGCGAACATAACAATAGTCATTTTTAATCTGTTAAAAACAGGGAAAGAAAATTGTACTGAATTTCATTCATCCTCTAGGGGGAGAATGTGATTTAAATTTGGAATACTTACCGAAATTTATACTGAACTACATCTGTGTTTACACCATTGAGTTTGTATATAAAGCATTATACATCTTTTTGAAAAAGGAATACGTAAATCTGGTATCCACCTGGATACCAGCTTGGCCTCCCCGCCAATAGATGACAGCAGTACTCCACCGAGGCCGGAGTTGCGACTTATAAAATTGCAGACTTTTCCCCGACGTGAAGTTAGTGCCTCGCCCTGTTAAGCCCTCCGAGCTTTTTGGATGCCGACAGCTATTTAATTAACGATCGCTTCTTTATCATTTGGCGCTATTGATAATTCATAAAACACGCCAATCAAACTATCTACATGTTTTGTGCATTCACTCTATCAATTCTCTGATATTTAAAACTATAAAATACCACTCTCGTTTGGACACTGACGACAGAAAATACCCCTTTTGTTGTAAGCGTCTACGGGCTACGGTAGCAAATATTGTACATGACGGTTTTTTTAATGTTGTTTTTTGTTTTTATAGACGTTAGATCCTAAATTGTTTACAAGATTATAAATATCTTACATAGTTATGTATGACTCTTGTCCTCAATAATAATCATCGAGAACATGTTTATAACACGTTAAACCACGTTAAACTAAGATAATCACATCACACATAAGCATACTTAATAGAAACACGTACAATTAATTTATTATCTTCAATATTTAATAGAACAATTTATCTTATGTGCACAGTTCAAGGTTCAATTTTCCACATTATTAGTATTGAATTTCACCCGCTGTGACAAAGTTACTGTAAACAGCTTCCGAAAGGGCCATTTCTATAAACAAAAATAGAAAATAATAGTTCAAGGTTCTGATAGTGAATAGAAATCAATTATTGTACTCTGATGACAAAATTACTTATAGTAAGGGCGAGCTCTCGACTTGACCGCAAGGTCTCTTTTTGCTATGATGTCGAAATTAGCTATTACGGTTGCAATTGAGTTTAAGCAACGTGAAAATATGCACTGTTTTGTGTTATTGTTGTGTATAAAAACGATTGAATGGTCGACAGACGTATTCTAGTTTACGATCGCGATGGCATAGTTATAAATAGGCTATGTAACTGGATGATTAACACGGTTAGCTAACAACACTTTGCATGTCATTGATGCATTTGATTCTGATTCAAATATTTATATTCTAAATCCAAAATGAGTCATGTTGAATACACATTATCAACCTTGTGAATTCGGTAGGCCTTTGATTGAAGCTAATTAGACCTACGTAGGGAATAATGAAAATGTTACCTACCCATTGGTATGTCGCAGATCAGATTTGGGAAAGCCAGATCTGGTTTCCGAAAATAGTCCATAGGTTATACTTCCTTTGTATAGATTATGAAGATCTTTTGTTAGGTACATTTCGGGATTTACTTTTTTTACTTTGGATAGTCTTGGTTTTAATAGATAGCCTAGAGGAGGAACTAATCGATTTCTTATATTATTTCCACGATGGCAGAAAATTATATTGTGAAAATTCATACTAAAGAAAAATGACTGATACTTATAGGTATCCACTAGTAGGTAGGTAGGTAGTAAGTAGTACTAGTACTGCCTAGCTAACGCTTCTTCTATGTTATGGAAAACGACACTTTTTCCGTGTCTAAAACGACTCTTTACCGTGGCGCAAAACGCCTTTTTTCTGTGTCGGCTTGTGCATAACAATTCACCAAAGTTATATCGCAATCCGATGAATGGTGTAGGAATGCATTGCATTGAACGTTACAAACAAACCAACGAAAGAGCGAAATAATGAGTAGATACTTTTAGAGCACATGGGGTAGCTTATGTGTCAATAGAGAAAAAAAACATTATGTAAAGTTTACATCAAAAACGTTCATGCTAACCCCTGAAAATAGAAAACAAACCACACATCATTCATACATGTTGAAAAGGTAGGTACTTGAAATACGTTCACAGAAGCCACTATCGGTCCCATATCAACAGGGTTTTCAAAAATTCACACAATATAAATTCATTTATTAAGTTTGCAATATTTTTACAAGGTACTCTTTATTCATGTATATACTTGAATATTGTTTGATTCAGCAATTACACGCTGTATATCATTTGGTCTAAAACTTGTAAAACAATTGTTATACGTATATTTAAACATAGGCTGAGCACAAATCTTTTTCGCATAGAATCACAACTTATAAATAAACTAGCTGCCCGGCGCGACTTCGTTCGCGTGATGATACCCTATTCTGTGGTGCTACCCTACCCTATCTAAACCATCCAGGGAGTTAATTCTACTTTACGTGTGTATGTAACTGAACTCCTCCTAAACGGCTGGGCCGAGATTTTTTGTATGCATTTGGGTGGCGCCCTGGATGGTTTAGATTCACAAATCAGCCCGGCAGATGGCGCTGCAGTCGGTATCTTCTTCTTATGCGTGTCACTCTTGACAGAGTGGTCGTGGTCGTCAGGACGTGTGATTTGTGTCGCGCTTACACACGTGTAGTAGAATTTTATATATAAAGATAAAACAAGAAAGATTTTAGTACATTAGTGTACTTACATCAATATGGCTATGGCCGGCACAGCAAGAGCAGCGCTGATGAGGTAAAATGCACCAGCGAACGTTGAAAGCGTGGATAAGTACACTTTGCTGTACACCGGTGAATAGATGACCGGAACCAGGGCCTCTGATATGCTTATTAGAGAGCTTGTTTTACCTGAAACAGATAGAGCACATTGGGCTATTATTACTACGTATAGAGGAGACGCCACACATCACAACTATGTTCAGTTCAAGTGAGGCCATCCGGCCACACTTGTTCTTGTAGGTCGATAATCGAAACGCGTAAGCACCGTGAAAATGACGGTGTTTGTAAGGAAAATAATCCTAAAAACGTTCTGATAGCGCTAAGTGTTTCTCCTGTCTGTTTAGATGACTACATATTATTTCAGCGCTAAAGAGAACATTGGTTGACTCTAAAAAAATAGGACATAACCTTTGCTTATGGTAGCTTCTCTATCAATGATAGAGCATTGTATTGTAACCTTCACACGTTTGTATTGAATAAAAGTTTGATTCGTTTTGTAGTCTCGAGTATGATAGGTATATTTTTTATTTTATTTATTATAAGACAACTTACACAGCATAATTAAATTTCTTTACAAATACATTTTAAAATTTACAATGCCTTTACGAAGCTGTATGTTTACAAATTTTGCTTACTATACCTACGAGTATTAAAAAGACAAAAAGTATCTTTACATAGAAAAAATAAAATTAAAATTAAAGGTTAAAAGAAAACAAAAGAACCAAAATTTCGAAGAAAAATAAAACAACTAAAAGCGCTGCTGTGTGTAATGGTCGAGTGGTCTGTCTATGTAATGGTGTGTGTATGCAATGGAGTGTGTATGTAATGGTGTTTATATGTATTGGTGTGTTTCTGTATCCTTGTGTATGTGTATTGGTGTGTGAGTATCAGCTGGCTTCAATGCTCAAGCATTTCGCTATATCTTTTAAAAATAGGCCACGGGATAGGAACAAATCGGTTGTTCTGAATTTTTCATCGTATGTGTCAACGCAACGGTTCGTGATCGAGTTTTGAGCGTAATTATGTCTGACAGCTTGGGATGCGAATAAGCGTGGTTGTCGTGTTCGTATTCTACATGCCTTGAATGAAAGCCTTTTTACTAATTCGGGACTGTCGATGTTATAATTTAATATGTCAAATAAAAAACGGATATGGAGCAAACTAAGTTTTAAATTACTGAACTTAGGTTCTTTTTTCAATAGCTAGATAAAACTCAGATAAACTATTCCTCTGTTAAGACATAAAACTGTTCTAATTTTAAATACCGTTTATCCAACCATTGAAAAATCGGCCTAAATACCTACATGTTTTAAAGATTATGAAAAACAGATGCCTATCCTTCGTTTGTTTCAGGAAAATTTTAGGCTAGACTTCATGTCGTTTATAATTATTTAGGTAAAACTATTTGATTGAACCACCTTGAGTACCAAAGTGTACCTAAAGTATTAACCATGAAAATTATTTAATCCATTATTTAATCGAAACAATAGTGAAGTGAAGTGTCTGTATCGATTTCTGCTACGCCATAAACCTTATGCATTTATTTAAATTGCATATACATATTAGTATTTTCCTTTAATTACCATGGGAATTACACGCATATTAATTGCCATAGTTATAAGATTATGATTATATAAGACTATTAATAGTGCAACTGTATAATAAAACGTCATAATAGGTAGCAATGAATAATCATTAAATCAATGTCTATAAAGTGACTCTGTCGTAGCAAGTGCGTATACTGGCTATTAGTATTTTCGATGACGTGGAAGATTTTCTTTTATAAAAATAAACAAAAGAAGAACGCAGTACGCCACTAAAACAAACAGTCGTCACGTATGACAGACGTTATCGCCATGTAAACTTGTCTGAATTGTGAAGTGTCGTAGTCATTCCATTCATTGTTTCAAGGAAAGTCCATGTCAACAAACATTGTACCTCTACAATGATATTATAATAAAAAGAGGTAGATATCGCATTAACGCAGGCTAATTGTTATAGACAAATTCAGACAATTGTCATAATTTTGCATAGCAGCTAAATATAGCTATCTCTTTCTGTACCATACATTCCGTATTATCTATCGCATTCACCTAATTCAACAATAACTGAACGCCGCTTAGTATGAGGGTAGCATATCTCTATTATAATCCTAACTAATATTATAAATGCGAAAGTAACTCTGTCTGTCTGTCTGTTACGCTTTCCCGCTTAAACCGCTGAACCGATCGCGATGAAATTTGGCATGCATATAGCCTATGGAATGGAGAAGAACAAAGGCTACTTTTTATCCCGGGAACGCGGGTGAAACCGCGGGGGTCAGCTATTATAATATAATTGGTACCTCTATATATTTTTAATCGCATTTAAATGTGCTATCGTTCCTCCTTTCCCGCTTATATACCTGTAGTAAGATAGGGATGTGTGTGATGCTTCATTAAGAAATATTTTTCAAAATCAACTTGTGATGGGGGCTCTAGTCTAGACACTATGGAACTTATTAGGGGAGGGAAAAGGTGTTATCTGTTGTATTGAAAGTTTAATTTGAGGTGTGTGTGAGCCGAAAACTTGGTAGAAATGATAAAACATACTAAGATATTTTTAGATATCTACGCGAGCTCTACCGGAAAACCAGCAGATAAAAGTAAAGGAAATTTATAAATATTGGTTTGGGATAGGTTATGTAACTGCGGCGCGCGGAAAATTCAAAATTCAAAAAATACGCATCGTTTGGACCCAATTATATTATTGTGCCTTTTGCGGTCGAGACCATGTGACCGTGGGGGTCCGAAGCTCGCCGTTTTGTTCGCATCTTGTCATCAAAATTGATCGAGACCTCCGGAGACCAGCGGGCGGGGAGCTTTTGAGAGAAATTGAAATTGCTAAATAAGCAAAATAAAAATAAACTTCCTGTGACACTTTTCAGACACGGCTATCTGAACTAAGCAGAGCTTGTACTTAGAAAACAAGATAACTGGTATAGGTACAAACATATTAATGTACCTACTACGTGTTTTTAATACATACTTAATATAGATATTTACACCCAGTTTCAGGACATGCACACAATGTATGTCCTGGGTGGAAATAGAAACCACCTACACCGTGATAGGTAGCGGTCTTATATTTGTGGGTAACTTATAAGGCCGGAAAATATTAAGTGCTGGTTCATGCCTTATCCATTTTACTTTGAGGTCTCTCATAATGACCTTTTATGCGTAGCTTCTTGATGTCTTCTCTTTTTTCTTCATAAAATTTAGTGTTAAGAGGATAGGATGGCTGCAAGAAATTTGGACCTTGGACCGATTATACCTTTTTAAATTAGACGAAATCGCTATTTCATAATCCCCGGTTTTCTCTTCCAAAATTGGATAGTAAAAAAAAAACAAGAATCATAATAAGAAGGGCTTTGGCTATGTCTGTCAGTTTTCCTTTGTTTTTTTTATATTCGTCAAATTTGTTCGCTGGACGTCTGATAAGGGCGTTAAAAATGGTAAGTTTTTGTGATTTAGAAGACTAGAAGGCTCCTAATTCTTATGATAATTAATTTATGGAGAAAACCACAACCGAGGGACATACAGTGGTATTGCATGGTAAAATAATCATTACTCTAGTGTCATTCTCCAGAGAGGAAACTGAGGATTACGTTTGTATGGAACAAACGCCACCAGCATTTCCTCATAAGAATCGAACGCCCTTGACATCAAGATGCAATTATAAAAAATTGACTTATACTTTCAACAAAAATTTAGATGAGATTTTCGAATAAAACGCATATAGGTACAAAAAGTAAAAGTTTTTGAAAAGAAGTAATAGCTGAGTTTATTGCCGACTCTTCTCTGCAAAAGCAACCTTCCCAACCGTAACCGTCTAACTAGTCTTAAGTGCCTGTAAATGTGAATTTGATTGAATATCATAATTCATACAAAAATATCATTTCATTTCAATCTTTGTATATTACTAAAATTGATATTCATAATAGATGGCAGACACATTTTACTAAACTCATGTTTTGTGAGAATTGGAGGACCTACTTATTTATTCTAGATTGTCTATATATTATTCGAAATGGCATTTAAAAAATTGGAACGATTAAAATTTTATTTTATAATTATTTACATAACGTTTATTCAACAACTATTCATTGTTGCTATTTTATGTATAAGATTATAACTAAATAGAACCTGTTTACATGAATAAATCTATTTTGATACCCTAGTGTCAAATGTTAGTTGTTGCACATGTTTTTATTGCACTCTGTTTAGGTGTGGCTTAGGTACATTATTATTAAGTTAATAATATTATATTTTATAAGATTAATAGTAGTAATGCTCAATGCTTAGGTGCGCGTTTATATGAAATTATATTTTATTATTTCTATTTTGTTTTCGAATCAAAATAACTTTTGTTCTATGAATTTTAATAAATTTACCAAAAACAAAGTCAGACAAAAGTATCAAAATTTTGTTGTTCTATCTATCATGTTTTAATTTTCTATTTTTAACCGACTTCAAAAAAAGGAGGAGGTTCTCAATTCGGTTGTTTTTTTTATGTTTGTTACCTCATAACTCCGTCATTTATTGACCGATTTGGAAAATTATTTTTTTTATTTGAAAGGGTACACTTCCCGTTTGGTCATCAGATCAGGATTTGATTACTTCTTTGTGTACTTTTAAGTCGGTTTAAGTTTTTTGTAAAACAGTCCAATTATATTGTAGCTATACGCTTCCCGTGCATTGTCTTTTTAGCCATCGGTAGAGTTCGCAACATTTAGAACGTTTAATTTAAATATGTTTATCTAATATATAAAATTCTCGTGTCACAGTGTTTGTAACAAAACTCCTACGAAACGGCTTGACCGATTCTTATGAAATTTTGTGTGTATATTCAGTAGGTCTGAGAATAGGACGTAAACTATTTTTCATACCCCTGGTAGGATAGGGTAGGGTAGCACCACGCGAACGAAGTAGCGGCGGGCAGCTAGCTTTGGATAAAAGTCTGATGAGTTATTAAAAGTCATAGAACACAAGTTAATGTTATAAACATTAACTTTTGTTATGTTAGTAATATAGTCCCGAGAGGTAAAAAGATCTAATTAGTCCGTCAGTTAGATATATCAAAAATATTGGTCACGTATTTTTAGCTTTACCGAATCATTAAAAATTTACACAGATGAAGCCAGTCAAAGTTTGTGAGTTGGGGCTCGTGAGTGCTAACGTGACGTCACGCGGAACTTCACACACGATATCTTCGTATTTTTTTGATTAATTGACAAAAGAAAAAATACGTGACTAATATTTTTTGATAATGTAAAAGATGGACTAAATAGAGTTTTTTAGTCATCTAGCCTATTCTGTATAATTTTGTGTAATTCATTCCGATGACGTCTTTTTACAGAATAAAATAAAATTGATTTCCAAGGGAACTTATATTTTATCGGGATAATAAGTAGTATACTACGGTTATTACATATTATAATCTACATGTAAGCTAAATTCATTTACGATTAGTTGATCCGTTGAGGAATCAAGAGGTAAGTTTGCAACGAAAACTATAATAATCTTGAAGTAGTTAGGTATAGGTAGGATGTGGAATAAATTAATTCTTAATAATTTATATTGCACCGATACTGTACCAAGAAGAGCAATAGATATATTAAAATGCTATTAATACCTATTATACAGGGTGTTTTTTTGGTCAGCGACAAGCCACCCAGGAGCGGTAGTACAAAAAATACATTTTCCAAAAATGGACTTAATTCCATTAAATACTGTAAATGCGTTGAGAAATACCTTATTCAATTTAAAATAAAATTACCGCAAAGTATGGTCACTAGCCACGTGCACTGACAGAGGCACAAGCCGCCATCACCCCACCCCTCTACCCTCTCGCACTCCCGTTGAGTAATCGTCTATATTTTAGCTTATTACATGATTTTCAAAATAATATTATTTTTATTTTTAATATTATAAAAAAATAAAGTATTTTTTTAATATTTTTTTAGCACCAGTATCAGTTGTATTATCGACCCTGAGTCGCTCGTCGCTGACCAAAACAACGACCTGTATAATATGGAATATCTACGGTCATACAAGCTTGTTAATGTTGCGGAAATCTTCGTCTTATTACACGACGGAATTTGTAACGTTAGTAAATGACCATGACCTAACGCATCACTGTATAATCATAATGTTTAATCATCTCGCTAAAATATTGAATATATGTTTATAAAACTATTTTCATTATTAATCACTGTTTAACTATAGGCACTGAACTTATATTTTAATAACAAGGTAGGTATTTAGTCATCTCTCCATTTCTCAACGAATGCAATAGTGTAACGAACGATGAACTAAAAATACGAATCTTAAACGAAAAATTAATCAAGCGAATCAATCGGTGTCCGATGTTTTATATAAGTTTACTAGCGCATGTTATTTTATCGTTTGCTACTATAACAAACCACACCTCATTCATTAATCAGTTGTATTTATTTAAAATATAATTCGTAATTTTTATTCGTTGTTTTTAACTAGTCATTCTTCCTTTGTATATTTTGTTATTAGCTTGTATTTTGCTATACTACTCTCCTAGACTCTCTTCTAGAGAATTATTAGATTTAGAAAACGACTCATAAAACGTTATTATACTAAATCATTGTTTGAATTGTCACATATTTATTGATTACCTATCCCTGGTGTAGCAAGCGTCCATAGCCTACGGTAACCGCTTACCATCAGGCGGGTCGAATGCTTGTTTGCTGCTGTAGAGGTATAAACCAAAATACCGACAGCGAGACGATGCATTTTATACTACTATGACTATGGACATATGGATTAGACATTGTTTAAAAATAGTCGATACAGCGGAGTTTTTAATTATGTTTGTTTTTCATAAAGGAAGGTAATTAATTTGCAGTTCATACTGAAACTATTTTTTCAACACACTTGCTCGTAAAGTGGCTCTTATTGCACCGATTTTAGTATCATAAGACAATACGGCACTAGTGATTTATGATATTATCCCGATTATGTTAAGTTTGTATCTCACCGTAAGTGATGTGTGTAGATGACGCATTCTTAATTTAAATGGGTAAAAGAGATTGACAGCGCATCGCTGTCAAAAAAAACCTGCACAACATTCTCATTGTGTGGTTGATGATTATCAAAAAATCTACGTTATAGTACATTGTGATACATGTGTGCAAAGTTGGTCATTACAGACGAGGCGGTATGAACCATAGGCGAACGCGTTATGGAAGCCGAGAGTGTAATGATCAATGCACACACGCGTTTTTCAACACACTTCGAGGAAAATAACAGTATTTTTTTTATCCAATTAACTTTTTATTTACCGCCTCGTTTGCAATGACCAATTTTGCAAACAGTATCACAATGTACTATAATTATTATGGTTATTAAAATAAACCTCTTTATAAATAAATTATAACAATAACAGCGTACACACAGTTGACAAGTTTACTTTCTTTCTATTAATGTAATAATAATAAAATTATACTTGGTTGTGTACGTCAGCGCATTAATAGAAATGAAAATGCAATTTCATAAACTAAAATTGCTTCATTCATTTTTGCAAGACAAAATCGTTCAAAATCAGGCAGTTCAATCGGTATTTCAAAGTAGTTTTTTTTTAATGGGCTTGCGTTTGGCCACTGACCCGCTCATAAGGGGCGATGACGCTGCCTAAGATGAAACACGCTTACCCAGAAGAAACCTATTCACTCTGGCCTTGAAAGTTCCTAGGTTGTAAGCGTCAGGAAACACAGACGCCGGAAGCAAGTTCCACTCCCTTGCTGTCCGCATTATAAATGAGGATGCAAAATGTTCTGTGTCCGTATTTTCGGTATGTCAACATCGTACGGGTGAAAATTTTCCCGGCGTCTTGTGGTTCGGTGTAAAAATGGGGATGGTGGAATAAGTTTGAACAATTCCTGCTATACATGCAAGTGATATACATACTAATACATAGTTAACTTTTAAGGAATGTTGTATTCCTTGGATTTGACGTGCTTCTGTTTCCTTAAGTGAAAAAACGTAGGTTTAGTACCTAATATCATTTGTTTGGTAACCAAAGTACAAGCTGATAAAATTGGGATCAGATTTGACACAATTCATAAATTTTTGTTAAATCATAGTTTAGTCTAAGGCATGACCATATGTTTGATAGAAATAGGCACTGACAATGTTTCTCTAACAAAATGGACGCGTGGCTAGGGTTTTCAAGCCCTAAAACACCAAAGCTGGACTCGGTGCTTTATTTGGCCGGACATTTTGCACTAAAAGCCGAACATACCTTTTTTAAAGCCGTTTAAATATGTTCTAAAATCCGGATCTATGCTCTAAAAGCTGGACAATATTTCATGCATAGTAAAGATAACTCAATTACTAGTTTAATTGTTACTCATTAATCACGTAATTAACAAGCTTATCTAACACAAATTAATCAATTATCAGTTATTCTCATTGAATATGAAAAATATTAAGTCTTGGGCACTTGGCAGTTGTGCACATGCGATGCACTGGCTGGTAAGCGAATGAGTCTCCTAGGGATCGGATATCCAAAACCAGAATACTATAGGCTCATATCTCCTAGCCTTGTTGTAAAACTCATGAAAAGAGTTTTCAACGAGACTGGGGAGGAGTAAAGTATCTAGGGGACCATAATAGATCCCAATGGGTCGAAGTGTCCGAGGTATTTCTCGGCCCCTCCATAAGATAAGATAAGATAAGTCTTGGGCAGCCAGACCAAAAACCAGACAGGCCGAACGCGTTAGTAATTTGCCGTAGAAAGTCAAACATGCCTGCCATTTTTCAAAAACCAATCCCGTAATTTTTTTCATTTGATATTATAGAATGTTAGTGGACCATGGTCTGAACAACATTTGTTCTAGTGAAAAAACGATTTAAAAGTCACCGTGTATACGCTTTTTCTTTTTGACTATAACGGCCCTTATACAGGGTGTTGTTTTGGTCGGCGACAAGCGACCCAGGAGCGGTAGTACAAAATATATATTCCCCAAAAATGGACTTAATTCCATTAAATACTGTAAATATGATGAGAAATACCTTATTCAATTTGAAATAAAATTACTGCAAAGTATGGTTACTAGACACGTGCACAGACTAGAGCTAGGCAAAAGCCGCCATCGCCCCACCCCTTTACTCCCTCGTACTCCCGTTGAGTATTATGTCTACACTTTAGCTTATTACATGATTTTCAAAATTTTTTTTTTTTTATTTTTATTATTTTAAAAAAATAAAGTATTTTTTTATATTTTTTTTAGCACCAGTATCATTTGTATTATCGACCCTGAGTCCGCTCGTCGCTGACCAAAACAACGACTTGTATAGAGTATCCCTATCTGTTTGATAAAATAAACCAAGACAAGGAATTATCCTATCCTACTTATATTACAAATGCAAAAGTTTGTTATTATGAATGTATGTTTTTTACTCTTTCACGCAAAAACTACTGAAAGGATTTGGATGAAATTTGGCACACAGATAGAATATGTTCTGAATTAACACATAGGATACTTTTTATCCCGGGAAAACATACCTTCCCTCGGGAATGCGGGTCAATGCGGGACAACTATTTAATATTAAAACCAAAACTTACCAACTTCATCCGCGTTCACCAGTTTAGTTGCAATCGACCGCAACGATGTAGCACCAGCAGAGCTGAACATATCCAAAACTGGTCCCAGGAAGTAAATGGTCCTGTTTGGAGCCATGGCATACACCAAGCTGGCAGCTATCCTGCTCAGACATGCGATCACTCCGATGAGGCTGTCTTCTATTCTCCATCTTTTACTGAGCAAATATATCGTTACGAAGGAACCTGTGTAACAAAAATTTTTGACAATTAACTACTGTCACCTTCGAAGATAAAGTTCGTGAAGTAATAAATCAAAAAATATCTTCAATTCTACTTCTCTCCGGTTCGTACTTAGAAACACAATATCATAGAGAGAGTAGAATGGAGTCATTATGTAAGTATTTTATGTTACGTATTTTTTTTTCCTTTTTTAGGTAGTCCTAGTGTATTATGCCCACATTGTCTAGTTATTCAGTAGGAACGTCTAAATAACTAGCCAATCGTGTAGTCGTTACGTAAGTACGTAAAATATAGGAAGATTTTTTTTCAGACTAGTTTTTAGTTCAAACATGCATTTTGTATTCACGCATCGGAATCCATCGCAAATAAACAAAGGAAAACACGACTGTTGTTTTGTTTTATTATATTCTCATTACATATAGGTAGTATAACTTGTTTTTGAGGAGCAACTCATTGAGGCTTAAATCAGAACACTTGTCATAAAAATTATGGTACGATCATGTATAATGGGATAAAATTACAATTAAATTTACTGTCAGTTTCTGAAAGCCAAATCAAAGTTAATCTATAATCAAAACTGTTGCCATCTTTGTCATTTTAGACGTCATTGACAGTGACAGGTATACTTTCAACAAGAGATTAACTTTGATTTAGCTTTTAGAAACTGGCAGTTAGACTCTTAGATTTTTTTGACTTTATAATAAATTAGCTGTTCGTTTCTGGCGTCGCCCGAATTTTATATATCGCCTATGTTACTCTGTGATAAATTAGCTTTCTCCTGGTGAAATAATTTTTAAAATGTGGCCAGTATTTGTTGAATTTATTAATTACAAACCAAAATACAAAAATCCAAATCTTCTCTCTTTATTATTAGTGTAGATATAGATAAATATAATGGTCATTTTGTGTTCCGTAAATGCATTGTCTACGTAAAAACGTCTACCGATAAAAAAAATACTCTATGAATGGATGCTAATGAGGTATAGATAGACGCATATGAGTCAGAATTGCACTTGTTTCAGAGTTTTCATGACTTTATAGATTGTTGATACGCATGTCTGTGTTTATTCAATTTTATATGACGAATGCTCATTGTACTGTACAATGATGGTACACAGTATTATTATTGTTTTATGCTCGCTTTTACTAATTTTCTTGCATTGTTCGCAAATTGCAGTTTTAATCATACCAAATCGCGTGTTCTTTGGAACGATATTCGTGATTTTTAGTTGTGCTAATATCGTAGATTTTCAAGGTCCATATTTTGGCCAATGCTAAATTATTGCATAAGAAGATTCCTACAAGTGTTTTATTTTTATATTAATATATAATAATAATAATATAAAAATTTATTTCTCAACACTTAAATTAACATTTGATACAAATTTCCAGACACTTAATATTAAAACAAATTAATTTAAGTGAGAGACTGATGCCTGAGATAGGTTTTTACAAACCTGAATTACAGGTCACCAGGTCCCACCCCACGTTAACTATGAGCAAGTTATGTCAAGTCAAATTCTATATAAATAGGCACAAAATTAAGAAAAATAAATATAATAAAATAATGCTATTCAATAAAGTTAAAGGCAAAAATATTCCGGTATGTAAGAGAGTTTGTGTGTAGTGTTGAGGGTGTGTTTTGATATATATGTGTGTTTGTGTATGTGTATGTGAGGTGTGTGTGAGATATGTAAGTATGGGAATGTATGAAATTATGTGGAATAAGATATTATATTAGATATATTAAGAAAAAAGCGTTTTTTTTTTTTTTTTTTTTTTTTTTTTCACACTGCATATTTTATCACACTCTCTGTTTGACTATAGTCCAGGCTCAAGAGCCATTCAGTAACTCGTTTCTTACACAGATTTTTTGAGAGGGGAAAGACAGATAGTATTTGATTTATTTTATTATAAATGATAGGGCCTAAAAAGCAAAAAAAATTGTGAGCGAATTTGGAAGAAAATTTTTGGGTAAGGCAGACAGCATGTTTACGTCTTTTTGACGATTGCTCTTTCGAGTCATACTTCAAGAGGGAGTGCTGCTTGAGGATTGTGAAAAGGTAGAACAGTTGACGGACTGACAATACTTTTGCGGTTTTATAAAGTTCAGTTGTGGGAAATCTAAAGGGAAGATGGAATCCAACTTTGAGTACTGCTCGCTGTGATCTCTCTAACTTCAGAAGGGAGTTTAAAGGAGCTCCACCCCAGGAAGTAATGCAATAAATTAAGAGCGATTGGCAGAGTGCAAAATAAACAGTTCTAATTGTTTTTTGGTCAGCTACTTCACGGAGGTTTTTAAATATGTAAATAATTTTACGTATTCTAAGACTAAGGGCGTCAATATGGGGTTGAAAACTTAGTTTATTGTCGAGAAGAAGTCCAAGATACTTAATTGTAGTAGTTTCTTCTATTTTGGTACAATTACAGGTGAGTCTCCTGGAAGAGTTGCATTTATGTACGACAATAGAATGTGACGGCGGGTGGAGGGGACTATTTCTGGTCATAAAAGTAATAAACTTAGTTTTCTCTGCATTTAGTGTTAGCACGTTATGTTGAAGCCACTTATTCACAATATCAAATCCAAGCTGAGCGTGAGAGAAAACTTTATCCCAATTGTCTGATGAGAATAGAAGAGCTGTGTCATCCGCGAAAGATATTAGTCTGCCGTTTTGTAGATGAAGTTGACAAAGATCGTTTATGTAAACTAAAAAAAGCGTAGGTCCGAGGATACTCCCTTGTGGTACTCCATAAGAGATAGGTAGGTCATCGCTTAAGTGGTTGTCTATTTTAACACATTGAGTCCTGTCAGTTAGGTAATCTTTAAGCAACTCAAGTTGGACACCTCTGATACCCATGTTATTTAGCTTGAGAATAAGAATGGGGATAGAGACCGTATCAAAAGCCTTTGCTAAGTCAATGAAGATTGCCAAACATTTCTTTTTATTGTCCAAGTTCCTCACTAGGTAGTCAGTGAGTTCGTGAACGGCGTCGGCTGTAGATTTCCCTGAACGAAAGCCAAATTGTGAAGGAGATAATAAGTTATTTGTTTCCAGGAAATTAACTAATCTAATATTCAAAAGTCTTTCTAGTATTTTGGAGAAAGTAGAAAGAATTGAAATCGGTCTATAGTTATTGACACAGTCTCTATCCCCACCCTTGTGTATTGGACAGATTACAGACTTTTTAAACACTTGGGGGAAAACACCAGTAGACAGCGAGAGATTACAGATGTAGGTTAGTGGTGGAACAATACTATCTTTACATTGCTTTATCACTGTAGTAGGAATCTTATCCCAACCTACTGCACAATCATTTTTAAGGGACATAATAAGGTTGGAAACTTCCGTTTCATCAGTGGGGAGAATTCCCATGGAGTTTGGGTTCGAAAAAGTTATAGACTCGGGAATATGTTCGGCCGTAGTATGATTAATCGGGTTTATAATCTTTTCTGCAAGTGTCTTACCAATGTCTGCAAAAAAGGAATTAACTGAATTTAAGGAATCGTGCCTTGAAGTATTAGGGGAAAAAAGGGCAGTTGGTGTGATTTTTTGTTTAGATCTGTGAGTTACTTTATTAATTACCTTCCATAGCTGTTTAGGATTTGTGCTCGCTTTATTTAATTCGGTTCTTTCATAATCTCTTTTAGCTTTTTTCAATATTTTGCAGCAGAAATTACGATACCTTGTATAGGTAGTTTTTATTATTTGGTCATTGGGTGACTTCTTGGTTTTTTTGTACAGATTGTCCCTATTCCTTAAACAACGTAATAGACCAGGTGTCATCCATGGTTTAAATAATCTCTTTCGTTTTGGGACTGTCGTTATCTTACTGCTTAAAACCATTACTTCCATTATGGGATTAACTAGATTGAATGCGGCTAAGTTTGCATCATCAGTGTTGAATACTGGAGAAAAATCGAGTGAATTTACAGCTATTTTAATTTGTTCGTAATTAATATAATTTCTGTAAGATTTATCTACGTTTTTATTATTATTATTGAAAGTATATTTAAGAAAGAATAACACTGTATCATGGTCAGTAAGACTAGTAGAAGCTACATAGGTATATGCAGGGAGTTTGGTTTTTAAAAGAATATGGTCAAGACAGCTATTGGATCTTGTGGCTAAAGTATGTGCAGGTAAGAGTCCATGGATAGCCGCCAGGCTTAGGTAGTCCAAAGAACGTGCGTCACTGCTGCCTATAATATTGATATTAAGATCTCCAGTCAAAATTATGTTTTTATAGGAAGAATATTTAGTGAGAACAAGATTTAGAGAATCCAAAAAATTTGTGATATTCCTATAAGAGGGAGGGCGGTAAATGGCAATAATAATAGTATCATTGTAAAGTTTTAAAACAAGGCAATTTGCTTCACTGATCAGAGGTTCTTCAGCTAGAACGTTAATATTGCATGTCTTTACTAACTAGAAAAAAATTCGAGACTAACTTTGTAAACGATTTTTTTAAATTGACTGGAATGTGATGGCACAAATCCTTAGCCTTATCACCCTTACGCGAACATGCCGGCGAGAAACCTCTCAACCGGAGAGGTTTGGTTTTTTTTTAATGGACTAGAAGATTCGGGCCCAAAATTTAGCCTTAGCACCCTTACGCGGACAAAACCGGCGAGCGAGCTCTCAACCGGGTTAATTACAAGTTTGATTTTGATAGAAAACTATTTAAAACGGTATCATTTTTTTCAAACGTGTAGAATTTTATATTCTTCACAAAATATACAGATTTTTGGTCAACTCTTAAATATATTCTGCCGGCAAGAATAAAATTATTGATCTTGTTATGCAAATATAAGCAATGAATCTTTAATATCTGAAATTAATAGTCGTGTGTAAAAGTTTTTCCAGTTAAATATGTACTACTAGGTATTTGTATATTCGTTAGTATGGATTTGGTAAGGACCTATGAGAAGTGACCGTTACAATCGAGCGTTGCAAGTGTCCATATAGCGGCCGCTTACCACCAGGCGGGCAGTACGTAAAGAATCATGGCGAGATCCATACATTGATTTGTACAAAAAAATAAAACATTTTAGAGAGTTTTGAATCATTTCCAATGTTGAGATTACATTACCAGCAATAAATATACTTGAAATATTTTATAAACCCCGCAAAACATAACAACAACATAATGGTTTTGGTCGCCATTCGCCAGCATGGCATAGAATATCGCATTTTTATACCGGGGATCAAAAAATATTTTAAATGCCTCAAGTTATTCCTTAGGCACCAAGGATCAATAATAACGTCATTTCAACGTCTCTATAAATCTTATATTTTTTTTGTACAAATCTCGCCATGATTCTTTCCCTACTTAGTACGCACGGCTACAGATCAAGCTATACATTTCCAATCAAAATCAAAATCAAATCAAAAAGTCATTTATTCAGTTTAGGCCTTAGTAAGGCACTTATGAACGTTATGTACATACAGTTGAATTTACCACCGGTTCGGAATACACTTAAACTGAGAAGACTCCGGCAAGAAACTCAGCAAGGTTTTTTCAATTTTGTCAATATAAGCTGACCTCTCATTGCAGGGAAATCCTATACAATGCGAGATCAGCTTATACTGGAAATGTATAGCTTGATGTGTTGCCGTGTGTACCTATAAAACAATGTTTATTGTGGTGACTTCCTGTACATACATGCTGTCATAATATTTGCCCAACTCATTATTAGCTCACCTCACATAACTGTCTAAATGTTTTCTGATAAACTCGACAAATTGTCATTATGATTAATAATGGATGTGCGTATCAAAATACAAATAAAGTTACAGAAATTTTTATTTACCTTTGTAGTTGTTTTAAAGCCTATATGAATCTTTTTACTATACTTTATTGCGCATTGTTTTTATAATGTTTTGTTCAAAGACCATGTTTCTATTAACTTTATTTTGGTAAGTAGATATAGAAGATGGGGCGGATACATCATGAGGGTTGTTGTACACACGGCAACACATCAAGCTATACATTTCCAGTATAGGCTGACCTCCCAATGTACGGAAATCCTATACAATGCGAGATCAGCTTATACTGGAAATGTATAGCTTGATGTGTTGCCGTGTGTACCACTCAAAAGAAGCGCTGACTTGCGATTAGGGATGTTGCCTGGGTAAAAATATAATAATTCTAATTAATCCGTCGGTTAGATTATCAAAAAATATTGGACAAGAATTTTTTGCTTTACCAAATCATTAAAAATTGACGAAGATAAAGCGCGACTAAGTTCGGGAGTGGGGGCTTGTGACGTCACTTGTTACTAATACGGTTATCACACCGTGACATCACGCGAAACTTCAACGCACGATATCTTCGTATCTTTTTGTTTAATTGACAAAAGAAAAATAATATTTTTTGATAATGTAAATGACGGACTAATTAGTTTTTTTCAGGAAAGTAGCCTATTACCTACCTACTATACGCTAAGGGCATATTTTTCAATGGCCAGTGAAGCGGTTTCTGACTGTTAATTTAAATTTGGAACATATTTTGTATGGACTTATCAGAGGAACAGCATATCCGAGGTTCATCTAGCGCTTGAAAAATCGGTCCTTAAATAAATAAATATCCTGGGACATTCCTCACACACGGTCATCAGATCCCACACTAAGCAGAGCTTGTACTATGGACACCAGATAACTGATATAATACATATACTACTTTTTGAATTACACCCAGACTCAGGACATACAGACATACAGCACACAAATGCAGGTGCTGTGTGGGAATCTAACCCACTATCTGCGCCCCGTAAGGTGAATCTTAACCAAATGCGCCAACTGGCCCGTCAACTAAAACTAATATAAAAAACTAAAAATCAAACTTACCAACACTACCGACAAGGACGGAGTACGTGAGGAATAAGCTGTAGTCCACCTCGGTGAATTTGAACTTGTAGCGTGTAAACCAGTAGGTCATCTGCGCCTCACCTTTATCCCAAACGAAACAGTCTATTAGTCAAGCATCAGCTGGTCACCGAGCGACGGCAATCTGCAAACATCATCCTACAAAGGATTCTACTCTTGCCGACAACTCATCACATGTTATCTTACTATCATTATCAGATATCATTATCACTTTTGGAATTTGCTCATCTAGAAAATTTTGGAATCATTATTATCTTTGAGTTACAAATTGAAACTACAATGTAGTAGGTAAGTTGAGTAAACAATTTACAGAATAGTACCTCACCAATGTTATACAGAATGGAAATTTTAGACGGGTCAGTGCCGGCTGGTACCTTAAGGGTTGAAGCCACGTGAATATATGGTCTTAGAAGATTATCCCTTCCATTTTCAGATATATCTATCGGCATTCCATTTTCAGATATAGCCGCTTCGTAATTCTGTTGACGGGATAGTAATAGAACCACACAGGACAGGTCCAGCCTAGTGTGAGGTTCACAAGAAAATATGTAATGGTATGAAAAAATGAAGAGTCAGCGATAAAACAGCGCTGTTCGAAAAAAAATTGTTTATTCGATCCTATCTTCGACAAGGATCAAAAGGATCTATGGGGCCATGTTAGGTGAGGGTACTAAAACGTTACACATGGAAAAAACATTTCCCATACATTTTGATAGGAAAATATTTTTTTCAAATTCTGTAACTGCCGATACCTAGTACCTCAGCAATACCTAAAAAATGGGATTGTCACCTAAGACCATACTTATTATTCGCGTGGCTTCAATAATATAGTACGTTACTATTCTTCGCCTAGGCCTAGACCCTAGACTTTAAGCGAATGCGTTGTGCGAATGTGTGATATTTGACTTGTCGAGAACGGTGGCCAGTGCCTATAATTCAAGCTTAAATAACTTGGTCTCTTTTTAGCCTTTGGACCATATTTGTTTTATTCAGCAGCTCAGCAACGAATGGGGTTCGTTGGGAAAATATAAAGATATGAAAATATTTTTTATGGTGTAAACGGTGTATATTGAATACTTATCTCAGCACTTTAGTAGGATAATACACTAATATTTAATGGAAATATTTTGGGTAAACGTTTTTTACTTAGATATTGTCAGGTTGTTGTGAATACGCCGCGTTTAGCGAGGGTGCTAATTTATTATTTATACATATACTAACATACATAAAAATTCAAGGTTATTTTCCATAATATGTATATAAATTCAATCGATATTATAATCGATAACGATAAACGTATGAACTAAATTGTACCTATCTCAATGTATTTCTTGTACAGTATGAAAAACTGCCCCAAAAATCTTCATCTTTATACAGATTTATTGGTAAAACACTAACAACTTCTCAGGAATATATAACTTACATCATAAACAACAACTTTTGTTCTGTAACTTTTAATAATTCATCATAAATAAAAATATTTAAATTCAACGCTCTAAATCTTACGAGCTCTACGCGTATTATCACAGTCGAATAACATTGCACGCATCGAAATATAAAAGTCATGGCACGGGAAGCGTGTACAAAATACAGAATTGAAATGTGATAGTTAGACAAACGAAATCTTGAAAGTTTATTTTTGGTAAATGTATTGTGTTGTAAAAAGTCATAGAACCAAAGTTGTTGTTAATTATGTCCTGCAAGGTTGTTATAGTGTTGTAGTACCTAATAATTCAAATAAAGGAGACACTGGTGCCGATTTTGTTGTAAATCGCACTAAACTATATTTAGTCACATCTCATCTCTTTCTTACGAACATGATTGAAAAAGGATAGAACATATTTTAAGTTGTCAAATTAATCTTTGCCGTCTTATTTTGCGTGTATTTAGGCGTGACCGCGATAGATGGCGACTAAATTTATATTGAAAACAAGCATTGGACTAATTTGACAGGACTAAATTTCTTACATCCTTTTTTTATGTTCTTTGTTAGAAAGAGACATAGTGACATTAAAATTAGTTTAGTTGTGCACAACAGAATCAGGTTTTTTTTTTGAATTTTGAATTTTTAAGAATCACCTGTAAAATTATTGAATAGAAATAATTTATTTTTGTCAACCAAACATAATCATCGAAAAATTTGCCCAAATAAGCTGACACTTTTTTTGCCATGCCCAATGTTCATTTTGCTTGAAATCTATTCCGTCAATTTCCCACCACACACAATGCACTCTGATTGGTTAAGGACACACGATGCAGTGATTGGTCCATACTGTTCAAAATCAGTGCATAAACCCTGACTAGTTGCGGAATTTGATTGCTCGGTATTCCAGTCTCAAGGGATTTTTCCTCGATAAACATAATACCTACGTACATGTACTAACACAACTTTATTCTACACATTTTGTGTTTGTTTTCCCTGGGATCTTGTAATAGAATTTCAATGTTTTTGATGAATTAACGTTTTTGATGGAAACTTCAATGTTATTTTTCTCTGGAAATGAGGTGACTATGAATACCACTAATACACATAAGCTATTATGTTCTGAATGTATTATTTCGCTCTGCCACACACGGTAGGAATAATGTAGGCAACCTCGAACGGTTTTCAAAGTTCTTCTCATATCCTTCTTGGAGTAAAATAAGGAATTGCGGATCCATGGTTTCTATAGAGAACCAGTGCCAGTTATGTAGAATTAAAAGAAGCGTTAAAAGCATAATCTACGTCAATTAAAAATCATCAATCAAACAATCGATTTATCATTTTAAACGGTAATTTAAATTAGCACACCCAATTGTTATAGTTATATAACATATTAAATAATTACTTGCTCATTATAATATAACAGAATATTAGCGTTGACCTTGACATTTTTTTTTTTTTTTTTTTTATTTATTTATTTTACTTTAATTATTATAGTTGCACACCAATTACAATAATTAAAGATATATACAAAAATTAAGAAAATTACAATTATTTACATTACATAATATATTTAAACACACAGTCATACATCCTTCTCACAGAATCGCAAACACTCACACAATATATCCGGCCATCCATCCGCGTTGAGCGCGGAGAGGGTGCGCGGGATGGGCGAGTTAGCACGGGCCACAGTGCGACACGATGGCACGGCGAAAAAATTGTGCTTCCTATTTCTTTGATAATTGTCAGGAGTAAAAAATCGACAGAGCTCACCGTGCAGTTCTGGTGCATCAATATTTCCCCTAAGGATTTTGCACATGAATGTGAGTTGGTGCTTTTCCCGTCTGACTTCCAAGGAGTTATACCCTAGGGAACCCAAAAGAAATTTCGTAGGATACATATACGGATAGTAACCGTTGACGCGCTTGTATAGGTACTGGAGGAAGGCTTTTTGTACCTTTTCAAGCAGGAGAGCGTATGTACTTTCATGTGGATTCCACACACACATAGCACTCTCAAGCTTGCTATGCACTAGAGCCCCAAAAATTAGCCGTACCACATGGTGGTTACGTAGGTCCTGAGAATTTCGAAGGACGAAACCCAAACGCCTAAAACATTCCTTTGCCAACGCATTTATATGGTCGTGGAATGTTAATTTGCGGTCAAATGTGACTCCCAAGTCCTTTATGTTAGTAGGACGAGCTATGCTGCAACCATTCAGCTTATAGTCAAAGGTGATTGGGTGCCGCATTCGACCGAAAGTCATCGCGTAGCACTTAGCGGCGTTGAACTCCATCCTGTTCTCATAACTCCATTTGTATACGGCATCGAGATCCTTCTGCAAAGCTATACAGTCTGCATCAGACCTAACCTCTATGAAGATCTTGAGGTCATCTGCATATAGCAAGCATCGGGAGTGCTCTAGAACGGTAGGAAGGTCGTTAACCATGAGTAAGAATAACAGAGGCCCAAGGATCGACCCCTGACTCACTCCGGAACGCGTGTGATATGGTCTGGACTCGTACAAGCCAAGTCTGACAAACTGCTGGCGATCACGGAGATAATCCGCAAGAAGCCGGAGAAGACCAGGGGCAAAACCTATGGTGTTAAGTTTTGTCAGCAGTATGTCGTTATTAACCCTATCAAACGCCTTCCGGAAGTCAAAGTAAAGCGCGTCAACCTGCAAGCCTCGGTCCAGACCAGTCGATATGTAGTCTACAAGGGTCAATAGGTTAGATTCAACGGACCTCTTAGGTCTGAAGCCGTGCTGCTCGTTACAAAGTTATTTTTCCACTTGTGAAAGTATGTATTTGTGGATGATGCTCTCAAAAATCTTTGCTGGAGACAATAATATAGCTATGAAGATTATACAATTATTTTCGCATCACGGTTAGGTTTATGCAGTTGTAGAAGGCACTTTTGTGCTTAAGAGTGCGTACAAAGCCAGAAAAATCTGGCAATGTCAGATGAAACAAACTTATGTCTACCACACTTACACCATGAACGAATAAAAACGAAAATTCGTTTTTATTAGAGATAGCTTTTGTAATTTTTTTCTATCGAGGAAATTTCATTCCATTATGTTTTCGCTCAGATATAACCCTCGCGTATATAATGAAAATATCCATATAAAAATATTTTTTCATTTAAATACTATTTACTTGGGTAAATTTCAATTCTAAGATATGTTATTTTGCTTTATACCCACTCTTAATGGCTCGATAACGGGGTAATTTTTAGGGTGTCGTACCCATCACGAACCTAAAGGGTGCCAATGGGACCCTATTACTGAGCCTACGCTGTCCGTTCGTCTATTCTGAATCTCATTGAACCGTAATAGGTAGACAGTTGATACTTCCAGAGAATGTATTTCTATTGGCGCTATAACAACAAATAAGTACTAAAATTAAATCTTTACGGAGTCTTTACTTTTTGTGTGCGAGTTGCAGTGATTACCTTCTGTGGCACTGAAAAGTAACTCTTATCAACTTGGATTTATGTATCACAAATACTACCAGTTTTCTCACGCCGAGTTTATTTTTAGTCATTCATAATCCTATTTACTAACTAAATTTACTTTAGACTTAGTTATCGTGATTCAATTCAAAGAAAGTTTGAATCTGGGGGCACGGGAGTGCCCCCCGCCAAGACAGCCAAGCGAAGCGAAAGGGCACTACCTACCTTTTCTCGAAGCGCTTCGTCATTTTTTTGAACCCTCATAACTTGGGTTTGGATTATACCAGATAAACAAAATTCTCGGGATATGATGTCAATAGTGAATTTATTAAACATATTTAATTTCAATAACATAGCTCTTATACTTTAGATTTTATTGATACCTAAAAAACCCCGATTTCGTCACTGACTCACTGATGATCATCAAAACTCATAGGGTACTTCCGGAAGTCCTAGAAAGCTGAAATTTGGTATGTAAGCTTGTATTAGTACACAATCAACAAAAAAATTACAAAACTTGGAAATTTCAAAAAAAAAAAAAACAATCGTAACTTACAAAAAGAAGTGAAATCCCACCAAAAACATTTTTATGTAAAATGTTGCCGCCAAGACATATAGCTTGCACTGTCAAAAAGTTATCAGATTTCAGTAGAGCCAAGCTTATAACTCTACTTGCCCTTACTCTACAAGCCCTAACTTCACAAATTCTACACACCGTAGTCAAAATATGTGGCTTGGCCGTTTCACTACTACAAGAACTATTGTATAACAAAAAAGTAACAGTGAATACATTTTTCACCTTACTCTCATGTGACAGTAGCGAAACGGCCAAGCCACATATTTTGACTACGGTGTGTAGAATTTGTGAAGTTAGGGCTTGTAGAGTAAGGGCAAGTAGAGTTATAAGCTTGGCTCTACTGAAATTTGATAACTTTTTGACAGTGCAAGCTATATGTCTTGGCGGCAACATTTTACATAAAAATGTTTTTGGTGGGATTCTTAATTTGAATAAATATTCTGATTCGTCTTACGCACTGAGCTTTTAAACAGTAACCCTCTTACTCATAAAACGTTATTTAACTAATAAGCTGATTAAGCGGTCACCTAAATAACGTCAAATTGTTTGGCAATGACAGCAAGGTGACGTTATGTATTTGACCATTTATTATTGAATTTGAACTTGATCGAAGATTGAGTGCGTGCCATTGTACTTAAGGTAAGCCATAAACGTTATGAATAGGGAAACGGATGACTGACAAAACAATGCTTGAATATTCAGTTCACCTTCGGGACACGAGGCTATAAATTGTAAAGTTAAATTTCACAAATTAACCTGTTTTTATTGCATAGATAAGTACACCGAAGGCCGGTGCACTTATCTTTGTAGAGCTTAGCAAAATTTCAACTCACCTTGTAACCTACTTCGCGATAATATCTAAAGTCCTTAGAGGACTATTTACATGGACGTTATTCATGTTTTCGCGCCACTTGTCATGCGTCAAAACATATAGCAGTTGTTCCCAACCTTTTCTTGACCAGGGACCACTTTGATTTCTTTGCTATTAATAGGGACCACGATGTTGGTAAAATAAAAATAAACTGAATCAATCCGAAAATAAACGTTAACCAAAAACTCAAACCTTTTTATAAAGTATTTTTTAGTAGAAAGTTAAATATTTTTTTACTACACGCAAATCACTTACTTTCAATCAACTCCTGACCTGACCTTATTTTTAATTACCAACAAAGCAGTAGGAAACCCATGTTCACATAAATAAGTTGTTGAGAAAACAATAATATAGCGCAAGGAGATTTCTCAAATTTTGGTGACATTCCTTTTTTACACCAAAACTTCTGAAATTAGTTTCTATAATTTTGAAATTAAATGAGTGTTTCTTCCTGGATTTCTCCTGAAATGCCCGTGAAATCATTCGCGTACCATATTTTGTCTCCCACGGACCACTGGTTGGGAACCATTGGTCTATAGACAAGAGTTAGTGGTGTTGCAAATAGTATATTTAGAACTAGATATCTCAGTGATTTTTGACCGACTGTATTGTTGGTTATTTTTAGCATTCAATAGATCCAGAATAAAAGGTCGACTTACGAACTGGTGGTAACCTGGTAACTTCAGAGGCCTTCATATGCCCTTACTTGGGCCTAAATTGAATATGGCTTTGACTTTGATCATATTGTTAAAGTGTAATAATTATCACAGACTATGATTAAATAATTATTATTGTTACCCGATATCATCCCATTAGCATTGCTTTTATTAACTCAGGGTTCCACTAATTGCTTAGCTTCTACAATCAAAAGCGTTTGTGCAGTAGGGAAGGCTTCACAAAGGCAAGAAGGGCATTGAGTCGGCGTAACTTTGCGTGCAGGCCAGATGCGTGCAAAAAAACAAAGGCAAAAAAAAGATTATTAGAAACAAAAATGATAATTTTCTTCAGAGGCAATTGTTTTTACTGTGGACCAGTATTTCACCTAATGTCAATTTTAATTTTTATCTTATTTTTTAAAAGGCAGTCCCCCGCAACTTCAGCTGCGTTCCCGTGATAAAAAGTAGCCTATGTTATTCTCCATACCGTAAGGCTATCTGCATGCCGCGATCGGTTGAGTAGTTTAGGTGTGAAAGCGTAGCAAACAAACGAATAAACACACAAACTCACTTTCGCATTTATAATATTAGTTGGAAGTTAGGAAGAAAACCAATATTCTGATTTTAAGAAGAAATTATTTATCGTAATTTCAGGTAGGTAACACATACACACATCGATCCGAGTGCAGTTCATAATGCAGTTTAATTACGTCTCGTAATTTTCTAGTTGTGCTGATTGCTCCGGGTGTTTTGGCATCGTTCATTGTTCGACACGGTGTACGGTTGCCGTCTACAGTTAATTAGAACATGAAAATATTGTGATAGACGCTCAATGAATGAAGGACTATCGATGTGAATTTATCGGAGAAAGTAGACCAAAAAGTATGAATGCAATGCACAATTGGGATGATGCCTGGGTAAAAAAATAAGGGATATTATTAATTGCACCCCTGTTTAAAAATTATGCAAACTTAAGAATCTCCTCTAATTTACTTATTGCATATCAGAAAAATGACTGTTGTACAATTAAACTACATATTTTTCAAAACATGTTCTATCGTCCAGAATCCACTCGAGGCACTCCAAATATAGTTGGGTAGGTTAGGTTAGAACTGTGACAATATACCTATAGCTAGATGATCATTCAGTTCAAACAGTTTTGCATAAACCATAAAACTGATACTCAGTGCGATTTATTTAGTGTGCGTTTTTAGTGTGCCATTCAGTATTTTTGGTTCTAGTTTTGATTTGTTGGAATAGAGAGAATTAATAGTTAAGGCATTAAATAAGTCGGTTAGATTATCAAAAATATTTTCAACGTATTTTTTGCATACAATAACTACGCCTGTGCCTCGCTTATCAGCTTATTACCTGAAAATCCTATGCCTACCACAGTGCGAATGAAGTACACCGCAAGTCTATCCAACATTAAAAAATCTTTTAATTTCTTTACACATTCTGTGTAATTTTTCTGGCTACCTATACCGATTCATAAAATATAGCCCACTGATGGACGGATGGACAGCGAAGGCTTAGTAATTGGGACCCGATGGCACCCTATGGGTACGGAACTCTAAAAAAGAATTCATAGAATCATTGAGCCAACATTAAATAACTTTGTAAAAGTGGTTTTAGCTTGTAACTCGGTGTTCTTATATTTGTAGATTTTAACGTCATTTGTTACTATTAACACCTGTTTAAATGCATATGTGTTATTGTTACTCATGCCCATGATGATTTAACAATGGTTGGCCACAGATAATAATAATACAACCAAAATATTTTTTTTATTATTTTAAAATTGTAAATAAAATTAACCCAATAAATTTTTATAATGTCACATATTACCTAATCTACCACCATCCTGTCGTCGTTCAACAATGTTATTTTACATACAGTAGTACCCAACTGATATGGCTCACCGATGTACCTGCGCATAAGATACATTTTCAAGCGCGGGAAACCGCTATTGTTCGGCAGCTGCTGCCATGTTAGCGCGCGCCGTGCAGAGGGTGACGCGTGACGCGATTGAAACGGAACTAACAGCTGCAGTGTATTATGAACCTTATAGTAGTGATCTAAGGTTGATTGTAAGTTTTAAGTACCCTTTTGGTAATCTTTCTGCCAGTAGACCCCCATCACTCACCTTTTCTGGTAATTGCTCCCATAAACTTAACTATGCAATTAATGAAAAGGAAACCCATGACTAAGTATAATTTCCGCAGGGTAAATTACAGTCTATTGAATGGATGCATCGATGAGACAGATTGGTCACTCTTACTCGATCATCGCCCGGCGGAGGAGGCTTTAGAAACTTTTTATAATATGTTAAATAAAACCATATACAGGTTGTTGTTTTGGTCAGCGACGAGCGACTCAGGGTCGATAATACAACTGATACTGGTGCTAAAAAAAAATATAAAAAAAATACTTTATTTTTTTATAATAACAAAAATAAAAAAAAAAATATTTTGAAAATCATGTAATAAGCTAAAATATAGACGTAATACTCAACGGGAGTGCGAGGGAGTAAAGGGGTGGGGCAATGGCGGCTTGCGCCTAGCTCTAGTCAGTGCACGTGGCTAGTGATCATACTTTGCGGTAATTTTATTTCAAATTGAATAAGGTATTTCTCAACGCATTTACAGTATTTAATGGAACTAAGTCCATTTTTGGAAAATGTATATTTTGTACTACCGCTCCTGGGTCGCTTGTCGCCGACCAAAACAACACCCTGTATACCCCTTTCCAAGTCTCGATCGTTTGACTTTCCCGTTTGGTTCTCTCCGCAGTTAACTAAGATTTTGAAAAAAAAAAAACAATACTGGACCAAATGGAAAAAGTTCAATAATATTAAGGACTACAATAGATTCTGCGAGTATAGGTCCTCATTTAAACAAATATGCAAGACTTGTTATGCGTCCTATATTAGATCTGATGAAGACAACGTAAGATCTAATGTCAAACATTTTTGGTCATATGTTTCCAACCGTACGGCGAAGTCTGGCAATGGCCTTATGCAATATCAAAATAGTAAGTCGAATGATCCAAACATAATTTGAAACATGTTCTCTAACTACTGTTTGTCTGCTTTTGAACCCAAATCAGCCAATCAAACTCTGTCTGCTTGGTGTGCACCGTCTGATTTCACAAATAATGATCACGTAATTAGTAACATACATATTGATACTCGACCCATTCAAGGGGCCCGGCCCAGATGGTTTTCCAGCCTCTTTCTTTAAATACACAGCCGATAGCATGTGTAAGCCGCTTTCCATCATTTACAATAAATGCTTAAGTGAAGGCATGTTCCCTGAGGTCTGAAAAAGGGCAAATATCACGTCGGTGCACAAAAAAGGCTCAAAGCATGACATTGAACAATATCCTCATATATCAATACTGTCAGCCTTGACAAAGCTTTTTGAAAAACTGCTCCACAATGAAATTTATCTAACATTGCATAACGTAATTATTCCTGAGCAGCGTGGATTCGTTAAGCTACGATCAACGGTATCCAATCTGTTAATATTTGCCTACCATCTTTTTGAAAATATCGACAAACGTATGCAAGTTGACGCAGTATACACTGACTTCAAAAAGGCCATTGACAAGGTTGATCATGAGATACTTCTTAATAAAATTGCATTTAATGGTATCCGTGATAATCTACTTCGCTGGTTTTCATCCTACATACAAAACCGCACACAAAAGGTGGTTTTAAATGGTTATCACCACCACGGGCTGACACAATACATGTCACATTAGGCGTCCCACAGGGTTCGATTCTAGGACCTCTTCTGTTCATCCTGTATATAAATGACATAAAACAATGTTTCTTAAACTCCAAATTTGTTATTTATGCGGATGATCTGAAAGCATACAAATGTATTCACTCTGTTGAGGCTGCCTGTTCTTTCAGGAGGACCTGGTGAGGTTAACAACATACTGTGCTACAAATAAAATACAACTCAGTGTCCCTAAATGTAATTATATTAATTTCACAAAAAATAAATCAATTATAGAAAAATTATAGAAATTTTTTTTTTTATAAAATCCCCATACGCTCTCAGCATGTATGCTGTATGCTGTTCCAATCTGGGACCCATTTTATCAAAAATATGTGGATGAGATTGAGAGAGTCCAGCGCAAGTCCTTGCGTTTTATGCACTATAGATGCTTTAAGTCACGGTTATCATACTCACAACTTTTTGACTAGTACAAACTTCTCCCCTTAGAAGCTAGGTGTAAATATCTGCAAGCGAACATTTTGCATAGCATTGTCCACAACAGTTTTGACTCAATATACCTCACGAGTTAATTATGTTACGTAGTACCTCGCACTGTCAACAAACGTACTGCTCGTGCAGGAACTCTTTTTGCCGTCAATACCTGTCGCATGAATACTGGGCTACGATGCCCTTTGCGCCGAATGGTTGAGTCGTATAATTCAAACTTTATAGACATTGATATATTTGCATGTTCTAAATGAGAATTTAGAAAAGATGCAATTAAATGCTTGCACGATATTTCTAATAATACTTGATTTTGTTTGTTTGTTTTTTTTTGCTGGTACTTAATCTAAATCAATTTCAATTTAGTTTAGAAGAATGCTTATGTAATGATTTGTTATTTTTAAATTTAATTATTTATGTAATACAGTTTTTAAATACTTTTTTTAGCCTCTAGTGGCACACTTTAAATTTATATTTTTATATTTTTAAACCTATTTGCGGATAATGTAGTGGGCTGCAATTTTTTTTTCATGTATAATCTCTTTGTTATAATATATTTATGTTGTAGCTGTTTTCTGTCCCATATTAAATAAATAATTTATTTTCTGTGCGAACGAAGATTCACGACGCGCCTTATCATTTGGGTACTACTGTTCGTAGGTAAACATTTAAGCATCTATTTATAGCACCAGTAATTGCGTTTTAATAATGCAAGCAATGTTTACCGCAGATAAAGGGTGTTGTTAAGAGATTTCTGCGGGGTCGGCAACGCGCGAGTGACACCCCTGGTGTTGCAAGCGTCCATAGGCTGCGGTAACCGCTTACCATCAGGCGGGCCGTATGCTTGTTTGCTACCTAAGTTGTATAAAAAAAAAAAGATAATCGCTTACTAAAAAACAAAGATTTTATTTCGAATAAACAAATGACATTCATTTACAGTCATTTGTCAGTTATATTGTGTACATAATGATTGCTTCTGAAGATAGGTGTCACATCGTTAATAACGACAATATTGCTTGCGGTTGGCTGTCGGTAGCATAAAGCATAAAATAATGAATGGGAAATAGCAATTACAACGGCTACAAATATCGATACAACTGAAACTGGTTTATTATTTTCTCCTCGCAGTTTCCCGAGTGACCTATTGTTTTCCCGGGATAAAAGTATCATATGTTAATCTTTCTATATGTGTGCAAAATTTCATTCAAATCCGTTCAGTAGTTTTTGCGGTAAAGTGTAATAAACATCCATACATCCATCCTCAACATTCGGGATTATAATATTACTAGCTGTCCCCCGCGGTTTCACCCGCATTTCCGGGATAAAAAGTAGCATATAATACTTGGGTATAATGTAGCTTCCTTAGTGAAAGAATTTTTCGAATGCAACTGGTAGATCCAGATATAAGCTCGTTTAACAAAACAAACAACAAAACCCTTCCACTGTATAGTACTATAGATAGAGCGTAATAGTACCTATACTATATCGTAAGTCTTGCTCATCACACAAACAACACACTGAACTTAATATCAGTACAAAGTATTAATTTAACCATTTATCAAAAAAAAAAGCCCACGGATTATTTTTCTAATATTATTTTTGGATTACTAATGACCTATACATTCATCCCTCAAGAGGAAATTCACTAATTTATTAGGACCTTATATGTATAAATAAACAAAAATACTCTTCCGCTTTATTATATAAGTATAAATATTACTTAGTAGGATAATGGCCCTGATTCTGTTGTTTACAACTAAACTAATTATAATCTCACTATGTCTCTTTCTAACAAAAAACATAAGAAAAGGATGTAAGAAATATAGTCCTGTCAAATTAGTCTAATGCTTGTTTTCAATATAAATTTAGTCTCCATCTATCGCGGTCACGTCTAAATACCCGCAAATGAAGACGGCTAAGACTAATTTGACAGCTTTAAATATGTTCTATCCTTTTTCAATAATGTTTGTAAGAAAGAGATGTGATGTGCTTAAAATTAGTTTAGTGCGATTTACAACAGAATCGGCACCAATAGCCCTGATTCTGTTGTTCACAACTAAACTAATTTTAATGTCACTATGTCTCTTTCTAACAAAGAACATAAGAAAAGGATGTAAGAAATTTAGTCCTGTCAAATGAATCCAATGCTTGTTTACAATATAATTTTAGTCGCCATCTATCGCGGTTACGCCTAAGTACACGCAAAATAAGACGGCAAAGATAAATTTGATATTAAAATATGTTTTATCCTTTTTCAATCATGTTCGTAAGAAAGAGATGAGATGTGACTAAAATTAGTTTAGCGCGATTTACAACAGAATCGGCACCAATATGAATAATCGATAGGTTAGAAGATTAGGTTATTATTATGCTACTAATATCACATAATAGTACTAATGAAGGTGTCAAGTCAAATTAATGACGTTTTAATGATTTTATATTGGTTCTAATATTTATTTTTCACAAGCTCTACGTGAGAAAGCAGTGAATTTTTTGGTATCTATTTTATAACAAATTCTCGTTATTCAAAAACGATTAATCACGTATGCACTGTGACCTTTATTATTATCGTGTTCAGCTTATCTTTCGGCTAATAGTTTTAAATGAGAGAAAAGGGGATATCTGTTTATTTATAGATATCTATTATATACATAGTTAATTTATTTTTTAAGTTAGTTTCGATGGTTAAAAAAATACAAAACTAACTGAACCGCAATATCTTTGAACTACGTTTATGCATTAGTGGTGCTGATTCTGTTGTTTACGACTAAACTAATTTAGTCTCACTATGTCTCTTTCTAACAAAGAACATAAAGTCAAAGTCAAAGCCATTTATTCAATTTAGGCCCCAGAAGGGCACTTATGAAGGTCACATTTACTGAAGTTACCACCGGTTCGGAACTCAGCCTTCAACTGAGAAGAATCGCGCGAGAAACTCAGCAAGGTTACATTTTTTAAATATTTTTTGGACAATCTTGACTATGTTTGGCTTTTGTTTCCCAAATAATTAACAATAAAAAAGATATACGAAAAGGATGTAAGTAATTAGTCCAATGCTTGTTTGCCCGCAAATGAAGTCATCATGAAATTTGGCATGCAGATAGCCTATGGTATGGAAAAGGGCTACTTTTTATCCCGGAAACGCGGGTGAAACCGAGGGGGACAGCTAGTTCATAATAAAGTTATCAAACGTTGATTAGCTCAGATTAGCTAACATTCCGAAGTCTTTATCTGACAGGTGACATTTGGTGATCGAAAGAGTGAGACGGGGCACACTATTACACTGATTTAGTTAAAAAGCGATTATGAATAAGGGGGTTATTTTACAGCTTTAAATATGTTCTATCCTTTTTCAATAATGTTTATAAGAAAGAGATGTGATGTGACTAAAATTAGTTTAGTGCGATTTACAACATGATTTACTAAAATTAATAGTTTCATACTTTTTATTTTGTCCACTGATAGCGCTTTTTTCATCGGAGTTGTTCACTGGAAGAAATACCTAATATCTACATAAAGTATATGATAGACTAACTTCCTTGTTTTGTGGATAAAAAGTGTTACGTTACCAGAACGTTAGCTACCTACACTATTAATTGTAGGTACGTAGATAAATGCCGGTACCACAGATTAAGAGTAGGCTAGATCAGATACAGCATAGTATTAATGAACCGAACATAAACTTTTCTCAGATCTACGCTGAAATAAAACATTCCTACATACTCGGCTATTGATAATAGCACAATGAAATTTAGCATTTGTATGTGGTCAATAACATGACTTGCCCCTGGCGCGACTCAATCCAGGGGGCCAACCAGTATATCTTAAAATAATATTATTATAACCTTACTTGTATTTCGTCCTGTTTTAAGGACGAATGTCAAAGGACGTAACGTAGGTAAGGTTCTAACAATATGGTGGTTGGCCCTCAAGTTCGTTGGACGGATGGTGTGCGGTATCTAGATACTCTAAATCAATGACCAGTGCATAATAACGCTGGCGCATCTAAACATCAATTTACTACTAGGTATATAAATTAACATTAAATACCTAAAGTTTGTCTGACTCCCAAATTGTTGTATTATTTTAACCATTTTGTATCTTATCTATTATGTTAGGTTCAATGAACAAAAACGCTCTTTTAGCTAAATAAAATAAAACCGACCGAGTGTTAATCTAAGTCCGCCTCTCTGTCTTGGTTTGGGGCATACTTAACTGTTGTGAAAACCGGACCGCATAACTAAGTAATTTGTTTGTAAACGAATTTTCATGATTCCAAAAAAACTGTGCTTTTTAGAAATTTCGTTCTATTTTTACTGTTATATTCTTATTATTCAGATTTTTCGCTTTAGTTATTTTTTATTTCTAAGGCAGACTTATAATAAGTCATGCTCACTGGACTTTGCTTGCGGCGGCGTCGTTTGACGGGTCGCTCACTTCCCTCCAATATAGCGAGGAGGGCGATGGCTGCCACACGCGTCATATGCGTGAACGGGTGCTGCTCTTGTGGGGGCTGTTCTGCTTAAGTTTGCTATTTATTTATTTATTTATTAAATATAGAGTCGTCTACTTTGTAGTTTTGCCGCCGCGCTGTGGCACACAATTATTGTAAGTACGATTAGAATGTAAATATTATGTAATAAATCTAAGCTTGTTTTGAAAAGAGTAATTGCTGAGTTTATTGCCGGCTCTTCTCAGCAAATGCAACCTTCCGAACTGGTATTAGAGTCAGCCCGAGTGGGACCCTAAAAACCTTTGAGAATCCAATATAAGTATAACTAAAAACGGACAAAACTTGTTGAGTCGCTTATTTCTCACTCAATCGGTTATTGATTATCTCTCGACTCGATTTTTATATTAAAATAAACAGACAAACATCGGCCAAAGTTTAATATCAACACATCGTTCTACAGTGTCCAAGTTAATATATATTTTGTCGATTTTAAATAAGATTCAATGAAAAAAAAAAACATAGGCACGTAAGTGAGTCTCGCTCATTAACAGTAGGTAGATAATATCATGTATTGTTTATATTTTTCGACTTAAAAAAAACAAACATTCATGATAGAGATCTAGAGATCACTCTTATCCATGATATGGCTGTCCATTGTATCACTTTCACGGTTAGTTTGATTTGACTAAAAGGAAACATTCACTAAATAGGGTCACGGAACCCTCGTCCGGGGCACGATTCAGACTCGAACTTGCCCGGATTTTTTTGTTTGGTTTTACAAGATGACAAATCCCCTCCTATAAATAAAAGTAGGCAAAACCTGTTAGAGCGCTTGTTTTCCATAGGTATGACAATCAGATTTTAATCTTATTTTTAAGGTTACATATTTTATGAATCTTTTTAACAATATCAAGTTCGGTTCGACAGAAGCATTAATTAAAATATAATTCATTATTAAAAAACCCACAGTGAAAATCTGTAGAACCTTTCATAAATCTACCCAAGGTTATTTTTGGCTTATGTAAGTAGGTAAAAGCTGCCATAGTGAAATAAATAGACTTATCAATCGAGTTCAAACTTCAAGAATTTAGTGTACCTAGTACTTCTTAAAAAGTTTATATATCATTAGATATTCTAAAGCATGTTCCCCTTTGAGTATTTAGTCAACTATTCCCTAAGTGATATTTATTAAAATTAATTGCAAAAAAATATTGGGAGATTCCATCACTAAGAACAACCAAGTTTTGAATTCGCAAAATATTAATGAAAAATAAAATGAAAAAAAAAAGTTCTTCTGGGTAAGCGTGGTCCATCTTAGGCTTCGTCATTGTCCCTTATCTATGGGTCAGTGGCCAAACGCAAGCCCATTTAATTAAAACCAAGAAAAAGCTTCCGACTGCGATTTAGCGATATATCTTGAAAAAATTACTAGAATCTTTTAGATTTTCTTTCCAGGGTGTTAGTTTAATTGTAGCATTGTGGGTTTTATAGTAATAATACTTTTTACAGGCATATAATTAATTGATTAATATCGCACTTAACTTATTGTCTATTTATATAAATACATAAATAAGCATTTAGGCCCGGTTTCAATAATTTACGGACCGGTATCCGTTAAGATTTAATAAAATTAACTCTTTTCTTTACTAATAATGAAATGCAAAGACCTCAAAGCTTTGCATATCAGACCCTCCCATATGGAAGTAGCTATCACACAAAATTAGCTTACGAAATGATCTATATGCCCAGTTTGGCAATAAAAAAACCTACCATTGGTTTTTGTTTATTGAAACCGGGCATTAGATAATGTAACATACCTACACCATAAACTTAAATATTATATGCGGCTTTTTTTATTTAATAACAGATTTTCTTCCGCTGGTTCTTAGATATGTTTTATAAAAATCGGTTCAGCCGTTTGAAGATCATCAGTCGCTGAGAGCGAGTCAAGGTCTGTTAATTTTGGATATGAGGGAGGGTGCATAGGTAGCGGCTATTACGGTGATTGACGGCAGTATCGAAAAATCAGCGTGCGGCTCGTTTGATATATTAGGTACTTTATCGAGGAGAGACCTGCTAAAGGATTTCAAGATTTTGATTGCGCATATACAACGAGGGATTCGTGGCTTTACGTATAAAACGGTTTTGAATAACCTGAAGGCTATACAGAGTGAATTTTTTTTTCTAGCCAGTGAGGGCAACTTCTGAACTACAGGTCTTAGAGAATAACGCTGAAGGGAACCCCGAGCTACATTTTGAAGAAAATAAAAATGCCATTAAAAAATATGAAAAAAAAAATGTATTTTAATGTTTTTCAAAATTTTTTTTTTCTTTTTCTGCTTCTACTTTACAATCCGAACAAAATTATGTATGATAATTTTGGTCTGAAGTTGCTAGAAGTTTGCTTAACATAGTGAGGTCCCTGCGAGATCTGCTCCACCTCGTCAAACTTAACGCAGCATAAAACCATGGTCAAGGAAAATATAAAATAATATTTTGGATAACTTCTAGCAACTTGAGAGCAAGATTGTCTTACATAATTTTGTTCATATTGTGACGAAGAAGCACAATTTCGAAAAAAAAAATTTTTGAAAAAATTCAATATCTTCGAAAATACTAATTTTTTTAAATAAATTTTAATGAAATTTTAAATTTCTTCAAAATTCAGCTCGGGGTTCCTTTCAGCGTTTTTCTCTAAGACCTGTAGTTCAGAAGTTGCCCACACTGGCTAGAAATAAAAATTCGCCGTGTATATGGATCGATCAAGTGACCTCTTGTACAAACAGACGTAATAAAATATATAAATAAGTTTACCTAATATAAAAAAAATGCTTAAATACCTAGATCAACACACACACTAAAACCTGTATAATAAATAAAACGAGAATCAAAACTGAAGTAAAGTCTCATGGATAGATTGTAGGTATTAATCGAAAATGAAACTCATGACATCAGGCCAGGTTCCAAATTCATTTGTATTAATCTCGACTCAAAATTTGACTTGAGCTTCGGTTGACGTTGTTAAACACGGACCAGCAATGTAATTCTTCATAAAATTTATGTAAATATCAATTTTATGTATCTATAAATAAATTTATTGGATATAAATTTATTAGACTCCTAAAAAAACAATGAAATATCGTATCGGTCGTAAGAAATAAAAAATCTTAAGACATCTTTTTGTCGCTGTCTATTTCGCTAAAAACTTGTATTTTTAATTTGGTTTTGTAAGACGTGTAGAGATAAAAAAAATATTTGCAGGTAATAGGTACTAAAGTGATACTAATCAAAATAATATCTGATTTTTATTAAAATAATTTCTTGATTTGGTCCAGTCCAAAAGTTCCCCATTTCGGCCGTTTTTGCAAAGAAACTAAAAATATTTTTATATTTTTTTCATTTGCAATAAGATTGGGTAATCAATGTTTATAAATATTCCAAATTTAAAATCAACAGTAGTGGTTGCTGAAAGATACCGCTGTGACTGTTGGACGGAGTGATACCATAAGGGTTGCTTTTTACCTTTTGGTTCGGTACCCTAAAAATCATAATAAAATAAAAGCACTTAGGTATCCTGCATAATGTAAATGATATTCCGCGGTATATAAGTTCTGTTACCTTGCTCCTATTGTAAAACTGTGTCAGGTAAGTAGGTATATCTTTTTATTTATGTAATAAATAATGAATCTGCTTGGTGCATTCTTCAAAACTCATTATTTTTGAATAAGAGTGGATGTGGTATACGATTTGTAACTCAAACATATCGAAAGTAATAAGAAATTTACATTCGGCCATAAAATTACAATAAAGTGAAGCGATCCGAACACAGATGGTAAATTCATTTCAAATAATAATGTTATATTTCTGTGCAATCAGATATGCCAAATTTTGACATATGAATGACCTTTTGGTCATAATACCACAAATAAATGGAAGAATATTCAAGCTTATTTTTTTTCTATTAGTTACTTGGCATTTTATAAAAATAAATATATGAATATACATTACCTAGAACAGGTCCAACGATGAACATGTACGCAAACATGATGAGGATTATCTGGCCACGCCGCGACCCCTCGCGACGCATAAACGCCACATTCACTGTTGCAACCAAATCTTTAACGCAGAATACGGTCAGAATACTCTGACTTTTCTCGTTGTCGACTTTCTTTACACTTTTCTCTTTCAGTCTTATGAGAATGTAAACAAAACCGCTTAAATAAAACAAACACGCTACCACAAAAACACCGTAATAACCAAATCGGTTCGTCATAATTCCACTAAGCGCGAGGCCTATGGGCCTACTGAGCGTCAATATAGCCGTAATTATGCCAAGTCTAAAAGTTCTTTCAGCTTCACTCGTGATATCCGTGATGTAACTGTAAACAGCCATGGTCATGGCGACCCTTCCGCCGGCCAGGGCCGGTGGGAGTCCTTCTATAAGGGCGGTTTCGTTCAAACCAACCTGAAGGAAAAATATCGTACTAATAATAATACCAATGACAGATATAAGTTTTCCAACAATGGGCAATACCATGAAGGTTTTTCGGTTTCCAGTGCGATCACTCCAAGCACCTAAAAACAGTGTCAGGATTCCAGGTAAAGCTGTCTGAAGTGGAAAACTCCACGCTGTCATTTCAGCTACCATAGTCTGAACATTTTCTTCTTGCTTTGTGAAATTGCGCGTTCTTCCTTTCATAATATGCGAACAGGTATTTTGGTCGTATTGTAAATTTACAAGGCATGATTTTTCTAAGCATAAATTCTGGACGGCTAGCCCGGCTAGAACACTCGGTAATACATAACAAATAACAAAAGGTTCCACGGTTATCTTAGACCTATATCCCCATGTTTCTCTAATGAATTCTTTCAGTCTTTTATTAAATTTCATCTCTGTTTTGATAAGCTCTGTTCCGTATGCTTTGTTGCACTTGCATGATTCCACATTCACTACTTTTTCTCCGGGTACTTCGACCCGCAACGTCATTTTGACAACTGTTTTTTCACTAAAATATTGTTCATTGGTTTTTTAACATTATAAAACAGAATAATTGTTGTGAAACATATATGTTTTTCTAAATATATTTTTTAATTAATTTGTTGACCGTTTTGCACATTCGGTAAGTGCCGGCAAGTATTTGAGTGCGCGTGCGGCGGTTAACTGAGGCGTCGACTACTGCGTTCGGCGCTAGCTCTGTTACTGCCTATCAGCTGGCTGCTGGTACTGTTTAATTTGTACTTTATTATGTTATCACGTGGCCGCATTGGTCACTTACTCGCGTGTATACAAACTTAATTAAGTCTTGATGGCATAGAACTTTATCCCTGCAAGTCTCAAAAATTCACGGCTTGACATAAAATACTATTATTCTAACTGGATGCAGAAAGATTGGGATGAATTAAATAATTATCATAAGTCAGTCCCAAGTACATTCAATTCTGAGTAAGTACTTACACAAACACGTATTAATCTTGCTTTAAGGTATTATGACTACTCCTGTAGTGTGAGGAAGTTGCATAAATTAGAGCATTCGTAGCCTCGTAGGTCTAACATGCACGCTTTTCTTTTGAACTGGATTAGAAGGTGGCAGATGGATTGTATATCCATCCTTACGCGAAAAAACGCAAATACACTTTTAATTTTTATTAGTCCTAGTTCTTAGTTAGTGATCTTTCAAAACAAACAAATTTCTGAATTCTTTATGCATATGCAGTGCGCGCGTTTCGTTATTTAAGTTATTGTACCTAACCTAACTTATAAGAGAATAAGTGTTATTGGAAGAGATCTAATACTATCAGACGTAGTATTTATATACTCTGAGCTATCAGTGAATAAATATCCAGCATCAAAGACCAATGAGATTTAATATATCACGTAGCCAATAAGCGCTCCAGATTTTCCTAAAAAAAAAGATCTAGGTCAGCGGGTCAAAACATTGCATCATGTATTATCAATGTAATTTATTCCAAGTGTATCATGAATGAGTCTATAAATAATCAACAAAACAATTTTTGTCTCAAGGTTTGTCATAGGTAGAAGTGTTCACGAACTCGTGTTACCCACTATAAGTTTGTGTTACCTACATTTAATTTTGAGAATCTATAATATAATACAGCGGAAAAGTGTTTTTGTTTGTTTAATGGGCTAATATCTGGACTAACCAGCGGATTTGAAAAATTCTTTCATTACAGAAGCTACATTATCCCCGAGTATCTATTATAGGATTTTTTCCCGGGAACTATCGCTGTGCCAAGGGATTGCAGATCTGAATATTTTACATTAATTTCATCTTGAAACCTCCACGCGTTACTTACTGAGAAAAAGGTTCTTGACAGATGGACATACTTATTATTATAATTAGGATAAAAAGTAGCCTATAAAAAAAAAAAAAAAAAAACCGTTTATTTCTTACTTAGAATAAGGTACTAGATACAATCACTCATAATACCATTTATTTATTTCATACAAATAATTCAGAAAAAGTAGCCTATACTGAGGGATAATGTAGATAGATAGATAGATAGATAACGCTTTATTGTTACACCACATGAAAAAAATAAAAATACAAGAACTTAAAAAAGAATGTGTTACAATGGGCGGCCTTATCACTAAAAGTGATCTCTACCAGGCAACCTTTGGATGGAGAGGAGTTAAAATAAACTGTAAAAACGGGGGTGTTCAATAAAAAACAAAAAAAAAAAAAATTATAATGAATACCATAGTGAAATACTATTGGACATAATTACATACATTGTAGCTTCCTATTTAGCTTCCTATTAGTGAAATAAAAAATCTTTTCTGCTTTATTATTAAGTATAGATTTGCTTTTGAATTTATATTTGCTTTTTTGGCCTCACTCCCGCGCTCTATCTGCCTTTTGTTCTGTAATCTGAGTGCTATACTATTATTTAACAATATACTTTTATTCTATGACGTCGATATACAATCATACCGTAGCATTCGGCCCGCCATCAGGCTGGCCGTATGCTACGGTAACCACGGCTTACCATCATCAGGTCCCGGTTACCGTAGACCATATGGACGCCTGCAACACACGAGGCATCACTCACGCGTTACCAACCCTTCCCCCTCCCCAATAGGCTCAAGCCACTTTACTAATGCGCAGGATCATAACATAAAGTTATTTTGGATGCGGTATTCTGTAAGGTGGAGGTGCTTCCACTTCCACAGTCAAACTGCTCTTTGGGCGAATAAATGCTATGCTCAACCTCTCTCAAAACTATACTTACTACAAATACCATTTTTTACACCATCTCACTTTCTTTTATAGTTATAATCATAAAATATGTATTCCACGTTACCGTAGCATACGACCCGCCTGAAGCTCCCTTCCGGGTCCATCATCAGACCCTCAAAACGTTTATGGTCAATGTGCATCTCGAGACTATTCCAATAACCCCAATTATGATTAGGATTGGCTGCGCTTTGTAATTCCAGTTTCTGCCCTCTGATTCCATCATCAGACCTTGAATAGCATATCTAGTCAAAGTTCATCTCACAACAATTCCAACAACTCCAAACACGGCCAGCATACATTGCTCCTCTCTGGAGTTCCAGTGCCTAGCATCCTACTCGATCATCAGACCCTGAAAAAAATATATGTCCAAGACGCATCTTAAAACAATATCTCCTCCATCTTACAATATTTTTTTTAATTTTTTTTCTTTTTTTTTAATAGCGGCAATATAAAATGCAACTGTATACCTATTTCTTTATGTGTATATATATGCCTGTGTTTGATTGACTGCAATCTCACCATGGCAAGTGATGATGTGGCCAAAGGTGGTAAGTACACAAAGCCTAGAAGGACATAGGTCCTTCTAGGCTTACATGCAGTACCGTAATAGTACGGTTCATGATAACAGCCGACTGACAGACAAACAGACGGACGGACGGCGGAGGGTTAGTAATAGGGTCTCGTTGGTACCCTTTGGATACCATGGAACCCTAAAAAAGGATGCATAGCGAGATTAGTGCAAATTTTTTCAAAAGTATTTAATATTTTGCTTTTATTATTTTCATCATAGTTGAAATGAAAAGCAGAGTTATTTTAATTTAGGTGTAAGTTACCAATTTCAAACTCGACCTATTAGCGCTCTCACTTCGTTTGAGCGCCTAAGCATCGCGTGTGAAATGGATGTCTTTCATTCCTCCGACCATTAGAGTGGTTTTTTTATGGCTGTAGCAACAACTTAGGAAGGAAAATGTAAAATTTTATTGTATTCGAATACCGCTGTGCTTTGCTCTTATATTATCTGCAGGAGTCTCTGGTTATTTTTGTTCCATTTTTAGTTTTTAACGAATCATCGAAATTAGGTCAGAATCATCTCATCAACTTAACCAATAAAATAGTTAAATAAGTGATTATTATTTCAGTTCTGCCTTTTTTGCATTTAAAACAAGGTAACCAACGCCATCTATTGTTGAGTAGGTGGTACTTAAGACCGGCCGCATCACGGAACAAAAAAAACAGACCATATTGTAGGTCCGAGAAACAACGAAAACGGCAATGTTTATTTCGTAATTTTTAGTTTTTCTTACATGCAGTAGAATTTGACCAAGGTTTTGAGATAAGTATTTTTCTCTTTGACACCACACCCGTAGCTTGTATCAATAAGCCAGGCCGTCATACTTACACGTATTTGTCCATATCTTGAAAACAACTAAACCGATTTAAACGAAACTTGCACTGTGCCCTAAGTTGAAGTAAATGTAAGCCTATAAAAAATTTATGAATGAGAATGGTCACAGTCGGATTAATAGTTTAGGAGAAATGCGAAGACAAACATAAAAACATTCAAACACATACACCTATAAAATTTAAAACAAAGCGCAGTATCAATGTATTAAATCAAAGTTTGTAATAGCTCCTAGAATAATATAAGGTCCTTCTAAAGTGAGTATATTTTGTGAGATGAATGTATAGGTAATTAGTAATCAAAAAACATTATTAGAAAACACACATTACATTGAAAATACTACATTATTTATAAATTAATACTTGGTACCTACATAAAGTTATTTTTTTTTTTTTCTCTTGAACCATCAGACGGATTATTTATCGAATATTTTTTTTTATTACTAATTACCTATACATTAATTCCTCAAAATATACGCCAAGACTTTAGAAGGACCTTATATAAAGAAATACCATACAACCTCAGGAAAATAAATAATAGGTAGTAGGTATGAACTCAAAAGAGACTAAAAAATCTCATTGAAAAGCACAATTTATACAATTTAATATTTTATATAGTGACATTTATATAAATGATACTAAAACGTTTTTAATAATTACACAACACCATATTATTGTGATTTGGCAGGCAGCTCCGAATACGAACGAGTTATCCCGTTATGCTCTTCTCTAAAATACAAAAACGCCTGATACAAACCTACGAACGATGGAAACACACGCTAGTAAAATAAAATTACAATCTCTTAAGGATTTTATACTTTTGTAACATCTTGTAATTTATCTACAAACTGAACATTATTAATTAAAGTTGCTCATGAAATGCTCTGTTTTGGACGGTTTCATTTCATGCTAACAAGGCTAATTGCCGCAGCTGAACACAATTTGACATTGTAGTGACTCCACGGACTGGTTGATATTGGAGGACAATTGAATATTGCGTCATTTCCCTTTCTATTTGCCAGAATTCAATGTCTAAAATTACGGATGACATGACACCATGAATGTTAAATGATTAAACAATTGTATTGGGATCTGCGTCCTATAGCTACATATGAAATAGAATTTCAGAAACTGCGAGTCAACTGATTAATAAATGCTATAGAAAATTACTCCTAATCCATCGAATTTACTGACACATATCTCGACAATTAAACAATATGAAGGAATGCGTTAGACTGAACTTTGATATTCGTCAGTATCTTCAAGGATGAGTTGAGTAGGATCTTTATTTTGTTATGGCTATAATAAGACTGAAGAAACTTGTTTTCATTTTGCCTTTGAATGGCTAGCTAGTTAAAACCAGTCGGCCGCCGACCGTGTTTACAATCAAACGGACATTTTATACTGTGAACGATAAGACGATATAAAAGTTATCTGTGAATTGGATAATGTTTAAAAAATAAAGCATACAACATGAACGATAAACAAGAAAATGGAAATGAAGTCACAGAAACCAGCAAAGATACAAACAATTTAGAACTCAATGGAAAACATGAAACGAAAAAAGAAAGTCCACAGAGACCTCAATCCTTCAAAGATAAAATACGAAGTATCTATAATAACATTACGGTTGAACCATTTTTGCTGTGTTTTGTTATTCCAATTGGAATATCAGGAATAGCGACTCAAAAACTTAATATGGAAAAAGCTTGTCGTACGGAATTAAATTATTCAGAATTTATATGTACTCAAGTGGTCAATGGTGTTGAATCTAGTGATAATATTACAACAGAAGCTACCAATGCTGCCATAAAATTAGTGGCAGATATTACCAGTTGGCAAGGTCCATTGCAGAGTGCCATTCCAGCGATTGCGACATTATTTGTTGGAGCATGGAGTGACAAGACTGGAAATAGAAAAGCTTTAATGATAGTACCTCTTTTTGGTCAATTAATATCATCCTTTGGATTATTTTGGGCTACATACTTTTTCCTCGAGTGGCCCTTGTGGGTTACTGCATTGATAGATGCTTTGCCTTACGCATTGTCCGGTGGCTTTTCTATAGCACTCCTCGGATCGTACAGCTTCCTTGCAGACGTGACTACTCTTGAGTCAAGGACGTTCAGAATTGGTGCTTCAACTGTTATAGTATCGATAGGACTACCATTTGGCTCATCTTTAAGTGGAGTATTGACAAATGCAGTCGGCTACTATGGAATATTTGGTATCGGAATGGTGATATATGCATTTGGTATACTGTACACATACTTTAGAATTCACAACCCTAGAAAGATAGAAATAAACGGAACATTTATTCAGAAGCTTTTAAACTTTTTCAACGTAAGAAATGTTTGGGCTACTCTCTCTTTACTATTTTTGTCTCGCGGGAGACAACTAGCCCAAATAATTTTAGTGATTGTTGTTCATATGATCATCATTGGACCAGGCGCGGGTAAGTTTTGGAATTATATTCAAATATTTGCTGGATTATTTTTAGTTAGTGAATGCATAGATGAAATTTTGCACGTTCAGTTTTACTTAAAATACATCAAACCTTTTCCAATGCAGAAATATTGAGGTCGCATTCAACTGCAAATTGGTAGACAAAATATTGGTATTGGATTTTAAATAGTTCTCAGTCTTACAAGTTGTCTCAGAACACTCATGAATATTCAACGTAGTGACCTATAAAATATCTAAACATACCAGTTTTTAGTGCATTTATAGATTATACTATAAAAAATGCGACAGCTTTGAATATTTGCACAGCACAGTCACTTTCAACTTATTTGAATGCGTAAGTTTATTTGGTACCTATCTTTAGAATCTCCAGTGTAACTATATCAATCTAACTTTTATAATTATTTGAATAATCATGTAATTTTTATAATATTCAAAGAAACAGTATTTTTTCATGTATTCAAACAAACAAAAAATACCCTTAGATACTGACTGATATTACACTACAATTAAAACAGTTAAAAAATATTTAAGATCCAATTCATTCATGTTTAATTGAATGAAGAGTATTTTGGCAATTGTAAAAATTTTTCACATCCACATGCTATGTTTACTAAAGTTTCATAATTTTATTTGTTAAAAACAAAACTTACAGAAAAAAAATAACAAATTAAAACCACATAGCTTTGTTAGTGATGTACAATAGCTAATGTATTATTATTAAACTAAATAAAGCTTACTTATCTTATTGAAATATATTTAAAGTAATATTACCTAGATGATGTCGTCATCTCATATTGTAAAAACTTTTATTTGAAATCATGACAAGGACGAAGCCAGCAGACCCTTGCAGGTCACAATAAAAAAATAATAGCTTTTTTACTTTTTTCCAAAACTTCTGTTGGTTACTGTGGACTACTTTTGTTCCAGCTGAGGCATCAGTGATATACCTATATGCTTTGGGTAAATTCAAGATAGATCCTGTAGAATTCAGCTTGTTCATTACTTATTCCGTACTTATAGGCACGGCAGGTGAGTACAAACTTTTTTAATTTTCAATAGAATAAATATAAGTATTTTCGCTATCATTAGATATCTAATAACGTAGCTTAGGTATAAAAAAACTAAGAGTACTTACTTACTTACATATTCTATCGTGGATGCACCCCGTGGTTTAATTGTCCTACACTCCCTGATCGAAAAAAGGTCGACAGTTTAGTAGTGAAAACGTAGCAAACAGACAGACAAAGTCGTAGTAAACCAGTATCAGGTACCAATGTAAAGACTATATTATTACTTTTTTATTACAGGAACCGCGGTGGCCATTGTTATTTTCAGCAAGTTGCTTAAATTGCACGATGCTATACTTGGTATTATAGCAACAATTTTCAAAACTACATCCAATTTCGTATACGGGCTTGCCCCAACAAAAGCGTGGTTTTATTCAGGACCAGCGTTTGACTTCTTCGGAGGCTCAGGTGTTACTGCTATAAGATCACTTGGCACCAAAGTAGTAAAACCTGAAGATGTTGGTAAGTGTCTGCTTTTCTTTTTACTGGGTAAAGGAACCCAACCTCAACATGGTAAATGATAATTTGGCTGAAGGTGAAGTCTCAAGCGCAGCTGCCGAATCATCGGTAAGACGAAGAAGTTTGACGACAGGTGTTTACTTGAGGGTGGTAACCAGCCAGTCGAGTACTACAAAGTACCCTACCAACTTGCTATGGCGTCCTCACGATGTTTTCCTTCACCGAAAGCTCATTGTAGAGTTCGAACCCAGTTCCTTCGTCAAGGCATCTGATGCCAATACTACTGTTCTACTATACTATCTTTAAAAAATCAAATACTGTATCAAAAGGAAAACAGTGCAGTAAGCATCCTCCCTGACCGTTTATTTTTCTCAGAAACGAAACAGGCTATGGTATTTTTGGTGACGCAGATTCATTTTGTGATTCTACCTATGACGTAAGCAAGATATATGCAAGCTCAATTAGCTTTACCGTATCATATAGAGCAGGGTTTCCCAACCCTCTTCTAGGGCCCGTAGCGCCACAACAAAAACTGCTTTTAGTCAGTAGCTATTTAAAGATTAAAAAATGTAATGATGACCAAAACAGACGCGATGTCATCCTGTTTTTTTACTTGATTTTATAAGTTTTCATTGCAAATATTACATGACGCATACTTCTATAAAAGCTGTATTAGTTATAGTACTTGAAGTACACTTCTTCTTCTATTATGTCGTCTTTTACGAAGTAACACTTCATCAGTCATCAGCATCAAACAATTTAAAAAGAGGTTTTATTAAGAGGTATCTAACTAATTGAATTAACAACACGTTAATTAGTAACTTACCTTGGGGAAAAGCAACATTATATATACCTATATACAATATAGATCCCAGAGACATCGAAACTATTTATAATTTGTTTATCTTGGTGTATATATCTGACCTTGTAAACTGGTTTTGATACAGTTAATTTGAGGTATTATGTACTATACACGTGCTTTGGAATAATAAGCATCAACCACACAATTCTCTTTACAAATCGAAAAATATTAATATTTACTTACAACCATTGAGCTATTATAACTACGTATAGAGAAGACGCCATACATAACAACTATGTTCCGTTCAAGTGAGGCCATCCGGCCACACTAAGACTAAAATTAAGACTCTTATATCTTTACTAATAATGAAGCAAAGACCTCAAAGCTTTGCATAGCAGACCCTCCCATATGGAAGTAGCAACAGGTAAAATTTGCTTACGAAATGATCTATTGCCCAGTTTGGCAATAAAACCGGCCAAGTGCGAGTCGGACTCGCACACGGAGTACACCGTCGCACGTGTAATATTAACTAACTCTGCTATGAAAAAAAAAAACGGCAAAAATATTGAATGAAAGGTAAATTGCGGTTTACGATTTATGACGTATTAAAAAAAAAACTACTTACTAGATCTCGTTCAAACCAATTTTCGGTGGAAGTTTGCATGGTAATGTACATCATATATTGTTTTTAGTTTTATCATTCTCTTATTTTAGAAGTTACAGGGGGGGGGGGGGGGCACACATTTTACCACTTTGGATGTATCTGTCGCGCAAACTATTCAGTTTAGAAAAAAATGATATAGGAACCTCAATATCATTTTTGAAGACCTACCCATAGATAACCCAAGTATGGGTTTGATGAAAAAAAAAATTTGTGTTTCATTTCTAAGTATGGGGAAACCCCATTTTTTTTTGTTTTTTTACTATTTTTGTGTGAAAATCTTAATGCGGTTCACAGAATACATCTACTTACCAAATTTCAACAGTATATACAGGATGTTGTTTTGGTCAGCGACAAGCGACCCAGGAGCGGTAGTACAAAATATACATTTTCCAAAAATGGACTTAATTCCATTAAATACTGTAAATGCGTTGAGAAATACCTTATTCAATTTGAAATAAAATTACCGCAAAGTATGGTCAGTATGGTCACTAGCCAAGTGCACTGACTAGAGCTAGGCGCAAGCCGCCATTGCCCCATCCCTTTACTCCCTCGCACTCCCGTTGAGTATTACGTCTATATTTAAGCTTATTACATTTTCAAAATAATATTATTTTTATTTTTATTATTATAAAAAAATAAAGTATTTTTTTATATATTTTTTAGCACCAGTATCAGTTGTATTATCGACCCTGAGTCGCTCGTCGCTGACCAAAACAACAACCTGTATAGTTCTTACAAATTCGGAAAAATGGATGTGACATACGGTAGGACAGACAGACAGACATGACGAATCTATAAGGGTTCCGTTTTTTGCCATTTGGCTACGGAACCCTAATAAAAAAACCTACCATTGGTAAGCAAAACGATTTGGTTTTGTTTATAGAAACCGGGCATTAATGTTCTTTGCAATAGTAGGAGATTACCATCGATCAATTAACCCAAAGAGGTGCAATGACGTTCATTTTGTTTGAAATCTATTCCACCTATTCCCCACCAGCGATAATGCACTCTGATTGGCTAAGTGAAGAACACGCTAACTAAAGTGATTGGTCTTTACTGTTTAAAATCCGTGCAATATCACTAACCAGTTATGGAATCGGATTGATCGGTATTAATACTCTTATGGGACTTTTCCTCGATGGAGATTACGAACGCGTTGCTAAACTTCCTCCTTATAACGGGAGATGGTTTAAAGCAAGTCTGGCAAACCCCAGATTTTAAATATATCCATCAGTTTCTAACATATAAGCAACAAGAGCCGGGACTACATTAATATCTGGGTTTTACTAGACATGGCTTAAACCATCTCATATAATAAGACAGACTCTAGGCACTCTAAGCCTTTTTGGAGAAATCCATGTAGAGAAAGCTAGTTGTAGGTAAGAGAGGTAGAGCATAGCGTTTATTCGCTCAAAGAGCAGCTCGACTGGGGAAGTACCTCCACCTTACAGAATACCGCAGACAAATAACTTTATGTTGTGTAAAGTTGTGTTCCTGCGCGTGAGTAAGGTTGCCAGAGCTCATAGGGGAGGGGGAGAAGGTCGGTAACGCGTGAGCGATGCTACGTGTGTTGCAAGCGTCCATATGGCTGCGGTAACCGCTTACCATCAGGCGGGCCGAATGCTTGCGTACCGACTTGGTCGTATTAAAAAAAAAAACCACGAGTCTTAATGTGAATGTTTGGAGTTCGTTGAAGACAACAGTAAACTGTAAAGTAAACTGATATTTGTATTCTTTAAAGCTGGTACAGTAGTACCCAACTGATATGGCGCGTCAGAATCTTTGTTCGCACAGAAAATAAAGTATGGCCCCGAAGAATAACGAAAGAATGCTTGAAACTTTAATCAACCTTAGATCACTACTATAAGGTTCATAATACACTGCAGCTGTTAGTTCCGTCTCACTCGCAAAGCACGCCCCTCCGCACGGCTTGCGCTAACATGGCGGTAGCTGCCGACCAATAGCATTTCCCGCGCTTTGAAAATGTATCTTCTGTGCAGGTACCTCGGTAAGCCATATTAGTTGGGTACTACTGTATCCGTCAACGACTACCTTAACTTTAACGCTGGGCATAAGTCATCAAAACTCATACTTATTCAATGAACAAACTATGTCACCTTAGATTATTATTAGTCCAATTTCTTTATATGTCACTTACGTGAAATGACAAGCCACCACATCTGTTGTAAAACCTCATTAGAGAATGACTACATGTATAATTGGATGATTTTCATTCACATATTTTTTTCTCTAGAATGGCGAATAACGCATCTTTACGAATCATTAAAGTATCTCGTCTCAAGATAGTTTCATGTTTTTGTTCCTCGGCTGATGTCATTAGAATCATTATAACATGTATCTAAATTCTTTGTAGCTTCAATGTCGAATTCATCGTAACCGGATTATTTAGTAACGACGCAGGACAAGCTTTGCAATGCTTTTTTTATCATTCAAAATTTGGTATTTTAGTATAAAAATATTTCAACCTTTTGATAATCATTTATTAATAATATTAATGTTATGCCTATCGCATACAAACTACAATTTGTATATGTACTAATAAATAAAGCTGAAAAGTTTTTTGTTTGTTTAAACGCGCTAATCTCTGGAACTACCAGTCGGATTCGAACAATTCTTTCACTAAGCTACATTATCCCCGAGTGTTATAGGCTACTTTTTAGCCTGGAAACGCGAGTGAAACCGCGGCGGAGAGCTACTATAATATAAGTTGAAATTCCATAGTAAAAGAAGTAAACATTAATTTATTGTTACTCAATAAGTTGTGTCATAGCCATTTTACTCGGAAAATATTTGTGATTTAAAGCTGAAAGGAAAGTTTTAGACTAAGTTATTAAATAAATTAAAAAGAAAACCAGGAGGATTGCTAATATACTGACGAGTAATATAAAAAATCCACATACAAATTGCCTAAGTCATAAAGCTCTTTTTTCTTACTCGTATTTTTTTGTTGTTTCAATTTTGTGTTTTTTTAATGCATTATTAAATACATTTGAATATTGCTTTTCATTTCAAAAAGCTTACTTGCGTGGTTTCGGAAATATTTGATGATAAGTATGAAGCGCTCGTGGTTAGCATGATTAGGCGTTCTTAATCGATCGGCAAAGTTAAGCTACGCCTGTCGTGGTCGGTACCTGGATGGGTGACCGCCTAGTGGTATTTCAAATCGAGCGTTTCCGTGCTTCGGAAGGCACGTAAAGCCGTTGGTCCCGGTTCTCACTTATTTGTTATAGTCGTTAAGCTAGTTGGATGCCTCCTAGGCGGCTTGAAAATTTCCAACAGTAGGTTGACCACTAGCCTACCTCCACCGATCCGCAGTGGGCACGCGTTGCCCATTCCCTTTCACCTTCATTGTGTGAAAGGAGGCTTGTGCTCAGCAGTGGGACATTATAGGCTGATGATGATGATGAAGTCATTTTTTTATATTGCACCTGCACGTCAGTGTATGTTGCCGTCGCCGACATTTACAAAATGCCATTACACTCCGGTAGCTGCTTGGCGACGCGACGTATTCTAAACTTGAGGGTGGTAGCCGGCCAGGCGAGTACTACAAAGTACCCTACCACCATGTTATAGTTCCCTCAAAATGTTTTCCTTTACCGATAGCTCAAGTATATTGAAGGATTCAAACCCACTACCTTGGTCAACGACTGATAGCTCATCACTTTGAAATTGTTCATTCCCTTGTTCACAGATTAGGTAATAGTTAGTATGTAAGTTGGTATGTGATATTGTACCAAAACGTACCGTATAAGGAACCATGCACTATGTGTGTTCCGAAACACACTTGATCGGTTTTTGTTCTAATATCTTGGTGATTAAGTTCAATATCATAAAGCATCTATCGAAGAGTGGAATCGGAATATTTTATCGAGCCAATAACCTTATTCAAATATTTATAGTAATTAAAACATTACTGACTGAAATTAACGAAATTAAAGATTCTGTAAATATAATAAAATTACATTCCATGCATCCCTAATTAACTTGGATTAAAATAAACTATAGGTAAATTACCTAAATATCCATAGATATTTTATTCTTAATTGTTTTTTATTTGAATTTTGCTTGTTTTAAAACTTATATAAGTGTTCAATGCTGGTAACCTGGTAACTAGCCAAGCGTACAGGTAATTTGTTTACTACCTGGCTAGCTAGCCTGGCTACATCCTCATGTTGACAATCATCTTAAAATAAAACACTATTTAACTATAATACTGATTAAATAGTCAAATAAATAACGTCACCTTGCTGTCATTGTGAGATTAAGGTCAGAAGCCCGTCCATAATTTGTTTTATAAGACGAATTCGGTAAACTAGCGTTACCGCAGCCATATGGTAGCCATATAAAAAGAATATACAGCGTGTAACAGATTAAGATGCTAAACCGTTAAACGGTTTGTTTAGAATCGTATTCTGAATCGATTTATGTAAATTTTAATATATGTATTTATTTAAAGTTATATAAATCGACTAGCTGTTCCGCGCGGTTTCACTCGCGTTCCCGGGATATAAAGCCTATAATCGGGGATAATGTAGCTTCCTATTAGTGAAAGAATTTTTCGAATCCGACTGGTAGTTTCAGAGATTAGCCCGTTTAAGAAAATAAACAAAAAAACTCTACCGCTTTATTATATTAGTATAGATTCAGCAGGTGATTCTGAACTCGTCCATATTCTGAACAAACCGTTCAACGATTTAGCATCCAAATCCTGTTACCTAGGTACGCACTCTCATTATACGGTAATCCTATACAATGCGAGATCAGCTTATACTGGAAATGTATAGCTTGGTGTGTAGCCGTGAGTACATGTTGTATATATTGTTATCTTTGATTGCAGGTAAAATGTGCTCCTTATTAAGTTTGGCTGAAGCGCTGATTCCTGTGATATACACGCCGATTTACGCAAAGTTATTCTCAAATACTGTTGACACTTTCCCCGGAGCATTCTACGTGCTTGGAGGAGTAATGACGATACCGGCGTGCATCAATTTCATGTAAGGTTATAGACTGATATTATATCCGGTTGTTTAATTAAAGGTATTCACAGATAATTTCGTTTTGACACAAGTATCAACAAGGATCTTGTTTTTTTTAGTTTAATCACGGACCTCGTATTTTTTGTGAGTTTATTAAATGTGAAGAAAATCGGGAAAGTAAAAAACTTGAACGATGGGGTACCTCATGAATTGAGTGAATCGAATTTGCAAACACGCGTCGACTGCTGTGTTACTGAATCTCAAAGCAGATCCACTCGCTAATGGTAACTTGAGTCAATGCCATAGGTTAGAGAAAAGCTCTTATTGTTAGGATGACAAAAATATTGTACTTCAGGCTGTATTATACCCAGCCAGTTACTGGGTAGTTAGGTATAAGCCCAGTATTACTTGGCAGTAACGCAGCTATACATAATATGCAGCGCTAGATGTTATTATGTTTTTTTTTTTTTTTATACCACTAAGATGGCAAACTAGCATACGGCCCGCCTGATAAGCAGTTACCGTAGCCTATGAATTAACGGAATTATGTTTAATAATTCTAATAATTATCACCTCATAACAACAACATGGTTAATAGTGGCCAAGCGCAGTTGCGGTTGAATTCAGTTCGCTACGAAATGATTACAAACACGTGCGTGCAAGCGGTCACCTGTTGATTGGGCCACGTAAAGGTCTAGGACGTTTTTTCTCGGCTACTCAATGCGTAAAAATAATGTGTGATGGAATTTATATTGAATTTGGTCTTAAGTTACTGGGATTGACAGGTATGCCATTATGGTCATGGTGTTTGAAGTTAGCGAGATTTTTTACTTCTATTCAAGTACTCTTGTGAGGTATTAGGGTTGCGTACAAAAAAGATTCAAAACGATATGGTACGCCTACGCCTGTCCGTCTATCTGTCTATCCGTCTGTTTGTCACAGCGACATAATTCAGTGGGTAACTTGGTAGTAGGTACTTACTATATATAAAATATTGCTTAGCCAACGTTATCGGAAATCAAAAAATTGTTGAGGGTCAAAATAAAAAAAAACGTAAATCTGCTAGTTTAAAATATCATATGAAACTTATATTATACTTATATTATTATTAATATTATGTTCTTTTCTTTCTGCTTTGTTAACTGTTTTTCTGGTGTACAATAAAGAGTTATCTATCTATCTATATATGAAAGGGCTTCATCAAAATAGGTATATTTTTTTTGACGTTTGATGAAAAATTTCATAATATACCTTTCCTCCTTATGTCCGAAGTTCGTATAGTGACAAATCTGATATAATTACAGTTGATAAACATTAATGGAAAAACCGATTATTGTTTCTAGCTAAAGTAGTTTTTAACCGACGTCAAAAAAAGGAGGAGGTTCTCAATTCGAATGTATATATTTTTTTTTTTATGTTTGTTACCTCATAACTCCGTCATTTATTAACCGATTTGGAAAATTCTTTTTTTATTTGAAAGGGTACGCTTCCCGTTTGGTCCCATTGTCATCAGATCAGGATTTAATTACTTCTTAGTGTATTTTGAAGTCGGTTTAAAGTTTTTGTAAAACAGTCCCATTATTTAGAACATTTTTAAAATAATTTTAACATAAATAACGGCCCAATCTAAGGAAGTACGTATAAGGAAGGTACAAAACCCTTTGTGAGCGACTAGCACTTGGCAAATTTATTAATAAAATAAACTACACGAGATGAACATAAGTACTTGAAAATACGATCCATAGTCATGTATAGATAAAATGTGGAAGCATAGGTGAAGACGAGCCAAGCGAAGCGCAAGGGCACTACCTACCTTTTCTCGAAGCGCTTCGTAGTTTTTTTTAACTCTCATACCTTGGGTTGGGTATTATAAAAAAAAAAAAAAATGGTCGGGATATGATGTCAATAGTGGACTTAAACGTAAAGTTTCAATTGTATACCTCTTATACTTTAGATTTTACTGATATCTAAAATAACCCCGATTTCGTCATTGTCTCACTGATGATCATCAAAATACTTAAGCTAGTATTAGTACACAAACAAGAACAACATTCTAAAACTTGGAACTTTTACCCTCCAACCCCTTAAAATAGCTAGAGGATGGAAGATTGTATGAGACTTCTGAAAATTTTGATGCTAGAGGTGTGAAATTGATATAGGGACTCCTTGTTAAATAACAAAATACAATATTACAGGAGTTTTAGTAAATAACCCACCACCCTTTAAATTAGGGGTGGAAAACCCATACAAACTTCACAAACTCTACGCCCTAGTCAAAATATGTGGCTTGGCCGTTTCACTACCATCACATGGGCGTAAGGTGAAAAAATTATTCACTGTTCATTACTTTTCTTTTATGCAATAAATAGCTCTTGTAGTAGAGAAACAGCCAAGCCACAAAGGCGTAGAGTTTGTGAAATTAGGGCGTGTAGAGTTATAAGCTTGGCTCTACATAAGATCTGATAACTTTGAAAGTATTGGCAACATTTTACATGAAAATGTTTTTGGTGAGATGTTTATATTCTCCAATTAAGTCAACTAACGAGACTATATTGGATCTCTCTCTATACATTCCCCCCGTTTATCCAGGGCAAGAAAATTGGACTGATATTTTTATTACCTTAATAATTACTTGCTAGTGAGAATTAATTTACATATATTTATATTTCTTTTTCAGTGCCCTGTATATTTTACACAAGAGACAACAGAGAGACATTGTACAGAACCCCGCTGACAAAGAAATGCATGTTTACGATAATGACGTCACAGCTTTGTAAATAACGTCTTCAGACATTGTTCATCGATTTCTGTAAAACCCTAACTAAGACTTACCCCCTTATTCATGATAAAGTTATCAAACGTCGATTAGCTAAAATTCCGAAGTCTTTATCTGACACGTGACATTTGGTGATCGAAAGAGTGAGACGGGGCACACTATTACACTGATTTAGTTACAAAACGATTATGAATAAGGGGGTATAGTTTGCTTTAATAATGAACTCTTAATAGGTACATATTAATTAATATTATATAAGCAGTTATTTTTACCTATATAATAAATGTAGGTAACTATAATCTCTCCGGAGAGTATGTAGATCTATTAAGAATTCTCATCGTTGCCATTGTCGCATAGATATATGCCTAAACATAAGTAATATTTAGATTTAAATATATATCTATAGTTAGAGCAGTGTTAACATTTTATTTATAGTTAGTGATTATATTTAATTAATTAATATAATTTGGCAGTGATTCAAAATACTGATATGAAAAATAGAAGAAATATTCACACACGGTCATCTGATGCCAAACTAAGCAGAGTCTGTACTTTGGAAACTAGATAACTATTAGGAATATTTATAAGAATATTATTATTTACTCGATGACCACATCTTATGCCTATTAAAATACCTAATGTAGGCATATTTTGCATAAATACAGTAAGTACACTCCTTGAAAATTCAATCTATAAAGAGAAATCTTTGTAAGTACCTCGAATAATAAAGTATAATAGTATTTTTTTAGTAAAGCCCGTCACAGACGTACCTATAATATATATTAATATGCAGAGCTATAAATTACAGTACAGTTTGGCGAAGTAACAGAAATATATATTATAGCTGCGTGTGCGGTCACTCGAAGATTAGTATTGAAAATATATCGTAATATGCCTTGCTATGATTTATATTAATATTAATTATAGCTACGTCTGTAATGGGCTTAAAACTTCAAAATCGTATGAATTATGGTCGAATTTCGACCTAGCTATCCTAATTATGTCATTGTATGTTAGCCCAGAAATATCTCGACATATAATTGTCCTCCTCACAAGAGATAACTGGTAGCACGCCAAAATCTCACCAACTTCTCTATGTGGCCTCCTCACACTCTATGGAGTACAGCATGGGGTTCTTCAAAAAGGGCGTGAAGAGATTTCTTCAGGGTCGGCAACGCGCGAGTGATACCCCTGGTGTTGCAAGCGTCCATAGGCTACGGTAATTGCTTACCAGGCGGGTCGTATGCTTGTTTGCCACCTAAGTGGTATAAAAAAAAAAACACTCGATCTAGTCGATGAATCCAGTTGCCTAATAAAATCCAATTTGTTGTTTTTTTATTGAACCGATGCTTGTAGGACTCACTTGTTATTTTACGTGGATATTTACAATGTACAATGATCTAAGTAGGATGTACTTAAATCATAGTATTGGATACACATTACAGTATTGGATTGTTCAAAGTGTACCGGAAAGGGTAAGTAAGGACTACATTAGGACATCATCATCACTCTCTATATCACTGACTTGCTAATATTACTTATTATAAAATTTTCTCTTTCGCGATCTGTGCGCCTAGTACCAAAGAGTCGCGTGGTCGCGTGCATTTATGGATATACCACTTCCGTTACACGTTGTATATAAAAAGAGAACTGATCCAAGCACAGCTTAGACCGCAAGGTCTAGAAACTTATGAACGTATCCAATAAGACAGAGTAAAATAGGGGAACGTCGGTGAAACCTCGAAAAGCTAGTGAATATAATAACATAAATAATAAGAAAAAATGTGTACAAATATAACCATAGGCTGCTTACTTACTACCTATACACGGGTAACACGGGCCCAGTTTGCTTGGCGTATTTCAAATGCCTTATGAATATGTTTTCTCGAGCCTCTTATTTTGGACTTCACAGAAAAGCCGTGATCAATCAGTTACATACATTTTCCACTCGAGGCAGCACGGGTTCAGAAACTGAAATCCATTGTTTCTCTTTAGATAGGCTTGCGTCACACAGTGGTAAGAAATGCTGTAGCTGAAGGTGGTAAGAACACGATTCCAGCTGCAAACAAACCGCAAACACGTGGTCAGTCAGACGGCTAGTAATAAAGTACCCTTCTACCATAGATATATTTATTCATAAGCTGCACAAACTAGGAGTGCCACATTGACTCGTTACCATCTTATGAGATTTTTTGTCAAATCGACACTTTCGCTATAGAATTCCAGGCGCATTATCGTCCCCCAACCTTATCGATACTAGAGTTCCTCAAGGCTCAGTACTGTCCTTTATGCTTTTCTCACTTTACACGAGTGCCTTCCCTAAACATTTTGTATGAAATGCTTCCAAAAATATGTCCAAATGTCCAATAGAGGCGGTGCTCGTCATAAAAAATATTCGCCGTAGACGCTGAGTGTAGATTACGTTAGCGTAGGAAACTCATAGTAGGGATACAGATACCCTGGAAGAAGAAAGCTAAATACCTCGAAGTAATTCTCAAAGACCGTTTAACCTTCAACCTCTCATAAAAGCGTGTGTTTTCATCTGTATGTTATACAAAACCGTTTCATGCGCAAAGCCACCGGTTCCCTGTGTATGCGTAATGAAAATCTCTATGTACACCAATTTAGATCGTAGGCACGTAGGCCTTCATCACCGCAATCCGCCACCTTGCACACCTTCCCTTATATCCAAAATCCGTAGACCACGGCAAGCCCTCAGGCTTTGGCTCAAATCGCAGCTGATGGTGAAGAAATCATGTCAATAAATATTCTCAGACGCATCGTAGATTTGGTTTTTTGACATGTAAATAAAAATAGAGCCACAACGGATATTTATTTAAACGCCTAACATATTATAAATAAAGAACATACTTTTAGTTTCAGTAACATTGCTATGGCACTGTTGTAGTAAATTTTATTCCAATATCTTCAAATCTTCTTGAAAGCGATATCATCCAATTCGTTTTGAGCTCACTTGCAACAAATACCTATAAAACAATACTAAATACGCCTGGGACCATGCAATCTCGGATCGTAGTAATATAAATTGACTTTTATATCCCTAGGTATACCTTTTCGATTTAGTAATTTACCCTAACCTCATATGAAGGGTACAGAGGAATAATGTTGAGTGTCAATTATTTTACCTCATGTAGAGAAAATTTTTCATAGACTCAATGAATATAATTTAAGTTTATTGTTGATTGAAATAAATCACCAGGTCATTTGAATATCAATATTTTTTTTTATTTTGTTTAAAACTGACCATACATACTTACCAAGCGAAAATTTATGTTGAAATGGGGAAAGGGGTATTATTTTGATAAAAACTAAAATATTTTCGATGGACTTATTTTTTTTTCCACCGAAATCATCTGAGAGAGATTCAGATGGATAAAATACTTTATTATTATTATAATCGTAGTCAGGCACTTTCGGTCAAGGTAGTTATTTCAAATTTTCTTCCTATACCATCCGGTATACCACAGGTATCTCATATGATATGGTAACATCTTCTCCAACTCTGTAGATTTCCCAAATTAGCTGAACAACTGCTATGTCAAGACAGACAGCCTCCACTGTACTTGCTCCGTAGATACGAGTACCTAGAATTCTAGGCATTTGGGAGGTCTATCTAATACTACATAATTACAATCACCATAAATCTCGACAATCACGGATATCCACCTCTTTGAAATATCGCACGCACCACCTAACATTTGTGCCACTGCATATGCCTGCCATGTAGCTAACATGCAAATATGTGCTAAAATGCTTGATAGGTACTTCGGCGACATTATGTATATTATATATTACATTTAACATGAGAGATTGTAGTGAAGAAATAAGCCTATATATGATAAAAAAACAATACCAAACTTTTAAGGCCCAGAATACTCTCGAGCAGATTTCAGTTTTCACCCTTGCGCCACATTTTCAAATAATATTAGCGGAAATTACAGGAACTAAGCAAACAAAAAATACTAGCTCCCTCTATTTAGAAGTGCGTCATTGCAAACAAACAATTAAACATGATACACCGCCATCTCCGCGAGAACGACACTGTTTGAATTGGACACAGTAAAAATGTAAACAGTAGACAAACTGCAGACAAACATTACACATATAATTTTTCAAATACTTTAAAAAACTTTTGACGGGCCAGTTGGCGTAGTTGGTTAAGATTCACGCCGCCGATCTTATGTTCAATTCCCACCAAGGATATGCATCTGTGTGCATGAACATGTTTGCATGTCCCGAGTCTGAGTGTAAATATGTATAGTAAGTACTAGCAACCCGCCCCGGCTTCGCACGGGTACAATGTCATAATGTGGTGTCAGTGGAGCGATTTGCGCGACCGCCCACGCCACCCGATCACGGTATCGCGACTGTTTCTTGCTAATTTTAAATCTGTGATATCATTTAAAATATTGATGATAATTATTTGCTGTAAAGCATTGAGCTATTATTACCACGTATAGAGATGCTATCATAAGCAACATTTCTCTCGAGTCGACTAAAGGTTTCTTTAGCACTGAAATAATAATTAGTCGTGAGCAGACAGTAGAAACACGTAGCGCTATTAGAAAACTTTTAGGAGTATTTTTCTCGCAAACACCGTTATTTTCACGAGTACTACGTAAAGAGAAGATGCCACACATCACAACTATGTTCCGTTCAAGTGAGGCCATCCGGCCACACTTGTTGTTGTAAAACGATGAACGAAACGCGTAATGAGGATCTATCTGATGGTTAAAACTGCAAAACCCGTTGCGTGGTTTAGAGTTGATAAACAAAGAGACAAACAGACGCGGAAAACGACTTCTTTTTATACTATTTAGAGATGTATTTACAAGTTCTGCTTAGTTTGGGATCAGGTAGCCGTGTGTGAAAAATGTCTCAAGATATTTATTTTTAAAAGTTGATACTTACGATAATATTTCTCAGGTTAGGTAATTGTCTCCCAAAACCAGAATTCTTTTACATACGCTACTTAGGTAATTGTCGTCGGGTCACGAAACTAAGCGTTTTATCTAAATACAATTTGTGTTCTATAAATTCGGAGAAAACAGGCTGTGACAAATGGACAGACAGGAGAGTATCCTACTCGTATACAGCTGTGAGCTTTCATAATGTGCACAAATTAAAAGGAGGGAAACTATGTTGAATTTTATCGACCGTTTTTTAAATTACTTTTTATTAATTTTTTTAATTCTTGTTCACTACAGTGATCACCACGTTAACAAAACTATGTAACTTTAATTACTTATTAAACTTAGCGATATATCACAATGCAACAAACTTAATATAATTTAAAAAAAACAAGGCGTCCTCATAAAATGAAAATTGAGGCAAAAATACAGCCCTCAATCGAGATATTATATATATGTTATTTGACAAATAAACAGGTTTTCTTCCATCACGTTTTACAATAATTGTAGAATTTCTCAATAAAATGCCCTCTTTACCTACCATTTTTAGTCATCATCATATCAGCCTAATGGTATCCACTGCTGAACATAGGCCTCCCCCATTAACTTCCACTTCGAGCGGTTTTGGGCCGCTTGAATCCAGCAGCGCCCAGTGACTCTGACCAGGTCGCCGGTCCATCTGGTGGGAGGTCGTCCTGCATGGTGTCCCCTTCCAGTTAGTGGTCGCCACTCTAGAAACTTCCATCCCCATCGGTTATCGGTTCTTCAAGCGATGTGGCCTACCCATTGTCACATCAACTTACTAACTCTACGAGCTATATACATATTTTTTGTTCTCCTTTTTTTTTTTTTTATACCACTAAGGTGGCAAACAAGCATACGGCCCGCCTGATGGTAAGCAGTTACCGTAGCCTATGCAACACCAGGGGTATCACTCGCGCGTTGCCGACCCTGAAGAAATCTCTTCACGCCCTTTTTGAAGAACCCCATGCTGTACTCTATTGGGAAAACCACGGCGGGGAGCTCATTCCACAATCTGAGCGTCCGCGGAAGAAAACTCCTTTGGGCCCGCACAGTTCGAAACAATTCTGGTTTCAATGTGTGAGGATGGACTCCCCGTCGATGGCGGGAGTTGCGATGGTAGAAGGTAGATGGTAGAAGGTGGTCTCCTACGAATGTCCTCTTTTCAGATCCTGTTTCGTAGAGAAATTCCAAGCATAACTCATTCCATAGCTTGCTGAGTGACTCAGAGCTTATTTATGCGGCCAGCAGTGAAAGACCACGTCTATGTTCCGTATGTCATCACTGGTAACACGCATTGATTGAAATCCTTTCGTCTTAAGACTCTGACTCTGAGGTATTCTGGACTTGAAGATATGCTGTAGCTTCCCGAACGCTGTCTAGCCGAGTTGGATTCTTCCGTTGACCTCTTTGTCGAAGTTGAACCTACCTTGTTGGACAATTTGTCCTAGGTAAACATACTCGTCTACAACTTCGAGAGCAGTGTTCCCAATAATCACGGGTATTGGCGGAATATGAATATTAGACATAATTTTTGTCTTGTATATTTTCATCTTGACCTGTTAAGAAACTCTTGAGATCATTGAGCATGATGTTCAAAGCTTTCAGCGATTCCCGCCATTATGACTATTTCGTCGGCAAGTCGAAGGTGAGAGATGTGTTCACCGTTGATGTTGATGCCATAACCCTTCCAGTTTAAGAGCTTGAACACATCCTCCATTGCAGTGGTAAAGGTTCCGGGGAAATTACGTCACCCCGTCTTTCACCCTTCTGCAACTGGATTGATCTCGTACTCTCGTCCTGTACTCGGATTGACATAGTGGCTTTGCTGTACAATCACTTTCAACAATTCGATATAGCGATAGTCGATTTAGCACCGCTGTAGACTCTGTAATACCGCCCATGTCTCAACTGAATTTAAGGCTTTTTCACAGTCATCATACACAAGGCATAACGGTTGAATATATGTATTTGATCTATGCTACTAAAGCCTTTACGGAAACCAGCTTTTTCGGGAGGCTGGAAGTCTTCAAACCTACGTGCAAGACAATTCGTAATGACCCCCGAAAACAACTTATAAACGTGGTTTAGGAAGGATATGGGGCGGTAGTTCTTCAATAGGGCCTTATCGCCTTTTTTGAAGAAGAGCACCACCATTTATTTCCTCTCCATACTTCTGGTATTGTACCTAGGGCATAAATCTCGGAATATCGCAATATTGGAATCTCGGCACCGTGCATAAGGACTTCTTTTTATAAAGCTGGCAGGTGAGGTGATACTTCTGAGCTATCGCTGTCAAATTTATTGAGCGGTATCACCGAGGTATGTAAATGTAACATAATTGCATTTTTGAGCAATGAGGATCATTTACGTTCAAAAGTATCCTTTGTCCTTCTCCACTAATTGAACTATCTCCCTGCCTAATTGTATTTAAATCTGTTCAGTGGTTAAGCCGTGAAAAGGTTACAAACTGACAAATATCCAGTTGCGTGGTGGCCGAATTATGACGTCAACGTTAATGTACAAGCGGGAGCGAGCGTATTAATTAAGCTGTTTTTAAAACTTTAATAACTTCGTCATTTATTGATGGATATTAATAATTTAAAAAACATTACGCTCAAAAAGGTTATGTGCATCCTCTGTAGTAATAAAAAAGTTATCATTTTGTTATTTGAATGATCCTTATTGCAGGCATCTAACTCAAAAAGCTATTTTTACCCATATATTATAAAATTTCCCGCCTCATGCTAAGCATCCACCTTAAGGAAGTATTATACAGGTCGTTGTTTTGGTCAGCGACGAGCGACTCAGGGTCGATAATACCAATGATACTGGTGCTAAAAAAAATATAAAAAAAAATTACTTTATTTTTTTTTAATAATAAAAATAAAAAAAATAAAATTTTGAAAATCATGTAATAAGCTAAAGTGTAGACATAATACTCAACGGGAGTACGAGGGAGTAAAGGGGTGGGGCTATGGCGGCTTGTGCCTAGCTCTAGTCTGTGCACGTGCCTAGTAACCATACTTTGCGGTAATTTTATTTCAAATTGAATAAGGTATTTCTCAACATATTTACAGTATTTAATGGAATTAAGTCCATTTTTGGGGAATATATATTTTGTACTACCGCTCCTGGGTCGCTTGTCGCCGACCAAAACAACACCCAGTATAATGGTTTGGAAAAAAAAAAAAAACAATTTTATTACTTTTATTGATATTGATTGGCTGAAAAAACTAAGCTACCGGTGGTTAGGGTTGCAGAAACAGGAACCTCCTCACAATACGAGCTGTATCGAGGAATACTGCCGAGAGCCGAGAGGCTTTCGGCCATCAGGCCATTGGCCGTTACGACAATCGGCACAATGATAGCCGAGGTCACTACTAGTAATTGTAAATATACGATGGCTTCACATTCCAACTAATCAGTCCAGTAAGTACTAGAAACTTAGTCAACGTACGATGTGTAATATTTTCCTTACTGTTCTAATTTTACTGTGCCATTGTCATTTGACGACTACGCGAGTGGACCACAATAATACAATGAATATAAAAGTTTATCGGCTCGACTCGATAACTACAGATGACTCGATGACCGCAGTAGAGGCAGTCATGCCCGCCCCGACTTCGGGGCACCTACTGTTATCAGTATCAGTCAACCTACCTTTCATATCTTTTCTTTGATCTCAAAATAAACAATATTTAATGAGGTATTATTTAATCAGGTAACTAACTAAATAGGTAATTGCTCATTAAAAATAATATATATTGCTGATTTTTCATTTCGCACGATTTGATAAAAAAAAAAAAGAAAAACATTTTCCGGGATTGAATCATCACCTCCTTCAGTCGGGAGTACATAAATAACCCGCGCCTTAGCCCCCTAGGCTACCCTAACCATACCTATCATAGACGAAAATAAGAATTAGTCTCTGTCAGTACCACGACATGCCTCGGTGACAATTATCAAAAGCATCAATCATAACAGATTTTATTTTATATATTTTTATTTATAACAAGCAAATAATAGGCTCAATTGCCTTAATTTGACTAGCATGCATTTTCCAGTGCCTTCTAAAGATAATTTGATATGATTTTTTACTAATTTGAGAGGGTTTTATGTATGTGAAAATTCTGAAAAAAAATTACACAGGTCCGTCTAGCAACGCGGATCGCCGCGGAATGCGAGTGAGCGCGAAGCAAAATACGCGAGTTGCAGGACAATAGAGTGCGGTATGATGTTCATGGTGCTCAGATTAATTTGACGTAAGCGACTTTTTTTAAAATCATTATTATGAAAAACTGAATCGCAAATTCAAAAAACTAAATCGGTCGTTTATTTGCTTATGATATGTACTCTATTGATGAAAAAAAATCGTATTAAAATACCTTCAGGCGTTGGATATATTTGGGAATTCCTTGATTTTCAGAGGTATGTTTGGCATTTTTTTTTATCGAGGCTTTTAATTGAAATCGTGTTTTCGGCTCGGGCGATGTGTTTGTTATATCCTTAAGTATCATATATTTCAATTTCAATACCGTAGAGCTAGCAGGTTTCATATAATTTGGGCTGCAATGTAGAGACTTTTGCCGTATTCTAGCCATATACTACTTGTTTTAGAAGGATTGTCATTTTGTCGGGTGATATGGGGCCGGATTTTCGACTTATGAAGTTGGAGACTCCGTAACTAACTTCAACTTAAAATTAAAATTTAATCAATCCCTTATGCCGTGCTTTGCCGTGGATTTAAATGCTTGGCGCCTGATAGATGTCTAACGGCAAAATTTTAAGTAATAACTTAGAATGTAATATTGCATTTTTTTAAAAATATGTTTGACTTAGACAGATAAATGCATATTCTACATAGAAAGCATATGAGATTTTGGTTCAATCATATTCATTAGAAATGTAATTTTTGGCCAATTACTAATTAGTATTTATAAAACTTTTTAGAGAGTTACAGTAGTACCCAACTGATATGGCTTACCGATGTACCTGCGCAGAAGTTACATTTTCAAAGCGCGGGAAACGCTATTGGTCGTCAGCTGCCGCCATGTTAGCGCGCGCCGTGCGGAGGGGCGTGACTTGCGTGAATGAGACGGAACTAGCAGCTGCAGTGTATTATGAACCTTATAGTAGTGATCTAAGGTTGATTGTAAGTTTTAAATATTCTTTCGTTAATCTTCGGGGCCATACTTTCTTTTCTGTGCGAACGAAGATTCACGACGCGCCATATCAGTTGGGTAATACTGTACAACATAGCGTTATTTCGCTCAAAAAACAGTTCGACTGGTGAAGTCCTCCTTACTACAGCCAAATAACGTTATGTTGTGATCCTGCGCATGAGTAAGGTCACCAGTGCTCATTGGGGAGGGGGAAGGGTCGGTAGCGCGTGATCGATGCCCCGTGTGCTACAAGCGTCCGTATGGCCACGTATGGCTACGGTAACTGCAGTATACCATCAGGCGGGCCGTATACCTAGGTTTCAAAATAAATACTCAGGGGAAAATGCTGTATTACTTAAATCAAGTTATAATCAAAATATATATATTATTTACCAAATTATAAAATTAAGTTTTTTCGAAAAATACTCATTCAATGAACAAAAGTCTATTCCACTCTTTGAATGCATTAAATTAGTGAAAACATTATAGAAAAATAACAAATTGTTGAAAAAAAAATAAGTTAAGTTTTTTATACTACTAACTAAGGTAGCAAACAAGTATACTGCCCGCCTGATGGTAAGCAGTCACCGTAGCGTATTGACCCTTGCAGCACCAGGAGTTTCACTCATATTGTTCTAAGGCAACAGGTTCAGGCTCAGGTTGTGTTGTGACTAGTTGAAAAAAATCTTTAAACCTTCCTTAAGAGGACTCAAGTCGCCATACTTTTCATACAAAAGCTCTGTACTGATGATGGCGTTGTTAAACATTTTTCGTTAGATGTTTTAAACAAATTGGTATCTTGTGGACTATATCTAGCCGTGTATATAGGCGAAAATAAAAAAAAGTGTGAAACAAATTCAGTAAAAGCCTCCGAATAACAGCGTTTTTGCACAAATTTTACCTGAACTTTGGCCATATCTAATGTACCCATAAATTGTAAAAGTAAAGAAAACATCTAGATACCAGGCTTGCAAATTTATTGGTGATTCTAAATAACTAACTTTTTTTTCGAAAACTTGTAAGATTTTTTCACAGGAAGTATGGGCCTGGAACAAGTTTTATGATATTTCCGCGCACAAATTTTCGTTCGATGATATCGCGTTCTCACTTGCTTGTTGGTGTGTAGTACGCGGGAGACGAGTCATGCGGGGGTCGGGGCGAGTGGGACTGGCGGGTTGAATGAAGCTCGTCGGTCACCCTCGGGCCTCGCCGCGCCTCACTCGGATGACACGAATCGTTGACTGCGCATGCATTTATTTCGATTTGGTACGATTATGTATACTGTGACGTAGTGACGTAGGTATATCTCGCGGCCGGCCGGCAAGATTATTTGATAGTACCTAACTCATAGTACAAATACTACGTAAATCACAGAAGGCGAGACGTTATAATAATTACCTTGTATGTGAAAAATATGTTTGATATTATTGCGTGAAAAAATAAGAAAAACTTGGTTTTACAAAACTTTTGATTTGAGAGACCTTGAGAACACAATTCTCGAATTATTTATTTCTCAAAATTTAAAAAAGTTGCCGCCATATTGATCTATTACTTACTTCACCGATTGCTCTCAAAATCGATATCTGAGAGACCTTGAGAACACAAAACATGAATCGTTTCTCTAATTTCATAAAAGTGGCCGCCATATTGAACTTTTTAGATATTGGTTAGAATGCTCTCAAAATTGATATTTGAGAGACCCTTGGACAACATAACTTGAATCTTATCTCAAAATTTTAAAAAGTTTCTGCCCTATTGAACTTATTACTTCACTGATTGCTCTGTAATCGATAGGTAGGTATTTGAGAGACCTTGGATTCACAAAACACTTATCTATTCTCAAAATTTTAAAAAAGTGGCCTCCTTTTTTAAAATTCAAAATTGTAGACAAAAAAAATTGCAGATTCATGTTATAAAAACCGGCCAAGTGCGAGTCGGACTCGCACACGGTGGGTTCCGTACAATATTAACTAACTCAACTTTTATATGAAAAAAAACGCCAAAAAAGACGGTTTTGTATGGGCGCCCCCTTTAATTTTTAATTTTATTTCATTTTTCTTATTTGTTGTTATAGCGGCAATGGAAACACATTCTCTGAAAATTGCAGCTGTCTACCTATTACCGTTTATGAGATACAGCCCACTGACAGACAGCCGGACGAACGAACAGCGGAGTCTTAGTAATAGGGTCCCGTTTGGCACCCTACGGGTACGGAACCCTAAGAAGGCGCATGTTACGTTGCCTATATTGGTAAAAATATTTACATGCATCATGATGAGTAATAATAAAAATGTATGTGTAAGTATGTATACTTTTTTCTTATTACTCATGTATAATGTTTTTGAAAAAATAGCCAATATACCTAGTCAAATTTTCAATTTTTTTTTAATAAATGTAACCTTGCTAAGTTTCTTGCCTGTTCTTTTCAGTTGAAGGCCCAATTACGAACTGGTGGTAACTTCAGTAGCTTTGACCTTCATAAGTGCCCTACTAGGGGCTAAATTGAATAAATGGCTTTGACTTTGACCGAGCTTTGCAAATTTTTTTTTTTTGGTAAATCATAAAAGTTTCTCTCACAAAAAAAAGAAATTTGAAAAAAAAAAAGGGAAAAATATTAACATGATTACCCGGACTCGAACCGGGGGTATTCTTGTTCGGGACCGCCCTATTTCCCACCTGAGCTATTATAAGCTTGTAGATAGTGATGAAATTTACTTTCTTATTCTAATGATTTTATAGCAGTTTGTCATTGCCTGAAGACATGGATAAAACGCCGTTTTCTAAAAATGATCGATTTATCGTCCCCGAAACCCCCTAAATTTCATGAAAATCGTTGGAGCCGTTTCCAAGATTCAGATTATATATATATATATATATACATACAAGAATTGCTCGTGTATAGATAGATTAGAAATCCATCACCTCTATTCATAGAGGCTGATGAATTGAATAAATGGCTTTGACTTTGACCGAATTTTGCTCGTTTTTTATTTTTGGTAAATCATAAAAGTTTTTCTCACAAAAGAAGAAATTTGAAAAAAAAAAAAAAAGGGAATAATATAATAATAATTTTATCTGGACTCGAACCGGGGTCTTCTGGTTCGGAACCGTCCTATTTCCCAACTGAGCTATTATAAGCTTGTAGATGGTGGTGAAATTTACCTTCTTATTCTAATGATTTTGTAGCAGTTTTTCATTGCCTGAAGACTGGATAAAACGCCGTTTTCTAAAAATGATCGATTTAGATTCAGATTATATATACAGAATGAATTTTTTTCCAAAATTGAAAAAAAATGTGTTTTTAATTTTTAATTTTTTTTTTTCTTTTTCTGCTTCTACTTCACAATACGAACAAAATTATTTTTCAGCGTTTTTCTCTAAGACCTGTAGTTCAGAAGTTGCCCACACTGGCTAGAAATAAAAATTCGCCCTGTATATGTATACCTACAAGAATTGCTCGTGTATAGATAGATTAGAAATACATCACCTCTATTCATCGAGGCTGATGAATTGAATAAATGGCTTTGATTTTGACCGAACTTTGCACGTTCTTTTTTTTATTTTTGGTAAATCATAATAGTTGTTCTTACAAAAGAAGGAATTTAAAAAAAAAAGGGAAAAAAAAAATTATAATTATCTGGACTCGAACCGGGGTCATCTGTTCGGGACCACCCGATTTCCCACCTGAGCTATTATAAGCTTGTAGTTGGTAGTGAAATTTACCTTCGTATTCTAATAAATTTCTAGCATTTTTCATTGCCTGAAAACATGGATAAAACGCCGTTTTATAAAAATGAAATCTAGCTAGATCGATATATCGCCCCCGAAACCCCCTGCATACATATTTCATGATAATCATTGCATATATTATTAATATACAAGAATTGCTCGTGGTATTAGATATATTATAAATACATCGCCTTTATTCATCGAGGCTGATGTAGGTATAAATCTATGCACTCTGCCAATCTGGCAGGCGCGGCGCGGCACACTACATTACCTAACCTGCGCCTGCGTGCGTGAGTGGGACGCCAAGGTGAGACGCGAAATCATGAATGACTACGACCCTACCGAAGCGGCCGCGAGTGAGCAGCGGAATTTACCGACCGACAACCGAGGGCTCTGACGCTATCTCTCTTTTTTCGCAGTGCCTCCTTATCAAACACTACGTTGGATGAAACAACAAGCTTTTAGACTATGCTTGCGTTGAAGTTGCGCCGGCCACACAGCGCCACCTTAAATATAGAATTTCTTTCGAAAGAGAAAGAAATGCAATCGGGATCGGGAATGGAGTATGATGGTGGAGGAAGTTAATAAAATATTCTCAGACGCATCGTTGATTGGGTTTTTTGTAATGGTCGGTGTTCGCAAAGCTCAAATTGGAAAAACAAACCACTCAGAAATATTACCAGAATTCTTTGAATAATATTGTACCTTTAATACCTTTATTACTATATGGTTGGAGTCCTTTTTTTACCACTAAGGTAGCATAAGCATACGACCCCCCTGATGGTAAGCGGTTACCGTAGCCTATTGACGCTAGCAAAACTAGGGGTATCGCGCATTGCCGATGCCCCTAGTTTTGCTAGCTGCATATCTCTTCACACCCTTTTTGAAGAAACCCATGCTGTACTCCATCGGGGTAAATCACTGCGGGGAGCTCATTCCACAGTCTGAGTGTCCGGGTAAGGAAGCTCCTATAAGACCGTACAGTACATAACCATTTTGGTTCCAATATGTGAGGATGGACTCCTCATCGATGATGAGAGTTGCGATGGTAGAAGGTAACCGTGGGTCTGGTAAAACAATTCATTAGAACACTGACCGTTGTACAAACGGTAGAACACACATATGGAGGAATAGTCTCTCCTCAACTGAGGGGTTCTAAACCGCTTGTGAGATCGGAATCGTCGACGATTCTAATGGCACGTCGCTGAACCAAGTCTATAAAGGCCCAAGCTGATATCCAGGCGCCCCCACCCATATATGACAGCAGTACTCCAAATATGAGGCCGGACTTGCGACTTATGAAGTTGCAGCATGTATTTTGCCCATACCCGATCACGGGCCGTGACTGCTCTATTAATATTCTAACTCTATGGCTCGGATTATGTAATGAATATGACAAGAATGTAGAAAGTTCGTTTTAACCTACTATTATTTAAATGACATATGAGATGCGTATGTGAGACTCTTACAAGGGATCTAGCAGTGCTCCGGATGCTACTCGAATTTCTGACTGAAATTGTACCTGTAATGCATAATAAAAATGTGGTCATACAAATAATACTCATTTGTGACTAGTTTGTATGGTTTTTCGGTTGGGGAATAAAAAGGACGTAGATCAACTGTCATGGGAAATATTAAAGGAGGGCGCTTAGTCTTCCAAATCGGTGGATGAGGCTATTTAAAAAAAAATAACAGTGGTATGGTACAATGGTTCATCATCATCATCATAAGCCTATAATGCCCCACTGCTAGGCACAGGCCTCCTTTCACAAATGAGGGTGAAAGGGATTGGAATTTTTCAAGCCGCCTAGGAGGCATCCAACTAGCTTAACGAATATCACAATTAGGTGATAACCGGGACCAACGGCTTTACGTGCCTTCCGAAGCACGATAACGCTCGATTTGAATTACCACTAGGCGGTCACCCATCCAGGAACCGACCACGACGGTGGTAGCTAAACTTTGCCGATCTTCTTAGTTCGTTCGTCAATGGTCATGCTGCGGCACTGCAATGGGTTGAACTGATTGAACTACATGACGTTTCCCAAACAAAGGTTCGGCAAATCAAAAATATTATAAGATAAAGAAAAAGAGAGAAGAAAAGAATATCTCTATCACTCTCGTATTTTATTGATGATCTTTTCTTGTCGCACTATGTTTGTCTCTTTTTGGACACATTTATGTAGGTATTATGTGTTGTCAAAACGGGTCTATTAAGTCTCGCCGACTTTAAGCTTCAAGACGATTTGCTTTTTTTTACAAATTAATACCTAGTTTTCCATCATCTCTTATTTGTATTCAAAATCTATCATGATTAATTTATTAGCATATTTACTTCTTTTATTAGATTTTATTACACTCTGCGAACTGTATAATACTTACCTAATTTCTAATAGTAAATACCTACACTTAAAAGCATATTTAATACATATTTGAAATTGCACAGTCCAGTCTCATAATGAAAAGCCATTTGAGGCTAATAGTCTAACCCATTAAAAAGGAAGTACTTAGACCTATCAAAGTAGTCCATGATTAATCGATTGAAACACTGCCTAATGAATCATTATCAATAGACAAACAAATGTACTAACTCAGTGTACCATATTATAGCTGCGTGTCTATTGTTCGATTTTTACCATGGATGGTTTAAATACTCCTTGATTTCTACTATTTTTAACACGCTTTTATTTATTTGTAAAAAAGTACTTATACCTATTTAATTATTGTATGCATCACTTATGTCCGGTTTCTGTAAACAAAAACGAATCGTTTTGCTTACCAATGGTAGGTTTTTTATTGCCAAACTGGGCATATAGATCATTTCGTAAGCTAATTTTACCTGTGATAGCTACTTCCTTAGGGTGGGTCTGCTATGCAAAGCTTTGAGGTCTTTGCTTCATTATTAGTAAAGTTATAAGAATCTTAATTTTAACTAATCCTCCTCCTCCTTGCGACGTGTATCCTCATGTCTGAGGGTCGTGATTCCCCCGTAAACTAATTTTATTTCGTATAATGTCGCGCACTGTTCCGTGGTCGCGCCAGTTGAGACTGTCCTTGGCGGCGTGAAGAGCGTCGTGGAAGTTCGTATCCAGGGATGTGCATATCTGGTCCGACCATCTGATTGGGCTGCGCCCTCTTGGCCATTTGCCGTCAACCATCTCGGTCACCATCAAGCTGCTCGAGGTTGTCTCCAGACTTGCTAGCTGACACGGATTATAGTCTGTCGTCTCTACTTTAAGCTTCCGTAATATGGACACGTTGGTGCGGAAAGCGGTCCAGGGAATTTTCAGCATCTTCCTCCAGCACCACATTTCAAAAGCGTCTATACGGTCACGGTCAGCCATCTTGAGGGTCCATGTTTCCGGTCCGTAGCTAAAAATGGAGAATATGAGAGTCTTGACGAGTTTCACTTTGGTGTTGCGTGATATACTGCGATCACTCCATATTTTTTGTAGCTGTGCCATTGCATTTTTAGCCATGCCAATACACCTTCTTACCTCCCTTTCAAACTCGTGTTGCTAATGGAAGAGCCAAGGTATATAAAGTCATCCACAACTTCAAGGTTGAGCTGGCCGGTTAGATATAGTTTAGACGCGCGGTCAACCACCATTAGTTGGGTCTTTGAGTGGTTTATTTTGAGTCCCAAATCATTACTGATTCGCTCCATGCTTTCAAAGTAGGCCATTTCATTTTCCGTTGCTGCTAGGAGTGTGGTGTCATCAGCATAACGCAAATTTGTTAACCTTGTGCCGCCTATTGTGACCCCACCCTCCCAGTCCTCACAAATACGCCTGATAATGTATTATCCGTACACATTGAACAGAATGGGCGAAAGGATGCAACCTTGTCTTACTCACATTTCCCTGGTGGTGGTGGTACATAACCGATAATGTTATTTTAACCGATAACGGTCCGTAAATTATAGGAATCGGCCATCAGTCATCGTTTTATTCAACGAAATGGTTACATCTATGGAAACTTGCCAGGTTTATTAAACAATTATCAAAGCGTGAAACAGAAAGTGCAATTTGGTATGGTTAGCGCAGCAATAGCTCAATCTTCTCTTCTCAGTAGGTGTAAGTTAGGCATAAAAGTGAGATATATTGATTTTGCTGTGTAATAGTTTAGTTTAGGGTACGATGACGCCTCTGGACTTCTGATTGAAACTACTTATTGGGACACCTATATGAGTTTTGACTCTATAATTTATAGTTAGCATGTTAGTAGGAAAAAGGTTATATAATTTTTCGTCTTGGCGGGTATACTATGGCTTGATTGTTTCATAGAATTATTACATGAATTTTAAGAACATTAAAGACTTAATTTCATATCATTAGTCTATTGGAGTGTCTGTGTAACGGCTGCGAAACAGTCAACCCATAATTTTTGACCAAGATGTACTTTTGCTTGTAGAGTTTGTAGAGCTTTCAGAGCTAGACCTTGTCGAGTTAAGGACTTGGCTCTTCATGAGATCAGATAAATTCTTAACAGTGAAAGCGTTGTGACCTTGTGTGCCTTGGCAACCAATTAATATATTTCATGTAGAGTTGGTTGCCATTGGTTGGTGGTATGTTTTTTTTCTCTTTTTATATTACAATCTATCTAGCCATACTACTATTGTGACACAATTTTAATTTAGAAAGTATTTTGTGATAGTAAGAGGTCTACTGAGTCTAGTATTTTTTTTACCAAGGCACATTATAACGCGCCAAAGAGAAAAGTACAACATAGTTATGATATAATAAATCGCGCCCGCAACCGATTGCATAAGTGACACCATGACACCGTCTGAATAGTGATTTTGTTTAAAACACGCTCTGTGGAGGCGTCTCACTCAATATATGGTACCCAACAAGATCTGATTGATTATCCAACCTCAAAAAAGTAAATGGCATTACTTTAAGAGAAAGTTGACACTTTTACACCATTACGTATTTATTCAAGCACCTAGTTTTGAAACACACAGCCATATTGAGGCATAGCTGATTCAGCTGATTTATATTTAAATAGCCGAATACAATATATAACAGAAATTATTAAGGAAATAGCCGACCCTTACATTTAGATGGATATAGAACCATAAAGGGTTAATAACCTCATGTTACGTCACTACTTACTGACTACATTTCCGAATGACAAACACCAAAACTCGTTTACCTATATTATAATATAAAGAGAGTTGATAGTCATAGCTCGTAAATTAACATTACCAGACATAACGTGCTATACATAAACATTATTAACATTCAGAAAAAACACCTTTAGGCACGGTTTAAACAGTTGTAGCGGCCAGACTACCTAATTGTCATTTAAGCGTCTTTGTTACGTATACATAATATATAACCGACAGAAAACAATATCGGTTGATGCGTAACTCAAGGTACAAGATAAATGAGCTACATATTTATTAAAAGTGGTGTCGACGACAGTGGGACTCGTGTTATCGTAGCAGGCGAGATGCGAGCGCCTCATGCGCCGACGCACTCTCATATCACGTTTGATTTTACAACCTGACATTTACTGCTCAGGTTTTTGGATACGACAAACGAAAAGCCACGGATTAAGCGTATAGTTACCATCGAGTACCGGCGGGGTACACAGTGTAGTGCGTGAAGAAAATATAACAGCGCGCCCGAACCGTTGCGGCCGGCTCCAAATACTTACTATTTTTATTATATTATAAAAATAAAAAAGATGATTGCAAGAAATAAGAACAATAGTTATAGTAATAACGACCTCATAAGTTCAAATATACATCTGACGGGGCCTCTAGAGAAAAATACTTGGAAAGAAAAATCCAAAAGCATTTTGAAAAAGATTAAGAATACTTTTCGCGAGACTACAGTTGAACCATGCCTCTTCACTTACATGCTGTGCACTGCTATTTCTTCACTGGCCGTACAAAATATGCATTTAGAGAAGGCATGTAGAGTCAACTTTCAGTACAGCGACGAGATTTGCGATCGAATAAGAGATAGAAATACGACGAATCTACAAGAAGAGTTGAAACAGATTCAATCGCTGGTGGCGAAAGTGGTGGCTTGGAAGTTTCCCCTTCAAACAGCTATACCAGCTCTGATGGTGCCTTTCATAGGAGCATGGAGTGATAAGTACAAAAAACGCAAAATATGCATCCTTTTTCCGTTTACCGGTGAGATAGTTACAAACATCGGTCTGTTGTTCGCTACATTCTTCTTCAAGGAACTGTCTTTAACTGCAACTGCACTGATCGAGGCGCTACCGGCTGCGTTCTCTGGCAGTTATATAATTATATTTATGGGGATGTACAGTTTCATGGCCGACAGGACAACAGTAGAGAACAGGACGTTTCGTTTGGGCCTCGTTACGATATGCGTTACCCTGGGAACACCCACCGGGACAGCACTCAGTGGTATTTTGTTGCGAGCGTTAGGATATTATGGAGTATTTTCTTTGTTACTTGGATTGCATTTATGTTCGTTCGTATACGGTCTGTTTAGACTTGAAGACGTTGTAACTACTAAAGAGATCAAAGATAGTGATAATGTGGAGAAAAGTAAATTGTGTAGAATAATAAGTGAAGTATGTGAGCTCGTGGGTAATACTATAATGGTTGCTCTGAAACCGCGTGCGTTCGGAGGGCGGATGCAAATATTTTCAGTGCTTATGTTATACCTGCTGATGGTGGGCCCTCTTTACGGTGAGTTTTTGCTACAATGTCTAGCTATTATAGTTTAAGATATCCTAACTCTAGGGCATACGAGCCTCCTCATAAAGACGAGAGATTAGGGATAGACTACGATGATAAAATATTTTATGGATATGATATTGACGCCCTATAGCTATTACTACTAATTGAGGTAATACTACACTACACAGTGTAGTATTCCAGCTTCAATTCGGCCGATTTAATTCGGCCGAATTGCCGAATTTAACTTTATATTTAAATTTCAAAATTAAATTAATTTATCAATTCATTCTCTAGATTTATATTGATGTATCTGTATAGGTATTAAAGTGCCACAACTACTTTTGGTCATGTAGGTACTTATTATTCAATTTTCACCTTTCGCAAAGTATAAATATGCACCATAAGTAAGTTAACGTAACGTAGTTTCTCGTAGGTAATAGTGGTCAATATCGCTTAAAAGTACAATGTAGGAAAAAGAGTTAACATGTTTATTTCATTCGTGTTGACATTGTCCTTGAAAATAAGTAATCAGCAAAATCCATTAATAGAACTTGCATTTATTTCTTTAATTGTACCTACATTGCATATAATCCTACCTACGGTGGAAGTTTGAATGTATTTACAAACAATAATTTAATTGGCAATATTTTGTTCTAACATTTTCTCAAAACAAACGTAAGTAACCTACCAAGGTATATTAGATATCGAATATTAATTTATCGAGTCGTTTCACTTAGGTATGCACCACAGAATAAATTGGTAAGTATGTACTATCAATAAGGTAAACCAGTAAGAAACATGTAAGCCTTGGCTTCAATATTTTACTACGCCTAGAAATGGCTCGGTACAAAAAAAAATACTTACAAATCCGAAGCATTTAATTACACGCTTCATTATCTGATGGAAAGTTTCATAATCGTTTCCTTGTAGAAGGTAAAGTTTTCAAATATTACCTATGTATTTTAGGTAGGTACTCTATTTCGAATGATTCAACGATACAACACAAGAAATTTACGGGCAACTAAAAATTTGACGTAAATTCGTTGTTCGATATTTTTGTCCATGAAAAAAGTACTTGTTGAGGTCGTCTAGCGAACCTGAAAATTTTCAAATAATTATATGACAGATCACACCAAAATTTTACATGAATATTAGGTAATTATTTTCAAAATTCCCGTAACTTACTTATTTGATAGTGGAAAATAACTGAAATATGAAATAAAATTGGTAAATCCTTAATTAATCTATACATCTATACATACTATAAAATGCTTTGTCCTGAATGGCTGACTGAGAATCAACGCACAGCTTAAACCGCTGATCGTAGAGACCTGAAACATGGAGGGTGTGTTCTTTGTATAACGTAGGCATCCGATAAGAAAGGATTTTTCGAAATTTTACCCCTAAGGGGGTGAAAAACGGGGGCAAAGTTTGTATGGGACAAAGTGATTCCTTGGTCCGATCTTCTTCTTGCATAAATATTCCTTAATAGAATTGATGGAAGACGTATTTTTAGCAAACAAGCATACGGCCCGCCTGATGGTAAGCGGTTAGCGCAGCCTATAGACGCTTGCAACACCAGGGGATATCAATACTCCTTAGTGCTTTTGATTTAAATATTCTATTATATTTGACATTTTAATGTGTGTTCAACTTTTTTTTAATAAAATCGGATTGAGTTTTTATACAATTTTGTCTGTCTGTTCCGGTTTATAGCTGATGTTATAAGGACTTAGCTACTTTTATTTTTGAAATATAATAAGTGTTCCGCGCAATAAAATTCAAACCATTCGCGGGTGAAACTGCGAGGGTCTACTAGTAGGTTCATAATAGGTGAGATAGTAGGTTCCGTGGGGCAGAAACGAATACACAAAATTTAAGAAAACAAGTGTAATTTACAAATGCGGGAACAGGAAGTCGATTCTGGAGTAGTCGAATTCATCACTCATTCGAACTATCAAACGCCAAACAGTTAGGTTGTCATTTAAAAAGTATGCCAATATTTATTTATAACTATAATAAAAAATTATTAACTTAATGAATTCCAGATATATAGAAAGTGTAAAAAATTCTTTTGAATATTTTATAGTTATCAAAATCATTTATAATTAAATTTAACATATAATATAACCACGTGTACGTTTGAAAAACGCCCCTCAATTACGGTCGAAATAGCACTCGTAATGCAAGTTCGATTCGATGGCTAGTTCAAAGTACTTCGAAGCAAGTAAAAATCTACTCCCAGAGGAGATTTTTTTATTTGATGAAAGTAATTAATATTCCTTAAAATAATCTTAAGCGTAACTCTAATGTTTTGAATGCATATATACATATTATATTAAAACTAGTTACATGCTTCGCTTGCTCAGACTTTACTATTTACTGTTGGCAGATTTTAAAAATTAAGCTAAGCTTAATTTACCTTGAGACCATGAAAATACGATATACCTACAGGTCGTTGTTTTGGTCAGCGACGAGCGACTCAGGGTCGATAATACAAATGATACTGGTGCAAAAAAAAATATAAAAAAATACTTTTTTTTTTAATAATAAAAATTAAAAAATTTAAATTTTGAAAATCATGTAATAAGCTAAAGTGTAGACATAATACTCAACGGGAGTACGAGGGAGTAAAGGGGTGGGGCGATGGCGGCTTGCGCCTAGCTCTAGTCTGTGCACGTGCCTAGTAACCATACTTTGCGGTAATTTTATTTCAAATTGAATAAGGTATTTCTCAACATATTTACAGTATTTAATGGAATTAAGTCCATTTTTGGGGAATATATATTTTGTACTACCGCTCCTGGGTCGCTTGTTGTTGGATTAGCGTGTTTACCAAATAGATAAAAAAGAAAAATGTTCTCTTTGAGGTTTGTTGCTCATTATCCTACATCACCCACTATCAGCTTTTGGTAATTTAATTATAAAAGGTATTTGTTTACAAAAGTACGGAGGATTACCGTAAAAACAGAACGACCTTACGGTGTCCGTACAACATATTCTTTTTATTTATTATTAGTAGCATAGAATAGAATATACTTTATTGTTCACACCACATGAAAGAACAAAACATAACATTTAACAAAGAATAAAATGGCCAACACAACATAGGCGGCCTTATCGCTAAAGCGATTTCTTCCAGGCAACCTTAATAATAATATAAGTACTTAAAAAAAGGATAATTCTCAAAGTCAAAATTTGACACTAATCATATTACCCTCTACAAATGTTCTTTTGAATTTTAGTCTATCCTTGTCCTTACTTAATATTATAAATGCGAATGTAAGTTTGTTTGTTTGTTTTTTACGCTTTCACGCCCCAATTTCACGATGATATTTGGCATGCAGATAGCCTATGGTATGGAGAAGTATGCTATCTGCATGCTATTTTATCCCGAAGAAATCGCGGGGGACAGTAGTTTAATATAAATGAACTACACATTTATTAGAAGTGGTGTCGACTGTCGACGACAGTGGTGGGACTTTTGTTATCGTAGCAGGCGAGATACGAGCGCCTCGTAGAAGCCGATGCACTCTAATATCGCGGTCGATTTTACAACCTGGCATTTACTGCACAGGTGTTTACTTGGACTTGGAAAACAGACGACAAGCCACGGATTAAGCGTATAATTACCATCGAGTATCGTTGGGGTACACAGTGTAGTACGTGAAGCGCCCAAGCCGTTGCTGCTGGCTCCAGATATTTACTCGTTTTTTATATTATAAACAATAAAAAAATGATTACAAGAAATGAGAACAATAGTTGTAGTAATAACGACCTCATAAGATCGAACATACATCTGACGGGGCCTCTGAAGAAAAAGACGTGGAAAGAAAAATCCAAAAGCATTTTGAAAAAAATCAAGAATATTTTCCGCGAGACTACAGTTGAACCATGTCTCTTCACTTACATGCTGTGCACTGCTATTTCTTCATTGGCTGTACAAAACATGCATTTAGAGAAGTCTTGCAGAGTCAACTTTCAGTTCAGTGACGAGATTTGTGATCGAATAAGAGATAGAAATACGACAGATCTACAGGAAGAGTTGAAACAGATTCAATCGCTGGTGGCGAAAGTGGTTGCTTGGAAGTTTCCCCTTCAAACAGCTATACCAGCTCTAATGGGGCCTTTCATAGGTGCATGGAGTGATAAGTACAAAAAACGTAAAATATGCATCCTTTTCCCATTTATCGGTGAGATAGTTTCAAATATCGGTCTTTTGTTAGCTACATTCTTCTTCAAGGAACTGTCTTTGACAGCAACTGCACTGATCGAGGCGCTACCGGCTGCGTTCTCTGGCAGTTATATCATTATGTTTATGGGGATGTACAGTTTCATGGCCGATAAGACAACAGTTGAGAACAGGACGTTCCGTTTGGGCCTCGTCACGATATTCGTCACCTTGGGAACCCCCACCGGAACAGCACTCAGTGGTATTTTGTTGCGAGCGTTAGGATATTATGGAGTGTTTTCTTTGTTACTTGGATTGCATTTATGTTCGTTCGTGTACGGTCTGTTCAGACTTGAAGATGTTGTAACGACTAAAGAGATCAAAGATGATAATGATAATGTGGAGAAAAGTAAATTGTGTAGGATAACACGTGAAGTATGTGAGCTCGTGGGTAATACTATAAAGGTTGCTCTGAAACCGCGTGCGTTCGGAGGGCGGATGCAAATATTTTCAGTGCTTATGTTATACCTGCTGATGGTGGGCCCTCTTTATGGTAAGATTTTGGTACAATGCCTAGCTTTTTTAGTTTAAGATACCCTAACTCTAGGGCCTCAAGTCTCCTCTTAAACACCAGAGATTGGGGATGGACTAAGATAACAAAATATTGAACGTTATACGTGACCTATATTGGGGCCCTATTTAATATTGGTACATGATTAATATATACCTGTGCTAACCTCTACCTGTGTATTCCAATAGTTTCAATACGAATCAAATGTTTTACAGTTTAAAAAAATTCAAGTTTTGAGGAATTCTTGCCATAGTCTGGGAGTCCATCATCACACAATGGAACCAAAATGGTCATGTACTATTCGGTTTCAAAGGAGGCTGTGGAATGAGCTCCCCGCCCGTGGTTTTCCCGAGGTAGTACAGCATAGGGTTTTCCCAAAAGATACGAATAGTTTTTTGCAGGGTCGGCAACGCGCGATTGACACCCTTGGTGTAGCAAGCGTCCATAGGCTACGGTAACAGTTTACCATGCCCGTATGCTTGTTTGCTACCTTAGTGTTTTAGAAAAAACCTTATAGATTTACCTCAATTAATCTGTAAATTTAAGTTTCAAAACTAGTTTTTGTTCGAGTCTCTTTGACTTTTGTTGCTCTTCCTACATTACCCACAATCAGCTTTTGGTAATATAATTATAAAAGGTCATTTTTTTACAAAAAGACGGAGGATCTTCGTAAAAATAATATTAACCTTTCGGTGTCCGGACAAAAATACTTTGATTTGTTTATTGATCTATTATTAGTTTATGATAATAACATTAGGTCGTAATATCATTTACAAATAAGTTCTTTGTTAAAAAAATAATTTTGTATACAAGCTTTTTTTGAGTGACTGTACTTTTTGTTGATTGTACTTGAAATGTCATCCAATATACTAATGTATACCAAATATCAAGTCAATCCAACCACTGGAAGTGGGTGAAATTCGACCTGCAAGATTCCACCCGAACAAACATACATACATACATTGCAAGTTAAATCCTCCTCCTTGTAAAATAGGTACTTTGCTGAGGTAGAACCAGTGTACGAAAGAAACAATTAAAAAATAACATTAGCAATTCTATAAGACATTCAAGCGATTTATTAAGCATGTACCATACCTGCATAAGTTTGTACTAGTACTTGCATTAAGCTTGCAATATGTTTCCTGAACAATATAAATTCCGATCATAGCATACATTTTTCGACTTTTTTATCTTATTTGAGACTTATGTCTGCAATGATTGGTTATTAAATAATTAAATCTTATATCTTGTAGCAAATATAAAATAAAAACCTGCCAAGAGTCTAAGTCTGACTCAAGTATCGAGGGTTCCGTTCCGACCTACCTTCGACTATATTTTTTTGATTTGGGCCATAGCTGTGGAAAAAATTCGCACCGCATAACTAAAGTTTATGAAGGAATTTTAATTATTCCAAAAAAATCTGTGGTAGTTAGAAGCTTCGGTCTATTTTTACTGTAATATTTTGTAATTATTTCTGATTTTTGACTTTGCGAACTTCGGAGATTAGGGGGGAATGTTTTTTAATTTTTTCAGCATAAGTCAAAAACTACGCAACATAAATGAAAATAAAAATCTTTTTTTAATGTAAAAAAGGTCACACATTAGATGTAGCCTCACTTTGAAATTTTCGTCCTCCATTTCGACCTCTTTTGCAAAGAAACTAAAAATAGTTTTTCGTTTGCAATAAGATAAGGCAAGCAATACTTAGTATTTCAAATTTCAAATCAATAGCATGAGTGGTTGCTGAAATATAGTGCTGGACAGATGAACAGACGGACGGAGTGGCACCATAAGGGTTCTTTTTTACCTTTTCGGTTCGGTACCCTAAAAAGGCTCAGTTAAGTCCTTGGGACTTCGAAACTGGTATAATATTAATTTACAGGTCAGTAGGCATATCAAATTCATACTTTTGAAAGAAAATCGCCATGTTACCGCGTAATAGTTATGATGTGTATACAATTATTTGTTTGTGTATGTATATTACTGCTGTCAAATAAATGCCATTCTATTCTATTCTAAATAAGTAGGTACCAACCTGGATTATGGATATTTTCATCAACCAGTTACCTAATGCTTAGAAGATTCCTAACGCAGTTCAAAATGATAGCTTTTCATAGTACAATTTATAAATTTTGACATTTGTTAAAAAAAAAACTAAGTAAGTTTGGTTGGTCAACTTGGGCAATTCTCTATTTACATAAATCAAGTCAATTCGATAATGCTTGCATGTCCATAATGCTTCTAATATTATATTATACCGTAAATATATAAATATACAGGGTGTACTTTTGGTCGGCGACAAGCTACCCAGGAGTGGTAGTACAAAAAATACATTTCCCAAAAATGGACTTAATTCCATGAAATACTGTAAATGCGTTGAGAAATACCATATTTAATTTGAAATAAAATTACCGCAAAGTATGGTCACTCGGCACGTGCACAGACTAGAGCTAGGCGCAAGCCGCCATCGTCCCACCCCTTTACTCCCTCGCACTCCCGTTGAGTATTACGTCTACACTTTAGCTTATTACATGATTTTCCAATTTTTTTTTTTTTTAAATAATGTTTTTTTTTATATTTTTTAGCACCTAGCACATTTGTATTATTGACCCTGAGTCGCTCGTCACTGACCAAAACAACGACCTGTATATATAGCTTTTTCCGCCAACGCGTCAGCTTGGGATAGCCAAAGAGGAAACGCTGCCAGCCTTCTGGGAACCTTGCCGTTAATCGGAAGCAGCGGCAGGCTTGAGGAAATTTTCTATATATAGATTATATATAAAGATATATTAATTTACCGTAAATTGAGTAAACATATTGATATTGAGTAAATCATTGCCATTGTTCAGGAAGGGATTTTGGAAGCAGACGACATTGAAACAAATAAAACAGATGACGATCTTTTGAAATTTAAATCGATGAGACAACATTTCAATCAGTGAAAAAGTGAGACGCATATTTCACGAAATCAATCGATATTTGACGATACAGGAATCAGCCTCAATCTTTTTAGTATACTTCCTCATATGAATGGGTACTCATTGGCGATAGCGATCCACATTGTAGTAGGTGTAAACGTATCAACGTGTCAACGTATTGCCGTCCTTTATAATTTAAGGTCGTCAGTTGATCACGTTCAACAATATTCTGAAGCCGGTCATCTATTGTTGCATGCTAATATGTCGTAATATAATTGACGTAATTAAAAAATAAAAGAGTTTATATGTGTTAAATTTCTTCACGTTTTACATGAACTAGGTGTCCACGGCCATGACCAACACAAACGGCTCGCCATTGACACACAAGTAAATGACCTTATACATAACATCAATATACCTACTCGTATGATTAACTGTGCTTTTTGTATAACAATCATTACGTGATAAAAAACACTCTTAGAATGTTGTATTGTGTTGTTCTGCCACATATTAGTTTTTTTTTAGTTCAATTAATTTTCATTATTACGGACTTAGATTATTTAATTTCATAGACTATTATTAGTATATATTACTCGTTAACTTGTTAAGCTAGGCTTTAGTTGTGATAGTTTTCTTTTTAACTTCGTTATACATCCCAACTTTAGGTGTAGGGGAGGTACCTACCAAAACCTTTTTTTCATGATTATATTTTACTACTTTGTCGGCGTAATTAATATATATAAACATGCCAAATAATATATTTCTACTGATAAGAGTCTCTGAGCTAAGTCGCGGACAGATAGACGGACAGAACGGTGCGGCAATACAGATACGGCGAAACTATAAGGATTCCTTGTAAATTACGGAACCCTAAAAACAGAACCAATAAGAAACTTGTTTGCGCAGCTCTAAGGATTTCTGAAAAACTGTTTTTTTTTTTCATAAACAGATAACATTTTAGTAATCAACACAATAAAACCTACCTTTAAACATTGATTTTGAATTAAAAGTACGAGTACAATACCTATACGAGTAATATAATAACTTTCACTGTAGGTCACAAAAAAAAACTGCTGCTACATACATTTTGGTCAAGTTGATGAATTTAATAGTATATAGATATATTTTTATTTCCTATTTTGCTCTCACCGTGAAAGTTACTTACTGTTTACTTGATGAGTAGGCTTTATCCATAGAGATCCAAATGTCATATAGATATATCGTACAGTAGTGATTTACTGTGAAAAAAAATCGATAAGAGTTCCTTGTCATTTGTTCTCGGTAAAAGTATATTGATAATAAACGAGAAATTGGCATTCATTATATGTATTTAGTCATTAAAACTATGAACGTGCAGTTCGTGTCAAGGCAGCGTTGATCATACCCGTGTCACGGTTCATTATCTGTACAATCTCTCTATTAATATTCTATCTCTGTGGTTTTATCCCTGAGACGGGGCACACTATTACACTGATTTAGTTACAAAGCGATTATGAATAAGGGGGTAATTATATATAATTATAAATAAAATAAGGTAAAAGCGTAATCCACAGACTTAAATTATAATCGTTCTCTATTCAGTATACAATTGCGTATGTAATATAAATGTATGTGCCAATAGCATTTATATTTTGGTACACGTCGATTTGTCATATTTTTTTTGTTTTCATATCTCTTTATCAATTTATACCGAGTTTCAAGATATCATACAAAAAACCCCTTTTTCCTAAAACCCCATCTCAGTGGACGTTAAAATAACCTGTGTGCAAAATGTCAAGTTTGTGGCCCTGGCGGTTAGTCAGAATCAGTCAGTCAGGACAACGAATTATATATGTATACATAGATAACCTATACCCTCACGGTTTTACCCGCGGCCTGGAATGTTATATTTTATCGGGATTAAAAATATCATTCACACACGCCTTTCTAAAACCACACTAAGCAGAGCTTGTACATTCGAAACCAGATAACATATACTGCACTTACTACATTTATAATAATAATATAGCGTAATAGGTAGGGGTCTTACCAACTACGCCAACTAATATGCAAACAACAGAAAAAAAGTAGAGCAATATTTAGTAAATAAATTGTCATGTAGAGGTACGTTACGTAGTGACATTGGGACCACCCTGGCTATGGCTAGTAACTATTTAGTAATCTGTGATATGGCGTCGAATGAAACGTCTTTTGACTATCTCTTATGAATTGACGCCATCAACAAATTAATCACCACTGAAGCACGATCATCTAGTTTCCAAACGGGAACTCTACCGCTTACGCGCTATTAAAAAAAATGACCAAAAAATATTTAAAAATGTAACCTTGCTGAGTTTCTTGCCGGATTCTTCTCAGTTGAAGGCCGAGTTCCGAACCGGTGGTAACTTCAGTAAATGTGACCTTCATAAGTGCCCTTCTGGGGCCTAAATTGAATAAATGGCTTTGACTTATCTTTGGTGGTCTTCGTCATGCAATGAGAGCCCACGAATGGTGCATCGTCGTATCATATACCTAAGTACCTACGGAATTATATCTATTGTTTTAAATACGAGTAGGTATATTCTTTTTGATCTAACTTAAAGTTACGCTACAAAAAGTTACTTACCACGTGGATGGAGCCACGGGCTTTAGAGTAATAAACTAATAAATAAAGTTCTTTGTTTAGCCACAAAAAATATAGCTATTATTTATCATTGAAGACGAATGGAAGAACGGACAAACAGATGGATACGAGAGTCAACGTCCTTCCTAGGAGGGCAATAAAAAAATAAAAAAGTTGATGTTTATAGCGAACCATAGGGTGGAGAACCATACAAAAATTTATGATTTTCCATAACATTCAGAAATTGTATAATATTTTTATAAACTCATTCACAGCACAGAAACATGGTCGGCACATAAAATCGAAAATAAAAATTTTAATATTTTTGACTTTATTTAGCGATTCCATTTTTATTCACAAAACTATGTAGATCCTGAAAATGCGTCTATAGAAAATAAATAGTAGGTATTTACAATTGCACTTTCATAATTCAGTCAAAAGTTTTTGGCAATAACAATAACTCTGTATATCCGCCACTATGCGAATTAAAAAAAAAGTACTTAAATATGTATCTTCCCTCTGATACATATACTTATTTCAATATGAATAAAAACACAGCTTTATGACTTAAAAAATATTTGCAAAAAAAGGACCATGGTATTTTTGATCGAATACAAACATAAACATTTAGCACTCAACATTTTTACAACAGTAGCACGATTTACCTTTTGACGTGAATGCGAGTACAAAGAACGAGGCATCGAATACAATGTGTTTTTTTTGTTCCAGGTGATTCGCAAGTTGCGTACTTATACATGATACGCAAATTCAATTTTACTGAAGTGGAATACAGCATTTATGGCACCATCAATATCGTCCTCGGACTCTTTGGTAAGTTCATTAGTGATAATTCTTAGAACTGTAGCTTGATTTATTATGAGAGGCCATTCGCATTTTTACCGATCTTTATTTCTACCATGAGCTATTATTTCTACGTATAGAGAAGCTATCATAAGCAAAGATTATGTCCTATTTTTTTATTGTCAACTAAAGTTCTCTTTAGCGCTGAAACAATGATTAGTCGTCTAAGCAGACAATACGCTTTTGGAGTATTTTTCTCGCAAACACCTTGATTTTCACGGCGCTTACGCGTCTCGTTAAGAGTGCGTACCAAGCCAGAAAAATATCGCAATGTCAGATGAAACAAACTTATGTCTAATCTTCGCGTGGAGATGAGATGGAGATAGCGTGTTTCGCGGCACAAAAATGAACGAAGCGCTTCTTATCTAAATAACTCGTAAAGTATAGAATATTTTAAAAAATCGTTAGTAGCAGCCCTAGGTCATATGTTAGTGATATTATTTATCGAATTTTTGTCTTAATTAGATACACCATGAACGAATAAAACCGAAAATTCATTATTATTAGAGGTGGCTTTGTGATTTTTTTCTATCGAGGAAATTTCATTCCATTATGTTTTTGCTCAGGCAGAACCCTCGCGTATATAATGAAAATACCCATATAAAAATATTTTTTCATTTAAATACTATTTACTTGGGTAAATTTCAATTCTAAGATTGTTATTTTGCTTTATACGCAGCCTTAATCATTCTACAACAACAAGTGTGGCCGGATGGCCTCACTTGAACGAAACATAGTTGTGATGTGTGGCGTCTTCTCTAGACGTAAATTATATATTTGACATTATATTTGAATATTTTTGTGAATCCGTGTTAATTTAATTATTGTAATGAATTTATTAATTATTTGTTATTATTTTACCTTCAAACTGAATTATTTTATATGTTACTAGCTTTATAGCCCGCGACTTCGTCCGCGTAGATTATTTCATTTTTCTAGATATGAATCATTGTAACAATATAGAGCTTTGTTCATGGCTATTGTCCGCCACTACTTGTGATATTGACAATAGTTCAGGTAGATTAAGAGCTCATATGCGAGGATGCCACATAAAACTGAAACAGTCCTGCCGCAAATCAACTCTAGCAAATTTCAGAGTTTTTCCCTGTGACTACAAACCTTAATAAGGAACTGTTATCTTTTAAATTCAAACGGAAGGTGATTTGGGATCAATAGTATACGTGGCAAGAAGACTGTTTCTCCTCTAGCAGAACCAGTAAATATTTAGACCTCAATAACATTGCGGCGGAGAGCTGTTACTTGTAGTCAAGTTCCACAGCATAATTTTGGAGGCCTTATCTCTTTTTCCCTCATGTCTGAGGATCGTGATCAACTCGGGTTTGCTTCTAGAGCGAATGATCTGCCTCCACTGGTTTCTGTCTTCTGGTTTCTGTAAAACTTGGAGGACGATGAGACTTTTACTTGATCGGACCATCTTGTTGGTGAACGACCACGTAGTCGTTTTCCTTCCGTGTTCCCAACTATGATCAGAGATCCAAACTTTCATCGCCTTTGCGCACCATGTGGCCGAAATACGAAAAAATACGTTGGTGGCATATGGTGGACAATCGTGTTTTAATTTGGAGCTGCGATAGGATTGATGCATTGTTGCGTTTAGCGGTCCAAGGTACTTCCAACATCCGTCTCCAGCACCACATCTCGAATGCATCAATCCTTTTTCTTTCTCGGGCCAGTATAGTCCACGCTTCCACTCCATACATGAAAATGAGGAATACCAATGCTCGTATTAACCGGATTTTTGTTCCTCTCTTTTTCCTGATGTTGTTTAGGCGAGTCATTTCAATACGCCAATACCATAAGCCGAAATAATAAATTGTAAAATTTTCACTCCGAAAATAAAGAACTTCATATACTAAATTTAATCCCCCTTTTCACTCCTTAAGGGTTCAAATTCCAACAACACCGATATTCGTTGCGTTAGTTTATAACCATAAGCTTAAATAATAAATTTAGTGTACTTCCATACACAACTTCATCCCCCTTTTCCTCCCTTCGGTGGTGGAATTATTACAAACGCTGAGATAACTATATATTAATTTTCAATCGTCAGCCTAAACATAGAAATTGAAGATCCTAACTTCAATACTGACGGACTTGCATACAAACTTTCATCCCTTATTTTACCCCCTTAGGGGTGGAATTTCTAAAAATCCTTCCTTAGTGGATGCCTACACCGTATAATAATATATTTAGTGAAGTTTACTTTGAAATTGAAGGACTTGCATACACAACTTCATCCCCCTTTTCCTCCCTTCGGTGGTGGAATTATCACAAACGCTGAGATAACTATATATTAATTTTCAATCGTCAGCCTAAACACAAAATTTGAAGATCCTAACTTCAAAACTGACGAACTTGCATACAAACTTCCATCCCTTATTTTACCCCCTTAGGGGTGGAATTTCCAAAAATCCTTCCTTAGTGGATGCCTACACCATATAATAATACATTTAGTGAAGTTTACTTTGAAATTGAAGGACTTGCATACCCAACTTCATCCCCCTTTTCCTCCCTTCGGTGGTGGAATTATCACAAACGCTGAAATAACTACACATTAATTTTCAATCGTCAGCCTAAACACAAAATTTGAAGATCCTAACTTCAATACTGACGGACTTGCATACAAACTGTCATCCCCTATTTTACCCTCTTAGGGGTGGAATTTCCAAAAATCCTTCCTTAGTGGATGCCTCCACTGTATAAGGTATCTTTGTGCAAAATTTCAAATCTCTAGGTCCAGCGGTTTGGGCTGTGGGCTGATATATCAACAATCAGTTTATCATTTTATATATTAAGATATCACTTGTACGCCTTGCAAGGCAAAACATTTTTTTTTTATTTACCAACATTGTATTGTAGCTATGTTTACAAGAAATAAATTGAATTGAATTGAATTGAGTAGTAATAATAGCTCAATGTATATAGGCCTGTATTTAAATACAATATCACCATGGTAAGTGATGATATAGCAAAAAGTTGTAAGGGAAGTGCAGTCTGCAGTATTTTCTATTAAAATAAATAAAATGATGAAACTTAAGAAGATAATAATACTACGTTGCTTCTAAGAATAACGTGCTAGACTTTATAATTTACAAATAACCTGCTTTGGTATTCTGAAACGTTTTTGACAGCAACCGACGACGACTCCGTTGTGACGGTTAGTCCGGGAGGTAGCGTTGCAAACACAAAAGTCATAGTAAGCCGGCTGACGTTGAAATGTATAGTTGATCTTATATGACTAATAAGTGAACCGACCGTCTGCTCAAGTAAGTGCTCAAGTCTTCTACATCCGTCATCAGCCACTCCCAGTAAAAAAAAAGACATAGTACGCCGGCTCAAACTTGTTTCATAAGTATTTGACATAATACTGAGCTGAAAAAAATCGTCTGCTGCATGGTGGAGGGGGGAACACGCGTCAGCTGCTCGCATGAATTTGTAAAAAAAAAAGTTTACCCCTGCCGTAACCTTCCAATCCTAAACCCACCGCGGGTGCATCGCTGATGCGTGGTTCACATATTAGTCATTCAAGATCTATTGAAAAAGATGGCCATCGATCGGCGTATTAATACTACCTAAAATGCATCAGTACCTCCCGGACTATTGCATGTCGAAACAATTGAATACTTGAATAGGTCAAAAGAATTAAAATGGGCTGGAAGGTGTATTGTAAACATCAACTACGCTCTGCGAGTGGATTTCATTTATTTTAATGATCTGAGTCGTAATCCCAAGCTAAGCAAACTTATGATATGGAAACTAGATAAAGGCTAATTTTATTTCATATTTTAGTAAAACTTTAATGTACTGAATATACCAATTTTAAAGGTTTAATATGAAGGCTATTCATTGGTTTAACTTTATCTTAATATTACGACTTAAACTTCACAAAAAGAAAGCTAGATATAGCGCCCATATTTTGAAAATATTGAAACAATTAACATTTTTTCACGAATAATGTTTAATAACATACTCGTATGTAAGTACATACTACTAAATTGACGAGGTATTTTTTTATAAGGAATAATAAAAATAAGCCAGATATCAAAGACTTCTATATAGAATTTAGAAGAATTTTAGCATTTCCAGTAAATAAAAATGCATTGACTTTGTAGTGCTGTGCACAATTTAATCAATGTTTATTTCAACAAGAATAGTTAAAGAATTACTCGCCAAAAGTCTCAACTGTTGAGCTTGACGACGTTTTTCCAAGATATCTTCATCATTGGCTGATTTAAGGATGCCCATAATATGACTTATCCGAGCTGCAGATATCTGAAATATGTATACCAACTCTGTAACCACTATAAAATTAGTATCATCATCATATTCTGTCACGAGATGTCCTCTGCTGAACTGGGCCTTTGTTTTTGACTGATTTCGACAAAGAACAGTCTTGGATTTATAATAAATAATTTGTAATAAAACATACTTACTTCAAATATCATAACATTACACAGAAACTATCATAAATTAAAGTGATCCACAAAGTGACAGGTTTTTTTTTATAATGGATACATAATACGACCTTAATAGGAGCTTCCTAAAATTAAACATTAATTAATTGACCAATTGAAAAATGTAGCACCGCACTACGAATGTATAGAGAATAGACCGCGACGACGGACGTCGTCGTCGTCAGCTGTCAAAAAAGAACAGAATTGCACTACTGTTGATCTAACGACGATATTTTGAAATGTCAATGCACTTTTGGGACATATTTTATATCAATTATAGATGACATTTAAACAGATTTCCATTTAAATTTGTTATTTTGCATGCTATTCTATTTACTAAAATTTATAGATCTATCAAATACTAAAAATACCACTAATAGACATTTCTGGCGAATTTTATAAATCTGCTAGATTAAAATTTTAAAAAAAGATGGATGAAATCGATAAAATCGTTCTCAAGTTATACACCGTGACTTTTTATTCGTCTTAGAATTGCAGGCCACATAATGTACCCAATGAATAGGTATTAATTATTTAAAAAAAAACTTTTTTTGAACATTTGTATCATTAAAAAAAAGTGGGCTGCGTTTCTAAGACGAATAAAAAGTCACGGGGTATATATAGATTAATTTAATTTCTTTTTAGTTTAGTATCATTTGAACATGCTTGGTTTACTTAGTCGTTATGACGTCATACTGTAATTGTTCTAATGAGTTTATTGACCTCTACCTAAAACTGACATTATCAAGGAGGTAATGTTAATTTTTATATGCATGAACTAGATCTTTTCTTGGCAAAGGCGTACAAAATATATTTAAACTCTGCAAACCATTAGCGATTTCCCTGATATTGCAAATGGCATCCATTTAACATTATGTGGACGGTCTATGTTTTGATATTGTGACTGGGAAATACGTTTAATCATTATATTTAATTTCACAAGGACATTTCCTGTTGTGACTAAACAACAAAGGCTCTTTGCATAACATATTGATATGCAAAATGAAACCCTAATAAACACAAAACTTTTAATTTTGCTGAAGGAATTATACGACATTTTATTAGGATTCGTAATCACTAAATGCTGGGATCGTTTCTTAAACTTATTAAGTCGTATGCAAATGAACCTGGTATGCAATCTTAAAAAGTTCATTCACATGTCTTTAAATTGCAAGTTTATAAGTTGGTATACATAAAATAAAGCTAACTTTTCGATCGTTTATTAAATGATCGTTTAATAACGATATAATATTTAAACGACAACGCGTTTAATAAGAATATAATATTAAGATTTTAACGGTCTCGGAAAAATATGAACTAAACAAAATTGAGGGCTTTTGACGATAAATAAACTTTAAGGAATTATACTTTCACACAAATTGAATATTTGTTCACATTTATTATTTTTTGAACTGAGTTTGGGGGTAGGTATGTCTTATCTTTAGTAGGTATAAAACGTACTCTTTTTCCACTTTTAAAACTCGTCAGAATGTTTGTTAACAAAACCTCCATGTATACCTAAAGTTGGTTGCACTTTGTTTTTGTTACGTGTATACAATGCCGGATTTAGGGGTGTGGAGGCACAATAAGTAAATAATCTTTAAATTAAAGCCTCTCATGCAAATTCCGAGCTTTTTTCAACGATAATCATTGATGATTTCGCTGAAATCCAGCTCCCGCAGTAAATCACATTCAATGCTAAGTAGGGATAACTTTGATAGATGGGTTTGTCCCATCGTAGTTCGTAGCCTATTTTTTATAAAATTTTATAAATCGTCTTTGTAACTTATGTGTACAAGAGGGCCCTTGTGGAGGCCCCGGGCAGTTGCCCCGATTGCCCTCCCTTAAATTCGGCCCTGCGTGTATATAGCCCTAATTTCTGCATATTGTGTGTTAATGCAGGCATGAAATGTTGTTGTACCCAATATTCATAATATCGTGCTCAGTCAGCCGTAGTAAAGCCTGTAACTAGTACGTAAGTTACTAAGGTCATTCATTATGTATAAATTGTTGTTTGAATCCCAAAGTACTAACTGAAGTCGACGCAATTCTATTAATTCTTAGGAAAATGTTTAATCTTCTTTTTTAGGCTTCCGAGCCAAATTAATAAATTTATGCGGACCGTTTTTTACAGTTACGGCTCTGGGCCTGGCACATCCTGAATAATTATATGTATATTATCATACAATATGTCAAAGGGAGGTCGGGACCGGAAATCTCGGTGCGCGAGTCAGACTCAAACTCTTAGTTTACATTTTTATTAATGGGGTTATGGTGTCAGTAATTTAAACTAGACGATTACTTATAGCATTTGAGGACTGAATAGACTACAGAAGTATTTTAGCTAGTCCACGTTTAAGTCACAATAATTTATGTGTAAGTATTTGTGTAAGTTGTGTAATAAAGTGTTCATCAACTTTGTTATCTTAATGAAATATGAATAGGCATATCTTTTCATCCCATGGTCGGTACATAATGATTTTATTTAAAATTATAGTATTTTAAAAACTATTTTTGATGAACATGCATGAGGATGATGTAGGTAATCAACGAGTTTGTAAAATAACTTATATTTACGTTCAAAGGTAGGTACCTACTTAGGTCAGCTTTTTAACCGAAAGGTGACCTAAATATATTATAAGACCCCAATGTATTTGGTACCAAATAAAAATCCCTAATTTAGTATCATATTTATTGATGTCACAGGAGAATATATTATAGTCCGAAGAAAAAGTTACTTGCAGCTTTTCATAATTATGATCTCGAGGGATATGTCCCAACTATTTGGGGATAGTGTCAAGCTTAATATTATGTTCTTTTCTTTCTGATTTGTTAACTGTTTCTCTGTATTTGGATTACGTAAGTTTTTTGCAATGAAATTCAGATTGAAATAACCTCTAAATCAGTAGAAATATTACAAAATTGGAAATGGTTCCATTTCTAATGAACCACTGTTTGTATTTGCAGTTATCAGAACGTAAAAAAGTTATTAGAAAATCGCTATATTGAACCGATTTCAATTCGAAAATGATTGAAATTTAGTTACGTAATCGCCCCCCCCTGGTGCACAATAAAGAGATTATTTATCTATCTATCTCATTGTTATGCTTTGTAACTGTTACCTAACCTAGATAATAGTTGGGTTACATTTTATCCCTTAAGTTTAGATAAAATATCGTTGTCTTTGTCAATTTCTTGTTCAATAGGTATATGAGTAGGTACCTAAAGATTTTTTACCGTCATATGCGGTATATATTTTTATTTATATCTTGAAGTACGTAATTACTGTTTAAAGAAAAATCTATACTATAACATAATGTATTCTTGAACCGGTGACGCTACCCTGACTACCATGCCACAGGTCGAGGGTTCGAATCCCTTCCATGACAAAAATTTTGTGTATCTTCATGAACATAATATAATTTTCATCCGAGTCTGAGTGTAATATTACCTATTTAGATAGTTTTTCGTACCTATTTAGTACAAAATTTGTCTGGTTCTTACAGTACAGGCTCTGGGATATGGGATCTGATAGTGTGAAGAATAATGCGCTAGGATAATAAATGTATTTATCCAACTATACCCGCGTTCCCGGAATAAAAATCATTTTTTATATCCATATCAGCTTCTCATAAAGATTGCTTGTTGCCATAGAGATAGAATATTAATAGAGCGACTATACCAGAGTAATGTGCCGTGCACGGGTATGTGTTGCCTTGAAACGAACTGTGCGTTTATGTTTGTACGGCGATTTCTCGTTTTTTTATCGATACTTTCACCGAGAACAAATTTTAATGCCAAGGAACTCATATCGTTGTTGTTTTCTAAAAGTAAATCACGGGTACGGGTACGATATATCTATGAATGCATTTATATGGAAACTGTTCTAAAAAACTACGACGAAATTGAAACTTTTATGAAGGTTGTATCTTAAATTATGTTACATATATACATACCTACATACATGTTCGTATACACAAATACATGTTAACATCAGCATTCATATACACACACACACCCCCCACAAACACATGCACACTCCCCACTTCACACACACACACACACATACATCCCCAAACAGCATTCAATTAATTTATTGTAATAAGATCATGTAAATTGCTTATTTTTTATTATTTTTTTATTTCTTTATATTTTTACTTAATCTCAGTGGCGTGCATTGGTTTTCGGAGGAGGTAGGCAATCAAGTACTAGGAGAGTTTTGTTGTATATTATTGGTGGTATTTTATCCAATAAAGATCAATCCACGTGAAATGAATTATGTGTATCGTGATTTTACAAGTTGTCTCAAAAAGTTCGTAAGAAGTTTTAGTACAGTGACCACCATTTTACTAAAACACGATTGAACGATGACAGATAATGCGGACTATGTAAAAGTTAATGTGTGGACTATATGAAAGTGATATTATAAATAAAATGTATGCGACTGAAGGACTTTGTGTCCATGGTCATGAACAAATATTTAAAAAAAAGCCAAACTAGGGTTTCCAGCCTCGGTTGAACCATCAATTTCTTAATCAATATTCGATATTTTAAATCCTCTTTGGAGATACGGATCGATCTTAAGATCGCCACGAAATTAAAAGATCGGAAATTGATTTTAACGAGACCATAATATTCCATTTCGAATTTTCGAATCGATTATTTTTTGCAGTATTATGTTAAATATTAAAGTTTTTTTGAATAAATTAGCACAAGTTACTCTCTTTCTCTCTCATTAATGCCGAAATCGATGGGAGGGCGTCTAAATCGTTGTTTTTCTAAAAAATTCGACAGTGTAAGTTTAATCGAATAACGATATTCGTTTAATTATTATTAGTGACCTAATAAATAGTTCATTTATAAAAATATTTTTTGCTACTAATTAACTAAGAAATATATTTTATATCATAATATAATATAAAATCTAAATATTGATTTTTTAAGGATCGACCTTGTATATATTTTTTTTAATCGATAGCAGTCACTTCGATTTGAACCTATCGATAATAAATTTTGTCAAAGTACGGTAACCCTATGCAATGCCAGCCAAACCATAAACAAAATAATACAAATAAATTGCGAAGTTATATTTGAGTTGCTCTAACGTTGGTAAACTGTAGTTTTTTTAATTTGGCTGGGTTACTAGTGTCACAACAGAGTAGGTATGGTTACTTTTGGTCCATAAATCGCGAATGTCAAATGTCAGTGTGCTACGCATAGTAAAAACGTGATTTATGCTTTCGTCGTATTATCCTAAAGAAGTGTGTGTGCGTGTATGCATATGCCGAAATCGTTTTAGTGTGCGTGAATTTGTTACACGAACTCGCGAGTGCCTGCGCGGCAAAGTTTGAAATTTTGCATTGAATGTTAGGTTAGAATTTTTATTTAAAATGATTATGTAGTTTAATTGAATCAATATATCATATTATTGAATCTTATGAGGTAAGCATTGCTTATTTGCCTATATGGAATGCACGCCACTGCTTAATCTGTACTTACCTGCTTCATGGAAGAGCGGGGCCTCCTAACACAGGTATTTTTTTACTTAAAAGGAGTGCTCCAGCCATTGTATTTTTAGATTAAGTTTCAAGTTAGTGAAATAAATGATTTATTATTATTATTATTATGTTCACACTTTATTAATTATTACTACTCTATGGTAGTTCCATTTATACAAAAGGCAACAGATAAACTCACTTTCGCATATATAATAGTACATTATGATACATGTGTGCAAAGTTGGTTATTACACTCGAACCGGTATTAAGCGCGTGAGCCGCAAGCCAACGCGATAAGGGAGCCGAGAGTAATGATCAATGCACACGCATGTTATACGACGTTTTTAACACACTTGTGAGGAAAAAAGCAGACTTGTATTTTTTTATGTAGATTTTTTGATAATAATCAACCACACACGTTAACAAATATGGCGCGCAAGTTTTTTTTTTGACAACGCAAAGCTGTCAAATTGTTTTAGCCGGTTCACATATCACTTGCACTGAGGTACAAACTTAACATAATCGAGATAATACCTGCCATAAAACTGTGCGGTAAAGTAAAAAGCACTAGTGCGTAATAAGCTACATTAATACTTAAAACGGTGCAATAAATGTCACTTTACGAGCAAGTGTATAGTAAAACTTATTATTATTAAAATAAAGCTTATTATCACAATATTAGTATGATATTAATTTTCGATGTTATAATAACGACTTTTATTTTGAATTATCACATTTTTCTCAAATTGGAATAAATGTATTAAATTTCATTTCATTTAGATAAAATGCAATTTAATACAATAGTTATCTGGTTTCTATAGTATAAAACTTTGCTTTCATCTGTCATCTGATCCCAAACTAAGCAGAGCTTTGTACTATAGAAACCAGATAACTGATATAATATATACTATTTTTTGTGTGTAATTTTGTGTGTTTAGTCACAGAGGATTATATTATACAGAGCAACAGCTCCCTACAAACGTCTATTATATTAGCCTATTCTTGTAGGGCTGTCACACTAGGAAATAAATTTAATTAGAAAGCTGGGTATTTTTTTTAATAATTATAAATTATAAGTATAATTTATTGAGGTGCGTCTACGCTAGGCAAGCCGAGCCTAACCGCTTTGCACGTTACATCGCGGCGTCAAGTTTAGACTTACAACGAGCCTAGTCTTACGACACGCTCGCCCAAACTCGTGGAATTTGCTAGTTCCCAATTTCCCATTGAAGAATTCCACTACCCAAACTCCAAAACTACTACAATTAGGCGTTATAATACCAAGATGACACAAATAATAGCGTTTTGATCACACTAATATGAACTCTTACTCGAAAGTAATGAGGGCAAATTTGTATTAGATTTTTTTTAACATTGAATAAATTATATTGAATTAGAATGAAATTCCTTTATTGCACATATGAATGTTATTATTAACGTTTTATATAATGTCCAACTGTACCTAATTAATGATTAAACGAACTTACCTGAAGTGAAGTTCTATCAGAATTATACGAGTTGCTTCGTCCGAAGAGATTAGATACATAAATTTGTAGTACCACGTCTAGGAATCGCCAATCTACCACTAAGTTGAAAGCAGAGTGAAACTGCTTCTATATTTTTTTTTTTTTTTTTTTTTGTGGGTATTTTGATATCTGCCTCCTGCCGCCCGGACTGACCGACACTCATTTAGTTGAAAGCCTGCAATCTTAATATTTCACTTTATATGGGGGTTATAGGGCTGGGAGGGAGCTAATCTCTTCGGACGAAGCAACTCGTATAATTCTGATAGAACTTCACTTCAGGTAAGTTCGTTTAATCATTAATTATACTTCATTGCTTCGTCCTCGAGATTAGATACATAAATTTGTAGATTTTGAAAGATAGTGAAATATTAAAACACTAATAATATTTTATTTTTGACCCGACTGACCCGAAAAGAGGGTTATGTTTTTGATATTAGTAATCATCAAAAAATAAATGTACTTATGTAATTATTCGTATAGGTACTTATATAATTTGTAATTTTTGTGATGTAACAACAATGTTTTTGCCATTTAACAAAATTAAACTAATTAGAGACTTTATAAGAAATTATGGTTTCATCAACCATAGTAAATTAAACTATTTATAGGTATAGTTGAAATAAAAAAACACAATGATTTTATAATTGAAATCAGTTTCTGCGTTTAAGATTGTGAAAGCTAACTGAAAGCGATCTGATTGATTACACTGAACATCTCTTCGATAAAATTTTGCGAAGACAGTAGAATTTTGCCACATTTTCCAGCAGTATTTCTGGTTGTATTTATATTGACACCAGTAGTGCAATTCTGTTCTTTTTTTGACAGCTGACGACGACGACGCATGACGTCATTCCGTCGAAGCGGTCTATTCTCTATACATTCGTAGTGCGGTGCTACATTTTTCAATTGGTCAATTAATTAATATTTAATTTTAGGAAGCTCCTATTAAGGTCGTATTATGTATCCATTATAAAAAAAAACCTGTCACTTTGTGGATCACTTTCATTTATGATAGTTTCTGTGTAAAGTTATGATATTTAAAGTAAGTATGTTTTATTATAAATCCAAGACTGTTCTTTGTCGAAATCAATGGAGAACAAAGGCCATATTCAGCAGAGGACATCTCGTGACAGAATATGATGATGATACTAATTTTATAGTGGTTATAGAGTTGATATACATATTTCAGATGTCTGCAGCTCGGATAAGTCATATTATGGCCATCCTTAAATCAGCCAATGATGAAGATATCTTGGAAAAACGTCGTCAAGCTCAACAGTTGAGACTTTTGGCGAGTAATTCTTTTTACTATTCTCGTTGAAATAAACATTGATTAAATTGTGCCCAGCACTATAAAAGTCAATGCATTTTTATTTACTGGAAATGCTAAAATTCTTACAAATTCTATATAGAAGTCTTTGATATCTGGCTTATTTTTATTATTCCTTATACCTCCTAAATACCTCGTCAAATTAGTAGTGTGTACCTACATACGAGTATGTTATTAAACATAATTTGGGAAAAAAAGTTAATTATTTAAATATTTTCAAAATATGGGCGCTATATCTAGTTTCTTTTTGTGAAGTTTATGTCCTAAATATTAAGATAAAGTTAAACTACTGAATAGCCTTCATATTAAACCTTTAAAATTGGTATATTCGGTACATTAAGTTTTACTAAAATATGAAATAAAATTTGCCTTTATCTAGTTTCCATATCATAAGTTTGCTTGGCTTGGGATTACAGCTCAGATGATTAAAATAAATGAAATCCACCCGCAGAGCGCAGTTGATGTTTACAATACACCTTCCAGTCCATTTTAATTCTTTTGACCAATTCAAGTATTCAATTGTTTCGACATGCAATAGTCCGGGAGGTACTGATGCATTTTAGGTAGTATTAATACGCCGATCGATGGCCATCTTTTTCAATAGATCTTGAATGACTAATAAGTGAACCACGTATCAGCGATGCACCCGCGGTGGGTTTAGGATTGGAAGGTTACGGAAGGGGTAAACTTTTTTTAAAAAAAATTCATGCCAGCTGCTGACGTGTGTTCCCCCCTCCACCATGCAGCAGACGATTTTTTTCAGCTCAGTATGATGTTAAATACTTATGAAACAAGTTTGAGCCGGCGTACTATGTCTTTTTTTTACTGGGAGTGGCTGACGACGGATGTGGCAGACTTGAGCACTTACTTGAGCAGATGGTCGGTTCAATTATTAGTCATATAAGATCAACTATACATTTCAACGTCAGCCGGCTTACTATGACTTTTGTGTTTGCAACGCTACCTCCCGGACTAACCGTCACAACGGAATACGTCATGTGTTGTCGTCGGTTGTCGTCAAAAACGTTTCAGAATACCAAAGCAGTTGTATGAGCGACTGCATGTCTGGTGGAGTCAGATCATTATTTATTTATAAGAATTATCTTAAATGGGTAATTTGATTCATTGTATTAGTACAACATATGTAAATAACTTCTTTACACAATAGGTAATCTAAAAAAAAAAATACATTCTTTAAGTATGTATGTGTGAGTTGAGAAGACAGCTAACTAGTATCTAGATAGCGTGTCTTTTATACAACGACTGATTGTATCTGTAAAAATACCGATTTATGTGGTCTCCTAATACGGTTTTTTTTTTTTTTTTTTTTTTTTTAGTTTCTTTAAGGCTTCGTCATTTCAACATATTTTTTATGCTAATAACGCTTCCACCGGAAATTTTTTCGATCGGTCTTTGTAAAATGGAATATACACCAAGGTTGATTCGAACACAGTCGGGATGTTTTAATTAATTCATGTATTTTGATAGATATATTCTGATTATTATTTTGATAGATATATAATGATTATGATATTAACAACTATAATATTTTCTAAATTTATATTACTTTACTTGTCGTCTGTACTCTTTGAGCAATTACCAGCATGAGTAGAGTGACAATCTTTTTAGTTAAATAAGTACTCTAAACTGAAATTGTTATTAGGATACCAATTCGATAAGGAATCTAAACTAATGATGGATCCCAGTGACGTTATACTTGGGAGCTGGAGGGCGAAGTCTATAGAAACTCCTATTCAGGGTCATCAGACCCTACTCTCGATCGTAAGATCAATGACATAGCGGAGCGATGACTGTTGTAATGATTCGTATTGTAATCCGGACTGAAATCACAAGATTACTAAATAGTTACTACGTAACTAAAATACTTAATTCAGTAAGAAAGTTGTACTTCTATAAGAAGGTCACCCAACGCACGTCCTATTGTTTTATCGAACTTTCTGACAGGGAAGTTAATATAATATCAACGTGATATTTGGGTTACTGTTGGAAACAGATAATAACACATTATTAGGCTAAATTGAAATAATTCCAAAAATAGGGGAAACCAGGGTTACGCGGGCCCAAAATAGTTCCATGACCCTCGGCTTGATCTGTTATATTTTTTCTTAAAACTTTAAATGTAACAAAACAAAAGGGAGAATAAACATAATAAGAAAGATCTTTCCTATTTAATGTAAATCTATTCTCTATTCCATGAGAAATATTTTTCGCATTTTTTATTCATACGCGACGCAAAAAGGTCAATATTTGGTTGACTATTGACAAATTACAATCATTTCAAAACAGATCTTTTTACTCCCATTCGGTATCGGAATCAGATTGTCGTGACTGCTATTTCGTTTTCTTTTGAACTTATGTATGAATCGAACACAAGTATTCCGCGAGCTTCACTCACATCACTGCCACTGAGATGTGAAAAAAACTAACCATACGATTGATGTATGTACGAAATAGCAGTGATGTCGATACAAAATCTGTCAATATTGGAAGTCCTTTACTAATATTGTAATCCTAAGAAAACTGCCCTAAGTAATTATTATGTTTTTATTAAATATCGCTTATACTTCAATGAAGTTAACGTGTTTTGGTATTTTTCGGAAAAGCCAAGGTATTGCACACGGTATTTGGAACTATATAGCTCTTTTCGATATTGATTATAAATCGTAGACTCAAAAAAGTTTTCTGTATGTTTGATATTATTTTTGCAATTTTGATAATTTCTAGAAATAATACATTATGTAAATAGATGACAAATAACGTAATGATTTGTGTAAACAAACTACTGGTTCTTAATAATTTTGTAAAATACGAAAGGATATTGAATAGTTACAATTTATCCTCGAACTTGAATTATAAGGCAAAAATGCTTTTTATCCGCTAGCGTGGAAAGAATTTTTATATAATAAATCTGATTTTTACCATTTGGTATTTTGATAAGAAAATAACTAGAGAGAAACTGTCCTTCACATGGTTTACATTGTGATATATCTTCACTACTTAATAATATCAGTGATGAATTTTATTGTACCTTCTGTATTGAAGGGTTTCGGATGCGGATAAGACAGGTGGACTCGGTTCATATGATTGAGAAACCGGTTTGGAAAAAAGGTATCTCATACTTTTGTATTAAAAATATGGCTGCAATAAAGATATTATTATTATTATAACTTTTGACCCATCATAGGTAGTATGACGGGGTTTTTAGTTATCAATCGCCATTTATCATAACAATAAGATAATTGCTCTGCGGAACCTACCGGATTTACCGACGCGGGGCTGGGTAGTGTCACGATCGCGGCGGCGGATGTGATGGCGGCTGCGGCTGCCGTGGGCGGGGTGTGGTCGACTCGAATCTCCTCGCTGCTCCGGCCTGCCTGGCTGCTAGGAGCAGAGGCTTGGGTAGAAGCCAGTTCTTGTTTCTGCGCTGGATTAACCATCCTAATTGGTGCATTTATTTTTATCTCGGCACCAGATTTCGATATTGCTTTTTGCAGCCTTCTTGAAATAGATTCGTTGTGTTGTGAGTCACACATTAGGCGACCAGCTTCGATCAATAATTCTGTATTTGCTTATTCTCCAAAGCCTTGTCTTTTTTAACGAGTATCTCCGATAAGGGCAATTTAATTTTTGGTTTAGGCTTGAATGCGTCGATATTTGTGCAATCCTTGGGAACAAGATGATTTTAAAGTGATGTGCTCCCATCGCACAGCTAACTCATTTCGAATATCCCGTCCATATATTTTATCTTTCGAAGCCATTTCTCCCAATAGATTAAGAATCTCCTCATCTAATTCCGGATCCAGTCTTGTTTCGACGGACAGTTCTGCCTGCGGCAGCGGTGAGTCCGTCACCGTGACTTGTGTAATCGAGGTGGATGTACCTGACTGGAGCTCTTCTACAGTAATAGTTACTAAATGAATTTTAGTTAAAAGTTTATTATTATTTAGATTAAGTTATTATTTAGTATATTTCAAAGTTGGATAATAAATAATTAATATTTGAGATTGATCTGATCGATCAGTAATAATCAGTTATAAATAATAATAATTATATTTTTTTTTTTTTATATTTGTACTCCACTGGCCGCTGGCGGTCTCCTCACCATATACTACGCCCCCCCTTTTTTGCTGGTATCAGAAAACATTTCTAAGCAATAGCTGTCCAGTCTTAATCGCGGTATAAAATATAACAATGACATCAATTGTTATAATAGGACGCGCGTCCCTCGCGAGAAACTACGGGTTAAGGGATTAACTGCGACATCAATAGAATTTGTCCACTAAGTATAGTCATCCTGTAAATACTGTGGTAAAGATGTAAAATTACATAAAACTATCGTAGCTTCTTGTATTTAGACATGAGCGCCGATGTACAATCAGTCGGCGGCGTCGGCGGCGTCGGCGGCGTGACCTCGATATAAAACTTTTACCATACATACCATGAATTTTCGTTTTACAAATACATTTTTTACAAAATAATGTAGCACGCAAATCTCGACAGCCATGGAAAGTAGGATTATTGCTACTATTGATACTGATCGGCGCGCCGATCCGTGCAGATGGGGCGGCGGGCGCGGCGCGCTCATGTCTACTTGTATTACACAAGATGTATTAGCAAGATATTTGCATCTTTCCATTGCTTGGTAAATATCCAACCTACTTAATTGCAGGGCAAGATGAAATAATGAAAGGGCAAGATAAGGCCTACCAAGCGCGTAAAAAGTCTGATTTTGCAACGAGTTTTCAATTTGAAATTACTGTAACTCACCTGTGACTCTTGTTCGACTTGGCTGATGGGGCACTGCCGTGGTCCTAGATGGTAACGCGGCAATAGTTCACAAAAAATTGGCACGTGACTAATACCATCTTTTTCAATCTGATGAATAAAGTGAAGGTAACATTCCTTTGAAATGTACATAATCACTAACAATAACCCATTATTTGGGATTCCAAATGAAATGAAGGTAACATCCCCATAAGATGTACACAACACAGTTTGGAATTTTGACGATATGTCAAAGTGAGATACGGATATAGTCCTTATTAAACTATTCACAATATCTTTAAATAACGTGAAGGTAACATTCCTTTCAAATGTACACAGTCACTAACAAAAAGCCCATTTATTTGGGATTCCAAATGATATGAAGGTAACATTGGAATTTTGACTATATGTCAAAGTTTGATACGGATATAGTCCTTATTAAACTATTCACAATATCTTTAAATAACGTGAAGGTAATATTCCTTTCAAATGTACATAGTCACTATACGCATAAGCCCATTATTTGGGATTCCAAAAGATATGAAAGTAACATCACCATAATATGTACACAACACAATTTTAAATTTGACGATATGTCAAAGTGTGCTCGTATCCTGCGTAGATAATCACTATCGTTTCTGTGACTACGTTTCGGCATCGTTTTTAAACTTTTTTTGCGAAAAACAAAGAATAACGTGGTGATCGACGAGGCACTAAAACGCGAATGAGTGTCGGTCAGTCCGGGCGGCAGGAGGCAGATATCAAAATACCCACAAAAAAAAAAAAAAAAATATATAGAAGCAGTTTCACTCTGCTTTCAACTTAGTGGTAGATTGGCGATTCCTAGACGTGGTACTACAAATTTATGTATCTAATCTCGAGGACGAAGCAATGAAGTATAATCATTATTACAACCATTGTGAACAATGAAAATAATGTCATTATCTTGAAACTTGAAAACCAAAAAATAACAGTGTCTACATTATTATATAATGTACCTAAATTATAACAGTTTAAATACATATAACTATTGTAATATATGCATTAAGTAAAAGATATCTTGAACTTGGCTTGACACGCTACCACGTGTCTAGATGATATGAGTCCAATTTCGCCCACCACTAAAAATATTACACGTACCTACATACCTACCTAGTAAGAAAATTACTTCATTTGGATAAATTATTGGATATATTTATATTCCTCCTGGAATTATTTATAAACGCACTGCAATAAATAATCATTTTGTTTGTAAGTTGTTCTTAAAATTATTAAAAACAAAGTATCGCGGTAATGAGCAGCGAGCGACGACGTACTGCAAGCGATGTAGGTATCGAGGCGTGCCGCTCGGTTGCGAGTCGCCCCCGACTCTCAGACCCTCGGGTTCGCCGGAAACACCCGAAGCGACTTCTCGGCTCTCGTACGTGAACCCGTCGGTGAGCGCTCACGCACACATCGCTGCGCATGTAGTGAAGTACCTACCATTTCGCGTTCTTAGGAGCTGTTTATCTGTATAGTAATCTGTGGTTTAGTGGTATAAAAAAATACATACATAACTAAATCCAGACTCAGGACATACAAACAGGTTCATGCACACAAATGCATGTCCTGTGTGGGAATCGAGCCCACGACCTGCGGCACGATAGGTGGAGTTTTAACCAACTGTGCTAACAGGCCCGTCAAAAGTAAAGTAACACGAAAGCATCTCAAAGTAATATAACACGCGATTCGTCGCATGTCATCAGTATTACATCTTTATCATGATAGGTCAGGGTTTGACGATTGAGATTATAAATTCATCGTGCAACGTGAAACTGCAGTAAAGTAATTTGAATTGTATAGTCCTACGCTTTAGGTTTATACTGTGTATAAACTAATTATTATATTTATAACAAATATTTACAAAATACATACTATACAGGTCGTTGTTTTGGTCAGCGACAAGCGACTCAGGGTCGATAATACAAATGATACTGGTGCTAAAAAAAATATAAAAAAAATACTTTATTTTTTTTAAATAATAAAAATAAAAAAATTAAAATTTTGAAAATCATGTAATAAGCTAAAGTGTAGACATAATACTCAACGGGAGTACGAGGGAGTAAAGGGGTGGGGCGATGGCGCCTTGTGCCTAGCTCTAGTCTGTACACGTGCCTAGTAACCATACTTTGCGGTAATTTTATTTCAAATTGTATAAGGTATTTCTCATCATATTTACAGTATTTAATGGAATTAAGTCCATTTTTGGGGAATATATATTTTGTACTACCGCTCCTGGGTCGCCGTCGCCTGTCGCCGACCAAAACAACACCCAGTATATAGAAAATTTCCTCGTATCTGCCGATATCTCTGAGCCGATTAAGACCGGTAAGGTATTACGCAATGGTGTAAGTGAATTGCATAATGGGATATAAGTAATGACTTTTATCGGAGGTATTGATAGTATTTTTAGTAATGTAAATGCGAAGGTTGAAATAAGTTGACTTATTATGGTGCGAAGCGAGTATGAGCCGAATCTCGAACGAACACGATTCGCGTAGCGGGGACAGGCTTGCGAGCCTCGAACGAGCATATAGCAAATAAGTTGCAAGATTTTGTAATAAACAAGGAGTATACATTGTACTAAATATTACCTAACTATAGCATTAAAGTCAGGAACCGTTTTAGTTTCTGATTAGATTATTTACTAAAGGTGATAATGGCAACAGATCCATTTGTTCCCATTTAACGACGCCACGCCGTGAATCGACTATTTACTCGTTGATAAACATTTCGTAACACATTTGCTTCACTTGGATTCTAAATTAAAGTAATAAAAAAGCTGTGTCCATATTAGACCTTATTTGCTTGATAAAAATGCCACTAAATTATGCTTATTCTTTCCAGGAACGTTCTTCTGCATATCAATACTATCCAAAAGGCTGGATATACAGGACAGCGTGATTGGTGGCATTGCGGGCATGAGCAGGATAGCTGGATGTTTCATGTTCGCTCTCGCACCAACGAGGAAGTGGTACTATTCCGCTCCTCTCTTCAATATCTTCAGCCATACGGGACTAACTGCTGTGAGGTCTATTGCCACTAAGAGTGTCCCTTCTGAGGAAGTTGGTAAGCCCATTTTAATTTACGAGTATATTATAATATCTAAGTCTACCATTGTTTATGTGTCAAAAGATGAATCACTGTATGTAGCATAAAGTAATCCATATACTTATGTCAACTTTTTCAACACCTCGTTCAGTATTACCCAACTGATATGGCGCGTCGTGAATCTTCGTTGGCACAGAAAAGAAAGTATGGCCCCGAAGATTAACGAAAGAATGCTTAAAACTTACAATCAACCTTATATCACTATTATAAGGTTCATAATACACTGCAGCTGTTAGTTCCGTCTCACTCGCAACTCACGCCCCTCCGCACGGCGCGCGCTAACATGGCGGCAGCTGCTGACCAATAAGCGTTTCCCGCGCTTTGAAAATGTATCTTCTGCGCAGGTACATCGGTAAGCCATATTAGTTGGGTACTACTGTAACACCCCAAATATGAATAGGCATAGCGCACGTAATACGTATATTATGCATACTGCAATTGCCTACCACACATAATGCAACTGCTCATATTTTTACAGCAAAACTAAGCGCCTTAATAGGTGTAAGTGAAGCGATAGCTCCATCAATATACATGCCCGCGTCTAGTTACATCTACATGATGACCATAGACACATTCCCTGGCGCCTTCTACATGTTCGACGCGGCTCTCACTGTCGTAGCCTTGGGGTTGTTTGCGTAAGTTCTTTTTTTATTTTATTTATTTACTATTCAGGATCATTGAGCTATATAATAGCTCAATGTATAGGATATAAGAATAAGATTACTACAAAGTATCCTAAGGCTCATCTCACGATATTGTCTATCACGAAAAGGTTCAATTTGATGGGCCAGTTGGCGCCGTTGGTTAAGACCTAGCACGCTGCAGGAAATATGCATTTGTGTTCATGAAAATGTCTGCATCTCCTGAATCTGGGTATAATAATGTATTTACAAACAAAAAGTAGTATATCAGTTATCTAGTTTCCATAGCACAAGCTCTGCTTAGTTTGGGATCAGATAGCCGTATCGTGTGTGAAGAACGGCCCAAGCAAAGAATTTTAATGAGGTACGGTGCCCTATAAATCTATGGTACCTGGATATTAATTTATTAAAAAATAAATGCAGTGTTCAAATGCCCGACCTTAGCCACGACAACCGACCATAATCGCCTATTCTACACTATTTAAATAACATTAACATTACATATTTGTAGTTTATAAATTCCAACTATAAGGGATATTAATAGCCCACTCCTAATTTTAAGCGAAAGCTGTGCAATGATAACATTTTGATTTTAACTTCAAATGTTACCGCAAACCACAGCTAACGGGCAAACGCCCACAACCTTTAAAAAATATACAAATAATATCTGGTATTTATCCGTATGAATATTACATTTTCTCTCAAAACTAATAATAGTTTATTGGAATCCAGTTAGTACAATACTGCCATTTTCATTCCGGATTCTACTTATGCGATAAAACCGTACATTATTGTGAGTCGATGAAAAAATATCAAGTCATTAACCACACAACGTTCACTCTCATTAAATGATCATTAAAAGTTTTTGTAGGATTCCGTTAGCAGGGTCCTGTTTTTGTAATTTCTATGAGATTTAGTCTAAAAATAATAGTACATTATGATACATGTGTGCAAAGTTGGTTATTAACACTCCAAGCGTGAGCCGTAGGCGAACGCGATAAGGGAGCCGAGAGTGTAATAATCAATGCACACACGTGTCATACCACGTTTTTCAACACACTTGCGTGGAAAAAAAAACAGACTTGTATTTTGCAATAAATGCCACACTTTACGAGCGAGTGTGTTGATAATATTGTTATTGAAATATATATATCACAAGACGTAGGTACCAATATATTGTTATGCATTATGCACTTGAACATTTATTTATCATTTCCATAATTGCAAAAGAACCAGTAGGTAATATAAGTTTTATGTATTTTTTTAATGTCATTAAGTTGACGTAGGTACTGCGGTTGAAGACCTTTATTTAGATAAGGCGTACTAATATTGGAAACGATTTTGTACTTTCATGATCTAACCTATCTCGAACAAAAACACCAATATCGAGTTTTATAAATTTTTGGACTGCACCCAACATGGATTTATTTTATACAAACTTAATAGAATACTTTGTATTTGTTTGTGCAGAATCACTAGCTGAATCGATCTCTAACTACTAAAAACTATTTTTTAAGTTTTTTTTTGTCTGTCTGTTTGTTCCAGTTAATCCCTGAAATAGTTGGTCTGGTTTTGACGGGACTTTCACTGGCAGATAGCTAACGATATAAGGAGTTACTGAGGTTACTTTTATTCTAGTAAAAGAACTAGGGTTTTAGGGTCTTTTAAAACTGCTGAAACGGCGGGATCCAGCTATAATAATAATAATAATAATAAAGCCTCTTTATTGCTGAAAATATTTACACATGTTACTCTATTCGAGTACTAGGGCTACTACACACCGTTAAATTTTCTTAAAACTACACTAGCTACTAAATTATTTTTATTTGAAGGTAACCGAGTCTCCTGTGCTCTCATAACAGCTCGCCCTTTGGACGAAGGCCTCCTCCAGTAACCGCCATTTGGTTTTATCAACTGTTGTTCCTGTCTTTTAGTTAGGGACCATGTCTGGCTACCATATGTCAAACATGGCAGGATACATGAATCGAAAACAATTTTTTTACAATGGATGGGTAGGTCTTTATTTTTCAGTACTTCTTTCAGGCTCCAGTAACGATTCCAAGAGTTAGTTATTCTTCTACTAACTTTTTTATTCATATTCTCTTTTATGGACATAATTTCTCCTAGATATATGTATTCCTGGACATAGTCTATAGTCTTACCATACACTGTTATTTTATACTCTCTGTCATTTGTCATTACTTTAGTTTTGGCTATATTCATTTCTAACCCCTTTTTACTACTTTCGGACGCAAGTTCTCTGATCATTTTAGAAAGTGTTTCAGGATTTTCTGCTAGAAGAACCAAGTCGTCTGCAAATCTTAAGTTATTTAATAATTCACCATCTATCTGTACACCAATGTTTTGCCATTCCAATTCTCTAAAGATTGATTGTAATGCAGCGTTAAATATTTTTGGGGATAGCGGATCTCCCTGCCTTACACCCCTTCTTATACAAAAATCTTTTCCATCTTTTTCTAATTTTAGCCTTGATGTACTATTCCTGTATATGTTTCGAATTAAACGTATATATTTGAAATTAACTCCTTGCTCTTTAAGACATTTCCATATTTCATTATGATCCAGACTGTCGAATGCTTTTGAATAATCTATAAATGCTAAGTATATTTTCTTATTATATTCATTGTATTTCTCAATAATCTGATTTAATGTATAAATATGATCTATTGTTGACCACCCGCTTCTAAAACCTGCCTGTTCACGTGGTTGATTTTCTTCTAGTATTTTATTTAATCTTTTTAGTATCACATTCGCAAAACAGTTTGTACAGATTGGATGTTACACTGATAGGGCGATAATTATTTATGTCGTTAATATCTCCCTTCTTATGGATAAGTGTAATTGTGGATTTTGTCCATTGTACGGGAACTTCTTCTTTGTCTAGGATGTCATTGAAGACTTCAGTCAGTATGTTTACCACAGACGGTGCAGCTGCTTTTAGAAGTTCATTTGGAATGCCATCCATGCCTGACGATTTGCCATCTTTTTGGGATAATATCGCTTTATTTACTTCTTTCCTTAGGATTTTTGGAACAACTTCTTCCTCTATTTTTTTCTCGAGGTCTATTACCGCTGGATTATTTGTCTTTGATTTGTACAGTTCCTTGAAAAACTCTGTTGCAATATGCAAAATCTTATTTCTATGCGCATACATTTCGTTCCCTTTTTTAATTTTTGGTATCCACTCTTTTTTCATATCTAGTTCTTTGTACGCTTTTTTTACTGCTCCTGATGTTTTAATGTAAGTTTCAAATTTGTTGAGCCTGTGTTTGCGTCTGTCTTTTCTTATATTTCTATTTATCTCCTTGCTAATTTTTGCAATTTGTTTCCGTTTGTTATGTGAATGTATTGAGTCAAACATGTTTTTCCTTTTTTCTAGCAATTGTGCAGTAGTTTCTGATATGTGTTTATGTTTGGTAACATTATTCAAATTTACTAGCATATCTTTATTTGCATCTTGCAAAATTTTTTCAATATCATTATATTTATTTTGTATACTCTTGTTGAAATAAAAATCTAAATTATTTATCGTTTTTTCTAGTTTTTTATTTATCTGTGTCGTTTCATCCTTATCGTATACTCTTTTTATTTCGGTTTTTGAGTATTGTTTCCTTGACCTCTTATTATGATGAGTAAAGAGTTCCATCCTTATCATTCTATGGTCTGTATTAAAGTTCAATCTATTTATAACGTTGAACTTTTTTACATAATTTGGCTTATTGGTCAATATGAAGTCTATCTCGTTAGTGTGTTTTCCATTTGGCGCAATCCATGTCCATTTCCGTTCTTTTTTCTGCTTAAATATGCTATTTACTATTGTGAGTTTATTTTCTTGTGCCAGTTGGACTAATTTGTCGCCGTTGTTATTTCTTTTACCAAAGCTATAATGTCCAATAATTTTCTCTTCCCCTGATTGAGCTATTCCTATTTGTGCATTTAGATCTCCCATGACAATAAGTTTAGTGTTTTCTATTTGATTTATTGTTTCCTGTAAATCTAGGTAGAAATGGTCTTTCGTTGTTTCATCAGCTTCTTCTGTTGGAGCGTATGTTTGAATAATAGACCAATCTTTTCCAAGTCCTGGCAAATCTATGACTAAAACTGCAATTCTGTCAGAGATTCCCTTAAACTCTTTGATATATTTTTTAAGATAATTTTTGACGAAAAATCCTATACCATACATGCCTTTTGTTATTCCAATGTGGTAGAAAATATAGTTGTTTTTTTCTTCAATTTTTTCTCCCATTCTTCGAACTTCAGACAATCCAATTATATCCCACTTAAGTGGTTCAATTGCTGTTTCTAATTCTGTTAATTGATCTTCTGTTCTAAGCGACCTGACATTTAAACTAGCTATATGTATATTGTTAGAGTGACGACTTTTTCTGGTTGATATCACTGAAGGGTTTTGGTCTTTTTCCCCCACGGTGACCAGCCGGGTTGGGAGAGTGTTGTTTATGTGATTCACTTGTTTTTTATTCTTTATATTTAAATTTATGTTTTGAATACTCCGGTTACCTTCTGGTTGCTAATTTAGGTTATCTGTATTCTGATTTTTCCTGTTCTTCATTATTTCAAATGCATTTACTTTACTAATTTTTGATGATGGTATTTTATCTTCCTGTTTATTTAATATTCCTTGATCATTATTTTCCTTATGAGGAGTAGACGGTAGTCTCTTTCTTTTCTCAGAAGTTTTTTTCACTATAAGCTTATCATATTTGATACACGCATAATTGCCTTTTTCCCTTTCTTCCTGCATCTTAGGGAGGAGAAGTCTCCTTTTTTCCAGAACATCTTTAGTAAAATCTTCTGTCACATATATAGACCTCAGCTTATTTTTGTTTTTTAATATTTCAATTCTTTTCCAAATGTTCGAAAATGATACAATAATTGGTCTATTTTTTTTGTTATCTGGATCTTTTTTACCCACTCTGTATATTTTGTTTATTTCATAATTCTGGATATCTAACTTTAATTCGTTTTTCAGGGTCTCCTTTAGCAGTTCCAACAACTCCATCGAAGATCTTTCTTTTTCCATTACACCAAATAACACTAAATTATTTCTTTTACTTTCCTTTTCCAAATTGTTTACTTTTATTTCCAATTTTTCAACCTTCGATTTTAAGATTTTATTTTCTTCAATTAAGGGCTTTAGCTTTTCATCAATAATATCTCCCAAATTATTTTTCATATTGTCGTTAATTTCTTTTGTTTGTCGGTTAATCTCTATTTTCATTTTTTCAAATAACAATTCGAGATGTTGTTCCATGTTTCTAAATTAATTTGTGTTTGTGCTGTGAATGGGCCGCTTTATTCGTATTGCGTTGTGTATCCGAACTTTAACTTTTTATTTGTGCTGGCAACACTGGGTTTTATGTCACTGTTTCAAACTTGTCAATGTCAAATGTCTTTGTTGATTTATAACCTCTTTGGCAAATTGAATGTTTAGAGTATAAAATCTTGTTTTATTTTTCACTTTGACTTGATATAACAATGTATATTGCACTTTGCACGATAAACTTTATAGACGATGTTATATTTTTGAAATTGATCCACTATTCAGCACGTAAACGAATTGATTATCTGGATCGGAAAAAACACGTATTTACACTTTGACAACCGGAACCGGAATCGAAATAATATACCTATTATTTAGACTTGATTGATAACATAGATTGGGGTCTATATGGCCTTGTTTGGCGTCAAAGTCGTAAGTCAAAGCCATTTATTCAATTTAAGCCCCGGAAGGGCACTTATGACGGTCATAATTACTGAAGTTACCACCGGTGAAGAATGTCAAATAGTAGTATTGTTATTAAATCTAATCTTCTCTTTCCATATTACTAATATTTTTAAAATATATAATAAATAATAATACATTTAAAAATTACCCCGAGTTTAGCTTCTTTAACCCGTTGGTTCTCGCGAGGGACGCGCGTCCTATTATAACAAATGTCATTGTTATATTTTTAAAAAGTTATTTTTCAATGCAAACATATATATATCTTCGAAATTATCAGGATGATAGTCAGGCACACTATAGTGTAGGTTACTAAGAAATGAATACATTATACAATTCTAGAAAATTAACGAGGACAAATCAACCAACCTTGCTAACGAATAATTAAAATTAAATTATGGAGAAACTCAGTCAAATTAAACTAGCTACTAAGTTTTATCTGCAATCCCTTAATGACCAAAATTCTTAACCGCTAAGAGTTAAGAAATATCTTAAAATGTCAAAGTTGTGCTATAAATCAGACCCTCGAGATATAGGAGCTACCTACGAATGAAAAAGCATTATTGTTTTTAAGACTTACGTTATTGCTTGGTAAGATTGTTATAATGTTACATAATATATATGTCACCGTATTTTTGTGAAAACCGTTGGTTTATAATCTACCCTATGAACTGTCCCTGATTGGTCAGTCTTGGCGGTAGTTCGTCCTGTATTCATAGAGTTAGAAAACAAACATAGGAGTAAAATAAAAGAAATACAAATTTAATTGTTTTAAATATGTAATTAAATATGTCAATATTTTTATTTTTAAGAAACAATAAAAACAATCAATTACGTTGCGTCGCCAAAGATGGTGGCGCGGGATATACGACGTTTAACCAATCAGCGCGCAAGGAGCATTCCGACGCATTCAAGTATGATGCTAGTTTATAATATGACGGTTTGTCGCGGATAGATTATAAACTATCGGAAATGAATACGTTATATTGTAAGCAGCATGATACAGTCCATAAAATATCGGGGAGTTTATAATCTCACTAGGTAGATTGTAAACTAACGGTTTTCACAAAAATAAAATAAAAATAAATATATAAATAATAATAAATATCCTGGAACATTCTCTTCATAGACAGCCCCCCCGACCTTCATGCGGCGTGATAGGTGAAATCTTAACCAACCCCGCCAACTGCGCCGTCAATTATGTTTAAAATGTGAAGACCATCCTTTAGAAAGCAGCAAACAAATTCTTACGTACTGTACAATAGTTCCCTTTTCAAAAAGACTTCCAAGAATTTCATTTTGAAGCTATTTCACTAACAATTTCGGAGTCGTTGAAATGAAATGAAAATGTTATGTTTCTATTTCAGACTCATCTACTTTTTGGTGAGGAGACGAAGTAGAGCGCTTGTCACAGATCCAGAAAAGAAAGAAAAATATGCGAGATCTAATGTGGTATCTAGGTTTTAATAATAGGTTATTTAATGAAGACTGTGTAGGTTAGTAATTACTTAGGTAATAAAAATAATTATTGTATCAAAGGAACTAGTTTTATTTTTTAAATGTATTAATGATCATCAGGTATTGTTGAGAAGTAGATAGACCCGATGGTAAGTGGTTACGGTCGCGTACATTTGCAATACCAGAGGGATTGTCATGTCATAGCCGTCAAAACCTGATGGGGAGAGCTATTTCCATATGCCAATGGTCGGAGTGAATTGTTGCGGGGACCAACGAGGCGGCTCGAGGGTGTGAGGATGAGCTCCGATCCGAATCTTTAGTGAGTCATGTAATAAAAGAAAGGTAACGATGGCACCAGGTTAAACGTTTCTCGCAGTACTCTCAATTACACAGGGGCGGTAGAACACGCAGAGTGAGCCTAATGTCTCTCCGGAGGCTACGAGGTGCCAGCAACTATACAAGATCTTCTAATTGTTTGTAAAATGAAACTGAAGTCAGTTTCAAGCCGCCATGAGTTTGATTGCAGTGGCGTCAATTTCAGGGACTATCAAAAAGTGTAAGTTATCGTCTAAGCATAATGAGGTCATCACTAAAGTTAGTTAACATTTTGAGGTCTAGACTAAAAAAAAACAAGAATTTTATAGATTTCTCAATACAAAATAGCAAGACTTATCAATATATTAAATACTTTATAAGTGCAGCTGTCGGAACACATGGTTGGTTTTTGGTTGTCGAGGAACTTTATTAAAAACTAGCTGTCTGGCGCAGTTTCACCTGTGTTCCCGTGATTATAAGTAGCCTATGTCACCCGGGGATAGTGTAGCTTTCCAACAGTGAAAGAATTTTTCAAATCGGTTCAGTAGTTTCGGAGCCTATTCAAGGCAAACAAACAAACAATCAAATCTTTTCTCTTTATAATATTATTATTATTATAGTATAGAAGAATAATTATAATCTTCATACAGTTTGTTTATTTCCGTGTTTTTACTCACTAAAACATGGTAGCCTAATTATTGCTTCTTCACCCTTACCGGAGAATGTTTATTTCTTAGCAAATCTGCATATCTTTAGACATTCAAAGGCATTTTGTAGCGCCATCTAGTGAGCTATGGCAATAAATACAATCAGAGAACACCAGAAAAATCACATCGAGTCAAATATTGACCACAAATGACTGACCGCTGGCTTATCATAATGATTTACTACCGCCCGATTATCTTTTATGACGGAATACTAGATTTTGTTAAGATATTAATATTTATTTAACATAGAATAAAATCATTAGGATATAAGTCATTTCTTAGCCTTCATATACAGCAACATAGCAATAAGATAAATGAGTGTATGTAAATGGTTTTGCGATAATAAATACAGAGAAAAGACGATAATACATAGAGGTACAATAAATAAAAAGAAATTCAACGTTCCAGATTAAAACCTAATGGTTTTTCGGAATGAAAATTATATGTTTGTAAAGTCATTCATATGGTACAATATGATTGTGTATTATTTTTTTTATTTTTGCGTTTATGATATTAGGTACCTAATAAGCCTTCGGCCACGGCTACCTTCCACCATCGCAACTCTCGCTATCGACGGGCAGTCCATCCTCACACATTGAAAACAGAATTGTTTCGAACCGTGCGGTCTCAAAGGAGTTTTCTTCCGCGGACTCTCAGACTGTGGAATGAGCTCCTTCAAGAACGAGTGAAGGAGGATAAGGTTCTTCAAGAAGGGTGTGAAGAGGTTTCTTGAGGGTCAGCAACGCGCGAGTGATACCCCTGGTGTTGCAAACGTTCATAGGCTACGGTAACCGCTTACCATCAGGCGGGCCGTATGCTTGTTTGCCACCTTAGTGGTATAAAAAAAATGCCCTTTAATCCCATTTTCAACACCTTACTTAGGAAACTCCTAAGAAATGTCAAATTGATTTTGTATGAAAATCTGTCTCCTTAGCATTATGACTTAGAGATTTTTTTATAGGTACGTATTGCTGTTATTTTTAAATTAATACGAATTAAGTTTTTATTCTGCCCACGTATATGATAACAAATACTTGAATACGGCAGTACTTATCACACAATGTATGTTTACTTGACGACCGAGTTCAACGATCCTGGGTATTATCTTAGCAAATATAATGAATGAATTCAATTGTCAAAATACTCTAATTCTGTTGGAAAAACATGTGACTGCTTGACACAAATTATGCATATGAACACACACGGTTTGATCTGAGTCTGAGCATGCTATTTCCTATTCTGTGGTCTGTATCTGAAAATCTATATCTGCTTATAAAAGTATAGTATATTAATATCACTATCTCTCTATACAGGGTGTTGTTTTGGTCGGCGACAAGCGACCCAGGAGCGGTAGTACTAAATATATATTCCCCAAATATGGACTTAATTACATTAAATACTGTAAATATTTTGAGAAATACCTTATTCAATCTGAAATAAAATTACCGCAAAGTAAGGTTACTAGGCACGTGCACAGACTAGAGCTAGGCGCAAGCCGCCATCGCCCCACCCCTTTACTCCCTCGTACTCCCTTTGAGTATTATGTCTACACTTTAGCTTATTACATGATTTTCAAAATTTTAAATTTTTTATTTTTATTTAAAACAAAAAAAATATTTTTTTTAGCACCAGTATCATTTGTATTATCGACCCTGAGTCGCTCGTCGCTGACCAAAACAACGACCTGTATACACGGTGACTTTTAAATCGTTTTAACGCTAGAACAAACGTTGTTCAGACCATGGTCTACTAACATTCTATAACATCAAATATAAAAAAACGTCTTTGGTTTTTGAAAAAAATCTCAAAAATTTCAAAAAGCCAGGAAGCGGCGGAGTCCCACACCTGCTACAAAACTGGCGTGCCGCCGTGCCACAACTACTTTGAAGTGCAAACGCGGTGTCTGGGTTGTAAGGAGTAGGTAACGATAATCTCGACTTTCTTAACTTTATTTTGTGTTTTTTCAAAAACGAATGACGAAATTTTTTCCATTTGATGTTTTAGAATGTTAGTAGACCATGGTCTAAACATCGTTTGTTCTAGCATTAAAACGATTTAAAAGTCACCCTGTATATACAGTTACAGTTTAATTCTACAAGGTCCATTTAATTTGGGATCAGATGTCACAGGATGTTGATTATTATTAAGTCTGAACGATAAATACGAATGAACATACCACTTTGCTTTTCAGTAGAAGGAAAGTTCTATTATTGTGAGACATCCCAGTTGGGGCACAGCTGTTCCGACATATTATTATTATGAACTGATAATGACAATGAAACAACTGTCTCAAAATTTGTTTTTCTTCTCTTTCTATGTATGTACAAGTGTGTAAGAAGACGCCATTGACAAACAATACTCACTGCTGATTTATGATACCGACTAAGTTTGCATTGTAAAAATGTTAAAAGTCTTCAATGATAGAAAAATAAAGAGATAAAACTATGTCAGCGGCCTAAAAGCCATACCTAAGCATATTATTTACACTAATAATACACTAACCCCCTTATTCATAATCACTTTTTAACTAAATCAGTGTAATAGTGTGCCCCGTCTCACTCTTTCGATCACCAAATGTCACCTGTCAGATAAAGACTTCGGAATTTTAGCTAATCAACGACTGATAACTTTATTATGAATAGGGGGGTAATAATAAAGAGAGAAGATTTGGATTTTTGGATTTTTGTTTGTTATGAATAAACTCAATAACTACTGGCCCAATTTTAAAAAATCTTTCTACAGGAGGGAGCTAAATTAAGCTATTATATAGCTGAGTAACCATAGGCTGAATATTATAAAAAATTAAAGATCCCTAGGAAAACTCCCAATAATGTAACCGAAAATTCACCCGGGCGATGTCGGCCACGAACAGCCAGTAAATAATAAAATACATTATTCTATTTTTCGCTAATTTAGAGAATATAATAACTTTGTAAAATATAGCAATTGTAACACTTGATAAAATGGGCAGTAGAATCAAAGTCCTTTGCAGACGTAGGTACTAGATATCGGATCCTCAAATTACATTCTTGAGTTTGTTTTTCTGTAGAATATTCTCTTTTATTTCCTTGAATGTGAAAATAATGGGAGTTCTTTACTGGGCATGCCCTTTTGCTATTTAGGTACCTACTTAATTTATCAATTGGACAATACTAACAGATATGAGTAAATAGTAAGTATTGTTTTTTTACTTTAGGTTAACAGTTGTATTCCTCATAAACTTAATATTATTTTCAACACACTCGCTCGTAAAGTGATATTTATTGCCCGTTTTTAGTACCTTAATACAGCTTATTACGCACTAGTGCTTTTTACTTTACATTACCGCACAGTTTTATGATAGGTATAATCCCGATTATGATAAGTTTATACCTCACTGCAAGTGATATGTGTATAGACCAAGCATTCTTAATTTGAACGGGTATAATAGTTTGACAGCACACCGCTATCAAAAAAAATAACTTGCGGCCCTATTTGTTAACGTTCTCATTGTGTGGTTGATAATAATCAAAAAATCTACTTAAAAAAATACAAGCCTGTATTTTTCCCCGCTAGTGTGTTGAAAAATGTCGTATGATACGCGTGTGCATTGATTATAACCAACTTTGCACACATGTATCATAATGTACACATGTGTCATATTCTCTTTTATCGATCAAACTTTTTACGTATTTTTTTTTTATTACGGAACCCTTGTAAACCTAGACCCGACTCGCACTTGGCCGGTATTTATATCGTTGCCGTACCTTATTTGTACCTAATTGAGATTATTCTAAGCAACTTGTAATATGAGTAGTTTCTTTGATGGATGATAGAACTTTTATTGAGTTATAATAAATTATCTCGATATTTTGGTGCTTGAGTTAGTAGGTAATAAATTAATTCTTTGCTACACGTGGCCTATTCAACAATTGGTAGGTATAATCGTTGCCTAAAACTTACAAAGTTAATATCAAGTTTGGAAGTCAGCCCTCAACTGAGAAGAACCGGGAAGAAACTCAGCATATTTTTTTTAAACAATTTCAAAATACTTAGGTAATTTATAATTATTTCCTTGTATATATTGCCTTTATAATTTTAATGTAGTTTTAGTTTAGTTTATCATATTATTATTATTAATGTACTTACTCATAAAATATTATAAAAATAAACAACTTAGGTAACATATAGGATTTTGCAAACATTTATAAGTTAGGCACAAAGATTTAGGTAGCCTGCCTAGGTACCTACCTAGGCTATAAAGTTTATTATTTGTTTATCATTGAACAGTAAAATTGTAAACAAGTCTGATTTGACATTGTCGATGCATTCCGCTGAATCTAATCGGTCTTCAGTATCTATGATTGAAAAATGATATTGGCTATGAATTTCATCAAGGGGATTAATATCTACATAGATAACTAACTGAGCATGAATCAGTAGAAATTGAGTAGGTCATCTGCAAAACTAACCTAAGATTATGCACTATTCTGTTGAATACGGCTTAAGAATTTAAATTTATATTAGTCCAGTAGAATTTACTCCAAATTAAGCAACATTTTACATTAATTGTGGTACTCATGATTTTTGGCATTTCGATAGAGTTATGTATGGATAGAGTTACCTTAAATTCGCAACGCATTTGGAAGTACGGAACGGAACATTGAAAATTGAGAAAAACTTTGATATTGAATAATTCCTGAACAAAAATTGTGGTACTAGTTGCGAGAATACCATGTCTTTAGAGAACCATTACCTACCTTCTCAAGCAGATTGGACTGGTTGCGACATACGGAAGATATCTAAACTTAAAAGAGTGATTTTTCGCCTTTATCTTCTAGGCAAAATGTGTAGTACTAGTTGCGAACTCATTGGTAACTTGTATTAGCCTTTTACGTTTTAAGTTTGCAGCCGGTTGCAATCTACGGAACCCAAAATTTGCGTAGTCCGTATTATTGCTTATATCATCGACTTGTAACTACTTTGTGATGGCAACCGAAGAGATAATAACGGAACATAATTTCGTAACACGCGAAAACGCGTAACAATAAACGTACCTACACATTTTAATGTAAATTGATTATCTAATTCTACTGCACTATATTCGAAATCTGGCTGCAATATTTTCCTGCTCGCCAGTCACAGAATACGCTCACGAATATAGTTAACTTATTTATTTGAATAAAAATAATGTAGACACACGCTTTGTACACACATTTCACCAAGAAATCCGATATAAGCCGGTATTCCTGGTTTATGATTTATATTTACTGAAAGAATATAACGCAGGGTACAACGGCAGATAACACTGTTACCTATCACGTTGAAACAATAAACTGAACACGCCTGAAATTGGATATTCAGCGTAGCTTGCTTTCATGAACGCAGAAATGTTTTACAAGATTGGATTCATCGTTGATCTACATCACATATTGGTTCAGATTAAGTTTTTCGTAGCAAAATAAAAAAATAAGTATCTTGTCATCAAAATTGATCGAGGCCTCAGCACAGAGGATTGTATATAGTAATCTGTGGCCTCAGACCAGCGCGTGGGGAGCTTTCGCATCAGCTTGGCTATCCAAAGAGGTGCCGCAGCGGCAGTGCCGGCAGACTTGAGGAAATTATATTTAAATCGTTATTTGTACATATTTGTTGTAAATAAATATCTTGCAAATAATATTCAAAACAAACAATCATGTTTATCAGTTTTTTTTTACGACGCAATAAAAAATGTAAACAACTTCGACGTGTCTGATTATAAATTGCAATAGGTACATATCATCATATTAAATAAATCCTGACTGACTGATTGGATGATAGATAGACTGCTGGTCATTATAGCCATCCGATTTGGACACAGGGATAACCAATTTGAATTCTACACTTCATGGTACCTAATTTCATAAAAACTTAGCTGAATATCTTTTCATAAGATACAAATTTTATGAAAAATAAGTCTTGTTAAAAATTTAGTTTTTAAAATAAGATATCCAATATACTAATGTATACCTAGTATCAAGTCAATCCGACCACTGGAAGTGAGTGAAATTCGACTTGCAAGATTCCACCCGAACATAGTTACATAAAACTTGTAAAAATAAGAAAGTGCGCTAAGTAAAATAAGTGCCAATAAGGTTTATTTAGGTAGACTAAGTAGTACATAACCCCTTGATATCTACTGATAGTGGCCACCTCTACCAAGCTCTCGGTCATAAAAGATACCTACCACTATACCAGGCAACCCCTTACGAGGCGTCTGGGACCATCTGCGGTAGGTCACGCCGCCAGTACTCGCCCCAGGTACTCATGAGAAAATGTGAGTCGCACCGTGATCACTCACTACCATTTATCCAGAATGGTACCGGAGCTGTCAAAGTCGCTCACCACATGCACCCCAGCATGCCAGCACACCTTGTTGGTGCTAGCGGATTCAATCCCCGCTAGGGTACTACTGTACTCCGTTCTTTTTATTTTTACAAACTTTTATTTAGTTTCACCTATCCCGGGTTTATTGTAATCAAAACTTGCTAGTTAAATTTGACCCACTTCCCAGTTTTCGATTGAGCTGAAATGTCGGAATATGTAAATCGGATAACAATGCAATAATATTATGACACGGAGGCTGAACTGTTGATGGAGTCGGAAGGTGGCCATGGTTACTCTGTAATTAAACGACGCAACTCCATCGAGTTCTCGTTTGATTCGTCTTGACAAGGGCTCTCAGTCTCAGTCAAAGACTAAAACATAAAATCTGCCACGCAATGTACGATAACCGAATGTTCCCGAAACGCTACAAACAGACAAAAATGGAGGAATATTGCAAATGCAGCGTTAATTTGCGAAAGGGACAATCCATGCATGACCACGACCACTCTGCCAAGAGTGCACGACTAAGAAGAATGTATAAGGTAAGTATTACAGTACATAAGTATAAAATAAAGAGCTGACTGATTGAAGTATCAACGCAAAGATCAAAATCTAGGGAAGAATTTAGATATTTACTGAGGAACCGTTTTTCAAAATGCAATCCTTAAAGGCAATATAAGATAAACGATCACGGAACCACGTGGCGAAAGGCTTATTTTTAAAGTAAGTAGGTCCAGCTAGACATTATGAAAATTTTGGTGGAGTTGTACCTACACACACTGAGTTTATTAATACAATATGGTGTAACTTGTGCAGTTTTGCCATAATATTTTTAGTAGGGGCACAGAATAGATAATAGTAGGTACCACAGAATATTCAATAGTGATAGTACCTACTGATTAGGGCAAAAGACAAAATATTGATGTAAGTAGTCGTTATTTTATTACTTAATTATTAAGTACTACATACCTATGTATTACTTAAGTACTAGATATCAATGAATATTTACCAAATCTTAATATATAAAATGATAAACTGATTGTTGATATACCTTATACAGTGGAGGCATCCACTAAGGAAGGATATTTGGAAATTCCACCCCTAAGAGGGTAAAATAGGGGATGACAGTTTGTATGCAAGTCCGTCAGTTTTGAAGTTCCTATCTTCAAATTTTGTGTTTAGGCTGACGATTGAAAAATAATGTATAGTTATCTCAGCGTTTGTGGTTTTTCCACCACAGAAGGGAGGAAATGGGGGATGAAGTTGTGTATGCAAGTCCTTTAATTTCAAAGTAAACTTCACTAAATATATTATTATACGGTGTAGGCATTTTAAAAAGGAAGGATTTTTGGAAATTCCACCCCTAAGAGGTTAAAATAGGGGAATAAAGTTTGTATGCAATTCCGTCAGTTTTGAAGTTAGGATCTTCAAATTTTGTGTTTAGGCTGACGATTGAAAATTAATTTATAGGTGTCTTAGCCTTTTTTATAATTAAAAATAATTCGTCGAAAGTTATTGAAAACACATAGCAATTACTGAATGGTGCTAGGAAATCTGTAAAATTTAAATTAAATTATCCTATTGTTGAGCAAAAACATGGATTTAGCGCTCGCCGGCCGCTGCCGGGGCTTATATTATATTATTTAACCAGAAAAATAATGTCTCCCATACAAGTATACCTTACGTTAATTATAATCAGTTTACATAATAACAACAAAACTTCCCAAAATTATTCATTAATGTGCTGTAATTTATCTGATCTCGAACTTAACACATTTCCGATAGCTGCTTAGGAAATGTATAAAAATTCCTAGGAAATGTGGATGACAAATACAATGATGGATTACATACATTTCCGATGACATAGTTTAAGATAGTTATTATATCTTCTATCCACCTTATAAATAAATACTCCTCGGTTCTCACCCTGTAGCAAAACCCTTTCAGGGAATTGAAAAATGGATTTTCTTATTACAGTTATTAAGGTCGCAATATCAAGCGCTGTGCTTCTAGGAATATTTTTATGTAATAAATAATCCAATGCCGTAATACTAAACGGATACATCCATTTTCCTATTTTAATTTTTAAGAGGAGAGTGGATTAATCTTATTATTAGATCAGTAGTGGTACCATGGTTTACCAAATGCTTTTATAATATTTTTGCTCAGATTGAGCTGCAGTTTAATCATGAGGATCTGAGTATTTTTGGCTTTTTAATAATAAACATATTTATATGTAGCAATATTTGTATGATTTCAGTATGTAGGTATTAGCAATAGCCTAGTGATCAAAGCATTAGATTCGTGGGTTCGATCCCCGATCCGGTCGATTCTTTGTGTATTTTTTGACGTTTTACTTACCTGTATATCCCTCATACGTTAATATTTTTCTCTGGCAATATTTTTATACATTCATTAAGTTCCTTCCCTGATCCATGTCGATGAGCAATAAATACTGCCATGATCTAATATCACCATTCATTAACAGGCGCTTTACATACATTGACCGAAGCAAATCACATTCAAGAGCTGTTGACAAGTACTTGTGGTGTCCCAAATTGTGACGTACGATCTGTATTTGGTGACATGATAAATTAATAACTATACACTTATTGAATAAAATAACATCCACTTGTTACAGCTACTTATATATGATTTATGTAAAATATAGGTTTTATTATCTTTTGACTTATTTCAGAAAAGTGTCAACTCTTTCCTTTCGATTTTAGCGTAGAAAGAGAAGATTTTAGGTTTATAATAAGGCGACGATAGTTCAGTGGTAGTGGTGTCAAATGCCATGACGAAGGTCCCAGGTTCGAATCCTAAAATGAGCTTAAGCTTTCGGTAAAGGAAAACATCGTGAGGAAACCATAGCACGGTGGTACCCGCTTACCTGGCTACCTCTCGAAAATCTGTTCCAATGCACCTATCGGCATTTGAGAGCCAGTTCCTTCTAAGGTTTTTGTTGCTTATCTTCGGCCACGTCATCATCACTGACCACGGTGAGATTCAGGGCAATCAAACACAGGCCTAATCATATCTAGTAATAAAAAATACACGTACTGATTTTATAAGAATTTAACTACTATTCGGGACTGTTCCCTCCAAGAATGTTTTTATTGGTTTTCATTACATTTGTATACATCGGATTATGTGGGGGTGTGTTTGTGTGGAGGGATGTGTTTGTGCTACTAAATGCTCTTTGAATCGCTATATTGGCAACATTTAATTAGATAAGCGGTATTTTTGGTTTATTAAATCAATGGCGGGAACATTATGCATAGTAATTATCACAAAGAAACTTAATTATATATCTTGTGAATTAAAATAGACCTTAAGTAAACCAACTACCCATGTTTATTGAATAGCAGAGTTTCCTAGACTAGTTCAATGTCGCTTTAGTATTTAATTTTGTATTGTTACTTTTTATATGGCTTCAGATTCAGATATTTATTAATCTCCTTCTGTTATAGAAATAAGTAATATAATATTTAATATTGTGATGTTGCGGTGAGTTTTAATACTAATGTATTTTAAATAATTCCTGTTTAAAAATAAATCATCAGTTATGGTAATTCTTTCAGCTTTCATCAAATGGGCCGCTAATAACAAAAGTAGTTGGAGATTACATGAAAAATAAGATGTGTATTATTATTTACGTTAACTAAATCTATAAATGAGAGGGAAAAATAAGAAAGATATTTTAATTAAATTTCAAGTAGGTACCTAGAATAAAATTATAATCACTTGTAAAAAAAAACGAATGTGTGCAAAACTATACGTGAAAGAAAGAAAGAAATAAAAAGATTTAATTGACAGCAGGTGTACAGAAAGATAACAAAAAACAAAACAGCAAGAAACGTATAGGTAAATAAGACAACTAGGTATAAAACCTGTGCCCGTGAGGGGGGCCCTAGTACCTGACATGCCTCGTAATTGCATAACATCGATACAAAATTGGCACGCTGGTTAGGATTCGATAAAATAATACAGTTATCAACGTTTCAAAACATTTCCAAACACCTATTTTAGTGGAGCTTATTAACACAGCCCTAGAAATAAACTAAGCAAAAGTAGCAGCATTGCATCCCATCACACCTTTTCAACAAAATTGGTTATTGAGCGAAGGGTGGGAAGATGAGAGAGATTTGAAATTACGTTTCCGTTCAATTTAGTTCCATTAGCACCCTTTGCTTTCGTTCCGTATATCTGCCACCTGAAGACCGAACCAACGGAAAATTTTACTAAAAATATCGTTATTTCACCGACTGTACCGTCACAGCATAACTTACTTAAAATAAGCCTTTGAGCCTTTTAAATGTTTCACACGTGTTCATGCTGTACCTATTTTACTCTTTTTGGTAAAAATTTACAACCAAATCAATTTATAAATTAGGTTAGTGATCCTATACTGATATAATAAATCTGAAATCATTGTGCTATTATTACTGCGTATAGAGAAGCTATCATAAGCAAAGGTTATGTCCCATTTTTTTAGAGTCAACGAAAGTTCTCTTTAGCGCTAATTAGTCATCTAAGCAGACAGTAGAAACACGTAGCGCTATCAGAACGCTTTTCGTAGTATTTTCACGGCGCTTACGCGTTTCGTTCATTGTTCTACAACAACAAGTGTGGCCGGATAGCCTCCCTTGAACGTAACATAGTTTTGATGTGTGGCGTCCTCTCTATACGTGGTAATAATAGCTCAATATTTGAAAGTCTTTAATGAAAGTTTTTAACCGACTTCAAAAAAAAGAGGAGGTTCTCAATTCGAATGTTTTTTTTTTATGTTTGTTACCTCATAACTCCGTAATTTATTAACCGATTTGGAAAATTCTTTCTTTATTTGAAAGGGTACACTTCCCGTTTGGTCCCATTGTCATCAGATCAGAATTTTATTACTTCTTAGTGTACTTTGAAGTCGGTTTAAGTTTTTTGTAAAACAGTCCAATTATTTGTTAATTTGTTTGAAACCTCTTGACGCATTAACAGCACAACTAGTCGTGATGAAATTTGTCACACGGATAGATCATAATCTGGAACAATATTGTAACCCATGGGAACGCGCGTAAAACTGAGGGGCAAAACTGGTTATTTTTACATTTAAACAGTCTGGCCAATATTATATAGGAACATTCAATAACGCTCTTATATAACTTTAATCTCCAATATCTAATCTATCAGAATACATTATTCAAGTATCATTATGCAATAGCATCACACTGCATTCAATGATTTGGACATAATCCCGGTTTACCGTGTACCTAGTTGAGCAAACCAATCGATAATCCAGTCCCGGCACGCATCTATCGGTCGGTATTAGTAGCGCTATTGAAGCTCCCGATAGCGTTACTAATAGATTTAAGTCTAACTAAGCTTATTACAAACCTATGTGAACTAATTTTAAATTCTATTGAAAAATTTAAGGCATAATTTTATTTCAGTACAGCGATTCATACTAAGTGACATATTTATTTATTATTATTATGGTATTTTTATTTTTACTATTTATTTTTATCTGCCAAACTCTGGAAATGTTTATCAGCGGTAGATATCCTGTGGATATTATTCAATTGATATAAAAACATACAACTATATTTTTTTTTACAACTACATCCAAATGCGTTTTCTTCAGCGTGCCGTCAACGAACGCGTGAGCAAAGACCCTCAATCTCACTAGGATCAGACCCTCGAAGACCTAAAGTCTTCCCACATAGCCTTTTGGCAATTATCACATACCCGGCCCAACCTGCTTCCCGCTTTTGAGGACGAAGAAAAGACGAATGCCTAGCTGAAAGCCAGGAGAACGAAAATTGTTATTTATGTTTTTTTTTTAATTATATATAGGCCTGTGTTTGACCACAATCTCACCATGGTAAGTGCCGAAGGTGGTAAGCACACAAAGCCTAGAAGGAACTGGCTCTCAAGTGCAGCTGTCGGAACACACCGATAGGTGCTTGGCGACAGATTTTCAACTTGAGGGTGGTAGCCAGTCAGATGTGTCCTACAAAATACCCTACCACTGTGCTATGGTATGCTCACGATGTTTCGGTGAAGGAGAAAGCTCAAGCTCATTGTAGGATTCGAACCCGGGACCTTCGTCTCGGTATCCGACGTCACTACCACTGAGGTAGTGACGTCGTACCGATATTGATTTCCGATATTGGATCTCAATATCGGAATTCCGATATTAAGAGGACTCAATTCGTCATACTTTTCATACAAAACCTCTGTACTTATTATGGCGTTGTTAAACATTTTTCGTTAGATGTTTTGAACAAATTAGTATCTTGTGCACTATATCTAGCCTTGTATCTAGGCGTAATTTAAAAAATGTGTGAAACAAATTCAGTCAAAGCCTCCGAAAAACAGCGTTTTTGCCTGAACTTTGGCCATATCTAATGTACCTTTAAATTGTAAAAGCAAAGAAAATATTTAGATACCAGGCTTGCAAATGTATTGGAGATTCTAAATAACTAAGTATTTTTTCACAAACTTGTAAGATTTTTTCACAAGAAGTATACTCCTGGAACAAGTTTTATGAATGCGAAATCATGAATGACGACCTAGCGAAGCGGCCGCGAGTGATCAGCGGAATTTACCGACTGATAACCGACGGCTCTGATGCTATCTCTCTTTTTTCGCAGTCAAACATTACGTTGGATGAAACAACACGCTTTTAGACTATGCTCGCGTTGAAGTTGCGCCGGCCACAGAGGGCCGCCTTAATATCGGAATTACACATTTTTATTATAGATTGCACATATTCCTTATAAATTGCATATATTCCTTATAAACTGCACTAATTATCTATCTATACTAATATTATAAAGTGGAAGAGTTGTTTTGTTTCGTTAAACTGGCTAATCTGTGGAACAACCGGTCCGATTCGTTTTTTTTTTTCACTTATAGGAAGTTACGTTATCCCCGAGTATTATAGGCTATTTTTGATCCCGGGAACGCGGGTTTAAACCTCGGGGACAACTAGTTCTTTATAAAGTTGGATTGAAAACATCTGCTCAGTTAGGCACTCTTGTCAGAGGGGTCGTGGTTGCGATAGATAGTGTATATGGTGGGTCTTCAACGCCAATGTTCTCCTTGACTAGGGTTACAGCTTTCGCAATGCTTTTCCATTTTTTGTGGTTCGTAGCGTTGCGAGTACTCCCTCCCACCCTGGACAACAAGTCTCTTCATCGAGTGTTCGTTTCTGCAGATGTAACCAAAGAACTTGACGTCGACGAAAGCCTATCTGTTATTCAAATCTCCTTCAGGATCGTGTTATTGGTGCGAAAGGCTGTCAACGGAAGAATTTACAGGAAGCGTCATCAGCAACACATCTCCAGTGCGTCAATTTTCCGGCGATCTTGTAGGCTTAAGGACCAAGTTTCGGCTCCTTAGAGAAAAATCGGAAAGACCAGGCATCTCATAAGTCGAACCTTTGTTTTCCTAGTTATTCTTCTGTCTTTTCCAAATCTTCCTACTACTGATCTTGTGACTACACATCGTCTTCTGTCGGATCTTATCTTCACAGTCTCCTGTGTTGGAATTGTTAGAGCCGAGGTGGAAAGGACTCCGTTTGGCGGTGAAAAGACACGCCTGCGTCTTGGTGGCATTAAAAGTGACCAGACCAAAGCATTGCCTCAATTGGAGACTACCTGTAAGGTCACGTTCAAATGCTCTACCATGGCCTTTCGCAACAATTGGATCTAATCATTGGTGGCTCGCGTGCTCGAAATATAGCAACGGTGCTATCGTCTGTGTACCCAAAAATACCAGGCTTCACCAGATCGTTAATATGCACTAGTTATAATGTTGCAGAGAGAACTGAACCCTGACGCATTGATTCCCAAAAGGTCCGACGAACATGAATAAACCGTTCGCTCAGAAAATTGGAAACCCAAGCGCACAGACCACCAGAGACTCCATATCAAGGACTACTTAGAAGGCTGGTGTGCCAGACTCGAAAGTAAAAAAATTCTGAGATCAGCCGATGTACAAAATGCTTTCAGCGGTAACCCATCTAGAACTATAATTCTTGATATTACGTTGTACAAAGAGTTGTTACTCGCGCCGCTCGCGCGTCGCCTCCATCTAAGACTCACTGGCCGAGTTAGCTACTAGCTAGATGGATGAGCGGGAGCAGCTAGCAGCGTGTGAGCCGAGCGGTTTATAAATTTTATTATAGACCTTATAGGCACCGTGAACAGACACGGCAACAACGCACGAACTAAAGCGCAGGAGTATTAAATATTGTGTGGATTTGTGCTTCAGAGTTATACTGACCTACATCTACTGGATATTCAATGATGAAAATTGAAATTAACCATCAACTATTATCAATTATGATTTAAATTCGAAAAAACTGGATTTGATTCTGATTATTCGGATTTATAATAGGCCCAAAAATCCGGAATTCAGTCAATTTCGAAGTATCCGGATTGCAATCGCTAATAATAGAGGATTATGTAGTTTCTATTAGTGAAAAAAAATCGGATCCGACTCGAATGCATTTAAACAAACAAACAAAAAACTCTTCATCTTTATTATATTAAAACTCGCTGTCCCCGCAGTTTCACCATTTAAAAACAAAAATAACAAAAAAAACCTTTATTATATTAGCATTGATATTAATATATTAAGATAATTAATATTATATAAGTGTATATGAAGATAATGGTGCCGATTCTGTTGTAAATCGCACTAAATTAATTTTAATCACATCACATCCCATTCTTACAAACATTATTAAAGGATAGAACATATTTAAAGCTGTCAAATTAATCTTTGCAGTCTTCATTTGCGTGTATTTACAATTAACCGCGATAGATGGCGACTAAATTTGTGTTGAAAACAAGCATTGGATTAATTTGACAGGAGTAAATTTCTTACATCCTTTTCTTATGTTCTTTGAAAGAAAGTGATATAGAGAGTTTAGTTGTAAACAACAGAATCAGCACCATTGTATGTTTATTTTTTAAACGCTCGTTTTTCTTGCTAATATTTTCCTAAAAACAAAGCGTCAAGCATTATTATGGATAAAAACTTCGTATTTTGTTGAAAAAATACCCTCATTTTGAACACTGGTTGGAAAAATTGATGTACGATACGTTAATTTTATAGCTCTAGGCGACCATACCATGTGGCGCGCTTAAAAGCTTTATTTAAACACTCAAATAGATAAAAATATCTGATTCCGATATTACGATATTGGATCACTCAATTCCGATATTGTAATATCGGAAAAAAAGGTCCGAGATTCCGATATTACGAGATTCCGAGATTCCGAGATTCATGCCCTAGTATCATCGCTTTTGAATGGTATTAGCATAGAGTAAATAATATACTACGTACAAGTATTAGTATTACATTTTATTTTTTAACTTCTAACGTTCATCTGTTATTTTCTGGATCAAAAATGCCAATTATCATCTTACTTGCATTGTAATAATGCCCTCGTACTCATATATGTAATAATGCACTCACGGCGACATTTTAATTGTGTTTAGGGGATATTTGGCTGCTTCGATTGGTGTGGCAGCTTACAATAACTATATTGAAATAGTTCTCTGAATAGGTATCATATATAAAAATCCTCAGAATTTAAGAAAAGAACGTGATGTACACCTTTCATATTTGGTTCCTTTAAATTGGCTGATGCGGCTTCGGCCAAGCTAACAGATATGCATGTTTGACGTTCGTACTAATAACTACTCAATACTATTCATTTTGTCTATCAGAAAATAAGGAAGTTCTGGCGGCCTAGAATCTTGTAACATCTGCTTGCTTGTCGGTCTACTGAAAAAATAAAGCTTTTATTTAACTTCCGATATACGATATAACGGAAATAAGTATATTAACTTCTAAACAATAATTACCTGGAACAAAGTTTTATTGTTATCCGATACGTTGTTTATTTTTCTGCCAATTCTCAGAAAATGTCGGCTTCACAATATACTGGAAATATTATAGAAATTAAAGCAGAGTCTTCCTATATATTTATTAAATATACTTACCGTTATGTTTTTTATTATTATTTTTGGTCAAGTATTGTACAGTAGTACGCATCTGGCATGGCGCGTCGTGAATCTTCGTTCGCGTAGAGAAGAAAGTATGGCCCCGAAGATTAACGAAAGAATGCTTTAAACTTACAATCAACCTTAGATCACTATTATAAGGTTCATAATAATACTGCAGCTGTTAGTTCCGTCTCACTCGCAAGACACGCCCCTCCGCACGGCGCGTGCTAACATGGCGACAGCTGCCGACCAATAGCGCTTCCCGCGCTTTGAAAATGTATCTTCTGCGCAGGTACATCGGTAAGCCATATTAGTTGGGTACTACTTTAACTTCATCGTTTCCTGATATTATGTCCTATCCTCTATATTGTCCGAAAAATTACAGAACACAAGTTTGTGTAAATGTTTTCTTAATTTACTTGACTATTGACTTTTCTTAATATTTTGCGGCTCAAATTCATTTCAGTAGGTACTTATTATTTTTGCTTGCACTTTTGATGAGATGCTGTCAAAGATAGCACCTACTTTCCCTATGAATACCCAGACAGATTGAGCACTTCCACCTTAATGCCCACATAGTTGTCGCGATTTTCAAGGTGGCCGGTGTGAGCAAGCAAGGAGCATACGTGTCACTGCTCTGGGGGTTTCTAATTCAGGGAACAGACTTCCTATCTGACAACGACCAAACCTGAACACCGTAGATAAAGATGGAGACAATGCTCTTTTCGTTCTTTACTATCAATGAAAAGCTTTTATCAGCCCTTTCAGGGACTAATAGCTCTTCCTTAACATACTCAGCCTCGATCCTAAGTTTGGTGCTGTATGACGCGGCGTGCATTTGATCTTTGCCGAATTCATTTGCAGTCTAACCTCAAGGCTGATTTTGATATTCCGAGATCGACCAGAGGGCCAACCACAAGCTCTTAAAACAATATTATTATAAGCTTATTTGACTTTTGTCCCTCTTTGACATCCGGTGTTAAAACAGGACAAAAGACAAATAAGGTTATTTTAACCTTGTTTTAAGAGCTTGTGCTAGGCCCCCAGATCTGACTCACCCGTTTCTAAGCCGCTTATGACTTCTCCAAAAATCTAGTTATTCTCAAAATATTAATTTTGCTTCACAAATATTTTTGTCGATATAATTTACATTTACACTCATTAAAAAAATCACTTTCACCCAAACAAATCCAAAACAAAGCAAAAAGTAAAACAAAAAATCACCAGCTTCCGTTACCTTTATACCACATAATTTACATCAAAGCTTTTCAGATCAAATGTTTCCTTTTAGAAACGGCCCTCTATATACGTAATTTTATTTTATCACTCCCTTTCGCGACATTGTATATGCAATGTAATAGGATTGTCTTCTTAAACTTGCAAAGGGTTCACAATCCCACGGCGTATCGGTAGGCGCTTTTATCTTACTTCAGATGACTACAGCAATTGATTTTTATTGCGGGTTGGGCTGCGAATTGAAAAAGTTTAAACAATTTATTCTCAGGCAGGTTATAATATGGGTCTAAGAACCTTAATCAGTTGACTTTTTCAACGAGGGTTCCAGTGGCGTAGCTTGCCCTAGACGGACCCTGTATCAAAATTTGTTTAGGGCCTTCTACTTAATTGCAGCGAAGCCCAAATGGAGGTTAAGGATTTTTACGAATGTTTTCTTACACACGTTCGGGGCCCCTGGAGCTCGGGGGCCCCGTATCTTTGATACGGCCCTCGTAGCTACCGCCGGATCGCCCCTGGTCCCTGTCCCAGAGCACTGTACCTGTTATGAATGATTTAAAAACTGTACTAAAACTTAAATGAATTATTATAATCTATTTTTTTCTACCACAGAGACTTGACAAGCATACGGCCCACCTGCCGCCTATGCAGCCTGTAGACTCTTGGAACACCAGGGGGTGTCACTTGCACGTTGCCAACTCTCCAAAAATCTCTACAAACAAAGGAAGGAATGCCAGCACAACTTTTTTAAGTGAAAGAAATGAAATAAAAAAAACTTGTTATTTTCATTGTATTTTTTTCAGGCAGTGTGTACAAACATCCGTTCCCTCGGAGCCGAGCGGTGCGGTGGATGCAATATCCTAGGAGCAACTTAGTTATCGTATCGATTCGTAACTTGTTTACTTATGCTTGACTTTTTTCCTCCATCTTATCTTCTCCATAGCTACAGCCAAGATGTGACGTATTCTGAAATTGATTTTCATATCTTTATTGAGCAGTGGATTTATTTTGCAATTCAACTTAGGATTACTTCTTAGGGTATATTTTTATTCCGTAAACTATGACATATTATAAAATATTTTTATTTAGGTTTTTTTACAGTATATCTATTACCTACCTACGTTTAAACGGAAATAAAAATTACCTATTTAAAATAGTATTTCAAATATGATACAAATCGCTTCATACATCATGCTAGTCTGGCCTAACAGCTACATTACATTATTTTTACTACCACGGTGAAATTTGTAGGTATCTATCAGAATATATACACAAATTCAGAAAAAAAATATAATTGCGTGCCTTTAGATCTAAGATCAGCTTAATTTTAAAAATAAAAGTGTTTGTTGGAGACGTTAGAAGTAACGATGAATAAGGAATCGAAAGGTTAAAAAACAATGAAGGTAAAAATTAAGAAGATAGAGTCTCGTTTAATAATGTTGTTCCTGTGAAGTTTAAAAATGTTCTTAACAAACCATAAAAATATGTATAAACAATATTAAATTTACAGAATAATAACGTAATAAAAAATATATCTTGAAGAAGCGAAAGTAATTTCTAACTAAATGACTACTACAAGAAACCTTTAGATAGTTTAGTAAAAGTGCTGAAAGCTGAAGTCAATTTGATTACCTAGCCAATTTTAGCGAGTTTTCAGTGTTCAGAATTGAACACCAAGTTGATTCAATCATGATCTTAGATTAAAATAGGTGTGCCATCATTAAAATACATAATATAAAAATCAACTTATTAAAAAATCTACCTTCATTGTTAGCTGATTTCGTAAAAAGAAAAAGTTACCTACCCAATTGTATATTTTTTGAAACACGGGCGTTTTTGTTTTCATCGAATGATTTTGTTTTAGATGGTCTCATAATTATATAGAACATTTTAATTGAAATGATCTGACCACAGAATTTAAAGATATGATGGAATATCTGAATGGAATCAGCAAGAACACCAATAAAAGCTCCAAATTAACGTAAAACCGACTCCAAATTGGATTTGCACTTAAAAGCTTAAACAACAATGTAGGAAATCTGAATTGACTGTATCTGTATAAGGACTAAGGACACTGCTCGGAAACTTTTATTTTTTATACTTTTGAGTCTGCATTTAAAAATACTTCACAAACTATTACTGAAGTTGTTTTAAATCTGGATACCTTTTGTCAACTTGATTAAGGTGAACCGAAATCGAACTGGATATAACTGGATTGAAGCAAATTAAACAGAGCACTAATTTTCTCACAAATCGAAAAGATTCCAACAATGCTGACTCTGAATTACAAGTATCCAACCACACCAGAGGTGACACGACAGCTTTGCGCAATTTGTCTACGAGGCAATGATTAATTACATCCATGACAACGCAGTAAAAAAAATCTGCCTCCTTTAATAAAACAAGGATTAGGGAATAAATTGCCACATTTACATTTTATTTCTTCATTATTTAAATAGATCTTGGAACATTTACTTCGTAGACAAACAGTCTGATGGAAAGTATTCAAACAGAAAGGACGTGTCGGGACTAAATGGCATATTTATTACGAGTGAACTAGGATAACCTTCCAAAAGTGTGCGAATGACCACCAGAATTGAGTATTATCTACTGGTGTCGCACCTCTCGCAGACCCAAATCATTAATTCGAACCTTTTGATAGTTAGGGCACTAAAGAATCGTAGTTGTAATGAAGATTGTGGAGACTTTTTAATAAAATTATATGTATTGAAGCAATTATAATGATACCTAATTTGATATTGTTATTGAAAATATTACAATATGGTAATATTTTTCATCTTTATTCTTGTTCCAATGGCACATTGTGACTAACTGGGTCAGATTCATTGCGCGTAGTATTTTTCAGACCCTCAAGTATTTGAAATGCAAAGTAGTGTGTGGGATCGAGTTCGTATTCTACAATTGCTTCATGGTCAGGAATTTTATTATTTTTATTCAAATGCTCCTTGCTTACAAGGAAATGGCAAAATCAGGCAGCGTTTAATCAATATTTTTTTTATTATATAAAAGGTTCAAATAAAAAATAATACCAGCAGTAAAAGCACTTTTTTCAGTTGTCCGTTTTTAACAAGAATCTGCAGGCTTCATCTTCAAAAGGCTTCACAGCGTCCGTGCTTTATTTTTGTTCCAGCATTTTCTTATCTTACCGAAAAATTTGTTTCGAAACATACAGGAAATACCGCGTCGGAACATATATCTTATTTATCCGCCACCCTGATACTAAAAATAGATATGAAATGGGCTCATAGATTGACGAACCCTTTTTTCTATGAGCTTAGAAATTGAACGTAGTTTTCAACGTCTGATTAAAACAAGAAATTCAATACTTTATACTTTCTCCAACGATGTTTCATTTTTACACAATTTCCTGCCAGATAAATCTAAAATATATTTATAATAATCCTATATATAGAGGCTAACAAACAAAATAGAATAACAAAAACAAACCCACATTCACACCTTACACATAAAATTACCTGAGTAAGTCCCCATTCCTTCTCGAGATTTTTTCACGTAAGCTAAGATTTACGTGAAAAAATCTCGAGTAGGTCTTGTCATTTATACTCCCAATTTTATCTTAAATAACATCACGATCCGGCGCGGATGTAGGGTGAATTAGTCCGTAGGAAATAAATCACACGACTCTTTTGATGGACAACACACATTTTTGGTTCACATTAGTCAAGGGGTTTTAGCATTGAAAAAATACGAGACCCATGTAACAATAGTTATTTTCACCTCTCTAGCTCAAAAAGCGCGCCATTGTTCCCTAAAACTATTGAGCAAAACTTTATTTTGCTCACTCAGTGAGAAAAAGTATTTTGAATTTAGAACGCTGCGAATTTGTAGTTTGATTAGCGAGACGCGAGTTGAGCTATAAACTAATAACGAGTTGACGACGAAAGGATAGGTTCAACTATCAATTTTTATTATTCGTTTCCATTCCGTTACACGAAATTATACGACAGCTGTATGTATCCTGAACGTTTTAAATAATAGTCGCTTACTCATCAGCAGTGGAACCTCGCGACGCCGTGAGGGTTCTAATATTGTATCGTTATCTTAAAAGGTCTCGGTGTGAGCTGACCCATAGTACCTAGCATTTATTTCATCCTTAAAAGGATAGGTAAGGGTCACTTACGATACAGCCTTTTCATAATGTTTGTTTCTCTTTGAATATTCATTTTGGTTGTGCTGCATATTTGCGATTTTAATTTCCTTGGGTCATGAAACGTTTATTCATATTACAATGTAATATAGTAATTACAATTAATATACCCTAACACATATTTTAATAAGGTGCTTAAAAAAATCTATTCATTCATTTTTATTTTTAAAGACATTTTTTTTCTATTTAGTTACTATTGGTTTTCTTACATCTTGTATTTTTCGCTAGAGACGTGAAAAGTTGTATGTATCACGCGGGAGCAAAGAGATTTGTTTTTTGTGCTCTAGAATCCCTCACTACGCTCAGGATTCTAATACTCGCTACTTCACTCGCTGGTCTCGTGATTCAATTATAAGAATCCTTCGCTAGCACAGGATTCAAATTCAGCACTCACAACAAAAACGAACTTTGCTCTCTTGTTGAAAAGTATTGTACCTACTTTAAAAAAAAAAAAAAAAATTATGAACTCGAATGAAAAGAAGAAGAAGAAGAAAATGAATTTATTTCCCAGAAACACACAAATAACAACAAAAATAACAGAACAGCAAAATGCCTTTGTTTATTTTACGACATTTGCTAAATATATAGGTACATTTAATCTATTTAAACTGAGTGAATACTTTAAATATAATCTGTTGAACTCTGTTGTTTGGTGTGCAAGATCGTTGTGAGGTAATTAGGGGATCGACTCTGAAATCGCAAAAATAATTTCTTATTAAAACTTGGTCGGTCAAAATAAACAGTTTATTTTTGAGTTGTCCAACTTGGATACATCGAAAAAAAATCTGCGTGAATTGAATAAATGGCTTTGACTTTGACTTTGAAATGACAAATTACCTACCCCCTTACTCATAAAGCGCTATTCAACTAATATACTGTTTAAATGGTCACGTAAATAATGTCACATTATTTGACAATGACAATAGAGTGGCGTTATTTACGTGACCCTTTAAACAGTATATTAGTTAAATAACGTTTTATGAGTAAGGGGGTTAGTGTATAAACGCTGTAATACTTTGATACATGCCATGGTAGGTAGCTATAAAGCTGTATCTTCTTCGCACCCTACATGCTCTGAAACGGAATGTGTTTTGACAAATGTAGTATGGATCGATTTATCATGATTCCCCTTGTAATATCATGATTTATAACGTTCTTATATCCAATATGGCGGCTGCTAACAGCCTCCTTGCCATAAAAAGGTATACCTTTTCTAGTTACAGTTACAAAACAGTTTAGTGGTAGAGTCAAATAATTGAGTTCTTAATCTCAATTAATTTATTATAGTATCATTATATTCACTAGCTCCGCGTTCCCACAATAAAAAGTAGCCTATAATACTCGGGGGTTCCTGCGAAAGAATTTTTCGAAACCGATTGGTAGTTCCAGAGATTAGTGCGTTTAAACAAAAACAATACATCAAAAAACACTTCAGCTTTATTATATTTGTTAGATTTAAATAGTTATACAGAAAGGAAGAAATAATAAAAAAGATTACAACATTGGCAACACTACAAATTCAAAGAACTACCTAATAATAAGTAATAAACCAGGGTGAAACCAAACGAGCATGCAGCAAGCATATTCGCATAACTTTCTTTCCCTAATATTTTCGAATAGTAAAAAGGAAAGACAGCTGGTGTGCATAAATAAAGTATTCGTTAACTGAAGGCTCTCCACCCATTTTTGTAACGGAGACTTAAGGCGGCCCACTGTGGCCGGCGCAACTTCGACGCAAGCATAGTCTAAAAGCTTGTTGTTTCATCCAACGTAATGTTTGACTGCGAAAAAAGAGAGACAGCATCATAGCCGTCGATTATCAGTCGGTAAATTCCGCTGATCACTCGCGCTCGCTTCGCTAGGTCATCATTCATGATTTCGCATTCATAAAACTTGTTCCAGGAGTATACTTCTTGTGAAAAAATCTTACAAGTTTGTGAAAAAAAAGTTAGTTATTTAGAATCTCCAATACATTTGCAAGCCTGGTATCTTAACGTTTTCTTTACTTTTACAATTTATAGGTACATTAGATATGGCCAAAGTACAGGCAAAAACGCTGTTTTTCGGAGGCCTTTAGTGAATTTGTTTCACACTTTTTTAAAATTACGCATAGATACAAGGCTAGATATAGTGCACAAGATACTAATTTGTGCAAAACATCTAACGAAAAATGTTTTACAACGTCATAATAAGTACAGGGGTTTTGTATGAAAAGTATGACGAATTGAGTCCTCTTAATCACCAAATCCACGCTTTCTGGTAAATCCTCAAACAAAAGCCTGAAACGAATAGAACGAACAATGTTAATACAATTCTATTTTCTCATAGAATTTGTTACATCCATTTTGAGCGCTATCGCAATTCATATACCCCCTTAATCATAAAGCGCTATTTAACTAATATACTGTTTAAATGGTCACGTAAATAATGTCACATTATTTGACAATGACAATAGAGTGACTTTATTTACGTGACCCCTTAAACAGTATATTAGTTAAATAACGTTTTATGAGTAAGGAGTGGATACCTTAAGTTAAGTACCTACTTATTCAAATTTATGAAGAAAAAAAAACTACTTAAGAGTGCGTACCAAGTGTCGATGCGATCTTCAGTATTATATGAGACGACAACATTCGCAACCTCACACACACACGCGCGCGACGGCCGGAGCTCCTACCTCACTCGACTATAGACTATTGTGTTCGACACATCATCATTTTTGTAACCTATTACTGTTTTCAATATAACACGTTAAATCTATCGAGTCACCTCATTTAATCACCATCACCGACTTCCACTCCGCTACATGGACCTTCACACCGGATTTTTGGACCTACGGCAAAATCATCAGTGTCAGTTGGAGTCGGCGTGATATCAATCCAGAATCAATTGGACAATATTCAAGACAAGCGAGTGGCGATCTGGGGAGACTGTTTAAAGATAAGGCCATCCTTTATTCTTTTCTTACTAATATCCTCAAATTCCGTCATTTGTGTCAGTGTTGTCGAAATTATATCATCATAATCATAAAATCATAAAAATCCTTCTTGTGGCTACCTATTGCTATAAAAGAAGAGGCTACCTATTGCCAATTCATAAACAATTACATATCTATTCATTTATTAATTCTAGCTACCTATTGCTAAATTAATTTTGAACTAAATACATACGTATTCCTACTTAGCTACCTATTGCTAAGTGGTTATATAAATTAATATCACTCACAAGCAGTATATTCCCCATTCTAAGGTTTTTCATAACCTAATTCACATTCACAACATTCAATTAAATAGTTAACTATTGTTAAAATCATCCATCGTTAACACATTCACACGTTTCTACATTCGTACAAATATATATCACAAAACATACACACAATCACAAAACATATAAAACATTCTAACTCATATAATAATCATACATTAATCACAATTTCAATCATATAATTAACACTTCATACTCATAACTTAACACTAGTAGGTAGGTTGCTAATTTTATGATTGTTAAACTACTTAAGATTTGTCAAGGATTGTGATCGCAAAATATAAAATAAATATCGGGTAGGATCAATAATTAAATCGGTAAAATACATACGCTAAATAACAGTGCACATTTTTTATATTTTGTTCATAACAATTCTTGATCTTGGTTTTATCATACAATTAACAATCAGTTAAAATCATGAGTGATGACCAGACGTTAACAAAAAAACGCGGTAACATAAAGGGCCGTTTAACATTATTTAACAATTACGTCAATAATTTACCTGAGACTTTAAGTAATGAAATCAAATTGGAACTTGAATTACGCATATCAAAGGTGGAATTATTATTAGATAGTTTTAATGAAATTCAAGAAGAAATTGAATGTACTACGGACAATCCAGGTGAACATTTAAAAGAGCGCGACACATTTGAGAGTATATACTATAAATCTATTGCTCAAGCGCAATCGAAACTTGGCTTGAGTATCGGTCAGCCGCTTCACCGCTGCAACAACTCTGAGGCGGACGACACGGGCAGTGTGGTGCAGCACACTCAGGCTAGTGTCAGGCTTCCAATTATTCATCTTGCAAAGTTTGATGGTAGTTATGGTAATTGGCTGGAGTTTCGAGATACATATTTGTCGCTCATTCACGATAATTCAACGCTCAGTCCAATCAATAAATTTCACTACTTACGATCGTCACTTGAAGGCAGTGCCTTGTTAGTAATAAAATCAGTACAATTTTCAGCAGACAATTACATTAATGCCTGGAAACTCATATGCGATAGGTATGACAACAAAAAAATGCTTATCGCCAATCATGTAAAATCATTATTCAATGTGTATTCTATCCAAAAAGATACTTCATTCAATTTAAAAAGATTAGTTGACAGTTTTGCAAAAAACTTAAGATCATTAACTTCATTGGGTGAACCCACCGACAAATGGGACACATTATTAATTTATATGCTTTCTAGTAAATTTGACCCGCAAACACTATTAGAATGGGAAAAATTTAAGTCTTTAAATGATAAACAGGTTTTTGAGTTTGAAGACATACTAAAATTTACGAGAAATAGATCTGAACTATTGGAAACTCTAGAGCAAAGTAGAAATAAATCACATACAAAGCAATTTGGAACTCACAGTTTAGCAACAACTACAAGCAATATAAAAAAACATGGTTGTCCCGTTTGTCAATCAGATCATTTTATTTATTATTGCAAAGATTTTTTGAACTTATCCCTTACAGATAGGGAAACAAAGGCAAGTACTTTAAATTTATGCTTAAATTGTCTCAGATCAGGGCATCCTACAAAAAAGTGTAAATTAAGTTCATGCAAAAAATGTAATAAAAAACATAATAGTTTAATTTGCCCAGAACTAACTAGCAGCGCTGAAAGCGCTGACGCCGACAGCTCTCGCGAAGTAGCACTATCGTGCGCCGTGATTTCTCCACAGGGATTATTGTCAACGGCGTGTGTTAGTGTGCGTTGTACAGGTAATCAACACAAGCGCGCACGCATTATGTTGGATTCCGGTAGCACATCTAACTTTATTAGCGAGCGTTTGAGTAAACAACTACGTTTACCTACTAGAAACATAACTACAACTATTAGTAGCCTCAACAAAAACATATCAGTAGCTAAAAAATGCTGTGATGTTGAAATAGAATCGATACATTCTAACTATACAATCAAAATTACATGCATCATTATATCACAAATTACAAATCCTTGGCCTTGTTCGCAAATAAATAAAAATGATATTCAGATACCGGAGTCTATAGCACTAGCGGACCCGGACTTTCATAAACCTTCTCATATTGAAATATTGATAGGTAATTGCATATTTTGGGATTTGATTGAACCGAAACAAATAAAATTAAAATCACACAATATTACATTGCAACAATCTAAATTGGGTTGGATTATCGGTGGATCTTTAGTGTCTAAGTCTTCAACTTTTTGTAATTTTGCAAACACTCAGACATTAAATGAACAAGTAGCTAAATTTTGGGAGTTAGACAATATTGTAACTATGCCAAACAAACATTTGGATTGGTCGCTAGAAGAAATAGAATGCGAACAAAATTTTGTAAATACAACTACTCGTCTGCCTAATGGCCGATTTTGTGTAACCATCCCGTTAAAGTCTTCTACATGCGTACTTGGCGACTCCTATAAATTAGCTAAGATACGTTTTGTACAATTAGAAAAGAAATTATGCAATAATCAACAATTAAAAAAGCAATATTCAACATTTATTAACGAGTATCATAAATTAGGTCACATGAGAGAATCTAAAAGTTTTAGTAATAGTGATCAAATTTTATATTTTGCACCACACCATGGCGTTGAACGTCAAAGTAGCTTAACGACAAAGTTAAGAGTAGTGTTTAATTGTTCTGCCAAATCCTCATCGGGGTATTCATATAACGAAATACAGAAAGTAGGCCCGACAATACAGGACGATTTATTTTCTATATTATTGCGGTTTCGCCAACACAATATTGTGTTGACTGCGGACATCGAAAAAATGTACCGCCAAATCGAAGTACATGAGTCGCAACGCTGTTTACAACATATACTGTGGCGCGACGATCCCAGTCAACATTTAAAGGCTTACGAATTGAACACCGTCACTTACGGAACTGCTTCGGCTCCGTTCCTGGCGATACGGTGCTTGAAGCAGTTAGCTAGTGAGTGCGATGATTCTTTTATTCAAGAGATCATAGCTAAAGACTTCTACGTCGATGATCTGATCACCGGCGTATGCAATGTCGATGAAGCTATGATCATTTTCTCTGCATTATCCGAGCAGCTCCAAAAAGGGTGTTTCCCCCTTCGGAAATGGTGCTCAAATGATACAGTTGTCATGAATCAAATAAAAGAGCAAAGCAATACTTCTACAGATAGGTTTGATTTGTGTCCAGATAGCATTTCAAAAACTTTAGGTATTAACTGGGATCACAACTCAGATAATATTTGTTTTGATATCAATTTAAAATTACCCACAAAAATTACAAAAAGAAATATATTATCAACAATTTCACAGTTGTTTGACCCTTTGGGCTTAGTCACCCCTAGTACGTTGGAAGCCAAAATTACGCTTCAAAAACTGTGGCTTTGTAAACTTTCTTGGGATGAAGAGGTACCGGAAGCGACAAGAAAGACATGGATACAGTTTATTAATTCATTATCTAACTTAAATAAATTACAAATTCCTAGGCACGTTATAGGTAAACAATATATTAAAATTCAATTACACATATTTACAGATGCGTCCGAAGACGCTTACGGAGCTTGTGCATATTTGCGATCAATAACAAGCAATAACGAAGTTACCGTACATTTATTATGTTCAAAAAATAAAGTTGCTCCGCTCAAGCCACAAACAATTCCACGCTTGGAACTGTGTGGAGCATTGTTAGGAGCGAGGCTTAGTGAAAAAATTACTAAATCATTAAGACTTAAAATTGAGGAGTGCATTTATTGGACTGATTCTATGATAGTTTTAGGATGGCTCAACACACCAACAAATAAGTTGCAAACGTTTGTCAGAAACCGAGTTGCCGAAGTACAGTCCACTACAAATATTAATTCCTGGCATTACGTTTCAACTAATCTCAATCCGTCTGATTACCTAACACGTAGTACTGCGGTTGATGTGCTGTTGAGCAGTGAACTGTGGTGGAGAGGTCCTCCGTTCCTTTTAAATGATGAATCATTATGGCCTACATTCAAATCAAATAATCACAATTCATTACCGGAAATAAAACAAGAAGTCACTTGTGTGACAGCTCAATCCATAGAACCATTGTTTCCTTTTGATAAATTTTCTAGTTATTCTCGTTTGCAGAGAACAATGGCATATGTGCTACGTTTTATTAATAACATTAAAAATAAAAATAATAAAAATAAAGGTTATTTAAAAATCGATGAGCTTAAAAACGCTAACAATAAATTAATTAATTTAGTACAAAGAGAGATTTATCCTATTGAATTTAAAATGCTCGAATCTAATAATTCATTAAAAAGTGGTAGTTCATTACAAACATTAAATCCATTTTTTGATCAGAAATTAAAATTGATTAGAGTAGGCGGTCGTCTTTTGAACTCGCAATATAAATATAATAAAAAACATCCAATACTTTTACATAAAAATCATATATTTACAAAACTTTTATTTACATTTGAGCATAAATTACTGATCCACGCTGGACCACAACATTTATTATATTCTACACGTGAAAATTATTGGACTATAGGTGGTCGAGACTTAGCCAAATATGTATCTCGAAACTGCGTCACGTGTAGTCGCTATCGCGGTAAAACAGTAACACCCATCATGGGTAATTTACCGAAAGAACGGTTTTTATCAAGCTATGCATTTGAATATACGGCTTTAGATTATGCTGGTCCCGTCATGATTGCAAATAAAAAGGGGCGAGGATGCAGACTTCTGAAGTCATATATTTGTGTCTTCGTGTGCTTCACCACGAAGGCCATTCATATCGAGCTTGTAAGCGATATGTCTTCTGCGACTTTCATTTTAGCGCTGAAGCGGTTTATCAGTCGAAGAGGTAAACCAACCTACATATACAGCGATAATGGTTCCAACTTTGTTGGAGCTCACAACGAAATTAAAAAAAATGATAGCGTCTGATGGTAATCACATTGTCGACACACTCATACAACAATCAATTAATTTCAGTTTTTGTCCTCCATACTCACCACATTTTGGTGGCCTACACGAAGCAGGCGTCAAATCAATAAAATTCCATTTAAAACGGGCAATAGGTAACTGTAACTTAACATTTGAGGAATTATATACAACACTGACACAAATTGAGGCTATACTAAATTCGCGCCCCATCAGTCCTTTATCCTCTGATCCTCAAGACCTTTTACCCCTCACGCCCGGACATTTCCTCATTGGCAAACAACTCACGTCATTACCAGAGCCAGACTACGCTGATGTCTCAAGTCATCGTCTAGATCGTTACCAAAAGATCGAAAGCCTTCGACAGCAATTCTGGTCAAGATGGCACAGAGAGTATGTCACAGAATTACAAACCCGCACAAAATGGAAAACTTCACAAGGTTCCTTACGCTTAGGAGACCTCGTGTTAATCAAGGATGAGCAACTACCTCCTATGAAATGGCTTCTGGGCAGAATAATCAACACTTACCCTGGAACCGATGGAATTGCTAGAGTAGCCGACATTAAGACAGCAACAGGAACTCTAAGAAGATCGTTCTCCAGGATTTGTCCTCTACCAGTAGAAGACCACATCAAGAATTGAAGCAGTGACGCTTCAATGAGAGGCGGCATGTCGATGCGATCTTCAGTATTATATGAGACGACAACATTCGCAACCTCACACACACACGCGCGCGACGGCCGGAGCTCCTACCTCACTCGACTATAGACTATTGTGTTCGACACATCATCATTTTTGTAACCTATTACTGTTTTCAATATAACACGTTAAATCTATCGAGTCACCTCATTTAATCACCATCACCGACTTCCACTCCGCTACACCAAGCCAGAAAAATATGGCAATGTCAGATGAAACAAACTTATGTCTAATCTTCGCGTGGAGATGAGATGGAGATAGCGTGTTCCGGGGAACAAAAATGAACTAAGCGCTTTTTATCTAAATAACTCGTAAAGTATAGAATATTTTAAAAAATCGTTAGTAGCAGCCCTAGGTCATATATTAGTGATATTATTTATCGAATTTGTGTCTTAATTAGATACACCATGAACGAATAAAACCGAAAATTCATTATTATTAGAGGTAGCTTTGTGATTTTTTTCTATCGAGGAAATTTCATTCCATTATGTTTTTGCTCAGAGAGAACCCTCACGTATATAATGAAAATACCTATATAAAAAAATTTTTTCATTTAAATACTATTTACTTGGGTAAATTTCAATTCTAAGATTGTTATTTTGCTTTATACGCACTCTTAATAAGAATGGAGCTAAAATATTTTACAAACAAGAATTATTTAGCTTTCGTAAGAACATCTAATTGGATATTATCAGACTAGTCAAGATATTCATGTTTATTTTGAGCATAATGCTCAATGCGGGTATAATACAACCATTATCATTTCATAAATAGATACTATTTATAAGGGTATACTCGTTATTATTATACGATACCTTTTATAAGGAATTCAACAATATTGTTAATGAATAGTATCAATAATAAATCAATATCTGGATATTTAAAAATAATTTTCTATTTTTCTAAAGCCAAGAAAATATATATTGGACTACCTAGCCCTGCAATACAGAATAGAGATAAGGCACTCATCACGCGTCGTCCAGACAATTGATTGATTCACAGTCAGACAGCATAAGTAGCACCATACTCACCGTGTCTCTGTGACCCAACGATTTAAAATTGAGGTCAGAGACAGATCCGGCCAATAAACGGTAAGTGTAACGAAACCAATAACATTATCAGTAGCTATACTATTGCATATATTTTTTTTTCTCTTTTTTATATGGTTATTAAGTTCTTTTCAGTTGCCAATATTCACTGAAATCATTGGTACTAGTACAATCAGTATCCATTTCTGCAGTTTTTTTGCCCCTTGAAAAAAATCTAATTATTTTATAAAATCCAACACTGGTTTACCTACTTATCCATTGTTTCCATGACTTGATAGGACTAGATTAAATTCCACACAAAACAAATACAACTCGTTAGTTTTATTGGAAGTGACATTAGAGTAGTGACATGTATTAGTTAAAAGGTACATCAAACAAGCAATAATCTTTACGACGACAACACCGTCGTACTCAAAACTTTATCGCGAAAACAAGGAGTAATATAAAAGTCGTAAATTCAAATTGCATTGGTAGGTACGAGTATGCACGACACATTGATGTATCAGACGATTACTGAATTAGTAAGTGTCGCATTAATACTATAATAACTATTCGCATAATTACATTCGAGCCATACATATAAACAATAGATACTGTACTATGTAAGTGGTATACATACATACATACATACATCTAGTCATTGTTACAAGCCTCCTTCCTTTAGTGTGCGACCCTGCAGGTGCACTCAATCTTCTTATGATTAAGTACTGCACAAATCTGTTGCCAAGTCCCTACTGGTGTTCTGGTTCTGGCAGCTACACGGGGGCCCTTCATGGGCAACGCAACTTCAACGCAAGCATAGCCTAAAAGCTTGTACTTTCATCCAACGTAATGTTTGACTACGAAAAAAGAGAGACAGCATCAGAGCCATCGGTTATCAGTCGGTAAATTCCGCTCATCACTAGCGGCCGCTTCGCTAGGTCGTCATTCATGATTTCGCATATCATAAAACTTATTCCAGGAGTATACTTCGTGTGAAAAAATCTTACAAGTTTGTGAAGAATCTCTAATACATTTGCAATGCCGGATCAAGATGTTTTATTTACTTTTTACAATTTATATATTTGTATTTATATATAGTAGTTGTATTTATATATAGGTACATTAGATATGGCCAAAGTTCAGGTAAAATTTGGTGCAGAAATGCTGTTTTTCGGAGGCTTTTAGTGAATTTGTTTCAATTTATTTTTATTTTTAGTTATAAACAGGCCTAGATATAGTGCACAAGATACATATTTGCAACGCCATAATAAGTACAAAGAAGTCTATTATTCTCTCTTCGTACGTTTATCATTACTTACAGTTGAAATAGTAAAGAGAACAATCGACATCCCTGAAGGAAATACCTAATAAGAACCCAAACATTCTTGGACGACTCCTAAATGGTCTACTGTGAATATTTAATGAAAGCTATCCGATTTATTCAGTTTACGATGAGGATACATAGTACCAGTTCCCGGTAATAAGCTCAATAGGGATTCAGGTTGTTTGTGGATAACGAATAATCGCGTGTTATGGATAAAATGATCAAAACATGTCGATAAAAGGCTGTATCATGGACTGAAGTTATTTAGGTCAAGTGTGACAAATTAGGGTGACCGCTACTCCACTGTGCGGCCTAAATCGTGCCAAAGCATTGTTTCACAGAACTTCCTGTTTGTTGAATACGAACATTTTCTTTTCTCTGAATACAAAATTAAATCCTGATTTCATTGATCTTATAAATATAAAGGAAGGTTTATGTCTCTATATTTAAATATAGAGCCCTCTAGCTAGAGCAACTGTTAAACTTTTCTTTATATGAATTGGTGCTGATAAAAAAATAACATCGTTCATTCCGATTTCAGCTATGACAACAAGGGCTTCTACGATCTCGAACTTAGTTGCATTTATCCATAGGCTGATATGATGATACATCATATCAGCCTATGGAGACCCACTACTGAACATAGGCATCCCCCATTGAATGATACAGTCACTTGTAAAAAATATAGCGATTTGTAAAATTTATATCCAAATTTGTTAGTTCAATAAATTCAAAAAGTGCCGTGTCTGCACTTCTGTCTATGCCGGGTCCATACTACTATCGATAATTACTGCAATCACAGTTCCTAACTTCGCTACCAAGTACATACGTCTCGTGGGAGGCTCCAGCATTAATGTAACTTGGTTATCTCTTATGGTTGTTATATTGCATTTCCAGAATTCGCGTAGATGGACTTGCGAGCCTCGAACGAGCGTTCGGCTCGCGCTCGACTGCGCTCCGCCAATTGTCAGTTTTTTGACGAACACAGGATTGGCATCGCGTTCACATTGTAGGCTCGTTGTACGTCCACACTTGAAATCGCGAGCGACGAACGAATAGAGGCTCGGCTCGTGCCCGCTTCGGGTAGCGTAGCACCATTTAATTGCCATATAACTGTTTTCAGTTCACTGGATAAAGATTCCTAATTAAAAACTTCGTATGACTGATTTTGTATGTTTTTTTAATATTTTGTGTTTTTTTTTTCCAGAAAACAAAAAATATTTAACTGAACTTTTAATCAAAGGAAAAGTAGTTTTATCAAAGCACAGATAAAAGATAAACATCGACGTAGATTTTACTTTTACGTTAGATTAAATAGTCAAAATGTTTTGAGAATATAATTTCATTAAATTCTTGACGGTGAATCTTAACAACCTGTGAAATTCGTTTGCAATATAATGAAGCGTCATTTAGGAGGACAAAAACACATTATCACCCTTTCACCTCCACTCCATCTAAGTATGTTTTCCTCTCTAATTGGATACTTCGACACCAATCAAAACAATAAACTTCGCCCGTAGGAGTTTGCCCTTCGAAGAGTGAGTTATTACGTAAATTCATGATTTCCAAGATTTATAGAAGATGCACTTTTTTACTTGGTTGGGAGATTATAATACTTTTAGAAGATCTAAAGAGTTTACTTGCGATGAAAAAGTTTTTCCAATAGTTGGACCGAATATTAATGAATATACTGCATTTTTACTGTAACTTTTAAAGCCCTAATGAACTGTACTCGAGAAGAAATCAGATAAGCAGACTAATTATGAGCTGCTTTAGTGATATTGAGAGGATGGTAGGTAAGTCTTGTATGTATGATGGCGACTTCAGCGGAGCTACCGAGGAAGTCAATCTTGTTGAATTTCATTAAACTAGTCTTCCTTTTCCTACAATTCTATTATTTTTATGTATCACGTGAATATCAAACAGTTAAGAAACCCTTCCATTGACTTGTCCTGGGAACCCGCTTGAGGTCTAAATTTTATAAAACTCCAGATAATGGAATTTCAAAGAAGTCCAGTTTAATGGACCGAACCGGTGGCAGTGGTAACTTCAGTAGATTTGACCTTATTAAGTTATTTCCCATAAAAACATCAATGTATATAAATGCTGAACAGTTAGTAGAGCTTACAATACATCTGACTATATTTAGCAAGGATATATGCGCTGAATATCGAGACTGAAACTGTTTCGTAACGTTTCATTTAACTCAACACCCAAAGTCTTCAGGATTCTATCGAAATTGGAAGATTAAGGAATCTTACTTTGTAAACGTATTGAAAGTGGGTATTGAAATAAATTAAGTAACTTTATTCAGTAGCTCTTTTAGAATCCTCTAAACATTTGAAGGGTTCGATTTTTTAGCGAGAGGTCCCTTTGAAAAGTTTTTGGTGAAAGCCTTCCCCTTTTTTAGAAGCTGTGCTGGTAATATGTAAAGTATGATAGGCTGATGATAATAAGTAGGCACTTATAGGCGTTTCCTCTAATTTATGCTAAGTATGTTTCGACCTTGACCACTAAATTAATGCACCGTGATCCTTAAGTTGTTGTATCAACCAATAAAGGGTTAAGCATAAAACCCTTATCATAATCATTAGCCTTATTACCATAAAGCAGAAACACTATACGTATTTGTGGTTACGCCGCCTTTGTTGATACGATAAACATTATCGTGTAAAGCCTATAATAACAGTGCTTAGTGTTCAAAACGGCTACTTTGTACTGATGTCGTTGGCCCCCCGGCTATAAGCATAAATATTGGCTCAACTCCACGGCTTCGAAATGGCCATACTGTATGTATATGATGTACTTACCGTATGTTTGTGTGCTCGTCGTTTGTTTCATGGCCTACCAGTATCCATTATTGAGTTTTTAATAAAGTGTACTCTAAATTATTCCTTTATCTGATCTATCTAATCTTTCGAACGATGTTGCGGGCCTTTAGGGAGTTAACAAACAATGAGATATTATTACTACTTATAAAGAAGCTATTATAAGCAAAGGTTATATCCCATTTTTTTTAGATTCAACTAAAGTTCTTTTAGTGATGAAATAATAAATTTGTGGTCTAAGCAGACAGTAGAAACACGTAGCGCTATCAGAACGCTTTTAGGAGTATTTTTCAAACACCGTGATTTTCACGGCGCTTACAGCAACAACTGTGGCCGGATGGCCTCACTTGAACGGAACATAGTTGTGATGTGGGGCGTCTTCTCTATAAGTAGTAATAGTAGTAGTCAATGTTACCAAATGATTTTGCGAAACACTCTTATTAGTCAATTAATCAACATCCACTATAATTTATTTGAAGCCCCTTGGGGAAGTCGATTGTACCTTTTCACAAAAAGAGCCATTTTTCTGCTACGCACCGATACTGCCTGCTTAAATATTAGATAATAATTATCGTTCTCAATTAAAATCTTTGAAAATATCATGGTGTGTCCATACTACGCGAAAAGAGCACGAGCCGAGCCACGAACGAATACGATTCGTTCGTTGCTCGCGTAGCGTAGACGGACTTGCGAGGCTCGAACGAGCGTTCGTCTCGCGCTCGGCTGCGCTCCGCCCGATTGACAGTTTTTTAGCGAACACAGGGATTCGCATCGCGCTCGTGTTGTAAGGCTCGTTGTAACGTCCACAATTGACATCGCGAGCAACCAACGAATTCTGTTCATTCGTGTCTCAGCTCGTGCTCGTTTTGTGTAGCATGGACGCACCATTACAAGATATTGTACCTAAGTTCACTATTAATTAACCTGAAATTTTAGACTATCATCTCTTTTACACCCTGATAAATTCCCAATTTGTATTATTAAATATTAAGGATATCGTCACGTTCTACAAGAAAAAAAAACGTCATACAATATAAAAACTAATCAGATCCAGTTGGCAAAGATTACAGAAGATCACATCAGTCTCAAGCTTAAGAAGCTTACCTATTATCCAACCTATTTAACACACCGGATGTTAATCTACGTTGTTTTGGATGTAACCTCATTCCTTTGTATAATTATGTTGCTAAGTGTAGGAAATTGAAATTATGAAGTACTTACGCTCAAAATTGTTTGTCGAAAGATTAACTCGAAAGCTCGTTTCTATGGTTAACTTATAATAATAATAGAAATGTTGCTTAGAATTTTCATGAGAGCATAAAAACAAAATGTAGTGACAAACATAAAAAACCTCTTCAAATTACTCTCTTACAATTACTTACCTACTACAATTTTTACCTAAAAAGCACATCTTTCAAATCCGATCAATCTTGCGCAAAAAATTTTCACTACCATAACTTTACATTGATATTCGGTAGGTCGGTTCGTGTTGAATAGCCTCTTGTAAGCTTCCATACCCTTCAAGGTTAGCGAGAGGCCCTCATCACTGCCTTGATCTCAGGAGTGTCGCTCTCTGTGTCAATAATAATGTGCTCAGGTACTCAGAGTGTCTATTTGACCGAAATCCCTGCTCAAGTGACCTGAAAAAATTGAGAAAAATTTCAACGAGAGTCCTTTTTACTTGTTATTTATAATAAAAATGTTGACTAAAAAAATTATAAGTTTGACCTATTTCACACGGGGTTCTATCGCCATAATACATAAACGAAATTAGTTAGATGCAATGTGGGCAGTTGGGGTTGACTGAATCGGTTGATTCAGTCAACCCCGGAGCGTTTGCTCTGACTGACGTATAATCGTACAATGGTTCCAATCTCACATGAGCCAAGCTTATAAGTCTACATGCCCTTACTTATAAGCTTGGCTCTATATGAGTTCTGATAACTTTCCACAGTGCGAGCCATATGGTGTCGTCTTGGCAACATTTTACATGAAAATGTTTTTGATGGGATTAGTCTTTGCCGTTTTCATTTGCGGGTAAATAGATGAAACCAACTTTGGTGGCGACTAAATTTAGGTTTAGAATAAGCATTGGACATTGACAGGACTACATTTTTTACATCTTTTTCTTATATTCTTCATTAGAAAGAGATATAGGGAGACTAAATTAGTTTAGATGTAAACAACAGAATCAGCACCATTGTCAAGTATCTATCTAACTAAATCAAAGCCACTAAGATCATTCCATTAGGATCATTGAGACCAAATATCAACCTAAAATGTAATACCTAGTTCTCTAATGCGTGTCCTAGATTAGGAATTAAGTACTTCTTCAATTTCAACACACTAAAACGTAAATATGCATAAAATATAACACACTAACTACAGTCTTTATGAAACATGAGACGAAATTACAAACTCTGCATACCAGTTCATATATATTTGCTGACATGATGTATGGACGTACTCATTTCTCAATCTGTCTTAAAATTTTGTAGACTCTATAATATAAAGAAAAACATATTAAATGCGAATTAAATAGTATTCAAAACATTGTATGTGTAACTCAATTGATAACATTTGATTTCTTTTTGGTGTTCGTTAGAAAAAGTCATGAGAATAAAATTAGAAAAATAATAAAAATTTATATTTAAATAAAATTTTACCCGTAATTATAAACATTACTTGTGGACCTGTCTGAAAAATTATTGAATATTTTTTCATTTAAGTTCCAATTTAACATTTTTATATAAATATGAACTTACTACCAACATTTCAAATAAATTACTTCTACCCTTAAATAACAGATATAATACAAAATATTTATGTTAAAAAAATAGTGTCAATAAAATTACGTATTTAATAATTATTTTAAAAACTTACAGAAAGGAAGTTGTTATTTATAAACGTGTACCTAATTAGTAATAATATATTCTCTTGTCATCTATTATTAAGTACATGAACAAAAAAAATAATCATGACAAAAATATTACTTAGTTTAGTAGGTATCTAAATAAAACGTTTACGTCACAAAGAGAAATAAAAAAATCGGGGACCTGGAATGAATGTGTAGATCCATAGATGGGTAGAACCCCATCTATTATTGCAACTCTCGCCATCGACGGGGAGTCCATCCTCACACATTGAAACCAGAATGGTTTCGAACTGTGAGGGCTCAAAGGAGCTCCTTTCCGCGGATGCTAAGATTGTGGAATGAGCTCCCCGCCGTGAATTTCCCAATGGAGTACAGCATTGGGTTTTCAAAAAGGGTGTGATTGACAGATCTCTGCAGGGTCGTCATCGCGCGAGTGATAGTGATGGTGTTGCAAGCGTCCATAGGCTACGGTAAACGCTTACCATCAGAGGGGCCGTATGCTTGTTTGCTTATATAACCATACTTACATAAAAACATACATAAAAACTTATATAACCATACTTTGAGCAATAAAGAAATCTTTATCTTATCTTTATCTTGCTACATGAGAAAAAATAATAAATTTTTGAAAATGCTAGATGGCATCTTGTCTAAAGGTTCTTTTTCATACATTTAAATTGAACAAGGTTGAGATTTTTTTAATATTTTCGTGATTTTAGGCGCCGATCCCACAGAGAGAGTTCTAGAGTTCCGAGTTCTGCAATATTCACTACTGATCGCACATCATACACTTTTTTTACTTTCAAAGGCCCCACATAGCTCACAGTCAACGCGGAATGCAAAACTCGGAACGCAAAACTCAAGAACTCGTCTCTGTGGGATAGTACTTAAAGCTTTTCAGCATAAAAAACCCTCCATACGTGTCAAAAAGATGCTACCTAGAAGTAGCCACCGTGTATTTTCAAAATAAATATTTCAACACTTAGAACTAAATAAAAAGTTTTACAGCTAAATAATCCTTACGCTTTAGACATGCACACGTATGTTAGAGTACATGTTAGAACATGATAATCTTGGAAGTAATAGGAAGTACACGTTCCAGGTATTCCCTCAGGCGTATTACCACAGATTAAGTATTACGCTCCGTATCTCCTACCCACGTGTACTGATAAAAGCAAAAAGAAAGGGATGTGCTTGTGCAGTATAAAATTAGCACGGAGAACCAACTGTGATGTGCCGCTTTGTATTCATACTATCCTACAATTACTATTCTCATATTATCATAGAGTTAGAATAATATAGAGTGATAGCGTTAACAAAGTTACCTTGCGCGAAGCATGAGCTGTTTCCATATAGATGCATTCACAGATATATTGTACACTAGTTGATTTACGGTCAGACAAAACGTCGATATGGATTCCTTGTCATTTGTTATAATAATAATTGGACTGTTTTACAAAAAACTTAAACCGACTTCAAAGTAAACTAAGAAGTAATCAAATCCTGATCTGATGACAATGGGACCAAACGATAAGTGTACCCTTTCAAATAAAAAAAGAATTTCCCAAATCGGTTAATAAATGACGGAGTTATGAGGTAACAAACATAAAAAAAATACAACCGATTTGAGAACCTCCTCCTTTTTTGAAGTCGGTTAAATTTGCATTCATTATACGTAGGTATTTTAGTCGTTCAAACTATGTACGCGCACTTAGTTTACATACCGTACTCTCGTACAATCGCTCTATGATATTCTAACTCTATGGTTTATATCTTGACGTCAACAGCACAACCAATTGTGATAAAATTTGGCATGCAGTCCGAACTATAACTTTGAAATGATATAGGAAAGTATTTCTGGAACTCAGGTGAAACCACGGGGTGAAAACTAGTATTGTATAACTTCAGTAGGTCGTGTCGTATACACCGTACCGATATTGTTTTTTTTTAATTGACTTGAAAATTACCGCCCAAAAAAGATTTGCCTTATCACTCTTAGGCTCTGTTCATACGTACCACAACCGCAATCACACGACACACATCTTGACTACATTTTGTCGCAACGCTGTTGTGTGTTTGTGTTCGTGTGAATAGACGCAAATTCTTAACTGGAGACATATTGTTATGATTTTACAATATTTATATTTTTCTTTTGTCCCATGGGTACCAATGATTAGTTGTACCTAATTGCCAGTTTCCTTTGAGGATCGGAATGGTCGGCAATAGATTGGCAATCCCGCAGGTATTGCTTAAGCACTTATTACACGTTCCTATTTTTAGGATCCTAACTAGGAAATAGGAACGTGTAATCGCAGAAAGAACGGTTAGTGTCCTAAGTAGTGAGATAGGAAGGTCCCAACCGCTCTGCTTCCTTAAACAGGAAAGTGTAATCGCGTCGCTCCGATTTAGGACGTTTAGGTAACATTGTTCTTCAAAACATCGATGTTTTGAAATAATTATATAAGGCTTCTAAAGTCTTGGCGTATATTTTGAGGGATGAATGTATAGGTCATTAGTAATCAAAAAACAATAATAGAATAATAATCCGTACAATATATAATTATTTCAAAACATCGATGTTTTGAAATAATTATATAAGGCCCTTCTAAAGTCTTGGCGTATATTTTGAGGGATGAATGTATAGGTCATTAGTAATCAAGAAACAATAATAGAAAAATAATCCGTACATTGAAAGTACTACATTATTTATAAATTAATACTTGGTACTTACTTACATAAAGTTCAATTTTGTTTTATTTTAACATAAAGGAGCTCATTTGTATTCATTGAAATTTTAATTTGTGTGATCGGTTTAAGAGAATAAAAAACTTAAAACATCGGAAGAACATCGATGTAAGTATAGTTATATTTTTTTTAAATCGACCTTTGTTACATCCCTACGAGTCGTCCGTCCCGCTTTAAGTATAGTTGCTATACTCTTTGCCGCGTCCTAGTTAGAAAGCAAGATAGTGTAGTGTAATAAGTAGCTTCCTGCTTCCTTGTTAGAACCATCCTAGTTAGGATCCTAAATATAGGAAGGTGTAATAAGCCCTTTATAGGTAGACTGTCGGCTTACATATTTCTCAGCCATCTGACATCAAAATACCTATATATTTTTTTTTTAATTTTATTTATAGCTATTTTTAACCGACTTCAAGAAAAGGAGGAGGTTCTCAATTCGGATGTTTATATTTTTTTTTTTTTTTTTTTTATGTATGTTCGGGCATAACTCCGTCATATATAGACGGATTTGCAAAATTCTTTTTTTGTTCGAAAGGGGTATATTCCGAAATGGTCCCATATAAATTTCATATAGATCTGATGATGAGTTTCGGAGATAGACAACGGAACACTTAAAAAAATTACAGTAAATCAGCCGCGATTGCTACTATCGCATAAATATGCATTGTTTACGCAATCACACAACAAAACATCAGGCCTGTACACTCGAAAGGGTTACGCAGATGTATTCAGTATATAATGAAACTAAAAATTCAAAAATAATTAACTTTTTAACAAAAAAATAAACCGCCTTCAAAGTACACTAAAAAGTATAAAATAACTCTTATCTGACACTGTTTTGAAGTCAGCGAAATATTTTCTATAGAACACGTCATGCGATTTCGCTCACTTCAAAACAGTGTCAGATAAGAGTTATTTTATACTTTTTAGTGTACTTTGAAGGCGGTTTATTTTTTTGTTAAAAAGTTAATTATTATTCGTATTTTTATTGATATTACACATAGTCTTCAAAGTCAAAGTCAAAGCCATTTATTCAATTTAGGCCCCAGAAGGGCACTTATGAAGGTCACATTTACTGAAGTTACCACCGGTTCGGAACTCGGCCTTCAACTGAGAAGAATCCGGCAAGAAACTCAGCAAAGTTTAATTTTTTAAATATTATTTGGATAATTTGACTATGTAGTGACTTCTTCCAACTAAGTACCTTAATTTTTTATAATTACAAAATGTATGTCATGGTAGTACTCAACTTGATGTTCTAATTATGATAGTTTTAATTACCTTTTAATCGTTTGGCTCGCGGTTAAAAATATAACAATAACATCATTTGTTATAATAGGACGCGCGTCCCTCGCAAGGGAGCTTCCAATAGCTTACCACTGGTGTTGCAAGCGTACCTAGGTTGGAAATTGGCTACGGTAACCGCTTACCATCAGGCCGGGCGTGTGCTTGTTTGCTACCTTAGTAGTAGCTACAAACAGGAAACAAAACATAATTTTCTAGTATAGGTATATCAGCTTATTTATATTATGTTAAAAATATCCTTCGTTAAATAAATTCCGTGGCCCAAGTTACGCCAAGTGATATTGGTTAGGTTGTTTAGCCATGAAATTGTAGCAAACAGACAGACACCCTATAGCTTGACTTGAACAAACCAAAAGTATAAAGCAAATAATTTAACTAATTCAAATGATTAAAGTAATGAATGTCATAAATACCTACCTGATTATAATAAACGTAAGAATGTGTAAACTATTATCAGTTGAATCAAATCGATTAGCTATAAATAGTAATTCTCGATTTATGAGTGGATTAAGTAACTTCTACACAATTATAACTTTCAGTGTTACGTATTTCTTGAGTTATCCTTCTTTATAATTGCTCTATATTCTATAGAGCTCAGTTGTTCGAGTTCTTACATAAGCTTTCCAAACCCTCAAACATCACATGTTAATCTAATTATACCTTTCAATGAAAAAGAGCCATAGGAGGCCCTTATCGCAAATTGAATCGGCAGAATACGTGTAAACCTTTGCTTGCGAAAAATGCGCGAACATCTTCAATATATAAAAGCGTATGAATGTTTATATAACTTTAATAATGTTTAAATTGCAGCATTTACCCTCAGTCTATGGCAGAATAAGTGACAATTAAAGGAAAATGTGTGTATTTTGCGAGTCAAAGGGCGGTTGCCGCAAAAATTTCCCTATATCGCAGGATCGCATGACTCTCAGTTGAATCGTATCGCTCGTGAGACGCGGGCGCGCTCTACGCCTCTACGGTCTACGGACGCAAAGTTATCAACTAACGAATTCGTACTATCAAAGAAAATACTATATATTTGAACAGTGAATGAGTGGAAATAGTGAAAAGTTTACGTGAAGTTTTACCTCTTTGATTTTTTGAATAATTAGTGGTAAGTTTTTATATTTTCATTTAATAAATAGCTAATAGGTATTTAAATTATCTTACAGTGGTATTCTTATCAACTGACCCCGGCATTGGGAGATGTTAATTTTATTAATATCATAGTGATTTATAGCATTTTTCTTTTTACGGAAGTGCGAAAATCATTGAATTATGTACGTGTGATTTAATAATGAAACTGATCGAATACGCATACGCTCCTTATCGTAATATTTATTCTATTATTTATAGAAAAGACAATATGTAGGTAAATGCGTATCGTCATTTGTTAGTTATATCGTTTCGTGGTAACAACATGTGAGCAATATTATTATAATATTTAATATCTTAATTAGCTTCTGTTTTCACTATATCTTGTGTACCATTATAATATACTGAATAATTAACACAACACTAGATGAATTAAATATTATTCATTAATTATTGTTCCATTTATTTGGTTGAAATACATATTTCATTATATTATTATAATAATACCATTGAGGAAAACAATCACTACCGCATTCTATCCTATCAAATACAGATTCTAAAACATTTCTAATAATGTTCTCTTTTGAGTATTCCAAGTTTGAACTCAATAAAACTAGATTAGAACATCAAACAAGTGCATCATTGACCGACGTTTGTAAACAAGTGGTGTTGAAAAGAGGATGATTAGACAGTCTGAGCGTCGAGAATGCTGACTGACAGACAGATTGAGAAATAGGGGGCATTATACACTAGCAGAGACTGAATACGTCAACCTAGATAATGGGTAACAGATATCGGAGTAGAACTAATAGATTTTCTGATAAAAACACGATAAGAAAATCTGCATGTATCATCTGTCTCAAAATTAGAAAGGCATTTCAAAGTCTATCTAAGCGGGCTTTATTTGAACTGGCTCTAACTCATCTTTTCATAATGTTAAAAAGGTGTCATTAAAAAAAAAATATAACTCACCTTTTTGTGCAAATATTTTCTTTCAAATATTTGAAATTTCTTTCTACAGAGTTATTTTCCTTTTTTTTTCATGGTGTCGGAAACAATTTCGCAAGATGCTTTGAACAGTGGGGTGGATAATAACCTCGTTTTATAAAGGAGATTTGTATAGGTATAGTGCAGGATTTTCTTGACAATCTGTGTATTTATTTCTAGAAAGAATATGTTTAAGACCTCAAAAATCATCTTCTTAAGTTGTTTTATGTATAGTATCACTAAATCGAATTCATTTCATAAATTACAAAGTAGAAATTAATACATGATTATAACTCAGTGTGAAGCATTAAATTGATGAAAATGTGATACGCTTAGTACCTCGTGACGTTTAAAGCCTATAGCAACATCGTAAAACCGTCAGAGCACCATTAATGCCGTTAGACATAGTCAGTTATGTATAAAAGCCATAAATATCCACTAAATACGATGTCAGCTTAGATTTAGCCAACAACTTTTAGTGGAAACTTTTACGTGATAGATGAAACTAGATATTTCGTATGGCAGAGATACTCCGGATTAATCCCACAAAACATTATGTTAGGGCTGATAAAAATACCAATCTGTGGTAATGTTGATATCAGAATCTCAGGGAACGGGCTACACATTTTTTTTTGCATTTTGGGCACATATTTTGACTACGGTGTGTAGAGTTTGTGAAGTTAGGGCTTGCAGAGTAAGGGCATGTAGAGTTATAAGCTTGGCTCTACATGAGATCTGATAACTTTTTGACAGTGCGAGCCATGTCTTGGTAACATTTTACATAAAAATGTTTTTGGTGGGATCATTATTAGACTAAGGAGTTCCTTGCTGCAGAGTAAATTATTCTCAATTCTCTTTGATTTATCACAGTTTCTTGATTTTGTAGATCAAATCTTCTTAAAATAATATAATCTCTTCTACACACAGTGAAATTGCTATTTAATTTAAGGTTTTATGTACTTGAAATGGTTACTATGGAAAATTCAAATAATTTCTAAACTTGCGTTTGGTCGGAGTAATTAAAAGGTCGGGGTTCTAGCTTGAATGCCATGAAAATAATTGATGGGCTTGCGTTTGGCCACTGACCCGCCCATAAGGGGCGATTACGAAGCCTAAGATGAAACACGCTTACCCAGAAGAAACCTATTCACTCTGGCCTTGAAAGTACCTAGATTGTAAGCGTCAGGAAACACAGACGCCGGAAGCAAGTTCCACTCCCTTGCTGTACGCATTAAAAATGAGGATGCAAAACGCTGTGTCCGTATATTCGGTATGTCAACAACGTACGGGTGAAAATTTTCCCGGCGTCTTGTGGTTCGGTGTAAAAATGGGGATGGTGGAATAAGGTTGAATAAATATTTTAAAGTCCTAAGCACTTCATGTTCGGCAACGTACGAGTGAAACACCTGGTGTTGCAAGCGTCTATTGGCTACGACAACTACCTACTTACAGTATTACCCAACTGATATGGCGCGTCGTAAATCTTCGTTCGCACAGAAATGAAAGTAAGGCCCGAAAGAATGCTTCAAACTTACAATCAACCTTAGATAACTACTAGGTTCCTAATACACTGCAGCTGTTAGTTCCGTCTCACTCGCAAGTCACGCCCCTCCGTACGGCGCGCGCTAACATGGCGGCAGCTGCCGACCAATAGCGATTCCCGCGCTTTGAAAATGTATCTTCTGCGCAGGTACATCGGTAAGCCATATTAATTGGGTACTACTGTACCATCAGTTTATTTGTTGTATAAAAAATATTGTAATTGATAATCATAAAATAATATATAAATATACTTTTCTCAAACATGCATGGAAATATTGTCATTATTTTAAAAAATATTGTAATTGATAATCATAAAATAATATATAAATATACTTTTCTCAAACATGCATGGAAATATCTGGGGGCACGGGAGTGCCCCCCGCCAAGACAGCCAAGCGAAGCGAAAGGGCACTACCTACCTTTTCTCGAAGCGCTTCGTCGTTTTTTTGAACCCTCATAACTTGGATTTGGATTATACCAGATAAACAAAATTCTCGGAACATGATCTCAATAGTGAACATATTAAGCATATTAAGTTTCAATAACATAGCTCTTATACTTTAGATTTTATTGATATCTAAAAAAACCCGATTTCGTCACTGACTCACTGATGATCATCAAAACTCATAGGGTACTTCCTGAAGTCCTAGAAAGCTGAAATTTGGTATTTAAGCTTGTATTAGTACACAAACAACAAAAAAATTATAAAACTTGGAAATTTCAAAAAAAAAAAAAAAAGAAGTGAAATCCCACCAAAAACATTTTCATGTAAAATGTAGCCGCCAAGACATATGGCTCGTACTGTCAAAAAGTTATCAGATCTCATGTAGAGCCAAGCTTATAACTACATGCACTTACTATATAAGCCCTAACTTCACAACCTCTACACACCGTAGTCAAAATTTGTGGCTTGGCCGTTTCGCTACCATCACATGGGAGTAAGGTGAAAAATGTATTCACTGTTCATTGCTTTTTTGTTATTCAATAGTTCTTGTAGTAGTGAAACGGCCAAGCCACAAATTTTGACTACGGTGTGTAGAGGTTGTGAAGTTAGGGCTTATATAGTAAGTGCATGTAGTTATAAGCTTGGCTCTACATGAGATCTGATAACTTTTTGACAGTACGAGCCATATGTCTTGGCGGCTACATTTTACATGAAAATGTTTTTGGTGGGATTGTCATTATTTTCCAAAAACGAACACGCTAAGTATCGAATTTACGAACAAAAAAAATCAAATCTATTGCAGGAGCGTTTTTTGAATTTGGAACATTACAACGCTACAGCAACGGCGTACTAGGGTTATTAAATACTCTTTGATTGAATCTCTTTTATCATTCTTGGTATACCAAAGTAAGTCTCTTTGCTTAGTACAAATTGCGTTCACGTGGCTGTATAGCCATAAATGCGTTTGCCTTTTCGGCACAGATGATAAATAGAAAATTGGCGGCAAAGCTGAAAATTCGTCTTGTATTGTTATTTACATACTTAATAAATATAAATTTTATTTCCCTGCATTCTTTTTAGAAAAGTATTATATATGCATCAGCAGAAATGGCAATTGCCTGTAACATATTAGTGAAGTCCTCGCCTACAGCTTGAAACTCATACTCGACCTGCCTATTTCACGGCCTTTGCAATAATGTACTATTTCATCTCTCGTACTCTGAAAGTAGACCTAAAAGTAGCTAAGAAGCGGGGTGTAAATGATAATTAAAATCCCTATGGCGGTTAATTAAAAAAAACTAAATATACTGTACTTATATAATTATACTGAACAATGGTAGAATAGAAAACCATACAGCCACACTTCGATACTATAATCTACTATAATATTAATTGTAAATATTTTTATAAATATTATGTACGACAATTTTGAAAAACAATAGTAGATAATGAAAATAACAATAATAATTGTTAATTATATAGATTTTATACAAACAACGTCAAAAAAAAACACTTTGCTAGCACTATCAACGTACGGCTATAAAAAAAACAAAACCTACATATTACACACATATTACACCTACATATTTTATGTTTAAACTGCGCAAAGGCGATGAAACTTTGGAAAAACTGAACATAGTTGGGAACACGGAAGGAAAACGACTACGTGGTCGTTGACCACCTAGGTGGTCCGATCAAGTAAAAGACTCATGGTCCTCCAAATTTTACACCGTCGTAAGGGACGGGTTGGACAGAAACCGGTGGAGGCAGATTATCCGCTCTAGAAGCAAACCCGATGCTGACCACGATCCTCAGACATGAGGGAACGATTATGGAGAGAGTTCTTTAAAAAAAAATAGGAGGAAAGCGAGATGAGTGTTAATATATCGGAAGTAATTATTATTATTTGCATATTTTGCATTTATTATTCTTCATACCCGAAATGAAAAGTAGAATGTGTAAGCTACAACTCTCACAATCGAAAATTATGGGTTGTGATATGTGTATAAACCTGTTTTATTTGTATAATTGATTATTTTTAAAAATAGCCTAAAATACTAGCTGTGTTGGCTAACCAAGGCTATTTTCGGAACTCAGCCAAATTTAGTTATACTGCCTGTATGAATTGTGAACATTGCTCTATCGAGCACTAAAGCTCGCTCACGCCATTTTATGATCCGAGCACCTGTGTTATTTATGTATCATTTTGAATTATTAAAGCCTACAAATCTAAGCTTTATTTCGATGAAATGTCTGAGAAAAGGTAAATTCCTTTCGACAAAGATATATTTTAACTACTTTATATTCTACTGCCTTTGTGATTATTATCAAAGCTAATATTAATGACTGTTTAAGTAAACATAAACATTGTACTTTATGTGAAGATGGATTTAAGAGTGTCTAATAAATCATGAGTAAATGAATGAAATCCTGTTTAGCAAACAGTGCAATAAAGCCTTTTACGATTTAGAAACAGGCGATTCTAACTGGCAGCCATCGAATAAATAAAATATTGTACCGTAAGTAGGTACATTATTATTACTTGTCGAAACAGTTTTACCTATTAGCCTTAACAGGTGTTATGACACGTAAACTTTGGTGCTGTAAGGCTGCCCTTTATGTCAAATAACTTTATATAAAGTTTCAACATTAATATAATTATTATTTTATTTCAAAATGTTAATAAATCAATGATGCAGCCCACTTCATGTATCCAATGATTATTAATCATTCATAATTATTATTTTTGATATTTATGAACATTTAAATAATTAGAAACTCAAAATATTATTCATTATGACGCATGACGTAGTTTGTACACCCTGTTACGAGCAGCGTCTACTCGACACGTGCGCTGGGTTGGGTATGTTCTACAGTTTGATACGTAAACATGATTAACAGGATTTGTCATAATATTAATGCATCATTAATTTTTAATTGTGCCTATTATCGTAATTAATAGTAACATTTTTTTATAGCGCCTAGAGGTATTTTGTGTCGGACCACCCTTGTAAGATGACTAAAATGTCACGGTGTATATTATAAAATCATTGCCTATAAAAAAACATCTTTACAACCAAAATTAAGTTCACATAGCCTTAGTAAATTATACAATATATAAACAGGATAGTAAACATGACAATGAAATCAAAATTATTACAAATTGTCCTTTTTAAAACACAATATAAGAAGAAGTTCCGACATAATCGTATTGTTTCAATTAACATCTATTTCCTCTTAACGCTATCGTTACATTTAATTAAGTAAGTAAACTTAAGCCTAATAAAATTATTTGTAAACAGTCCCAAACATCCCTTGAGTTCATCCCACGTTTTAAATTACGCCTGGGACACGTTGATAAACACGTCCTTAAAATGTGAAAATACTCCTAAAAGACCTTTGCCTGTAATTACGTTGGACGACTACCTTTTAACTGTTTCCCTTAGTATTTAAAAATGGGGAAATATGTAAGTTCATAATAAGTAATTTAATTGGTTGATACGTAGTTCCTGGAATTCAACTTTTTTCATAATGTTGTTAAAAAAATTAAAATAAAATAAATTCATTCATTTAATTATAATAATAGGACAACGGATTAAGGGATTAACTTTTAAAAGATATATTTAATATATTATTGAATATCAAATACTCATATATACTTTACTGATATCATATTTAAGCCCCCATGCACGACTAATCTAACCCTAAGACGTAAAATTCGTAATTTTTCACGTCTAACTATACCAAAGTTCAATTTAATATACATAGGTACAATATTTGAGAAAAATACCTGGGACAGACAAAAGTCGAGGCGATTCCGTTTAGTGAGTATGTGAGTACGGGACACTAAAAAGAACTCCATCGCAGTAAAGTATCGTAGTAAAGACACGTAAAGATAACAGCATGAGTAACTTCGGCTAGTCAACCACACCACACCGTAAAAATAGCCATAAAACCAGCTCAGACCTCGTTAAGGCAAGCACTTCCCTCCCCGGCGATACAATAAACTTACTTATTGAAATAACCACCACCTAACTTTATATTGTCGACTCTTTGTGGTGTACATTGTCATTCTTTATTGCCTACATTCTAGACTTCTTTTGTTTTTTTTTATTTCGTAATTCTGACTCCTAATTATAGTGGACTGGGAGCTATTAGAATCCTAACTTGCCTGAAATTTTTCATTGAAATCCATTGCATAACTTTAGACGCTATCAAAGCAGGCGATCTTTTTAATTTAGAAATTAAGTGATATCATGCTCAGTGATGCTTAGAAAGGCAGACAATATGTTGGGCGGAAAACGAAATCAGAGGAAAACTCACGGACACAAATTCGCCCTGTTAAAGTCAGAATATGTAGCTCCTATAGTATAAGTTGTACGTAGTATATTATTTACTCTATGGTATAAGGTAGGTTAAAGTACGGGCTACAAATTGTCTTGATACAAAGAGTGTTCATAACGCAAAGGCTTCATCGCTAAAATACATAAATGTTTAAAATCAAAATCAAAATCAAAAAGTCATTTATTCAGTTTAGGCCCTAGTAAGGCACTTATGAACGTTACATTGGTACATACAGTTGAATTTACCACCGTCTCAGTCAAGAAACTCAGCAAGGTTTTTTTTTTGTGGAAGATCTTTTAATATTAGCTTTTTTTTCCAAATACTTATACAATATATGTAATTAAAACTAGCTAATATATATTTAAAACTAGACTAACTACTAAAGTAATTACCAGACTACATCTCAATAGATTACCTATGGATTATTTTTGGCAATAAATCAATGGTAACATTAAAAAGAATGCTGAATAAGTATCGAGAGGAATTCAGTTGCATTTTAAGAATCTTGGTCATATAGATACTTGGTCCGTCCATGAAGTCACGTGACCAATGTCTCTGGAACTCGCTCAAGATGTTTGCTTATTTACATGGAACTAAAACAATACAAGTTTCACGAGATCTTCACAAGCTGCTCTCGAGGTCATGTGAAGATCTATATCGGAATTTATTACACTTCCAAGTGCTGCATTCATTGTAATAGATTTATTTATAATATAAGTTGCAGTAACTCATAGCGATATACATTATGTTCAAGCTGTCAAACTTCTGAAAAGAAAAAAGATGAAAATGATTTTTAAAAAAAATCTGATACTTCGGGATAAGAACCATGTGACGAGTTCTGAATACGAAAGTGGATAGATGTATGTAGACCAGAAAAAAGATAAAAAAAAAGAAAATCATTTTCCTAGATTAAAACAAAATATACGTTAATGAGTTTTTTTTTGTATCGTGATATATAATTTTGGCGTAGTTATGTTATCCAATCCTACGCGGAGAGTGGATACCATAACTTCCATTTTTTTTTTATTTAAGGTCATCTTATTATTTCAGCTCTACAAGTACTCTCTTCTACTAAAGCATACCTATTTGTTTTTTTTTACTCGGGGTGATTCTTTAATAAAATATGTACATACAAACGGTCTCATACGAACAGTTATTCCAGTATAGTATATTTTAAACATGATTGCACCCACGCACGGACGCAGAAAATATATGAATATAATATGCAATATTTAAACTTTCCAAGCTTACAACATTTTTGTTTAATCTTTTGAAGACATTTTCATACAGGAAAACTTTGTATTCTACGTGTGTATAGCATAAGGAACTGCTACAAGCTATCCCCTGCGGTTTCACACACTTTTCCGGGAGTAAAAGTAGCCTCCTGCTCCATACTATAGGCTAGCTGCATGCCAAACTTAATCGCAATCGGTTCAGTAGTTAATGCGTGAAAGCATAACAAACAAACAAGCTCACATTCGCATTTATAATATTAGAAAGGATAAGGAAGTAAGGATTAGTATGGATAGTAGGAAAGATTTAAGTCTATCAAGATCTATTTATAGTTGTTGTATGCACACAGATCGACACCACACAGTCCAATGTATTACATTCTGGATGCAATATTGTCGGAGTGCGTGTAAACGACTTAGGACACGAAGGTCTCCTATCGAATAGTATCATCGCTACTGTTACTTGCTCGTATTATCCGCTAAGAACTCCTAAACAATGAGACATTGATCATGTCAATTAGTTTTTGCTATTTATGTATGTTTGAACTGAAATCCGTATTCATATTAAAATGCGAAAGTAACTCTGTATGACCTTTTCACGCTTAACCTGTTGAGCCAATCGCGATGAAATTTGGCACGTAGATAACCGATAGAAGGACACAGGCTACTTTTTATCCCGGGAATAGGATAAAACCGCGGGAGACAGCTAGTTATCTATGACTTTGGTTCCGCCCTAGAATAGTTACCGAGTGATATTCGTTGTGTTGAAGGCCGAGTTCCGAATCGGTGGTAACTTCAGTAAATGTGACCTTCATAAGTGCCCTTCTGGGGCCTAAATTGAATAAATGGCTTTGACTTTGACTTTATGTCTATTTACGCTTTTTTATAATATTAATTGTTTAACTTCCGTGTTTGATTTATGTATTCTACACTTCCTAGTCGTTTTCTAAACTATAACCGGAGAAACGTTATATGAAGATGTATAAAGCAACAAACTTCGTAGAAACATCTGTTGCCCACACGGAGGACAATATTAAGGTCAACGCGAACTATCTAACCCTACAATCATCAAAGCTTCCGCCCAGCTTGGATATTGCGAGTGAATCTTTCCAATTGTGAACTACTTTCCTACTTATATTGAATTAGATTCAACGTAGTATCCGAGGAGATATGTTTCCTGACATGAATATAATAAAACATACTTAATGATTTCTACCAAACAATTTTATTGGAAAGGGAGTAAGTTCAAATTTATTATTTTATTTAATTCAGAATTAGTACCTACTAACCAATTAACTTCGACTAATTGGTATTTCAATGTATCACTTTAAAATGACTACTACATGAACCAATAAATAAATTGACATTTAAAATGTAACCTAATTAATAATGGGAAATAATAAACTATATATTGTGATACAATTTTATTTGTATTTTTATCGACTTGTTATAAAAATTGTTATCGAAAAATACTATATCAACTTAATAACAAAATTTAAGCTACTAGGTATTATTATTTCGATAATAACTTAAAATAATACATGAGCCATATAACTTTCGAATGCAAACGTTCTGTAATACGAGTTAGTAGAATTTTACTTCAATGTTACAGATTTTAAGCAACCCGTTTTGTAGATACGTATTAACAACTTGCCAAGCGCACTTTTCGCTGTATTCGGTAAGGCCCGGTTTTAATAATTTACGGACCGGTATCGGTTAAGATTTATTAAAATTAAGACTCTTATATCTTTACTAATAATAAAACAAACACCTCAAATCTTTGCATAGCAGACCCTCCCATATGGTATGGTACCTACAGGTAAAATTAGCTTGCGAAATGATCTATATGCCCAGTTTGGCAATAAAAAAACCTACCATTGGTAAGCAAAACGATTCGTTTTTGTTTATAGAAACCGGGCATAAAACGCCAGCTCCCCTAGAAAAGATGGTTGCCGACAAACGTCATTTTTAGCAAACGATCAACCTTTGTATGGGATTGACATTTCAAATCAAAATATTACGGTATTTTTTGACAATCTCTTATGTTAATCCCATACATAGGTTGATCGATCACTAACGATGATGATTATCGACAACCATCTTAGCGAATAATCTGGGGAAAGTGATACTTTTCTGTAATTAATAAACTTGTAGTAGTACAAAAGAGTCCAATAACGAAACAGTGCGTAAAATAGATTGGAAATCATCACGTAATACTAACGTGATAAAAGCCCTCAGTCAAATGTCGATAATGAGATAATCATATTTAATCTCTTTTTATCAAATAAATAAATATGTATAGTTATATATATAGCTTTTCATACAAAAGGTTACAACATGTGTCCTCGGCAAAAATGTATGAAAAGCTGTAATTTCTTTTGCGATTTTGGTTCCATAGTAAAAGTTGATCGTATTTATGAGTACTTTACGTGGTTTCATTTATTGTCGTATTGTCGTATCCACACCGTATAAGCTCTGTCTTTTTTTTTTTTTTTTTTTTTTTTTTTTTTTACTGTTTATAGGCCTGTGTTTGACCGTAATCTCACCAAGTGATGATGCGGCCGAAGGTGGTAAGCACACAAAGCCTAGAAGGAACTGGCTCTCAAGTGCAGCTATCGGAACACACCGTAAGGTGCTTGGCGACAGATTTTCAACTTGAGGGTGGTAGCCAGCCAGGCGGGTACTACAAAGTACCCTACCACCGTGCTATGGTTTCCTCACGATGTTTTCCTTCACCGAAAGCTCAAGCTCATTGTAGGATTCGAACCCGGGACCTTCATCTCGGTATCCGACGTCACTACCACTGAGCTATCATCGCCTTAACTATTATTATATATATATTGTCTATTGTCTATCACCAATATTTTGAGTTACCTCATAAAGACCTTTCGAATATGATTACATTAGTAACAGGAGTATTATGTGAGTCAGATAAGGACAATAAATTAATGTGCATTGCATGAAGACCCGTGATGACATGCAAAAAGACCTCTTGAGATAAATATGTGTTTTTAAGTATGATTTTTTTTATTACAAAACATACGAGCAAATCCTGACAGATTACCACTATCTATTATGTCATATACATATAAAATATCCGATCAATGGCAATAGGCTATCGGCTACGCTGACCCATAGATATTCCGTCCATCGTTCAACGATTATTATTGCTAAAAGTTTATTATTTATCTTATTATATACGTTGCATAATTCAATATTGCGAATTCTCCTCACTTGTTTGTTTTTAATTAATTGGGTTTTATCCAATTATGAGATAGCAATTTGTTAGCTTTTGTACGTACGATAGCATATTATTAGGAAGCCAAAAATAATATTGAAGCGATTTAAACAAGGTACCTATACAAAGAATACATAATATTATATTATATTATTACAAATTAGACACTGAACTGACCCCTGAACTCGATGTTATGATTAGAATATCGATATATAATTATCCGATTTTAATTGATAATGCTCTTTATGATCTCTTTAAATCAAAGAAAGTGAATGGTAAATCAATTTGCTACCTCGCCATGCCTTTCCCAATCACTTAGAGCCAATGGGGTTGAGAAATCACTTCCGCTGACATCACAGGGTAGATTAATTCGATGGCCTCACGCTTGATGTAATTCCAGGGAGATTTTCATTTTGATCAGTACCTTGAATGTACATAATTGACTAAGTTATGATTACGTTTGTGTGAATCATCTAATTTCTCAAATACAAAAAATTTATAGCGCACCTAATAGTAGGTAATTGTTCGCTTTTTTTTTAACTTTTATCTGAAATTAGCACATAGACTTTGAGCAGATGTGTTGGGCTATATCCTGTGGGAAGACCAGTCCATCAACCGCAAAGTCTTCAAAGCTTCCAACGAATACGTTCAATCGGCTATGATCTACACGGCTGTGATATGGACCCTTACAACGCTTGTTCACCGCTCTAAAGTCGCACTGCGAGCGATTAAGAGAGCTAAGCTCTGAATATTCTTCCGCCAGCATTACTGGTAACCAAAATGGCAAACTAAAACCAAGCTAAAGCGGTAATGAACAGGCCACTTTTGTCAACGAACGGTCGCTGGAGTAGAAAGGTGCTCGAGTAAAGACCTCGAATCAGGAGACGCAGGGTGGAATGTCCTCCGACAAATAACCTGAAGAATGCGATGAAGAGTACATGGATGAAGAAGACAGAGTACTAGAAGAAGAAGCGCGACATGGAAGAGACCAATCTTCAGCAGTGGATAGACAGAAGTTTATATGTCAAGATAATGCCAGCTAAATGATAACGAAATTGTAGGAAGGATATAACATCTTTATTACTAAATTGATAACATTTTTCATATCCCATGACTCAATTGTGTACGACATACTTAACGACATAGCAACAACCTCTGAAGGTAAGAAATAAAAAGCATCTTTATTACTCTTTGTTATACTTGATAGTAATTTAATTTCTTTTTAGGGTTCCGTAGCCAAATGGCAAAAAACGGAACCCTTATAGATTCATCATGTCTGTCTGTCTGTCTGTCTGTCCGTCCGTATGTCACAGTCACTTTTTCCGAACCTATAAGAACTATACTGTTGAAACTTGGTAAGTAGATGTATTCTGTAAACCGCATTAAGATTTTCACATAAAAATAGAAAAATAACAATAAATTTTGGGGGGTCCCCATACATAGAACTGCATTTTTTTTTTTTGTCATACCCTTACGTGTGGGGTATCTATGGATAGGTATTCAAAAATTATATTAAGGTTCCTAATATCATTTTATAATATCATTTTATTGTACACATGCTTAGGCGTCTCTATGAAGATGGAACAGCATCAGTCAGAACAGACGACGTACTATCGAGCTACTTCCACCCCAGCGCTGGAGTCCGTCAGGGATGCATTATTTCTCCACTTCTGTTCAACATCTACACAGAAATAATAATGAGAATAGCTCTAGAGGATTGGACAGACGGCATTACCATTGGAGGTCTAAAAATATCAAATTTAAGATACGCAGATGACACCACCTTATTTGCATCTAGTAGTCTCCACATGGAGGAACTTCTCCACAAGATGGAAAGTGTTAGCCTTGAGTTTGGCCTTAAGATCAACCGCAGTAAGACCAAAATGATGATTGTCGACCGCCCCAACAATAATTCGCCAGAAGTCACTGTTATTGCGAACTGTGATGTGGTCCAATCATATATATATCTGGGAGCTTTGGTATCGAACAATGGTGGATGCGTGGATGAAATCAAGAGGCGTATGGCTATATCTAGGTCATCTATGGATAGGCTTAGGAGAATATGGAGGAACCGAAACATAACCAAAGCCACTAAGACCAGGCTCGTCAGAGCACTTGTGTTCCCCATATTCCTGTACGCCGCGGAGACGTGGACTCTAAGGGAAAGTGAGAAGAAGAAAATAGACGCTCTCGAAATGTGGTGCTGGAGAAGAATGCTGGGTATATCTTGGACAGAATTCCGTACAAATAAGTCCATACTCCAGGAGCTCGGTATTAAACAGCGTCTATCCTCCGTAGTGCAGTCTCGCATCCTTACTTTCTTTGGTCACGTGTCGCGGCGCGGAGATATTTCCATAGAGCGATTGGTGGTGCAGGGTAAAGTAGAAGGCACCAGAGCACGTGGAAGATCACCCATGCGATGGACCGACCAAATTAAGGCAGCAATAGGCGGTCCCATCAACGACTGCACCAGAAGGGCAGCGGTTAGGGACGAATGGCGGCGTGTTGTGAAGCGCGCCACAAATCACACGTCGTGACGACCACGACCACTCTGTCAAGAGTGACACGCATGAGAAGAAGAATATCATTTTTTTCTAAACTTAATAGTTTTCGCGAGAGACACTTCCAAAGTGGTAAAATGTGTGCCCCCCCCCCCCCGTAACTTCTAAAATAAGAGAATGATAAAACTAAAAAAAAAAATATGTTGTACATTACCATGCAAACTTCCACCAAAAATTGGTTTGAACGAGATCTAGTAAATAGTTTTTTTTTTAATACGTCATAAATCGTAAACCGCAATTTACCTTTCATTCAATATTTTTGGCCTTTTTTTTTTTCATAGCTGAGTTGGTTAATATTACACGGAACCCTCCGTGTGTAAGTCCGACTCGCACTTGGCCGTTTTTTTTTATTAATTGAACCAAATTGTAGGTAACTTTCCATTGTATTGTAATGTGAGTAGACATTACTTTTTTAACGTCTGATAAAAAGTGACAACCTGTCTACAATAAATAAAGTAAAATAATACTGAGTACCTACCAACAGTGAATGTTGGGACACATAATTTGATGAGACTTGTCGCAGACATTAACATTCAGCGAAATTCAAACCATTTTAATAACAATAATATCCTAGGTAATTTTTCAACGGCCTAAACAAAGTGTGTGCCTATTATGGAAAACAGAATTGTAATTTTAACTTCTTGTTAACATGTATCTATTATTTCTACTTAAATATTACACGCAGACTCGGAACAATTGGAAATGTAAGACATAATTATCACGGATTAACTTTACCTATTGAAGACAAGAAGATCAATTAAGGCGATATATTTTTGCAAAATCCTTGAAAGAATCAATATTCTTATCGTTAAAATATTATCTTACTTAACATTGCATTATACTGGGTGTAACAAAAAGGGTAGGTATATACACCCGAAGGGGGTGAATACTACATCAGTTAGAGACGCTCTACAAAAAGTTTCTGCTCAAAAATTCATACCAGATTTTTGATTCCAAGTTTATTGAATTAAATACATAACCAAGAGTGACCAACATGTCACCACTTAATGAAGGGAATTATCACTGTGCGTCACTTGCTAATATTAATAAAAAAAAACTCTTTCGCGATTTATGCGCCTAGTACCAAATACCGTATATTCAAATATTTCCAATCCTAAGAATTTCATAGATTCATAATGTTTCTCCATTGTGAGTGTTTGCTTATTCCTAACAATAACTGGAAAGTTTAAATCCAGGCTTATCCGGGTAGAAACATAAATTTTAATAATCAAACTTTCAAACTCGAGTCAATATAGCGTCGGTTCGTTTACTTGTTTTGATTGGAAATATAGTCCATGTCTAGAAAGTTATTTTCTGGATGAAGAATTATGCGCTGCTGTTGAGAATCTTACACATATTTATTCATACAGCGCGCCATTTAAAAGTAGTATATTTACCAAGTACGCAATATTAGGACACGTCTCTAAAATATTCAATCGTAATAGCTTACAGGCTGACATACATTTGTAGATCAAAAGCTTCTAAAAAAAATAGAATTAAAAAATAGCTTACATTTGGTCAGTTACTTATTGTACTATAACAAACTCTTACCAGTCACCAGCGGCGCACCTATCGGAGGGCTAGGCAGTGACATGTACTGGGACCCTCCGGCTCAAAATGTCTCCCTTCTTTCAGACGTCTTGTAAGGAATTCCCCTACTTCTTTCTGTTGTTTGTGCAGTGTTACCAACCTCATGGATTCGCCCTCAGATTTAGCGGGTTAGGGCAACAAGAAAACGGAAGAAACATATTCTCATATGTCATACACATACATGTAGCAAGTTAGCTTTGCTGTTCTATTCCATATACACTTTAGTCTGTGGACCTTTAAAGCATATATTCAAATATACTAGTGGTCCTTAAAATGGTCGAAATTCTTAACTTAACTAAAAATATGCTTTTTGCACTAGGTAGGTATGCTAAATATCAAACTTCTACTTGCGCGCAAAATGCTTAAAAATGCGTCCGACGATTTCTCTTCACGTACGTATTTATATTTCTACTAGATAAAATTTTTGATAACCAAAAAAAAATTGGGCCCTAATTAAACTAGATAGGGCCCTAATTTTATTTTTGCACCAGAGCCCTTGGTTACTTAGCTACGCCACTGCCAGTCACAAACAAATCAAAAATCTTGCGTCATACTGCCATCCACACATCCAAAAATGGCTGTTTGAATCGTCAATTGGCTTTGAAACGCAGCTCTATGTGCTATCGACTGTTATGTAGCGCTGCGGTCATAGTATTGTTTGCCCAAGCGTGGCAGTTATTGGCAATTCTTCTATTGAAGACTATTGGGAAATAACTACTCCCAATAAGAAACATCTATAGGGAATGTAGAAAATACTCTGTTCTTTTGTTACAGTAATATAGAATAGAGTATTAAAGGGTGCTTATATTAGGCTTTTCGCCCGTTTGACCGGTATGTTTAGCTTTTATACACGCGGCTTCTTTGTGCTTTCAGTAATGAAAATATCGTGAAAAAGTACTCTCCCGCGTGCTATTGTTAGCACGCGGTAGAGTACTAGCTAGCAGGGTGATAGACCCTCAAATTAAAACATGTTTTTTTTTTTTTTAAATTCTATGGGCTTGCCTTTGGCCACTGACCCGCCCATAAGGGCGATGACGAAGCCTGAGATGAAACACGCTTACCCAGAAGAAACCTATTCACTCTGGCCTTGAAAGTACCTAGATTGTAAGCGTCAGGAAACACAGACGCCGGAAGCAAGTTCCACTCCCTTGCTGTCCGCATTAAAAATGAGGATGCAAAACGCTGTGTCCGTATGTTCGGTATGTCAACAACGTACGGGTGAAAATTTTCCCGGCGTCTTGTGGTTCGGTGTAAACCATGTTACCAAGCACATACCGGTGTGTTCTAGGATTTGTGTGACCACCTTTGGCCACATCATCACTAACCATAGTGAGATTGTGTTCACCATAAGCCTTTACATACATAAAAAGAAAACATACCTTGATAAAAACGAACCTGATGAATAATACAAAACGATTTGTATCAATTAGGCTTAAGCATTAATTAGTATTATTATAATGAGTTCAAATTGAGAACCTCCATAGTACAAACCATAGAGATAGAATATTAATAGAGCGATATACTAGAGTATGTGCCGTAAGCACGGCTGCACGGGTAAGTGCAACGCTGCTTGCTGCCTTGAAACTAACTGCGCGTTCATACTTAAACGACTAAATACATTACATATAATGAATGCCAATTTCTAATTTTTATCGCTACTTTTACTGAGAACAAATGATCCTTGTCATTTGTTCTCAGTAAAAGTACCTATATCGAATTTTTTTCTGACAGCAGATCAACTAGTGTACGATATATCTATGAATAAATCTATGTGCAAACAACTCACGCTTAGCACAAGGTAATTTATTAACGCTATCACTCTATGAATATTCTTACTCTATGATACAAATTATTTAATAGACCATAGCTATTTTAACAGGATGTACCCTTAAAAGCTTTTCGATTATTTTGTATTCAATATTGTTCAACTTTTTTATATACTGTCAAACACTCGTACATGCCGTGAAATATGAGTGTCAGTCCGTAGACAATGTGTGATTGATTATGGCCATAACAGTTTTCGATTGTTTACGCTCGCCATTCATTTGGCTTTATTTTTCAGCGTCAGTGAATCATGATCTCATGAGTTTGACGTACCTAAATACTTTGATACTTTATTATTGTATGTTGGGATCTTTTGACCTCTTCATTTTATTTAATGATTAACATGTCAGTCAGTTCAATGTAAATAAAGTTATAAAATATTCTTTGTTGTTGATGTGTGGTTTACATAGATGAATATTTTGTTATCAGGAATTACCGACGTGTGCGAACAAAAGTGCAGTAAATAACAATAAACAAATGAGTTTCTTTTTCTTTGTAAATATTGTATCTCATCTTTTTGGTATATATATATTATATATAAATCCAACACGTTGAGCATGTTTATTAATTTGGCAAACATATACATAACTCCGGTTTCCCTTCAACACGAATATAATATTTCACCTTTTACTAAAGTTATTAATCTTTACAAATTATAATTGTATTTGCTCAGATTATTTGCTTTTTTGGCCTCACTCCCGTATTCTGCGCGCTCCATCTGCCTTGTTCTGTAATCTGTGTGTATTTGAATAGTCAAAGTAATCTCGAAACAGCATGAAACATTATAATAAGAAACTACTAAAATGAAACTAATGACAGATGCAGTGATCGCTAGCGTAATCAGTCCATTCAGAATTCTAATGCACTGTTAACAAAAGCTACGTTCAACGCCTTCGACATTATTTATTTACTTTTGGTTATAAGCAACACAGATACTGGCATGTTGGCTCAATAATCTCTGGCATTTGGCATTATGATCGACGTTGTATATCAGGTATTAATAGATAACATTCGACTATAAAATGATGATGGAGTACCGGAATAGACGGAAGCGTAGGAAGTGTATTTTGATAGAGGAATGGTTTTAGAACCTGAATACTGACGGGATTTTATGAACAAAGCACTGGCGGATGAATAAGATATAGTCGATGACATGATTATAGAAAAGATTATCAAAAAAACATGTGATTGAGAATCCACATTATATAGGATAACCTATATCCTATATTTAGAAAATTAATATTGTGTAAGATCATAATAACAAAGAGTACATCGGCTTGTATTTAGAAGCATATTTTAAAGGAATATTTATTCGCAATCCTACACGAAATATACTCTATTTTTATACAACAAAAGCAGGGAGGTAACATGCACCGGCTTATAATTTTCATCCAGGATCTAACTATGGCGTCTTCGTGTTGCTTCCACAATGTACGCACGGCTACAGATCAAGCTATACATTTCCAATATAAGCTGACCTCTCATTGTAGGGAAATCCTAAACAATGCAAGATCAGCTTACAATGTATAACTTGATCTGTAACCTTGTGTACCATACACAATACACGCTTGTTAACAGTTTCCGAGCTCCTCGTTTGACTATGGGAAGGATTATGACCAAAATATCAGTGGTCACTTCAATAGAAATATTTAGCATGCTATTTTAGATAGGTAACTTTGGTACAATGGCAAGCTTTTTAGTTGAATTTTGTAAATTAGTTACAGATATTCCCACAAATATAAGCATTATACAATCAACAAAGTGGTCATTAAGATGTGATCGAAAATGTCATTCAGTAGGTACTTGAGATTTTTTTGTGAGACTAGTTCAGTGCATATTAGTGACATCTTATGCCGCAAAAGGTCTCATGGAGGTCGTGGGTTCGAATATTTCATTGAGTTATTGATGCAAAACACAATTCGGTGGTAGGGTACTTTGTAGTACCCGTCTGACTGGCTGCCAAATCTGTCGCCAAGCATCCACCTGTGTATTCCAGGCGAGCTTACCACCTTGGTCTATCCGTGGTATATAAGTCAGTCTTTTCTCCAACGTCAGACAACCTATAGGTTGCGTTTTAATATTCTAATTATCTTATTGGTGGTGGATTTATGCTTGATTTTACTGTATGATCTGTGCTAGTAGGGAATTTTTTATCAGTGGAGCTGTAGTGCTATTCTGTAAAGTTCATTTGCAATATCACTTCTGAATCCGCGATGAGATTAGAGTTTCCTATTCTTAAAATCATTGAATTCGACACTAGCGCCACCGAGTGATGACGGAAGTGAGATGAACTACGACTGGTGTGTATTTTGACGTTTTTCAATAGGATTTGGTATGCTGAAACATAATTCACACGCCAAATCGGGTTGCGAGGTGAGTTGCGAGATGACTTTCGAGATGATTTACCTTTTACAGAATAGCATACCTGCTCACTGTTAAATTTTTTTCTCTAGTAAGCCCATTTTAATTTTAACAATTCAAAGAAATACAACTTTATACATAGTAATAAAATACTTTTGTGAAAACATAAAGGACTATAAAATATTATGCTTAAGACCGTAATAGACAAACCTTTTCAGTTAAATACATTTTCCATTACAGTAACAGACTACGCAGACATAAAAAATAGAGCGCTTTTGTGCACATCTATCTTGCTAAGGAAAAAGGAATGTAAGGAAAAAGGGAAGAAACGAAGACGGAACCAGCCAGTTAACATCATGTGGAGTGCAGAGTCACGAACTAATAATTTCACGTCATTCCGAAATAGCGTCCCAGGGCACTAACATTATTTGGTAACATGATATTAGCGATTTCCTGTTTAAATTCACTAACTACGGTACTTAGAAATAAAAAGCTTTCTTTATTTGGTTAAAAAGTACACTAACTACCAGTTTTTTTATACGTAGTGTTAAACATTGTTACCAAACGTAATTTTTAATGACAAAGTTGATTAACTGAAAATTATTTGTCAAAACTTCCACAAAAAGGTTTAACGCAGAAAATAATGTCGGTGATGAATACAAAGTGCTACAGTTACACACCTGTAATATTAAACCAGTTGCTTTTTTAATACTGAGGGTAATTTTATACGTCATATCTCTCCATTGTTTTCATCACTAGTCTACTCAATATTTACCTTCTGTTCTAAGTTAATTAACATAGAGGGTGGATCAAATATGTTTTTTTTTTCACCCTACATCCAATTAGCTAAACACTTCTTTTAAATAAAATAATCTTTTTTTTTTTTTTCAATATCAAAGCACATACCGAATTAAGACCCCAGGGGCGAACTTATGAAGGTCTTTATTAAAGTAACCACAAGATTGTGATTGTATTTTATGGTGGATGCTCAGCATGAGGCGGGAAATTTGATTTATTTTAAGTTTACCTTCGTAGAACAAATATGGCTAAATATTTAAAAAAATATAAATAAATAATTAATAATAAATCTCAGCGGCTGAGAGTGCATTGACAAGTGTCTGTACGTAGCTTGATATAAAATATGACATTATTCACAAAGGGCCATCTAATCTCAAACAAAGCAGAGCTCTGCTTGAAAACAAGATAACTGATAAAAGCCAGATTATTTTAGAGGGTGATCTCCTAAATTCAGATAGTCACAATGTCTTTTTGCAGCCATGAAAAACTTCAAGTTGTTACAGACGATAAATTATGTAACCCTAAGGCCTTATAACAAAAATAAAATCATCCACGAATCTGTAGCGACATCTATCAGTAACCCTGAGATAGTTCACACACGGAAATATAATAAATTGTATAATTACGCGAATGCTAACAAATCGCACAAATTTCGATTCCTAATTCTATTTGCTTGTTATTGTTACTGATAATTATGGTAACGAGTTGAAGGTAAGAGTCGATGGAGACAAGCGTCGAGCATCGAGCGTGGTCATTACGCGTCGAGCAAATATTTGCCATAGACTAATAAACCTTGATACACGAGTGTAAACAGGATTGATATCACGTGGAAAGTGCTAAATTAACACGAAATTATGTTTCATCATCTATCTTATACACAGTACCTAAGTACAAAGTTTTTTCAGCTGTGTTTTCCAATGTTTCTATGTTATTACTAAGTACGCTCAGTTAAGGTAATTAATCTTATCCTCTCTTATCCTCTACTTATTTGCTTACTTGGGGTAAAATCTATACTAATATAATAAATCTGAAGAGTTGAACTACCAGTTGGATTCATTTTTTTTTTTTTTCACTAATAGAGGCAACATTATCCCCGAGTATTATTACTTATTTATCCCTGGAACGCGGGGAACAGTTTATCATATCAATGGTGAGCAACTAACTCTTGAGTTATTAGAATAGATTATATTAGTACAGTTGTACCTACGGTTGGGTTTCTTCCCGGGAATAAACCCAACATCGAGTAAATTTCCAATTTGGTGGGAAAAAACCCGGGAATTTTCCCATTGGCTGGGAAAATACTCAAATGCTCACATTAAGTAGATTTTGCGTTTATAGCGAGAGAGACCTTTGCCAAATCGTTCGAATAACATTTAACAAGATTTTTATTAGGGTCATACACATATAAAACATTTTTTTTTTGAGACGAAGGATTGCGTTGTTGTTAAAAAAGTGGTGTTTTGGGGTGTTTTGGGGTTGTGGTGGACAGGCGGCGGCCTAACACAATTCCCACGCCGCCCGGCTTGGTGGTAGTACATACTCGTCCGACTGGCTAGAGATCACCCTTGTGAGTAAATCTATCTGGAAGCAGTTGCCTTTGTTTCGATAGGGTTTACGAGAGCCAGCCCCCCTACATTCGAAGTGTGCGGCATGTATGATGGTGGGGTCTAGCGATTTGGGCGGTCTCTGATTTGTGTGGCGTGTTGGGTTGACATGGGGGTCAGGGAGACCTGGTGCAACGTCTGTCCGCTGGCCGCCCACCGGCTAGTAGGGGACCCGATTTTGCAATATCAGGGGTCAGTCAGTCCACAGTAATAACAACGCCGTCCTTCATCATCATGAGAGAGTTACAGATAACCTACCCGAGCGATACATCGTATCATCTTATCTAGTGTGCGTATTCATCCGGGAGGGCATCTGTTGTCGACGTCTGAATAACCTAGAAGACAGAACCCTGTCTACTCACTGGCTGCGCGTGGACTACGGTGAGTAGGTATATACGGGTGGACTGGCGTGCATCTTCAAGTCTCATCGTGGCGACACTGAGACAACTCGCTTATTTGAACGCGTCCAAGAAGCGACTGCCACTGTGCTGGAACGGTACCCCATAACGGGGTTATTGTCCTCGGAGACTTTAACGCCCACCATAGCGAGTTCGGTTCTTCACGAACTTACCACGCTAGGAAAACCGTTTATGACTTTGCTTTCGTTACGACTACGCAAGCACTACCCTTATTGATTGCCACTGGATAACTCGCGTGTCACGATAAATAACGTGTTAAACCACAGCGCAGAATGCTAGTACCAGCGAAGAAGAGTTTGTAGCGAATTTATTGGAGAAGTGGATTGAGGTCAAAGATGTAAATATAATTTTTGAATTACAGGTCGAAGAGAAAAACTTTTGGGGATGCAACTTCATGTGGTCTTGAGTATCAAAAGTGAACCCGGTACCTTGGTGGAGGGCTACATGCGGTAGTTCTAGTACATGCAAAGTCCTTTCTCTCTGACTCCTACTTTCCAGGATATGTTCTTGGAGATCAACGTGATCGTGATCTCCTGGGGTACTGGGGTATGGCAATATTAACTAAAATTCTTTAATTTCGGCTGTTCTATTGAGTCAAAATCAGAAACTACTGCTAGAAAAGTATAAGAATCCTCTTTAGAGTTAAGTGGTACTTCACACCATGCATCGGAGCAGTTTCTGCAACAGCAAAGAAAACGTCCGGTTGTGGGTGGACTGCTCATTTCACCATCGGATGGATCTGCCAAGTACCGATGATAGACTTATCGGCAATGAGGAGTTGGTGAAGGCAAGGTCATAAGACTAACTCATTAGCGAAAGGTTGCTATAAAATGAATACTGTAGCGTTTTTATCGAACCGCAGGGCATTGGGGTTGGGAGAATCCACATATTCAGAGTGAGCGGCCAGGTTATGCCGGGCTTGTACCCAAAACGCCACAATGGTTGTCATCTGCAGTAATCTGCACTGTAGAGGGGATGGGCTCTCGTGCAGAATGAGCACGCGTGCACACGCACGACGCTTACGTAGCCCGTCCCGGGGGAACTGTGACATTCCTCCAAGGTCCGCGTGGGTCCGCGCGTAGGTAATGTAGTTACGTACAACAGCGAGTATGGTTGAAATAACAATCAAAAGCATCAAATAATATTTTTATTTAGGTACAAAAAGCCATTTGAGTATTTTCCCGCCGTTCGGGAATATTCCCGTATTTTTCCATTCTTTCCCGTATTTTCCCGTATTTTTCTTTTCTTCCCATATTTTTTTCTTTCCCTGCCCATCCCTAAGTTGTACCCAACTGATATGGCGCGTCGTGAATCTTCGTTCGCACAGAAAAGAAAGTATGGCCCCGAAGATTAACGAAAGAATGTTAAAAACTTACAATCAACCTTATATCACTACTGTAAGGTTCATAATACACTGCAGCTGTTAGTTCCGTCTCACTCGCAAGTCACGCCCCTCCGCACGGCGCGCGCTAACGTAATGGCAGCTGCCGACCAATAGCGTTTCCCGCGCTTTGAAAATGTATCTTCTGCGCTGGTACATCGGTAAGCCATATTAGTTGGATAATACTGTAATACATAGATTATAGCAACAATAAAACACATATAGTTTTATAAGTGTAAGTAACTAATAATGTGTATTTAACGTTGTCAACCAACCCGTACATAAAAATAACGAAGAACATGTCGATTTTGTTTGAAGACAGCAGCTCGGCTATAAGAGCACCTTCACATAACAGAAGATCGCAGCCAAATATCATTACTAGTGTCTGGTGAAAATTGGATCAGTTGTTCTGTATAAAAAGCCCGACGATAAAATTAATGAACGAATGAATTTCGTTGGGTAAATTTTTTGATCCATGCTAAGTTGTGGGTTGACTTAAGCGGCAGTACAAAGAATTGGCCTGACTTTGACATTACTCCGGTATTCACTTAATCTGTGAGGTCGTAAACTGAGATCAGGTCACAAGGTAATGGTATAAGTAGAGTCTGGCGATAAGAATTGTTCGTCTGAAGCTAAAAACGTAATAAAGCGGTCTGTGAAAAATAAGCACGTTTTCTATAAAATATTTTATTGTGAATAAAACGCAGTAATACTTACACTACTTACGTCAAGTAGCCGAATGCGAAGAGTTTCAAGCAATTTTATTGTTCAGCGCGCCATGTTAACAAAACTAACAAAAAATACAGAGATTCATCCGATATAAGATTAGAAAATATTCAAATCGTATAAAAATACGTGACCTAAAAATTGATTTAACATGCGATAACCCTTTTTCATAACTAGGTTAATAACAGACAAAATAAAGTAACGTGTCTGTACCGGCACATTTCCACTGAAACGGTACTTCGATATGTCATCACTGGTCATAATGAGTATACCTACACATGTCAAAGATGTTTGCACGCAATATTCACAATTTCCCTTCATACGCTAGTTAATTTATTTTTCACACACTGGCCTATTTCAAAATGGCTTGTTAATTTTATTCTTTACAGCTTTTTTGACATAATGGATGGGCAATCTGGTTTATTTTTAGGTTTTCTAAAATTATTATAAAATATGATCAAATGGAGTGTTTTCCACAATATGTTTTCAATGCGCACAATCCATGCATAATTACCAGGAAATAATAGTACCTAATAAACAATATATTTAGTATGTTTAGATGGAATGCTATAAACAGTTCAAGGCAAGCCCGTGAAAAGCGTATTGCTATGTCAAATATATAGTTTGATGGAGCGATGACTGAGTGAATTATTCATGTTCTATCTATTTGTAGATGTGCATGGGAAATCAATTTGAATATTTGAATGAAGGAATTGTATCTGTAGTATTGTTTTAAATGGGTTTAAATAATGTTTTTACTGCAAATGTAGCAAAAAGTATGTTATACCACCAAAAACATTTTCATGTTAAATTTTGCTAAGACGAAACCATATGACTCGCACTGTCAAAAAGTTATCGGATCTTATGTAGAGCCAAGCTTAAAAATCTACACGCCCTAACTATACATCTTTTTTTTATAAGTATATTCATAGCGTACGCATCCCATCAAGGACTCGCTATTCATCCCATCATACAGAAGCTAAATTCAAAATTTAATGTATGGTACCTCGATGATGGGACCCTAGTAGGTGACGTGAACACAGTCCTCGACAACCTCAATACCTTAGTCGAAGAGTTCCATAAAATAGGATTAGATTTAAATTTTTCAAAATGCGAACTCTTTATATCCGACACTTCTATAGACCAAAATTTAACATTTTTACGATTTAATACATTGGCTCCAAATTTAAAACTTATAAATAAGTGTTCACTTCGTCTCCTGGGTTCCCCATATTCGAGGAATCCTTCGACCCATTTGTCGATGAACAAATTCAAAATTTTTATTCTACGTCTGAACGGCTAGAAAAAATCAATACTCACATGGCTTATTTTATAATGCGACATTGTCTTTTCGTCCCAAAATTTACTTATGTTTTACGCAGCAGCAATCTTTGGCAATACGAAAATATATTAAGAAAATTGGACAATATTATTAGGCATACCCTCATAGCCATCCTCAACATTGATTTGGATGATCGCACCTGGACTCAGGCCTCCTTACCCATACGCTTTGGTGGTCTAGGGATCCGCAAAATTTCGAGTGTTTCATTACCAGCGTTTCTGTCTTCAGTTCACAGTACTCGTAACCTCATTGGTAGAATTCTTAATCCGTCACTTAGTGATTTTGAGGTCTCGATGCTGTCTGAAGCCAGAAACGCTTGGTTTATGGCCTGTCCAAATATAGCTGCACCAACACAAACATTCTCACAGCGGCAGTGGGACGAGCCGCTCAGCAGGCTTATACATAACTCTCTTATGGAGTCTGCTAATGATGCTGCTGAGCGAGCTCATCTCCTCGCTTCAACGAAATGGGAGTCAGGGCTCTGGCTTCATGCTTTACCTTCCCCCAACATCGGCACGTTGCTAGACAATGTTTTATTCAAAATTTGCTGTTGCCTTCGATTAGGAGCAAAATGTATTGTGCCACATCGCTGCCTTTGTGGAGACAGTGTTGGACATCTTAGCCATCATGGCCTCTCGTGTTGTAGGAGTGCTGGGCGGATGTCACGGCATGCGGCCATTAATGACCTAATCCGCCGATCTCTTGTCACCGCTGGCGTACCAGCCATTTTAGAACCAAGTGGCTTGGTGCGGGACGATGGCAAGAGACCGGATGGAATGACTTTGGTGCCCTGGAAGTTGGGACGACCATTGGTTTGGGATGCTACATGCGTCGATACCTTGGCTCCGTCTCACCTCCCAGACACTTCAGTCATGGCCGGTGCCGCTGCCGCCCAGCAAGAATGCCTGAAGCGCCGCAAATATGCATCCATAGGCAATGGATGCATTTTTGTGGCGTTCGGTGTAGAAACGCTGGGGCCGTGGGGCCCGGATGCCCATCTTTTGTTTTAAGAGGTCTCACGGCGCCTCATTGAGACCTCACGTGACAGGAAGGCTGGTGTCTATCTAGGACAACGGATCAGCATTGCCATTCAACGTGGCAATGCCGCCAGCCTTCTTGGCACGTTTACACAGGGCAGCGATCTGGCACAACTATTTTACTTGTAAATATATAGATAAGATATTTTGTAAATAGGATTTTCCTTTAATTATTATATAAATGTTGTAAATATTTAGAATAGATGATAGTTTTTTGTAAATATTTATGTAATTCCCAAAATATAACTATTTTTGAATATTGCAATAAACATCAAGGACTTAAGGATACTTTTATACGTATAAAATGTCTTTTCCTACTTATTAATAACTATTTAATTTATAACATTAAAAAGCAATATTGTACAGCCTTCACGCTTAAGTTATTAAATAGTTGCGGTAAAATATTTTTTCGGGACCAACTGCTTTCCATTGAAAGCTAGTAAACTTATCTTGTTCCATGAGACCTCAGATAAATTAAATCCAACTTAGATATTTTACCAATAAGCAAGCGACGGATACCACTAGAAGCAATTTTGTCATATATTATGAGTTTCAATTTTATTTTCTATTCTCTAGAATTTCCGCATAAGTCCTCCTGGGAAAAGAAAAGGCTAAGAAAACCGAGTAAAGTTTTTATTTTTGATTATTAAAGATTAGCTTTTTGCGTTCCAAAGCTTAGAGCTTTTCCAGGTTTAAAGAATAGGGAAAACTATAAAAAAACATGTTTTCCGTGAAGCATTAATAAAAATCTAAAACAATAATACAAGCAGCTGTAGAAAAAATATTGATAGACTATATAAAATAATAAAACTCATGAGAATATGTATGAAAACGTCTCGATATAATTCAAATCAATGATATAAATCCAATAGAATAAATCAAAGTATTTACAATTTGTAGGCTGAGACATTTCTTTGAAGAAATTGTATTTTACTGTATCACTATTTCAGACATATGTTCCCGCAACTAACATTAGAACTTTATTTTCTTTTCTTCTCTTTTGTCAAAGACGATGGGTGCAATCGTCAGTTTACCACTAAGTTTCTAAAGTTTATCTGTGATATTCTCTTAGATGCTACTTAAATAGCTACGTACATTTAATAACCACCTGGAGAGTTGTTTGTTGTTGGAAAACTAACCTAATAAACATTGAAGTTTATTTGAATTGATATAGGTAATTTTTACAATGTCGTAAGGGACGCGATGGATATAAAACGGTGGAGGCAGATTATCCGTTCCAAAAGTATATCTGAATCTGACCACGATCCTTAGATATGAAGGAGCATTTATAGAAAGGGAGAAGATATACAGATGATAAATTAGAGTGATAAACTAAACAAATGGGTTTAAAAAAGCTACGAACGTTAAGAACTACGAACAAGAATATTGTGCAGTTTATTATAGCTGTAGGTCTTGGCAGTGAAATTTAATTAACGTGGCGATCACAATAGATCTAAATCTGGTCGCAGTGATACAAGCTCTGGAAAGACTTGAAACAGCCACTTAACCCAAATAATAATAAGAACTACGATACATTATCGTAGGCGTTCGTAGCATCGTTACAATAGTTTTACTCTACGGTGGCTACGACAATACGATACGATAAATGAAACCACGTAAAGTACTCTTAAATACGATCAACTTTTACTATGGGAACAACTTTGAAATCGCAAAAAAAGCTTTTCGTACATTTTAGCCGAGGAGACCTTTTCCTTTTGTATGAAAAGTTGTATTTTTGTTGGAAGTTGGTCCCATAGTCATGTGACAGTGATTTGAAGTCAGCGAAAGAGTACGACGTATTCCATTGAAAATATTTCGCTGACTTCAAATCAGTGTCAGATTAGAGTTATTTCATACTCATCCTGTATAACTTATTTACTTAAATAAAATCTACACTATGACATACCGTGAATGCAAAAAAACATTGATAACATGGCTGAAAACATTAACGTATGAAGAAACTGAAGACATACTAAAGTGTGACAACTAGCTAAAGTCAACGCAACACATTTTATATTTCATTAGCTTTGCACATAGACACACACTTTAACACAACCTTTGCTATCACACACACACACTCATACTCACACACCTACACACCCTTCCACATCATCTACGCATCACCACATCCTCAAACACTCACACACATACACTCACACGATACATATACATTATACACCCTCCACCCACTCACGAATACACTACTCATTTAAAATAGCCCGCATTATTTTTGTAAATTTAAATATTATTATTATTTATTTCAGTACAAGTATAATACAATGAAATTCGGAAGAGCGGGTCTCCCCTAACACAGGTTTTATAAACTTAAAAGGCGTGTCCCAACCCCTGTAATTTACAAACTTGTAATCTAATAAAGAAATTTTGAATTTTTGAATTTTTGAACTGGTCAGATGTACATGAAACCATGAAAAAACTTTGGAACACTGATTTGTAATTTTAATTTATTTATTACAACCATCTGAGGGTACTGTAATATATTTGAAAATAAAAATAGTCTCAATGTGACGATATTTTTTACATGATGATTAGTCAGTATTGTAACGCTATTTTAACCATATAAAATAGCTCTAATCTGATATGAAATAACTCTAATCTGACACTGACTTGAAGTCAGCGAAAGAGTACGATGTATTCCATTGAAAATATTTCGCTGACTTCAAATCAGTGTCAGATTAGAGTTATTTCATACTCATCCTGTATAACTTATTTACTTAACTGGTCAGATGTACATGAAACCATGAAAAAACTTTGGAACACTGATTTGTAATTTTAATTTATTTATTACACCATCTGAGGGTACTGTAATATATTTGAAAATAAAAATAATAACAGAGATATAGTTTTTTTATACGACTAATGTAAGGCTATTATTATTATTCATGAGATATATTATTACGTATTACATCACTGCGTCAAGTAACACAATCACAAAGATAATTCAAACGTCCAAGCCACTCGGAAATAAGGTTCCGATTTAATTCACTGATATCGGTACCGATACCTGTGCCAATATTTCCGATATATACATAGGTGTACTATACATGTACGGTATACGGTAGATAGAAAGAGATGTCACATTCACATGCTATGCAATTGATTGACTTATCTGATCATAATGGACGCACACCCGAGACAATATTCATAACTTATAACAACTATAACTTTTTAATTGCTAAGGCTATGACTGTTTTACATAATATAGTGTATAAATTGAGGTGTGATTTATTCGAAACGTACTATTTTAACCGACTTCAATAAAGAGGAGGTTGTCAACGCGTATGTTAATATTTTATTATGACAGTTCAAAAATAGAATTGAGATATATGAATAAATACATGTACCCGCTACAATGAAAAGAATTTACCTACCATGAAAAGAGACGATGAAAAATAATTTTCTAAATCAAGTCACGGTTTTTAAATATTCAATAAAAGCGGTTTCGGAAACATAACTGAAGAAAAGTAGAACTACTACGAGATATAGCCAAAATTATTTGAATCTCAAACTTGAAGTTTCAAGAAAAATAGTTAAACATCAGGCGGAACTCTATAGGATAGAGCATGGCCCAAGAAGCTCTTGACCTCTTTATTGTTTTACTATATTACACTCTAATAAATTTAATCTCGATAGTGTACCTAATAGATGTCCATTTCATGTTGGAACCATACAGATAAATGGCACTGTCAAGATTTTCCAACACCAATAAACTTAGATATAAAAACTCGGCTACCCCAGGCACATGTAGGTTGGTAAAAAAGGTAGGTTGGTGTAGAAATCGTTCCATCGTCACACACCCCAACTCCATTTCGAAACGAGCTACCAATACATGTATATATGTCGTAACCCTGCATTCAGACTTGGATCATCAATTTCTGTCTATATCAGTGATTGGTATCGAAAACAGATGGTATTGGACTAAAAAAACATGCCATTATATTAACTATACTTGGTTTTAAACGGTGATTCATTTTAAATGATTCAATGTTTGTGTGTTGAGAATAAGTCTAGATGTTAAGTTCTGGTTAAGTCATAGTTAAGTAAGATGGTTTCCATGCAAGCCTATAACGACTGCTTAGTTTTAAGTGAAAAATTTGAAATGGTCTTTTTATTTAAAATCATGTAAATACAATAACTTGCAACTATATTTTGTTGCAATGTTTCTAGCCAAACTCACCTTTGCCATAAATATTGTCAGCTTTTAACAGACCATTACTCTGGTTCTTATTGACCTATATTAACTAACTGATATTGATTACCCTTACTTCGCTTATTGCTTCTCCCCGGTCCGATACTATTACAAATACAATCACAATCATTTGCAGGGATTTTCTTGTAACAATTGAACGGATTTGTAACAACTTGGGGACTTATACTATAGATATAGCTTAAAGGATATAGGTTAATAGTTTCAATATTTTATTTATTTAGACATAAAATATTAGAAGGCTTACAGTTTAATAAATTAGCTTTTTCAAAATGACCCTTAAAATTGTAGTTACTTACTTTGTATTTGTGTATTTCTGTGTAAATTGTATAATTTTCTGTACGGTAAGACCTTGTCCAGAAAGGGCGAATTCGCTGCGATTCGTTTCGCACTTTAGCGAGATACTTAGTGTAAAACCTTATCAGACAGGGCCGATGAAGTAGGTATCAAAACAACACATTCAATTAATCACTTTATATTATTATATTTGATTTTAACAAATAACAATTAATTACAGTATAATTTAACACGCACAGTGAACAGTCAACACAACTTAATTTATTGAAAATCTCAAAGCGAAATAAATCTCTCGACTTGCCTCGATTACTTCGAACCTCGGTCGCCCCTCCATTTCACCATTCTTTAATGGCGCGAATGCAGAGAGACTTTGGCGCCAGCAAACGATGCAAAGTCAAATTAAATACTTATTATACAAAATATCTAGAATACATTTTGATACACTATGAATTAATTAAATTGAATTTAAATTATTATTAATTGTGAACAATATTTATAAAAATACGACAAGAAGCTTACAGATTCGTCCATCCTGACCATCAGTCATGACCTCATGACAATTGTGTATCTTGTCTAATTAATTAACAGAAAATACACATTGTGAACTCAAATTACTTAAATACTTAGCAATGACAATTTTATTTATAATTAATAGAAAGAAGAAGAAAAGAAAGAAAAATCATTTATTCTGAAATAACACAACACAATCATATAAAGCAGCCAAAAGATAAAATAAAAAAAAAAAAACAACAGAGAAAAAATATAATAATTGTGTTGTGTGACATCAGAAATGGACAGCGACTCAGTTGCAAACTGTAAGCCCAGTACACGTACCAGACTACACCACTGATTTTCAGTCGCTGCCATAAGTGGACTAAACAATACAATACATCATTACGCAATACAAAATTGATATAATATATTTTTTTTTAAAGTTACATCATTTACCAACTACAGTACACATAAACAGATAAAAAGAAGTTATTTATGCAAATAAAGAAAATATTATAATAATATCATTTACATTTAATAATATCTATAGCAGCGTGGCATAATATTTATACACACTACAAACTACACTGAGTTATTGATCCCATTTATAAGTATGCGGCGCGAAAGGAGTTAATCTAAATGAGTGAAATTTTAGCTTAATTGAATTTTCAAAAGATACGTCTTTAGATGTTTACTAAACGTCTTAACATTGTTTAAGCCACGGATCGGCGGAGGCAGATAGTTCCAGTTTAATCCATTTGATATAGGTACATCATTCAAAAATCACTCAAAAATTTATAATTTACTTATAAAATAATAACCAAAATATAACTTTAAAAAAAACATACGATTTCATTCATCCATGTTGTTAATCTCACTGAAAAAAAAAGATTAACATCCTTCCAACATTTCATCCATGTTATTAATCTCACTGAAAAAAAACAATAATTAACATCCATTATATCCATTATATCCCACTTCTGAATTTGTAAAACCTTATCAGACAGGGCCGATGAAGTAGGTATCAAAACAACACATTCAATTAATCTATACATATAAAATGCTTTGTCCTGAATGACTGACTGACAATCAACGCACAGCCTAAACCGCTGATCGTAGAGACCTGAAACTTGGAGGGTGTGTTCTTTGTATGACGTAGGCATCCGATAAGAAGGGATTTTCCGAAATTCTACCCCTAAGGGGGTGAAAAACGGGGGCAAAGTTTGTATGGGACAACGTGATTCCTTGGTCCGATCTACTTCAAATTTTGCATAAACATTCTTTAACAGAACTGATGGAAGACATGTTTCATATTTTATTGAAACTCATCGCCTAACGGGTTTAAAAAGGGATAGAAATTTATTTTAGGGGTGATTTGCATCGAAGTTGAATTCAATACTCCTTAGTGCTTTTGATTTAAATATTCTTTTATATTTGATATTCCAATTTTAAAATTTGTATTGCATTGCACCGTAGACGGAGAATTACAGGTAGACGGTCAAGATACGTATATGTCAAAACGTATATGTGTGAGCAGGACTAAGCGTATTTTTGTCCCTATCTCGCGTATAGGTTTTTATTGTTTGACCTCAGTGTCGTTGAGGTCAAAAAAGTTTGTGTAGGTATATATGATATTTATTGATGAGAGCAGTGAAACTGTGTTTAGCCCAAAATTGAATATCCCGCGCGTGACAGGTTCAGTCTCGCTTTTCGAGGATTACTCGACGGTGAAATCATCGTTGGACGTAGAAGTGGAAAATTATAAAGACACCACTGCACAAAAATGGCACCAGCTTTCTCGTGACGCGTCTTAAACACCACAGTCCCGCGCCAATGGGCGCTAAATGTCACTGTGATATACATAAAACAAACTTCTAAGTCAACGCATTCAAAAGATACGGTCGTATATGTCGCATATTTGACTATAGGGTACTTCCCGTTGACCTAGAATCATACAATTTGGCAAGAAGCAATTCCATGTAGCACAAGTAAAGGAAAAAATCCGAAAAGCGTTTTGCAGTTACGTCGCAAAAAGAAGAAAAAAATTGCCATTACATTACAACATAATCGAAAAAAAGGGGAAAATCTCCGAGAATCGATTCCCGTGATTATTGAACTATTAATATAGGTACCTAAAACTTTCTACGGAACTCGCGGTGCGTGAGTCCGACTCGCCAAGTGACCGGGATTTTTTTAGTATCTCCCGCTTTCGGCGATAGAATCCAGCTTATTTTTTTTACTCAAGCAATTAAAAAATACCGCTTAGACCGAAAAAAAACTGGCAACGCTGCTTTGTATATATTCTCAAAGATATTGCTTGGTGTGTAGTGATAGTGAATTGTTGTGTAATTGGCTGTAAAAGCCGTAGTGAACGAAATGAACCAAACATAACCTTTCATCGGTCAGTCGTTTTTTGAAACTGATACAGTAAGTAAATCAAAAGATTACTATACTCAAGTGTATTTTCTGTCAATATCATGCAAGTTTTATAATTTCTTCTAAATACGATAAAAATCCAAATATATATGTAATTATGTCGAACTATCGCTATCTTCTTCGTTATACGCTGACAGCCTATCTACCTACAATTCTCTATATCTCTACGCATTGCACCAAGCTTTTATGTGAGTTCAACTTTTTTTAATAAAATCGGATTGAGTTTTTAAGGGGCGGTCTAAGCTCATATGCACAAAAATGGGTTTCTTTGAGAGTCGAGTATGACGTAACGCAATGAAAATATCTAACACAAAAAAACTGTGGACAGAAGAGGGTTTTAAGAAAAATATTAAAAATTGCTTTGATATTCCCAATAAAAAATTCGTAAGTTACGTCTAAAATAAATCTTTCGCGTCGAAATTCTCCGTATTTTCAGTGATGACAACAATATTATTTTTAAGAATATATAAGATACAGAATTATATAAGAATGTTAACCAGACACTTATCCAATTTAATGTATATATTCTGTATAATCTAAAGAAACCCTGTAAATAACAGTCCATTTCATAGGGTCGACACATTTATGATTTACCATTTTCAACCTTATTCCAGAGAAGAACGAGTGCTGTCAAAATCGTAGTTAGTCTGCGCCTTAAACATATTTGTCTGTCTGTTCCGGTACATAGTTAATGTTATAAGGAGTAACTAAGCTACTTTTATTTTTGAAAAATAATTAGTGTTCCGCGTAAAAAAAATCAAAACGTTCGCGGGTGAAACCGCGGGGGTCTGCTAGTCACTTTATATTATTATATTTGATTTTAACAAATAACAATTAATTACAGTATAATTTAACACGCACAGTGAACAGTCAACACAACTTAATTTATTGAAAATCTCAAAGCGAAATAAATCTCTCGACTTGCCTCGATTACTTCGAACCTCGGTCGCCCCTCCATTTCACCATTCTTTAATGGCGCGAATGCAGAGAGACTTTGGCGCCAGCAAACGATGCAAAGTCAAATTAAATACTTATTATACAAAATATCTAGAATACATTTTGATACACTATGAATTAATTAAATTGAATTTAAATTATTATTAATTGTGAACAATATTTATAAAAATACGACAAGAAGCTTACATTAGTCACCAATACATTGCGTCCACAAGCATCGCGCGAACTTAAAATACTCGCGTAAATCGCGTGCACTTCTCCAGAGTATCGACTCGTAATACGCGCGAGAGATTCGCGGTGTATTCGCCCTTTCCGGACAAGGCACTTAGACCCTGTTCAGAAGGGGCAATAGACCAGTACCTCGCCGTACTTTTCCCTTACTTTGACTCGTAATACGCGCGAGAGAACCGCGGCGAAATCGCCCCTTCTGGACAGGGTCTAAGTGTTTATCTAAGACGCGTTACTGATACCTATTAAATGTTTTATTAGTAAATTGAAATGTTGAATACAGAGGGTTTACCTCGAAAACGACACACGATAGTCTGATCAGAGATCATCGCTGTCAAATAGGAAACTCAATTGGCGAAAAATCGATCTAGCTAGGTCTCAACTCTGGGAAACGAGCACAAGATACTCAAATTAATCTGAGGTATTTACTATATGTAGTACCGCAGTACCTTGCGTATAAGCACATGGAATACTATTTATATAAGTGTGGTGCATATCCATGTTTACAAAAGAAGTAAACTAATTTCTCTGCACTTGTTTTTTTTTTTTTTTTTTTATACTACTTAGGTAGCAAACAAGCATACGGCCCGCCTGATGGTAAGCGGTTACCGTAGCCTATGGACGCTTGCAACACCAGGGGAGTCACTCGCGCGTTGCCGAGTATAACCAAACATGATTATAGAATACATATTGACAACATCGTTCGACCCACTCTATTTCATAAATGAATGGGTACAGTTTAAAGAGCGTTTACATCCCACTATAACCCCACAGGATTTTCAAGATATTCCAAGTCAGAACGTAAGCTAGGTATAAATAGTAAGATGAATATTTAAATAACAGCATTTGCACGTGACATCTTCGTTTATCCAAGAACATAGGTATGCCCTTTTCTATCTTGCCTTGACTTATGTGCAATAAAAATTTATAAGTTACACTGTAAAAGATATAAGTCAATAAATAAGGGCGTTGAAGCCTGAATCGTTTATTAAATTGTCTATAGTAAATAAAATCTTTGATGATTATTTTATATTTGTTGCATGGATTCTCATTGAAGCATACTAGATGATGTTATTTTGACAGTCAATGAATTCCTCTTTCTGTCAACTTATACTGAAAAAAATGATCTACAAAACTAGTTATGTAAGTTGACGTTTTCTTGTCGGGAAACTAACTTTAGTTGTCGGGAAACTAACTTTAGTTGTCGGGAAACTAACTTTAGTTACATTTAATCAAAAAATTTAGTAACGAACAAAAACTAGTTTTGTTACTGGTAAGTTTAGTTCGCAAGTCACTCTGTTTAGGTTAATGGTCGTCAAATTTATACTGTTAAATAAAGTTTTGTAGTCACTTGTAGTTTATTTTTTTCAGTGTAGGTGGAAATGGGTGGCCACAACTGGATCAGTAGTGATTTTACACGTTTCATCTTTAACAATAAATAAAATATTTGTCTCTCGATACACACTTCTACAAAACCTTAATGATAAATAAATAAACTGCTTTATTAATATAACTAATCATAAATAAATAAACTGCTTTATTAATATAACTAATCAACATGATAATCATTTTTTTTTTTTTTTTTTTTTATATAAAAAATCCTTAAAGTGGCCACAAACGGAGCTCTTGCCCTATATTGAAAATACAAGAAAATTGCAAATAAATACTACATTCCTTTAGCCTGGCAACTATAATTAGATCTGATTAACAGTAAAGCTGATTCTAGCTATAACGTAGGACTGTATTTACCTACAAAATGTTATCCCTAAGGGGGTAAAAGAAGGGATCGCAGATCGCAGGTCGCAGGTCGAAAAGCATTCTAATAAATTCTAATAAGTTCGTTTAAAAAATATAGCCTGGCATCATTATTATGGATAGTAATTTGTTTTTATGACATGACTCCATTCGAAAATCTTTATACATAAAAACTACCATCGAATTACCTAGTTCACACATACTAACGTCAATTATAAGTATTTTCAATCCAAAGATTTTCATAGGGCATCGTGCCTCTACCCAGATGGATAGTCCGCCTTACTAAAGTATGACATTTAATATCACTCCGCTTGAGGGGCTCCTGAGCAAATCGCACTCAGTTCGTACTGCGCACGGCTGTCATCGCGTCATACTCGCTGTACTGATTAAATAAAAAATGTCAACTTGCGTATTAAAATACTGTCAGAACACGTACAAAAACCAAGGAAAAACTAAAAAACTAACCTTCCATGTGTAAGTATTGCGATTTCGTCACTTTTAATTACCTAAACTTATTACTTTTAAATACTGTCAATTATGGCTTGTTTATTTCGTGTTCCCATAGAGGCGACTATCCTTCTGGACGTTTTAAATTCTTTGTTTCAATCTTTCCCCGACTTTCATTATTTCCCATGACTTATTCAGGACATGATTACGCGTCTTGTTTACATATTAACAAGCATCTTACTTGCGTATTCAAATTGTATGATGTGATTTTCGTGTTATAATCAAAATCACCTATCTTATCTGGTTTGATGTATTGAGTCTCGAAATACTTGTTTCGGATATCGGAATTATAGAAAAGTAAATTTTGCGTAGGTTATAAATTCGGATGACGGAATATTATTTATGTTTACAAGAATGATAAGGACAACATATTTCTTTAGAGAAATCTTTTTTGTTTTTTTATACTAGAGGTAAGCACACAAAGTTTAGAAGAGATAATATTGGTAGGTAGTTGTTTGCAGTGAGGCTATACCGGGTGGAGATTTCGAAATGGCATATTTTCGAAACCAATGTTAGGTTAGTCATTCTGAATAACTTTTACTGTGGCACATACACTGTAATCTCAAAAGAAAATAAAAAAAAACATACATTATGATCGAGCAAGGTTCATCGTTAGAAAGTTTTTTTTTTTTTAGAATTCAGTTTTGATTCCGTAGCAAAAGTTGTTCAGCATGACTTACCCCCAACCTAGCTTATAAATATATGCAATCTCGAAATCTCCACCCAGTATTTGTGTCCAAAACTCAAGCCAATGAGAATAAAATCTCAAAAAGCACAAAATATAATCGACATAATAACCAGCGGCTTCAAAACATCTGCAGGTCTATTTATTTTACGTTGTTGCAATCTATTGTATAGACATAGAGGTATTGATTGCAATTTTAAGCATTACTGATAAAACGCTATTTTATATGAGTAAAATGAATAATTCCTAATTTGGATTTGGTTGCCAACATTAAAACGAAGAAGAAGAATCTCTATTAAATAGATAAGATGCATAATAGAATACAATAAATGTGACAAGCAAGGCAAGGCCCACAATTACATAACGGCTGACTTTATAACTACGCAATAATAAAATAAACAAAAGCAAGTTGAAGTGCTTGTAATAAAGTCAGCCTTCTTTTGTCACTAAAGAAAGAAACCATGTAAAAACACAAATATTTTTTATCATCTCTGATTTATCAAGGACGGCTTCTTTGTTACTTGTAATTCAAAGAATTAGAATTCAGCTTATTTTTAAATACTTATTGACTGTTAAATTCGAAGAAAGTCGCAGGTCATATTGACCAACAAAATACTTTTCTACTGGTGTACCTGCCAGCCCCATATTTTCCCCACTTCTTATTGTGAAATAAATGACGATCAAGAACGAGGGACCAGTTTTATGACCCAATAGAATTGTCGTCGATATTGATGCTCCTTTGCGGATATAACACCTGGAGGTATATTAAAGGTTAGAGGAAGATGTGGGTAAAAGTACCTCAATAAAGTTATGGAATACACTCGCTTATAGCGGGAATTACTTTTCTCCGTACCATGGTTCAGAACTATTCCATGTTTTTAGTTAATACGCGTACTACCGTGTATTACGCGTAATATCCAATTAGGATGTGTAATGTAATTTAACCTAATCGTACCATCTAGTACTGAATGCAAGCGCGGTAATTTATCAATAATTTCATAATCGTATCACATGCATAGAATCATAATAATACCTATTGTGATTATGAAATTATTGAAAAATTACCGCATGGGTTCATTCAGTACCAGATGATTCCATGTAGGTAATACGCGTAATACCATGTATTACGCGTAATATCCAGCTAGAATGTGTTATAGGTAATTTAGCTTATTTGTTGTAACTTATGTATGTATGCTTAATTAAATTGTAAAACTAGCGTTTGATTTCCATAAGTGTAGGTACCTATACATTATTATTAATTTCGAACAAACTACGCGAATTTTGACGTTGTCCTTACGGTGTTTTTACTCCGTGAAGTTCTGTAATTCCGATTTGAATTATCTAGGCCTAAGTTAGGCCGCATATCTAAACTAGAAAGAATAACAAAGTTAAATTAAACTTAACTTTTAAGTCATGTCCAAACCTAAGCAAAGTTTATGTGACTTTCAATTAGTTGATGTCTCGCGGTTAAGCCTAGTTAGGCGTCACTTAATAATACCTTTTCAAGAATAACAAGGCCTATGAAAACTTTTGGTGAAAATATTTTAATTTAGGGAAAAACATCATCTGTTTTTATTTGCTTCATACAAACGCGTTTAAAAATGCCATGAATACGTGATTTAAAATACAGTCCGTATTTTTTCAGCCGCGACCAATGTTTACTTTAGTGGTAGCTGTATTTTTTTACTCTACGTCGTTCCCATATGTCTTATAATGTCGTGACATACCATCATTTCAGCATATTGAATGGTTTCGTGTCATAAATTCGAGCGTGTACGTGCTCACGTGAAAATACGTCTGATATTATCATATTTACTGAAAATGGATATTAATAGAATGCCAACTGGTCTTGGGAAGCACGTATCGTAAGCCTACGTATGTAGGTACATAATAAGAATGTGTATCGCCTTGACACAACCCCTCGTCGGTTATCTATCTAACATGAAAATACTCTTTACCACAGTTCTTTGAGCTACTTTCTAACTCCTTCAATTTGTTACACAAAATAGTAAGTAGACGGAAAAGTACGTCGTCTCACTGAATACATAACTTATAGGGCAGTACTTACCAGTGTTATGTGAACTTTCTTCTTTTATTTGTTACCGACAAGTTTCATACTTGGTTTCTTTCAACTTATTGTACTGTGACTTAGGTAGTAAAGTTTAATGCACTTCTAGAAGTTGGCACTACTTTAGTTAAAATACAGGAAGCTTTTATGCATTCTATGAGAGATCCGCTGACATTTTTTTTATACCACTAAGGTCACAAACAAGTATACGGCCTGCCTGGTGGTAAGCGGTTACCGTAGCCTATGGACGCTTGCAACACCATCAAGGGTATCACTCGCACGTTGCCGACTCTGCAGATATCTCTTCACACCCTTTTTGAAGAACCCCATGCTGTACTCCATTGGCAAAGCCACGGCGGAGAGCTCATTCCACAGTCTGAGCGTCCGCGGAAGGAAGCGCTTTTGACCCCGCACAGTACCAAACAATTCTAGTTTCAATGTGTTAGGATGGACTCCCAGTCGATGGCGAGAGTTGCGATAGTGGAGTAGCCGTGGGCATCAGTTTAAACAATTCTACAGAACTCTATTGTACAAGCGGTAGAACCTCCTCAGTGACCGCCAATTTGGCTTCCGCCAGAAACGGTCGACTGGTGATCTTCTTGTGTATGCTACACATCTATGGAGCGAAGCTATTGAGAGATATGGTGAATCACTTGCTGTTTCCCTTGATATCTTCAAGGCTTTCGATAGAGTCTGGCACGATAGCCTGTTAAGTAAGCTTCCTTCGTACGGAATATCTGCTGGTTTGTGTGCCTGGATTTCAGATTTCCTAAGCGAAAGGTCCATACGAGTTGTCATTGACGGGTGCTCGTCGGATCTATTGGCAATTAATGCCGGGGTACCTCAGGGATCAGTTCTCTCCGCGACATTATTCTTGCTGCATATCAACGATCTGCTACAACCCGGTATCTTTGGGTACGCAGACGACAGCACTGTCATGGAGAGCTATTTTTCAAGCGCACAGGCCACCAGGGTAGAAAACTTGACGCTTAGAGAGGCCATAGTTGAGCGTATTAACTTGGACCTGCAAGCAGTCTCCGATTGGGGTAAAGCTAATCAGGTCAAGTTTAATCCCTCCAAGACACAGGCGTGTCTATTCACCGCTAAAAGGAGTCCTTTCAACCTCACTCCTTCTTTTCAAGATATATCACACACACAAGACGCCGGGAGAATTTCCACCCATACGTTGTCGACATCTCGCGTACCCGGACACAACGTTTCGCTTCATCGTTTCTTATACGAACAGCAAAGGAGTGGAACTCTCTTCCGGGGTCTGTGTTTCCCGACACCTATAACCTAGATTTATTCAAGGTCAGAGTGAATAGGCTTTTTCTGGGTAAGCGTGCTACATCCTCGGCCTCGTCATAACTCCTCATGGGGTCAGGCGAAGGTCAAACGCAAGCCCATTTAACATAAAAAAAAAAAGAACACACATAAGGTGACAAAGTCTCTCCTCAGACTGAGGGGCTCTAAACTGCTTGTGAACTCGGGATCGTTGATAATTCTGATGGCAAATTATTTTCAAACCAACCAATCTCAAAAACCTGTTATAAATAATCTCACTGATATTACTAAGTAAATATTTGTTAATGTCAACAGTAATCGAGAAAATGTAGGAAAGCCGATATAAAAACTGGCAAATATTTCAACAAGAACGGAAGGTACTTTCCAAATCGTCTTTTACTCCTTACCGTTTTTTTTTCAAAGAGGAATGGAAATAAGTATAGTCTCGTACCTTCCATGAAAAAGTTCGATAAAAACAAGAAGCTTACGATTTATTATTTAAACGCTCCGCCCGAACCTCGCTAACATTAAACCAATATTGACACAGATCCAACTTTATATAGGTTTTGTGTTACAAGAATGTCGATCGTTTGGTCATAACCGAAATCGTAATACAAATCACATTCATAATGTTGACAAGGATTTATGTCGGCTTCGCATGCTACTTAAAGCACATTAGTACTATCAACAGTACAAAATAAATATCTACATTTTATTGATCATTAAAATAAAATAACTAAGACTTAAAATCAATACTATAAATTGCGCATCGACAATGACCATTCGCGTTGTAGGTATGAACCACAGATTACATGAACCTAGAATCACTATTACATACAGTACATATTCATGTCCTACAAGTGGTCACCACAGACCACAGATCTACCGCAAGTTTTTTTCTCATTGTTATTTTTATTAGTGTGCAATTTTGCTTACGGATATTCGTGATGTCGAAAAGGGTTCGACTGAAAATCAATTAAGTATACAATACAACATACCTTGGAGTAAAACTAAGTCGTAACCCTTTTTCGACATCACACAATATGTTTATTTTATCTGTTTCTTTCGCTGAGTATGTATTGTTCTGTAATGTTGTGTGTATGTCGAAATAAATGTTTTCTTTCTTTCTTTTCCTTTACCAAAAAGAGGAAGAAAAAACATTGTTTTTTACTTTCTTCATTTCTCCATATAAATTTAACTATGCCAAATCTCACACTCCTCCGTTGCCTGTATTACAAAAAGGGTTACAAAAATTCTCTCACGTATTTACATACCTACTTAAAGTGCCTTTACCCTCCCGGTTGAGAACCCTCAGCGCGCACCGAATTGTCCGCGTAAGGTTGTAAAAGCCATCTACATCACCACCTTCTGGTCCATTCAACAAATAATTGCCTCACAAGTTTCATTTTCTTGAGGTTTCACTACATCTTACCTACTTCAAATATTTCAAAACTCATCTGCGATATCACATGCATAAATTATTTCTAAACATGGAAAGATTTTGTTGATGGTATTAAATTATATGGTATATGACTTCACTTAGAATTTCCAGTTGTAACAAAATGAAATTCCCCCTGTCTTTGTGTTCCCATTACAGGAAGTACCTACCTTATATAAGATCCACTCATCACTCGCTGTTGGCTACCCTTTGTCGTTGGCTGAGGGATACACGTATTTTCTGCTATATACATATATAATAGTAGCTCACCCGCGTTCCCGAGATAAAAAGTAGCCTATGTCCTTCACCATACCATAGATAATCTGCGTGCCAAATTTCGTCGTGATCGGTTAAGTAGTTAAGGCGTGAAAGCGTAACAAAGCAATAAATAAACAAATTAAACTAAATAAGGATATTATATGTTAAATATCCTTACTATCCTTACTTATTTGTTTGTTTTTAATATTTTTTTAATTTCTAGTAGGATATTTAAAAGCAAATACCTAAACAGATTATTATTTTATTCGGTTTAAAAATCAAATACAAAAATTGTGCCGGTTCGCAGCCCAATGCAAGCGACACTGTCGCTGCGACAATACCAGTTTCTATGTATTATTATGAAAGAAATACCTTCCGTTAAATAAACAAATAAATTACTAAACAACCGGTATGTTTTCCATTTACAAATATGTAATGTGTGTTTACAACAAATATGTACAAAATACAATCTATATATAGAAAATTTCCTCAAGCCTGCGCTGCTTCCGATTAACGGCAGGGTTCCCAGACGGCTGGCAGCGTTTCCTCTTTGGATAGCCAAAGTGTGTTTTATAATAATACTAGCTGTCCCCCGCGGTTTCACCCGCGTTCCCGGGATAAAATTTTAATATGGGACCAACTTCGAAACTCAATAAAAATTACAGCATTTCATACATCCTTTTGTATGAAAAGCTGTAATTTTATTTGCGATTTCGAAGTTGGTTTCATAGTAAAAGATGATCGTTTTTATGAGTACTATACGTGGTTTCATTTATTGTCGTACTGTCGTATCCATCCCATATAAATAGGCTCTGTGTGCTATCCTCATCAACATTACAGACGTAAAAAAGTTCAGACAGAACAAGGCCTGCGATCAAAGTGTTATTTAATAAATGTACGCCCTCTCTCCAACTTAAGCCCACGTTCGGACGAACTATTTTTACGCGCGTTATTTTCAACGTATGAATTCTCTTATACGTGTTCGCACGCTGACGTTTTTTACGTCGGGCGTTTTCATACATTCTTATAAAAAAACGTCGAGCTCAACGTTTTTTTAAATGCTCATGCGAACGAAGGCTGACTCCCTGAGCCGAGGTTCGTGCCCCACCTGGGGCGCCCTCAGGCGTAGTTACCTTAATATTAACTTCGGTTGATAACTTGCTCGCCGATTTGTCTATATAAGGGTGATAAGGCTAATCTTATTGGGGCAAACTAGTCAATTAAAAAAACACCAATGCATAAAAACTCTGCTCAGCCCCAACATTTCATTCCACACATGCGCATTTATGCATAGACAAGTGGCTTCAGATTCAAAAAGTTATGAATATGATAGTAGATGGATATACGGGAAGAGGAAGACCAAAAAAGAGATGGATGGATTGTGTGAAAGTTGACATGGGTAAGAAAGGAGGATGCTAGTATGACGGATAGAAGAGACGAATGGAAGAAGCATACATATTGTGCCGACCCCAAATGATTGGGAACAGGACAGGCAGATGATGAAGTGGCTTCAGATTGCTAATGGCAGTGATCCATCTGAACTTCTTTTATATCTGTGATCAACACTTATCATGATGAAATTTTGGCCAAACATCTATACTAGAAACAAAAAATTCAGACTTCTTTTAAAGTTGTATCTTTAAGATACTTTCAGGTTACGTCAATGTGTGCCATCGTTTGTTTACTTTCGGCCTATGAGAGTGAAGTCACTGGCTTAGACATTAATCCCACTTCACAATGCCAAACTATTCGATTATACTGGATTATGTGACGCGCTGGTTTAATCGCACTTTTTAACTGAAATTTGATTACGTACCGTTTACGCTAATCAAAGTAATTACTTACTTAGGTTTACATAACGTTGTGACAATTGCTATAATTAAATAGCGTAATTTTTTAACTTCTATTTATGATGATGTCAAATTACAAAAATTATATATCCCGATTCCAAAATAAGACGAGAGAAGGTGATGAAATATCAACCCTGTCTGGCAGACAACGCACAGCCTCAACTGTAGGTGTAGCTAGTGATTTTAAATTTTAAAGGGTCTTGACAAACGGACATACATATAGACAGACGGACGGACGGACAACAAAAATATCCTATAAGGGTTCCGTTTTTTTTTTCATTAGAGGTACGGAACCCTAAAAATGGTAAAATCCTATAGTGGGATAAACATTAAGGTACAGTAGTACCCAACTGATATGGCTTACCGATGTACCTGCGCAGAAGATACATTTTCAAAGCGCGATAAACCGCTATTGGTCAGCAGCTGCCGCTATGTTAACGCGCGCCGTGCGTAGGGGCGCAACTTGCGAGTGAGACGGAACTAACAGCTGCAGTGTATTATGAACTTTATAGTAATGATCTAAGGTTGATTGTAAGTTTTAAGCATTCTTTCGTTAATCTTCGGGGCCATACTTTCCTTTCTGTGCGAACGAAGATTCACGACGCGCCTTATCATCTGGGTACCTACTACTGTAGAGGTAGAAAATATCTGATAATCATAGTACTTAAAGACGCTTCTTCACGCCAACCAAATGTTAAATCCTTACGTAACTATCCTGCGCCTGAAAGTTGAATACTTAATTAAACTTAAATTATACGTTCAAAGTGATGTGGTGTCTGAATGTTTACACTCGAAAGTTCGCTGGAGCAACTACATATTTAATTACTATGAAATTCTATAGATTTATTTACAAGACTTGTAAATTTTGTTTCCTACCCCCTGATCTTAATGTCAGGCTGAAATTCTTTTATTTTCACCGCGTTTCACCTGCGATTGCCTTCCTCAAGAATATGGCTGTCAAATACAAAAACTTTTTTTTTAATCTGACTGGCAGTTTCAGAGATAAGTGCGTTCAAACAAACAAACTCTTCAGATTTATTAGTATTATTATTAATATTGTAGTATAGACGTGAGTCTGCATACTACTTGCTTTGTTTTCACGACTACACGCTACAGGCGTTTTTAGCTTGAACCTTGGATATGTGCAGCCACTATAAGAGTTGCTTATTTGCCTTCAGTTTCCCCCGGAAACGCCCTGAGTGTGCCCCATTCTGTGGCGTCCCCAGCCCAGGTGTAGCTACCTCAATCATCACTGGTTGAGAACCACTTGCGTTCGGCGATTTGTCTGCGTAAGGGGGAGGAAGACATCTGAGGCTATCACACATTCTAGTCCATTCCAAAAAATATATTGAGAACCCCAAATTGGTATCCCAATAAATGTGTAATACATTGTAGTCTAATAATATCAATATTAATATTTTAGCTTCATAACACAGTACCGGTAAATAAGTGTCATTCATTTGTTTGCATAAACATTTCCCAACACGCTCCATCAGTCAAAGAGTTTTTGGGCAGGCGGGCGTAAAACATTTTTGCAATTCCATAGGCTGAAATATGCATAGTTCGGTCAGTTTTGTTAAATATAATACAAAAACATCATGTGGACAATTAGTAATTAGTATTTAAAAAAAGATGGTTTACGATTTGACTTTGACGTGAATGATCAACATGAACAATCACGTTTTCTTCTAAACATTATTTGCCAATATATTGTCCTATAAATGTATATTTTACTTTATCGAAGGCTTATCCCAATTAACGGAGCCATATGACCAAAGGAATGGCTAGTCTGAAAGCCGCCTAAGGGGATCGGTAAAGAAGAAAAGATTCCAGCATTTATGCATTAAAAATGACCCCTTGGGCGATAACGTAAACACAAGGGAAGATTTAACAAAAGCCATTTTTCGGCTCATGCGTTATTATGGTCCCTTTCCTTTATGGGCTCGTCCGCCATCGCCTCGGCACGTGTCGAGAGAATTCAACTTCTGGTCATGTGCATAAATGTAAATATTTGACTGTGAAAGTGATTATTTGTGCCACAGTGTGCACGAGTTTACTTAAGCAATTAATTAATTGCTTTAGTCAAATTTAATTAATTTAGTAATACTTTCTTTGAAAATACATATCGGATTTACAAAAGGTAAGCACGAGTTCTTATTTTATTCTATTCAGAGGTTATACAGAGTGATTTTTTTCTAGCCAGTGAGGGCAACTTCTGAACTAAAGGTCATTTTAATTTTTATCAAAATTCACCTCGGGGTTGTTAACATACAGGGGGGGCCCTGTATATTAACAAAGCCAATTAAAGGTCTTTTCGACGAAGTTTTATTAACTTAAAATATAAGAATGTATAAAAACAATCATCTCTATCACCTACCAAACATCTTCTGAAAAATATTCATGTATTTGTAAGCAACATACATCTTGAAGCCTATTTTCCTATTAAGTATTCGATATCTGATGGAAGATCGTGACTTCGCCAACAAAGCTCTTCCCATTTTCCGCCTGTTTTCCGTTAGTGGAGCTATAATGATTATTCCGGTGGAGTGCGATGGAATTCATTGACGTGTATCCTAGTATGTTTTGGAATAAGCTTCCAGGAATAAGTATGGTAATACGATGTATTACCATATTTCCTACGAGCGAACTTATCTCACGTTATCTAAACTTATCTGACGTTGTCTATGAATTTTATCGAGGATGTATCGGAAATGGGTTCTCCGTCTTTTGTTTTGTTTATAAAATATATTCTTTATTCGCTATGTATGTAAAAACAATTTCACAGGCTGGCGGTACAACAAGAATATTATAATAAATGAAAACTGTTTTACAAAAAACTTAAACTGACTTCAAAGTACACTAAAAAGTAATCAGATCCTGACCTGGGCATTAAACGGGAAGTATAGCCCTTCCAAAGAAAATAATAACTTTTCATATCGGTTAATAAATTACGGAGTTATGATGTAACAAACATAAAACAATACATTCGAATTAAAACCTCCTACTTTTTTTGAAGTCAGTTAAAAATGGGAGATTTTTCGTAAAAATAAACTGTTAAGAAAAACTAAAGTCACGTGATGATCCCCAATTTTGTGAAATGATTTTCTGTCTGACTGAACCATCAAAAAAAGGGTAAAATTGGTAACTCCATTATTGAACTGAAAATACTGTGGAATTAAGCTTTTATATTACTATTACCATATATTTTCTCACAAAATAATTCTGGCAGTGGCTTTAAATGGCGATAAAAGTGTAAATTGTGGTATAACCGGCCACGTTCCAGCGTGTGAACTGCGAACGCAGTCTGTCTTCCAAATTGAGAATAATATTCGTGTGTGTCATTATACATTGATTTTATACAAAAGAATTAAATTAAGTAATTTTAGGTTTTGCAATAACATATTTGTTTATAGTTAGAGATAATTAAGTAACTACTTGTGATAATATAAAAATGTTCTTTACATCCTTACTTTACTATTGAAAAGCACATTTGAATTAGCGGGGGCGGATCGGAATTTTGATACCGTGCAAGAATTTAGTAAAATACCACTCCTTTACGTCTATATTTCGCCATATATTAAAATAGGTTAAAAAGCGTTATGCGTAGGTACACATAAAGTTTACAATAGCATAGCACTTCACACCAGCTAACCATTACAAGCTATGTCGATAGCTTCTAGCCCAGCTAACATGTACCGGACTTCCTATTTGCGGTTGGTATCACTCACAGGAAGCCTGAATATAACTAGTTTCTCAGTCCCTTGAGCAACTCCAACTTGTTGATTAGATTCGAAGATTACGTAGTGTTATACTTACCTACTAGATATACATAATTTATGTACCATCATATATATTTTGTAAATCTATGCCTACATACTTTAAAAACATGTAAACACTTTCTGGAAGAAATTATCGAAAATAAAACTTATATACTACAAGATTTATTGTTTTTTAGGGTTGAATAACATATAAGGTTTATAAGGATTCCAATCGATTTCAGAGTTAATCAATGGGATTTTATATATAATTATTGGACTAGCCTGTAAACTAAGAGGTAAATTCAGATAATTTAATATTTTTATGATATTTGCAGTGTAATGTTTTTTTTATACCACTAAGTTGGCAAACAAGCTTACGGCCGGCTTAGTATGGTAAGCGATTACCGTAGCCTATGGAAGCTTGCGACACCAGGGGCACTCGCACGTTGCCGACCCTGCAGAAATGGTAGTTCCCGAGATTAGCGAGTTTAAACAAACAAACAAAAATAACTCTTTTTTTATACGAATTCGATTGGTAGTTCCAGAGATTAGCGCGTCTAAACAAACTCACATACTAAATGCTTTATTATATTAAGTATTGATTTTGTAACTAAATAGGACATGGAATCGTCCTTTGATTATTGTTATTAAAGTGATTAGAATTGAACAGGGTTCACTAGTCCATAATGTATCCATTAACTGTAGAACTCGTAGCTAGAGGTTTAACCTCCTATATAAACAGTCAGAACGCAACCACGTTTCTTAGGGCTGATTTTCAATGGCCTGATAAGCGGTATTAGAACTTTTGAAATTGGAACAGTTTTTATATAGACATCAGATGAATAGTTTATTCGTGGTCTAGCGATTGATTAATCGAACCTTAGTCTTATTGAATAAAACATCAACCGTATTATACTTACTGTATTGATCTATTTGCTTTGTTACAGGATGATTAAACATAATATTTGGATGTTTTCGATCCCAATTTTGTCTTACTGGTATAAGTAATCCCATCAAAAACATTCTGTAAAATACTAGCCAAGTCTCGATGGAGCTGCTTGTTTATCTCTAAAAAGTAATAAAATCTAGACAAAGTCGCGCCAAGTCTAAGGTTTCTTACTGCGATTCCTTTATTATTATAGTTAATGTTGTGTGAATATCCAGAGGTTCTCAAATAGGGGCCTGAAAATGCGGCGAAATGGTTCCAGTAAAGGATGGTACGGCAGAGTTTGCTTCGCGCTTGACTTGGTGGAGGCACTGCCGTGACCCCGATAAAGTTGTATTTTTAAATAAAGAAAGTTCCCTCACTGTGGTACAAAAACATTGTAATACAGAATAAACATCTTGAAGAGGATCTGTAGCAGCCTCGAGCAAGTTCGCTATATTTATATTGTATTTGCTGTAAATATGTAATAAATTGTCATGAAAAACACAGAATAACTACTTAACTATCCATCAGATAATGGTCAATTTATTACACTGTGTACCACATTAAGTACTTACTTACTTAACTAATTAAGGGCACAGTTCCATCCGGAAATAAAACCCAATCCAAAAGGCTGGCGTAAATTGAACACCAGCCGATATCCGGCGCCAAATGAGATTTTCGGGCGCTAACACCGAACGATTAGACAGAACTTGTCTGAAGTACTCCGTGGAACGTAGCATCCGTTGTCTCATATTTCTGGTGAAGCTTTCGAAAATCCAACCTTATTGTAACAAATATATGGATTAGTTTCAAATCTAAAGTTGATTACGTTGTAATAAGTTATTTGAGGGTTCGTATATCGTGACATCAATCGCTTCTATCGTTATAAAAACGTTATAATTCTAAAGCTTTTTTGCTATGATAGGTATAAATCGATCAGTTAGTTTAAAAAAAATCTATATTATTTTAAGAATGTAAATACTCAGCATACGTAGAAAATTATTAATTAATACATAAATAATCATTTTCTACGTCTATAATGATGAATGAAATATATCTGATTTGGATATACTTAATATCCATTTCAATTATTTTCCTTACATGTAGAATAAATTAACTGATCAAATTCAAATTTAAAATTAAAAATCATTTATTCAAATAATAGACCTTCGCAGGCACAGGAAAAGTACCGGTTCGGAAGGTTGCATTTGCTGAGAAGAGCCGGCAATAAACTCAGCAAAGCTTTTCAAAACAAGCTTAGATTCATTACATAATATTTACATTCTAGTCGCACTGACACTGATAAAGTAAAAGACTCATCGTCATTCAAAATTTTACAAGGTTGTAAAGGATGCGCTTAACAGAAACCGGTGGAGGCAGATTATTCCAGTACCCCGAGTGTAAAGTTTGCAAAGAATGAACGTAACTACCGCATTTGGTACTGACGTAAACCCGAGGCTGACTACGGCCTTCAGAGACGACCGCGAGGGAGATTTTTAACAATTCTACACACAGATTTATTGTATTATGAATATTATGATACACGTCTGAAAATAAGGTAGGTAATGCTTATTAGTTGCTATATTTACTATTTAATTTAAAGAAAATTATTAGTATTAATTATAGTTATGAGTATATAATTTAAATATGTATACAATCATCATTGTTATTTAAAGATAGGTACTGTAATCTTTGGAAACCAACTTATACTCATGTAACTTATAATTTTTTTCTGATATATTTCGTAAAACAATACTCGTGTTTCAATCTGAAAAGGGTACTATACGTCAGCGCCCAGCGCCCTTACCGCTGTCGTAAACGTGTTACGCCGTTTTTCAAACATTCCGCTTGACCCGTATCGCATGTCGAGTCAAGTGATAATGTCTCTAACTGCTGGGTGCGGTTAAAATATACTGATAAAATGAAATTAAAAATCATCACCGTCAGTGACTCAAATAAATCTAATTATGCTATCCTAATCCTAACTTTTTAAATTAATATTATAAATGCGAAAGTTTGTTTGTTTTTTTACGTCTTCACGCGTCAATTACTCAATGGATCATCATGAAAGGCATGCAGAATAATGCAGATAGCCTATGGTACTTTTTATCCCGGGAACGCGGGTGAAACCGCGGGGGACAGCTAGTTAATTATAATTATACTAGTGGTCGCCCATTCATTGAAATTAGATCGTAATTCATAAAATTTTATGTTTGAATTAATAAATAAATAATAGCTTTCTTCAATCTTTGCTCATATAATCCTAACTATGCCAAATCTCACATCCTCCGTGCGCGCAGTCCTATTATTATATGGATATGTTCTATATCTATATTTTATGTGTATATGTGATAGCCGATACGGCTTTCATCTTCGATTAGCATTGATAACTCTTTTCGATATTATTTCCGTAGTCAAACTAATTTCTTAAACCTTCATAAACTGTGAGAAGTGGATTCAGATAATGCGTTGACGACTTTATGTCGTGTCGTGTCCGATAATTATCTCTCTGGCTTCATTCATCTAAGACTATAATATAAGTTCATAATAAAATATGTTGGTACTGAATTGAATAATTACCTATCAAGATAAAGTTACGTTGATGTAAAGATTTTTACCTGTCAAGATCATCGATTGTGGGAATTTGAATTTATTAGTATGTATTAGATGATAAAAGCTTTGACTAATGATATATCCAGACGGAGCTACGAAGCTGTTTACGCGTCGATAAAATAAGCCCCTAACTGTTAGGGGCTTAATCATTTTCCCGTCTTCAGTGTCAGTCGAGACGTCACTGGGACACAACCAAATTCACCAAAATTGTATTGTTTCAAAATGTCGTTTTGTGTGATAAAAGTGTATAATACATGGGTCGATCTAGACCAACGAAAAAACTCACCTATCATCGGTAAGTAACAATATTTCCTATTAGTTTCTGCAATATAAGCCATTGAAATGTTTCGAAAATAAATATTTTGAGTAAGCGCCATTTTTTATGTGTTGCCTGTGCTGCCAGTTTATGAACTCAAAACTCCCATGGTAATATCAGTCAATAGTTAAATACGAGTATGTAGATACTGATATAAATCAAAAGCGACGGTGGACAAGTCGAATTTTTGAGTGGAAAATCGAATGTTTTTTTTTTTAATACTAATGACGTTTATGTCATGTAAGATAAGTAGTCGCTTCAGTAATGAAAAAATCAAAATGGGTATTAATTTAAGATTTTCCTCGAGCTAATTACGAATATCATTTTGAATTTCAAGATGGCGGACCTATTTTTTTTAAGTTGACGTGTTTGTCGTTTTCGGTTTTTCCATCATAGTCAGTGATGTATATAACCATGGATGCGGTCACCGGAACATTTTGTAAAATACTTCTTCATACAAGTAAACTGTACAGCCATCTGTTTAAAATCATTTGAACTACGTAGTGCCGCGTTGCATAGGCGTACGATGTAAACTTGTATATGTGCGTACCATGCACACTTTGTTTATTACATTTTTATTTAAGTCGGATATTACTAAATTAAAAAAATAAGGTTATTCGACACGCGTGTATGTAATATTATTGGAATTGCAAAATATTCACAATTTAAAATAGTGTCCGCCATATTGAACTATTTAGTTATTGGTCCGATTGCTCTCAAAATTGATATTTGGGAGACTCTTGGACCATATAACATGAATCTTTGCTCAAAATTGAAAAAAAGTGGCCGCCATTTTGAACTATTTAGTTATTGGTCTGATTGCTCTCAAAATTGATATTTGAGAGGCCTTTGGAACATAAACCATGAATCTTATCTCGAAATTCAAAAAAGTGGCCGCCATGTTGAACTATTTAGTTATTGGTCCGATTGCTCTCAAAATTGATATTTGGGAGACTCTTGGACCAAATAACATGAATCTTTGCTCAAAATTCAAAAAAGTGGCCGCCATATTGAACTATTTTGTTATTGGTCCGATTGCTCTCAAAATTGAGATTTGAGAGACCCTTGGACCATATAACATAAATTTTTACTCAAAATTGAAAAAAATGGTCGCCATATTGAACTATTTAGTTACTGATCCGATTGCTCTCAAAATTGATATTTGAGAGACCCTTGGACCATATAACGAGGACCTATGCTAAAAATTAAAAAATGTGGCCGCCATTTTGAACTATTTATTTATTGGTCCGATTGCTCTCAAAATTGATATTTGGGACAGTTTTGGACCATATAACATAAATCTTTGCTCAAAATTGAAAAAAGTGTCCGCCATTTTGAACTATTTAGTTATTGGTCCGATTGCTTTCAAAATTCATATTTGAGAGAGCAATCAGACCAGTAATGAAATAGTTCAGTAGGGCGGCCGCTTTTTTCAATTTTGAGCAAAAAATTATGTTACATGGTCCAAGGGTCTCTCAAATATCAATTTTGAGAGCAATCGGACCAGTAACTAAATAGTTCAATACGTCGGCCACTTTTTTCAATTTTGAGTAAAAATGTATGTTATATGGTCCAAGGTTCTCTCAAATATCAATTTTGAGAGCAATCGGACCAGTAACTAAATAGTTCAATATGGCGGACACTTTTTTTCAATTTTGAGCAAAGATTTATGTTATATGGTGCAAGAGTCTCCCAAATATCAATTTTGAGAGCAATCGGACCAGTAAGTAAATAGTTCAATATGGCGGACACTTTTTTAATTTTTAGCATGGATTCACGTTATATGGTCCAAGGGTCTCATAAATATAAATTTTGAGAGCAATCGGACCAGTAACTAAATAGTTCAATATGGCGGATACTATTTTAAATTGTGAATATGTTGCAATTCCAATAATATTACATACACGCGTGTCGAATAACCTTTTTTTAATTTTGTAATAACTGACTTAAATAATAAGACTTTTTTTACAGAATACCAATTGATCCAATTTTAAGAAGCCAATGGATAGATATCATTCGGAGAAGCCGTAGTGAAGATCTCTGGACCTAGCCAAAAAAAATGTTTGACTTGATATAACTCGATTTGCTTGTTTTGACTCAATTTCACTTGATTTCACTCGGTTTGACTGGATTTGCTTGATTTGACTTGGTTTGACTCGGATTAACTCGATTTGACTCGGGTTGACTCAATTTGACTGGATTTGACTCGATTTGACTTATTGACTCGATTTCACTCGGTTTGACTCGATTTCACTCGATTTGACTGGATTTGATTAGATTTGCTTGATTTGACTTGGTTTGACTCGATTTGACTCGGTTTGACCCTGTTTGACTCGATTGGACTCGGTTTGACTCGATTTGACTTGATTTGACTCGATTTGACTCGATGTGACTTGATTTGACTTAATGGCGATGATAGCTCAGTGGTAGTGACGTCGGATACCGAGATGAAGGTCCCGGGTTCGAATCCTACAATGAGCTTGAGCTTTCGGTGAAGGAAAACATCGTGAGGAAACCATAGCACGGTGGTAGGGTACTTTGTAGTACCCGCCTGGCTGGCTACCACCCTCAAGTTGAAAATCTGTCGCCAAGCACCTTTCGGTGTGTTCCGATAGCTGCACTTGAGAGCCAGTTCCTTCTAGGCTTTGTGTGCTTACCACCTTCGGCCGCATCATCACTTACCATGGTGAGATTGCAGTCAAACACAGGCCTATAAAAAAAAAATTGACTTGATTTGACTTGATTTGAAACGTCAACGCAAATAATTACTGTTAGTTGACATCAAAGTAAAAATAATAAGTATTAATTTATATCGGCGCCATTAATCTTATTCTTATTATCATGTATTATCCCGATTCCACTTTTATTTTCGGAGTTTAAAAAGATATCGACACCGTAATATATTTTTCCCCATTTTCTTGGATTTTTTTCAAGAACTGGTAACTGGTATAAACGTCACTATGACAAGCAGAATGACGTAACGCGAGGATAAGATGTAGCAAAGTTGGCCACTTTTTAAAAGTCATGTAGTATGGGGATACTCTTTCTAGACATATATATTTTCTAAGGATAAAAGTTACGATATAATGACCAATTTTAACTCCAAACATAACTTTTAAATAGAATCTCATTTCTGTGAATTTATGTGTATAACTTCAGTAGATCCAAAATCATATTCTATATGAAGCTGGACTCTACGTAAAATTCATATGTTTATAACTGGATAACTACTAACCTTTGAACGGGTTGAACTGGCGTTTGCATAAGATGAACTAAATTAGTAATGAACACAAATCCTCTGTGAACACTACGTATTAAGGTCTCAAAGGCAGAAAGTTGCAACCTGTTCAAAGTGTATGTAATCCCTGCATTTACTGAGACCATAGTGAAGTTTCAATTTTCTAAGTCTATCGTATGAAAGGATTTTATTTTGTCGTAAACCGGTAGTACGGCGCTAAATTGGAAATTCGTGATCGATTTTCTAGTAATGACCGCTTTTTATGATCGCCATAACTTACGGTACATATGTTTTAGTGTGTATTTGGGTAAGTTATTGTTTAAATGATTTAAATCTGTCTGCTCTTGGAAATTAATGGAAATCCTCCTCAAACCTAGACATTTTTTTTATTCAACTAAGATTGCAAACAAACATACGGCCCGCCTAATGGAAAGCGGTTACCGTAGCCTATGGACGCTTGCAACACCAGTGTTATCACTTGCGCGTTGCCGACCCTGCAGAAATCTTTTCACACTCTTTTTGAAGAACCCCATTACTGTACTCTATTGGGAAAACCATGGCGGGGAGCTCATTCCACAGTCCGAGCGTCATTTCACAATCTGAGAGACCTTATATTTTGGAATTTATGCCATGTCCCATAATCTTTGTTTGCCAGGAACCTTACTATGTATAGCTATGTTGAAATAGCAGTTTTTGCTTCAAACTTACACTTAAAAAAGTATTAATTCATAATTATCATCTTACATGATAAACTTATCTCTATATAGACCAGACATATAATGACCCATTTCATTTCAAACTAAACTGACATGTAAAATAGATAGAACCAAGGTACAGTCAAACCAGGCAAATTTACTTTCACTACAATTTTATTTTGTTACAATAAAGATAATGTCTAATATTTAAGGTACAAAATATTCTTCAAATTATCATTCCATTTTATAATTCTAAAATAATATTTTCGTCGGTTTAGTTGCAAGATATATTGCTTGTCACTCGCATCGCAACTTTTGTATAAAGATTAAATACATTCATAATGTATTTCGTAGAGAAAATCCTTTATAAAATTTATGGGCTTAAATACTATAGAAGTTTCAAGAAAATATTACAATCTCAAATTGTAGCATGTTGTAGGGACAGAAAACCGATGATTTAATACAACGAGTACAAGATAAAGCCATTAATATCAATATGTACGACGGTAAAATGCATTTTTTTTTTCTTTTAGACGTTACTAAAGAAAAAGGGGAATACTTTTCTCATCTTGAGTTTTCAAAAAGGCATGTAAAAATTGTTATTAATTGAGCCCTACATAATAAGATACATTTTCTAACTTACTTTCTATAAAATTATAGCTTTAGTATCTTAATTAACATCTTTATTTACAACAAATATGTACAAAATACAATCTATATATAGAAAATTTCCTCAAGCCTGCGCTGCTTCCGATTAACGGCAGGGTTCCCAGACGGCTGGCAGCGTTTCCTCTTTGGATAGCCAAGCTGACGCGTTGGCGGAAAAAGCTCCCCGCCCGCTGGTCTCCGGAGGTCTCGATCTATTTTGATGACAAGGTGCGAGCAAAACGGCGAGCTTCGGACCCCCACGGTCCTATACAATTTATATTTTCCTACAAAATAGTTTTTATGTGTAGAAAATAGACAAAGTTGTTTGCAAGATTACCGTACTGTTAATTCCAGAAACCGTTGATGTATGAAATATGTTCGAGCAACTTATCATTAAGTGATGTATGGCCATGGGTAGGTCATAATAGATATTCATCATTTTCACTACAATGCAAGATGATAGAGGACATTATAAAAGAACATTTTATTGACCATTGAATTGAAGATTCACAACACACAAGAAAGAAATGTTGAGAAGGTACATTTCTAAAAGACCTGAAATTTTTTAATGTATCAATATGGACATTTATCTATGTTTGTGTAATGTGTTTGTGTAAATATTTATTAAATAACTAATTTACAACGTATTAAGGCTTATATGTATAACAGAATATCTTCACTTGCTTATACAAGAATCGTATCAATATAAAGTGAGCTGTCTGTTACATACGAGTATAACATATACATTTCACCAGGAATTCCTGGAGTGAAGCCAAATGGGCGTCGCAGTGGTGATCCCTCAAAATAGGTACAACATCCCGCAGTTTTATTGTGATCCAATAGATTCAACTGTGCGAATGATACCTCTATTTCAAGCATAGGAAACGTATACTCATCTTTGATGTTGTGAGTGGCTAAGAATACTTCCTGTTTTCATTAAATAGTTTGTGTTTCAACGGGTAAGGTAATGGTGCATCCACGCTACGAGCCGAGCCTCTATTCGTTCGTTGCTCGCGATGTCAGTGTGGACGTATGGCCTACAATACGAGCGTGATGCAAATCCCTGTGTTCGTCAAAAAACTGTCAATTGGCAGAGTGCAGTCGACCGAGAGCAGAACGCTCTTTGGAGCCTCGCAAGTTCCTCCACGCTTCGAGAATCCGTGCTCTACATGTGCCGTGTTCGCGTAGCTTGGACGCACCATAATAAACGCAAAATTTTGTTCGTTCACTTGTACTAGTGGTCCAGAAATTGATCGAAAATAGTCCGTAATTTTTTTCACATTTGAATAAATTAATATATTTTAGTATTCTGCACTGCGTAAGTATAATCTATAGGTAACTGTTTTTTTTTTATTGTTTGATGGGCTTGGGTTTGGTTTCCGACTGACCTCAAGAGGAATTATGACGAGGCCGAGGAGGTAGCACGCTTACCCAGAAAATGCCTGTGCAATCTGGTCTTGAAAATATCAAGGTGTCGGGAAACACAGACCTCGGAAGAGAGTTCCACTCCTTTGCTAAACTATCCCAAATCTCACACGTCTCTCTCTAAACAGGAGTACAAGTTTTTCTCGTCACGTTTATGATTTTTGAAAGGTCTTATACATATTTTCACTATTCGTTTTTTCTGTCTAATGACCTTATAAATTAGACTTTGTAAACATTATCTGAAGAAGGTTATTTCACTTTTTACTGAGTCACAATGCCTCTTAAGAACGTCTGAGGTAAAAGTCAAGAATATCTTAAAATGTGAAGATACAATGATTCATTGGCACATCTTGGCAAAGGTCAATGATCGAAGGTAGAGTCCACTCAAGTATCCTCCATAATTACTATATTCTCAATTGAATACACAATTGCTCATGAATTGCCGGCTGCCTGTAGTGCGAAACACATTGTAAACAACTTAACTTTCAACACTTGTTGTGAATATAGCTGTGCGTTGATATATCAGTCAGTCAGTCAGGACTTAGAATTTTATATTATATATATGTCACCGTATTTTTGTGAAAACCATTAGTTTATAATTTACCTAGCGAGATTATAAACTCCCCGATACATTGTGAACTGTACCATACTGCTTACAATATTACGTATTCGTTTCAGATAGTTTATAATCTATCCGCAACAATCCGTTATATTGTGAACTGGCATCATACTAGAACCCGACGGAATGCTCTTTGCGCGCTGATTGGTTCAACGTCATGTGTCCCGCGCCGCCATCTTTACCTAGCTGTCATTTGTTATCACCGAACGTAAACAAACATATTTTTTTGTGTTTTTAATAGATTTTGTGTTTAAAATAAGCGAACGTTATCATAAAGTTACAATTATTTGTGAAAATAAACTAGGATTTAAATAATAAGTCAAGTTTCTGTGAAAAATAACTGTTAGTAGCCGAACTTATACTTTTCATGTTTTAATACAATTTCTCGTGTAAGTAAAGTGTTTTTATTATATTTGTGAAACTATATCCAATTAAAAATGTCGGGTATTAATTCTAGTATTGTACAAAACGCTGTACCGCCAAGACTGATCAATCAGAGACGGTTCACAATATTACGAGTGATAAAATCGGACAGATTGTGAACCTTGTCGGCAAGTGCAGGTTCGTTTGCAATATGACGGTTTGACATGGATAGATTATAAACAATCGGAAATGAATACGTAATATTGTAAACTATATGGTAGAGTTCACAATTTATCGGGGAGTTTACAATCTCGCTAGGTAGATTATAAACTGACGGTTTTTACAAAAATACGGTGACATATAGATAGATGTCAGAAGAATGATCCTGTAGCTCTTGCATACAAGGTTCAGCTTTATGCGAGTAGACTCCAATATTCATGAACCTACATAATCGTACCCATAAATACTGCACGTGTTTCTACCCGCCATTTTTGTCAACTTTTATAACCGACATTTATATTATGTAACAGTGGAAATTCTTTAATGTCGATCACAATACAAAACTGAGCTTTATTTCTATGGGATTAGTTATTTTATAAGCATGTCAGTCCCAAGTCTTTAAAAAATATCCAACATTTTTCTTGACTTCCGCTTGATCTTTATCTCACGTTCTTAGTTTAAGGCTCCGAAGATTTATCTCTCGGCCGTTATATAACTAGTTTGAAATCTGAGTTTCCTAAAGCAAAATAGTAGGTACCACCACGAGACCATGTCATTTACAAATTAAGTCGTTAATTATTTCTGACAACGGATAAGATTACCGTTAGACTTACAAGGAAACTATAATATTAGATACCTTCATTAAAATATCCTTCATGAGATCTGGCTTCCAAATTTTTTTTTTTTTTTTTTTTTTTATACTACCTAGCCGGTAAACAAGCGTACGGCCCGCCTGATGGTAAGCGGTTACCGTAGCCATATGGACGTTTGCAACACATGAAGCATCGCTCACGCGTTACTGACCTTTCCCCCCTCCCCTATGAGCTCTGGCGACCTTACTCACGCGCAGGAACACAACTTTACACGACGTAAATTTATTTGGCTACGGTATTCTGTAAGGTGGAGGTTCTTCCCCAGTCGAGCTGCTCTTTGAGCGAATAAACACTACGCTCTACCTCTCTTAAAAATTTCTTGGCCAAATTCTTATCGGATACCTGAATCGAAATTATTTTACATAATCCCACAGACACCGTGACTTTTTATTCGTCTTAGAAACACAGGTGTATAAGTTAAATAACATTACGCTACGCGATAATGTTTTCTGTATGAAATATGTTTTGTAATATTTATATTATTTTATTTATTTATTCATAAAGTTAAAACTATACTGGTACATACATTATTAAGGTGAAACATACACTCAAAAGAGTTTCCTTTTTCAGGTTGCTTCAATACTGCCAAAGGGAGTTCAACTACAATTTTGAAGGTAAGTGGAACTTTCTTAACTAAATTCATATTAATATTCTATAAAACATAGATAATAATAATATTGTACTGTAGATATATGAATGTTAACGATAAAATGATTTGTTACTAACTTTCAGGCGATTGTAAATTTTGAAATCCTTGGAGAGTTTCTCAGATGTTTGTTGGAATCATAAATAAGTTGCTTTTGATAGCCCTTTGGGGGTGTTAGATCATGTTATACGCACATCAGTAATTCGATATGCATTAAATTTATCAATATAAAAGACAAAAAACACTGTGACTGGGTATCGTAACATCCCCTTTAGGTACCGTTGAAATCTATATAGTAATACGCGTAATATGTGAGAGGAGAATTTCGTACCTCTTTTTACACTAATGGCGGAGTGGCCGAGCCGAGCACGAGCCAAGCATAAGTGGAGCACGAATTCGCGTAGCGTATACAGGTCGATGTTTTGGTCAGCGACGAGCGACTCAGGGTCGATAATACAAAAGATACTGGTGCAAAAGAAAATATAAAAAAAATACTTTATTTTTTTTAATAATAAAAATAAAAAAATAAAAATTTTGAAAATCATGTTATAAGCTAAAGTGTAGACATAATACTCAACGGGAGTACGAGGGAGTAAAGGGTGGCGATGGCGGCTTGTGCCTAGCTCTAGTCTGTGCACGTGCCTAGTAACCATACTTTGCGGTAATTTTATTTCAAATTGAATAAGGTATTTCTCAACATATTTACAGTATTTAATGGAATTAAGTCCATTTTTGGGGAATATATATTTTGTACTACCGCTCCTGGGTCGCTTATCGCCGACCAAAACAACACTCTGTATAGACATACTTGTCGGTTTTTTGACGAACACAAAGGGATTCGCATCGCGCTCATAATGCGCTCGTGGACAGTGATTGTCTTGACGCCGCGAGCGACGCCTTGCGTAGACCCAACATTAGATTTGACTTATTTTAAAATTCTATGAAGAAGGAGAGCAGAGACCTAACTTCGCTTTAATCCCTTTACCCTCTAGAGTTATAATGCTTTATCGAGCTATGCATACTATACCGAGATAGAAGCTCTAATTTAATAACCCTGTGAGACTATCTTAAAGGTCAATCGGTCGGTGTTTGCTCCCGGAACTTTACATCCTTGGATATATTATCCAAACCACTTAAGGGACGTTGAATATTCAATCAATATCTTAGTAACTAAATCAAAGATAGACCTAGAGATTTTCAACTAGGTATATAGTCTTGTGAGGGAAATGAAAATGATGATAAAGTCTTTGTATAATAATACTTTACGATGATAATAATTTATGATAAATTGTAACTGATATTAGTCTTCCTTTATGAATATCGATATCGACACAATATTATTTCATTAAAATATAACTATTTTATCCTTATCCTACTAATTATTATTGTATGTGAAAGTTTGTATGGATGTGAGGATGTGATTTTTGAAGATGTTTGTTACTCTTTCACGCAAAAACGACTGAACAGATTTGGATGAAATTTGGCACAAAGATAGAATAGGTTTCGGATAGGTAAATATATGGAATACTTTTTATCTCGGAAAAACATATAATCCCTCGGGATCGCGGGTGAAACCGCGGGGGACAGCTAGTTTTTAATAAATTGACAATAGTTGTCCATTAAGATTAAGAATGTATGTTAGTAAGTTGATATACTTAAATATTTTCAGTCTTATGTCAAATCCTCGATTATGGTGAATAAGAATCTATGACAAAATCACTGTTCCTCATTTTGAAATCTGTTCCGCCATATCCCAACATCCGACAATGCGCTCTTATTGGCTAAGTCAAGGACACCCTCGACATGTGATTGGTCGATGATCATCATCATCATATCAGCCTAAGGATGTTCACTGCTGAACATAGGCCTCTTTCATTGACTTCCACTTCGAACGGTTTTGGGCCGCTTTCATCCAACGGCGCCCAGCGACTTCGGTCCTCCTGGTGGGAGTTCGTCACGCTCGGTCCTTTCCAATACGTGGTCGCCACTCGAGAACCTTTCTTCCAACTCTTCGAGCGATGTGGCCTGCCCATTGCCACTTCAGCTTACCAACTCTACGAACTATGTCCTTCGTTTTCGTTCTCCTACGAATGTCCTCATTTCGGACCCTGTCACGTAGAGAAATTTCGAGCATAGCTCGTTCATAGCTCGCTGAGTGACTCTGAGCTTATTTATGTGGCCAGCAGTCAAAGACCACGTCTGTTGCGTACTGTTATTATTCAGTGCAAATACATTTACTATTTGCGAAATTAGATTGCTCGGTATTCTACTCTAAAGGGATTTTTCCCCGATGCTATTCCTTAACCATAATTCATTTTAATTAGCATGTTTGAACTCAACCCTTCCCGAGTAATCTTAGGCTAATAGATAAGGCGCCATATTATTAATTAAAATTAATTAACCAGGTTACAGCGACGGATGCCGCGGTTATATCATTTCGGGGATTGTAAATTAACGTGGCGACAACTTGGTAAGCTTCGGTTTTGCGGCTTTAATTCCAATAACACGATTTGACGTATCAGTACGTTATTAATAAATAACGATGTGATATATGAAATAGTGATACATCATTGATGGGCCTGTTGGCGTGGTTTGGTTAAGACCTATCAAAATCGTTTCAAAATTCAAAATCATTTATTCAAATAGACCTTCGCAGGCACTTATGAAAAGTCTGACTCTGATACTCTAATACCGGTTCGGAATGATGCTGAGAAGAGCCGGCAATAAACTCGGCAATTACTCTTTTCAAAACAAGCTTAGATTCAACATGATATTTACATTCTAATCGCACTGACAATAATTGCGTGCCCCGGTGCGGCGGCAAAACTACAAAATAGACTGACTCCATATATAGCAAACTTAAGCAGACCAGCCCCCCAAGTAGCACCTGTTCACAAGTATGACGCGTGTGGCAGCCATCGCCCTCCTCCCAATATTGGAGGGAAGTTCATGGGTTCGATAAATGCATGTCCTGGGTCTGGGTGTAATTATGTATATTAAGTATGAATTTACAAACAATAAGCAGTATATAGTGTAGTAGAGTAGTATGTAGTGCAGTTATCTAGTTTCCATAGTACTCTCTGCTTAGTTTGGGATCAGATAGCCGTAAATGAAGAATATCCCAGGATATTAATTCATTATTTTACTACTTAACTTGAAATTTTAACATTATATAAAATTATACCAATAAATAAGTTTAACTGAAAATGTATTCATCTTCTTACCAATAGTATATCGCATAACCTATGTATAGGCGACTAATTGATAAGTTACACAGAAACGGTATAGAAGATTAGGAAAAGAACAAAAAGAAACAAATTGTGCTCCACGAAAAATTTGGTTCTCCCAAGGACGCCTAAAATTACTAGCCACTAATTTGTTACAGGCATTTAGAGTAGCATAAACATAATCAGCTAAAAGCAATTTGTTAAAGAAAAAGCAAAAGGCGTTGACAAATTGCGGTGTCAACAGAGGGGAAGGCGGCACGGGCTGGACAGCGGACAGGACATGACCAATCTGTCCACACAACACCAAACCGCATTCGATCCGACGTCTAATGAAACTCACATTCGTTCGCACTCCACCGAGTAAATTACACTTTATCCATTCACTATATATATTATCTGTGCGATACTGTATGTGTTACCTTGATATTTGGAGAAGAGAAGTTTATTGAAGCTTCTGGAATATAAATGACTGTGTATGGATTATATGTTTTGGCAACTCGTTTGCAAGCATCCATAGGCTACGGAGATCGCTTACCATCAGACGACCCGAATGCTTGTATACAATTTAAAAGAACTGTCATCAAGAACATGCTCAGGAATGTTCATCTCTTAATGCCGGAGGAATAGACGAAATATTAATATTTTGATGCACCAGGAATCATTTTACCTACCTTCTTACTTACATAACTTTTCCAGTTGACATGTTGTTTACATCAGCCAATAATAGACCCAGATTTCACTATTAGGCTTTCCTAAAGTATGACGAAGCTTTTGATGTATATCAACTAGTATGTTTCAATAATCTGCAGGCTTTTAGTGCTCAGTATGAGTAGTTAATAGGAGAGATGACATGTTTGGCATTGTTCAAAGCAATGTATTGATTTGTGATTAAATGCAGTAGCTAGCATAGTGATTAGTTTGTATATTCATTCGTTTGGAATATGATGAATGAATGTACCTACTTGAAGAAATCTCCGGAACGATTTTTACACAATATGTGCCGATTCTGTTGTAAACCGCACTAAACTAAATTTAATCACATCACTTTCATTTATGTAAAGCTGTCATTTGCGGATAAATAGACGTAACCAATTTTGATGGCGACTAAAATAATGAAAACAAGCAATTGGACTAATTTGTCAGGACTAAATTCCTCGCTTTATTTTCTTTGTTAGAAAGAGATAAAGTAAGACTAAATTAGTTTAGTTTTAAACAACAGAATCAGAACCATTGATAATTTGGCTGTCTGTATACTTAGTTAGAACAACTAAATATACATGACACAACTGAGATGGGAGAAGATATTTATTCAAAAGTACCTAAATATTTTTAGCCAAATAAGTTTATAAGGTTTTTAATAGATCAACTTGGTCAAGCAAATAATATGTTTTATCTTCAAAGGAATCACGCTATGAAAGAGCACAAATCTTCATAGTACACGTCAAAATACCCGTGACGGAGTGGTCTGAACCTAATTGCTCAATATGAATTAGACACGTCACGAAAACAGCAACACGAAAACGCATACTCGTGCTTTGACCTGGTTAAAAACTTGTTAATTTTGTGAAGCAACCATTAACAATAAGTCAGGAAGGTATTGAGACCCTTTTTATAAAAGACGGCTTATAGTCTTCTAGGCCGATCGGGGTGGAGAGTTTCTGTGGATGCCCTCTGCCCTATCTAGAGGACACAGGATCATAGGTCAAGTAAGTCATAGTTTTTTTTTTTTTTTATAACGTCATTTATTTTATCAAAAAAATCGGGGGCTTTAAACCTGCGTTTTATAATGCTTATGTGAACCGTCTTTTGTAATAATTGTACCAGAGAAAAAACGTTAACTACAAATAAATTAAATACAGGGTGTTGTTTTGGTCGGCGACAAGGAGCGATAGTACAAATTATATATTCCCCAAAAATGGACTTAATTTCATTAAATACTGTAAATATGTTGAGAAATACCTTATTCAATTTGAAATAAAATTACCGCAAAGTATGGTTACTAGGCACGTGCACAGACTAGAGCTAGGCGCAAGCCACCATCACCCCACCCCTTTACTCCCTCGTACTCCCGTTGAGTTTTATGTCTACACTTTAGCTTATTACATGATTTTAAAAAAAAAAAAAATTTTATTTTTATTATTAAAAAAAAAGTATTTTTTATATTTTTTTTAGCACCAGTATCATTTGTATTATCGACCCTGAGTCGCTCGTCGCTGACCAAAACAACGACCTGTATATAAATGTAGGTACCTTGATTTACATATTTTAACGGGTAGGAAATTAAATATATTAAATACTTTGTAAATATTTCGAGCTAATATTGTATGTATAACTTTAACCCCTGAACAAAAACGCAAAAATCCTATCATTTATGTCATGACCTCCTCTTTGAACATAACCTCGACCCACATAAAGTTATCTGTTTATAAAAAGACGAAGACGATTAGATAAGCCTTCAGAGCTGCCAGGATACCGAAGGTTGTTTATTGTTTGACTGCCTTGCGATTATATTGCCGGGTGGCCTTTATAGTTTCTAAACAACCCTCTCTAGTAAGAAAATAAACCAACTATTGGAACCTTGAGGTATTTATAAACAATAGATTTATCTAATCCGAATCTGTTCATTAATTGACTTGTACAACATATTTTATATCATGTTGCTTAATTAATTTCTAACAGCCTCAAGAAAACCGTCAAAATTATGGTCGTAAAAATACCAGTCATTTGTGTGGTACTCATCTACTTATAAGAACGTTGTAAGAACGTTTAATTTAATCAGTTGAGTCGCAGTTTCTGGAATTCTATTCTTTTTTTATTTAATATCTAGAGTAGGCGCACTCCAAAAGCAAGCGGTACAGCGCACCGTGCCGCACGTTTTAGTATGTGAAAATCATAGAGTAATATCTATTCGTCCATGGTCCCTAGCATAGAGTAAATGGTCCCTAGCTAGAGTTCCGCCGACACAATGATCGAAGATGTAAGTTGAGTTGTGTGCTTTGAAGCTGTGAAACATCCGTGACTTTTTTGTGTACCGCATGTTCCTTCGTCTGTGCTGCACCAAAATATGACATAAAATACTTTATTAGATTATTGAATTGAGATGAATACCTTAGAATGTAAGAGAGGTCGAGCGTAACGATTATTCGCTCACAGAGCAGCTTGACTGGGGAAGTACCTACCCACCTTACAGAATACCGCAGTCATCTTTATGTTGTGTGCCTGGGCGTGAGTAAGGTCGCCAGTGCTCATTGGGGAGGGGGAAAGGGTCGGTAACGCGTGAGTGGCCATATGGCTACGGTAACCGATTACCATCAAGCGGGCTGTACGATGGTTTCCGAAGACGTAGTATATAAAAAAATCGCACCCAAATTAAATTTGTGAATTAGCTAAACTATGTTCCATATTTGCCAGTACTTCATAAAAGGGAATGTTCTCCCTGTAGACAAGTAAATTGTCCTACTAAAATTCAATGAGGGTATCAATATCTCATTTACACGCAATCTGGGTCAGCACGATGTTATGATTTCCATTTTTTTCGCTCCTCATAACACTTTATGACCATTTATGTTTGGACATCAGTTAAATTACCTACTTGAAGCTCTTTAAAGATAGTATATCTTGTACGTAGTAGTATATTATTGACTCTATGGTATAGTGATACAAGGTGCATTTATTTCTGGAAGTTATAATATTGATAAAATAACAACAAAAAAATCAAAAACAAAACCTGTTATAACAACAAAAAAATCTGTTTCAACCATTGATCGGCTCGTTTTAAATGTTTATTAACACACGTAAAAAAAAGTCTTGGCAGTCGTGCTTTTGAATAATGTTATGTTGAAGAAAACTTATTTGTATGGAGTTGGGCGATAAACTGAAGGTGTGACTATCGAGGTTGTTCACTGACGTCGATTAATCGACTAAAAAGCAATTAACGAGACGCCCGACATCGACACCCTCCAACAATTACAAGAATCGCTTTTTGTAAGTCCCGACTTAATATTTGATGGATTCGAACGATCTAAACGAATTACGTTTATATTTTCGCAAAGAGACGAGTTTTATACTAATTTCGATTGATATTAAAAGATGGACTTGGAATAAGGGTCGGAGTAGTATGCTAATAAATCAATTAATTAAATTTTTTATTGATCTTGTTGATACCAGGGTTCTTGCTAATATCAGCGTCAGCATCAGCAATTGCGGAACTTCTGCCTCAGTGGCATGTGCAGCATTTATTGATCCCTACATGATCCCTGGAGGTACCTTTACTGATGGTGAAACAGTTGAAAATAGTTTATCTTGCTCTACGTTTCTTTGTATTTTGTCATGGTAATTTGGCTTGCCCTTTCATTTAACAATTCTGATATCTTTTAGAGCATTTTATGTGTAGTTGTATCATTTAAAAAATATCTATCATATTCAAACTGAGGTAAAGATTTCAAGCGACTTGTTATCTGGACTACCTCATTACGTCGAGCTTAAAGTTGATAAAAGGGAAACAATGTTCGACCTACGCCCTCATGAATATGCGAACAGTGGGCGCTATTTGTTCCACTCCATCCCCCATTTATTATTAATAAATCAACTTAAAAGGCTCAACTACGAAAGAGATAAAAATCTTGAATTCCGTTTATTAGCTAAAACGCATAATTAATATTTCGCATTTTTATGAATTTTTCAGTACAATGAAAAAGGGTAACGAATGTTTCAAGACGATGTCAACTTTAAAAATTATTTATTTGGAAGCGCGAAATATCAGCCATTCAAGATCTTATTTTACGGACACAGCGTGTTGCATCCTCATTTATAATGCGGACAGCAAGGGAGTGGAACTTGCTTCCGGCGTCTCTGTATCCTGACTCATACAATCTAAGGACTTTCAAGGCCAGAGTGAATAAGTCCCTTCTGGGTAAGTGTGTTCCATCCTCGGCTTCGTCTTTATCCATTTAATTTGAAAAAAAAACTTAGACTAGCAGACACCCGTGGTTTCACCCGCGTACGGATGAATTTTTTTGCACGGAACACTAATTATTTTTCAAAAATAAAAGTAGCTCAGTTACTCTTTATAACATCAGCTATGAACTGGAACAGACTATAAATCTCAATCCGATTTTATTCAAATAAAGTCTAACTCACATAAAAGCTTGGTGCCATGCAATACTCTTTAAAATTGGAATATCAAATAAAAAAGAATATTTAAATAAATAGCACAGTAATAGTTAATATCAGTACTCCTTGTACTGATATTAACTTCGATGCAATCACCCCTAAAATAACTTTCTACCCCTTTTTTACCCTCTTATAGGTGATAAGTTTCAATAAATTACGAAACACGTCTTTCACCAATTATGTCAAAGAATTTTTAAGCAAAATTTGAATTAGTTTGGACCAAGGAATCACGTTGTCCCATATAAACTTTGCCCCCGTTTTTCACCCCCTTAGGGGTAGAATTTCGGAAACTCCTTTCTTATCGGATGCCTACGTCATTCAAAGAACACACCCTCCCAAGTCAGTTCAGGCTATTTAGGCTGTGCGTTGATCCATCAGTGAGTCATTCAGAACAAAACATTTTATATGTATGGATTATATTTATATTCATTTATTTATAACAGCTTTACTATAGATAGCTCAAGTATTATTAGAATCAAGCTGCTACGCCTACGAATTTATATCGCGTATTTATATTGTAAACAGTTCGTCTATATAGAAAATTTTAAATGGTTCACTAAAAATAAATCGAATGAGTATTCTATAATTGAGTTTCATTAACATTAAATAAACAGAGATAGAATTAAAGTAAGCAAGAATATAATTTTAGGCTGATATAAATGTTGACTTAAAGTTATATTGAAGCTAGGTTTCAGTCGTCGGCTTTTAAATAAACCAAGGAAGAGTTATTATATAATGAATAACATGAACCGATTAATGTAATCGCAATTCTGTAATTTACAATATAAGGCCTACTTTAATTTAAATCAAGATAATTAAATCCCACCAAAAACATTTTCATGTAAAATATTGCCATATGGCTCGCACTGTCAAAAAGTTATCAGATCTCATGTAGAGCCAAGCTTATAACTCTACACGCCCTAACTTCACAAACTCTACACACCGTAGTCAAAATATGTGGCTGGGGGCCGCTGGGAGTGTAGAGTTATAAGCTTGGCTCTACATGAGATCTGATAACTTTTTGACAGTGCGACAGTATTATTTTTGTTGGGATTTCACTTCTTTTTGTAAGTTGCTTATGATTTTTTTTTTCTAATATTTTTTTGGTGTAAATGTTCCACGTTTTATAATTTTTTTATTGTTTGTGTACTTAGGTACTTAATACAAGCTTACATACTAAATTTTAGCTTTCTAGAACTTCAGGAAGTACCCTAAGAGTGTTGATGATCATCAGTGAGTCAGTGACGAAATCGGGGTTGATAAGATATCAATAAAATCTAGAGTATAAGAGCTATGTTATTGAAACTTAATATGTTTAATAAGTTCACAATTGGCATCATATCTCGAGAAATTTGTTTATCTGGTATAATCCAAAACCAAGTTATAAGGGTCCAAAAAAACGACGAAGCACTCCGAGAAAAGGTAGGTAGTGCCCTTGCGCTTCGCTTGGCTCGTCTTGGCGGGAGGCACTCCCGTACCCCCAGATACCCAGACATTGACAAATTATTGGCATAAAAAAACTTCATGCTAAATATCCCCAAAGAGGTGTTAGGACTGAGAGCCACATTTTTCATCGAAGTAAATTTTTGGCCCAACGAGACTTACCATTTCTGTCTCTCGGGCATGAAAAATCCTCCATAGGTTTTGATCAGCAAAGAAACATCAAGGCTACCTTGCCCCACCTGAATAAAAACATCACTAATTATGTTTACTCGATCTGTAAAAATTCAAAGCAATCAATCAGCCGTTCCTATAATGCCACGTCATCACTTTAATTTGCGGATAAGTTGAATGTCGTTAACGTCATCAATAAACGTCAAGAACACATTTGGCGGAAAGGCGTACAGTTATACGTATAAATATGACTAGGTGCTTTATTTTGCGGATAATTTCTTCTACAAAATGGTATTAAATCCTAAATATTATAAATGCTAAATGAGTTTGTTTGTTTGTTACGCCTTCACGCCTCAACTACTCAACGGATCATCATGAAATTTGGCATGCAGATAGCCTATGGTATGGAGAAGGACATAGGCTACTTTTTATCCCGAGATCGCGGGTGTAACCGCGGGGGACAGCTAGTAACTTATATTTATGCCAATATCCAAGAAAAGTATTGTTGGCAAACCTAAAACATTTCAAGAACCTAATTTCTTGTCGGCAGATTTCAACGTCTAATTAGTCTTGTTTAAAATTAACAAATGTAGAGATAAGGCGGGCTTATAAATCATGATGGAGACTGTCTAAAGGACCTTGTTAATTAAATAAAGCGGCTTCTCTGGCAATTAGCACCCTTTAATACTCTCTTTGAGTTCGTCACGCCACCGTTTAGGAGCTGTCAAGCCAATTTTTTATTTCCACAAGATTTTTTGATACTTTGTTTTCAATTGGGGTTAAATGAAATTATATATTGTGTGTCGTTACCGGAACATCTTAGACGAATTAATAGAACTTTCTAAACTTTAAACATTTCTCTTTAATTTCGTTATCATCCCCTCTTTTCAAATGCTTTTTAAAAATCGGTTTAATCAAAATGAATAAGGTATACATATTGATATTTTTGGTTTTCTTCCTTATCTCAGAGTGTCTAATTTTGTCCCTTAGTTAAAGTTACAGACGTATTGGATCGTATAGACCATCTGAAATGGGGCTGGACGGGACACATGCTACGATGTAAGGCAAATAAATGGAACAAGCAGGTGACCCTATGGTACCCCAGAGACGGAAAAAGAAAACAGGGTCATCCTAAAACCAGATGGGAGGACGATATTCGCACAACTTTGGGGCCATACTGGACTAGAGTTGCGAATGACAGAGCACAATGGAGAGAGTTGGAGGAGGCCTATGCCAAAAGGCACACCGAACTGCGGGACATTCTATAACTGTCTTTTGTTCTAAACAAATTAATGTGACCATACAATGTACCCTATGTTTCGGAATAAATGGCTATTATTATTATTATTATTGATATTTTTAAAAGGTGTTTTTATTAGCGATAGACATGTATTTTGATAACAATCTCAGACGTTATAGGAAATTATTACTAAACACATTTAGAAAATTATCGTATTTGATCGACAGTGGGCATCTTGTATTTGCTAACTTTCTAAACATTATTAGAGTTCCGAAACAAAAAGGTAAAAAGGAACCTTTATGGTACTACTCCGTCTGACTGTCTATCTTTCACAGCGGTATATTTCAGTAACCACTAAATGCTATTGATTTGAAAGGTATAGGTTTTTTTATTGTTTACCCAACCGTATTACACCGCTTCATTAGGACACAGCGAGTGTTATAGGCTATTGCAAATAGCCTATAATATTCGCTGATAATACAGCTTTATATTATTATAAAAAAACCGAATGGTAGTTCCATAGATTAGCGAGTTTAAACAAACAAACAAACAATCAAATAACAATACTCTAAAGCTTACTCCCGCTTATTCCCGCGATAAAAAGTAGCCTATAATACTCGGGGATATAGTAGCTTCCTATTGGTGAAAGAATTTTTCGAATCTGACTGGTAAAAGTACCAGTGATTAGCCCGTTTAAACAAACAAACAAACTCTTCCGCTTTATTATATTAGTACATATGATATACACAACAGTACTTATATCCTATTATACACACAAACTCGAAGTTATTACTTTTCCGCCATACCATCTAATGTAATGTTATTTAATAACAATAAATCGGTAATACGAAATCAGTGAACCGATAAATTACAAGCTCGCTACGGAAACTTATAAGGCAAAACTTCAAATTTCGATATCGGAGGGCGGAAATTATTTAAGCTTCATAATCTTAAAAGTCAAACTATTAATCTATACTAATATAATAAAGCTGAAGTGTTTATTTGTTTGTTAAAACGCGCTAATCTCTGGAACTACTAGTTGGGTCGACAAATTATTTCACGAATTGTTATATATGATATTGTTAACGAAGTGTTATAGGCTACTTTTTATCCCGGGAACGTAATTGAAACCACGGGGGACAGCTAGTCTTAGAATATATATATCTTAACCTATAACAGGTGGAGATTTCGAGATGGCATATTTTCGAAACCAACAACGAATTCTCAAAAAAAAATTTTTACTCTTCATACATTATGATCGAGCAAGGTTGACATTTACTATGAAGAGATAAAAATTTTTTTTGAGAATTCACCATTGTTCCCATACTAAAAGTTGTTCAGCATGACTAACCCAACATAGGTTTCGAAAATATGCCATCTCGAAGTCTCCACCCAGTATAAAACAGTACTGACTAACAGACTAAAATACTAATAGCTATTAGTCATTAAACCATTAGACATTAGAAATTTGAAGGAAATTTTCCTTGTGTAGAACGGTCGAGATCATTATTTACCAATATATGTTCTACGAACGAAGGCAATAAGGTCGAAAGCTCAATAGTCGAGTTGGCATATTTGAGAGCAATTGCCCTTAGTAATTTCAGAGCACAACGCGTCGTCAATAAGGTTTTGCTGTAAGAAACTCAAACTTAGATAGCTCCCAAATTAAAATTCGCGACTGTACTACAGGCATTGACTTCAGAAGGGTTTACCTTATAGTCCGAAAGCTGGTAAAGATTTTGGGTAGGTATTTCAGCAACTGTAAAAATCTGTGACACTTCTTAACTATAGGACATATAGACGAAAACTGTTTTTTTTTTTTAAGAATACCTTTTTGGATTCTAGTACAAAAAAAGATTACGAAAAATTTAGAAATTTCAAATTTGAAAACGAGCGTAGCTACATAAACGAAAAAGGTATGCGCAGGTTGTTGTCATACTAGGAAAAATAATGCTATATAAACAATACACCCATTTCAATTTTGCCACTGTGAAAATGTCTACCAATCATTGGACAGTATTATTTCATTATTAATTTTACTGAGTGGTGGGGGTAGAGTGAGCTAAATTTGAATTGATAATAGCAAAATGTCAGGACATTTCAAAATATTCCTAAAAACTTTGCATTATAAAAGATACTAAAATTAGATTTCTAACATAGTCGATATGACGCTATATTAATTCCACCCTTAGCCTGCGTTACGACATCAGTGTATTTAACTAAATATAAATTCATCGCTAGAATCATCCATAAAATACTTAAAATTTTTACAAACAAATTAACTAAGTTATTAAGAAACTCATCTCTGAGTTACTCGGCTAATATTGAAGTCATCAATTGTACCCAAATAAATTCACGATTACTTCTCGTCAAGTTATTACGTCGGATCTTAATTTTGCCCAAGAACATCAAAAAAGTGATGAAGAACTTTTTCAGTGTCGGTACTCACACTAAATTTAATTAAACTTTTATTTTTGTATAATAATATAAAAATAGTCTGCTCTTTTATATTAAAATATGTACGGATTTCTAGGCAATGTTTTGGATACTTCTGGATCCTTGAAATATCAAGTAGACAATAGCCAGTGGGATCAACTAATTGACTTGATTCAACTTCAGGCAATGACTTAACAAAAGAGGGATACACAAAATTGAATTAATTATTAATTTTTCAAAAAAATCATAAATTAAATGTTATAATTCTACTCCAATCTTAGAGAGTATCTACAAACGAAAATGTAAGAACGACCGTGAATTTTTATCACAATTTATTTATTGAATTATTATTCAAATTTAATTTCCTGAATCTTTTTTCAGATTTTCGCAATTACGACATTTCTACGTAAAATCTGAATTTTATTACGAAAGTTATTTATTACTAGACATAACGTTTGTGAGAATGGTGAGAATTAACTCGGCGATGGCTCTCAGCTTTACAAATGGAAAAATTACAGGAAAATGTCTCGTCTTTTATACGATTTCAGCTGTCATCGAAATAGACAAGCAACATTAATTTCGATAATTATAGGTATTTTTTGTAAAAAGGGAGGTATCTTTATTTTTTACTATTATCTGGCATATCATGAAATCATCCATCTGATTTCGTTTGAGAGTCATTCAATTTCAGGATACCTAATATATGAAATTAGCATTCAAATTGCAAATTTATAAAAACCTTACAACGAACTGTACGCGTTTCTTTGTTTCGTATGTTAATTATCTATCCCTTATATTTTCGTGGGTATCTAGTAAAATCGTTGCTCAGTCCTAAGCCTCCCCGATCCCACAGCGAGCGGTCAGGAGTTCTGCGGTCAGAGTTCTGCGTTTCGCGTTCACTGTAATCTAAACAACGCCTAAAATGGTGCGTTCACGCTACGCGAACCGAGCACGATCCGAGTTCACGTGGAGCATGGATTCGCGTAGCGTAGACGGACTTGCAAGCCTCGAACGAGCGTTCGGCTCGCGCTCTACTGCGCTCCGCCGATTGTCAGATTTTTGACGAACACAGATGATCGCGCTCGTGTTGTAGGCTCGTTGTACGTCCACACTTGAAATCGCGAGCGACAAACGAATAGAGGCTCGGCTCGTGCTCGGTTCTCGTAAAATAGACGCACAATAGATACAAGCATGAGATTAGGACTGAGATCAATATCTTTACAATTGAAGTATCTATTTGTAAAAATAACAGCTTTTTACTAAATACATATAAATGTGTACAAATATTTGATAAACTTTTTGGTATAAACCAAAAAAACAAAAAACATTTTTTGACTGTGTCTGTTTAATTTCTTCCGGCTATTCCGAAACAGCTGGACTGATTTTGATAAGACTTGCATTGGCAGATAGCTGATGTTATAAGGTGTAAATAAAAAAAGATGTAAGGTCTCGCGCAAAAATAAAAAATCATACATTTTAGGGATTATAGTGTAATCTGAGACGAGATAGAGCATAAAGTAACATTGCAATTTAATGTCGCTTATATCCACTGATTAAGGATTAATTTTATTTGAATTTGAGATCAAAGTACTAATTATAAGTAGTATAAGTACTAAGTATAGTACTAAGTTTAAAAGAATACCTAGTTTTTTTTAAATATACAATCTGAATATAATATTCAAAACTAGATACCAAAACTGCTTTTTTATTAACTTATGATACCAATACCCCAAAATGTTTGTTTTAAATGATTTTATTCGCAATTGACAATTAATAAATGATTTTAGCAATGGTTCCATTGAATTTTATAATTTGAATGCAATTGATTCATAAATAAAATTATACTGACACTTGTCCAATCACGAATTATAACCCTTTACATCATCAGAGAACAAGTTTTCGATTCGAATATTGAATAAAGTGCACTTTCAAAAGGCACTCAATTTTATTAAAATCTAATTGAAATGCATGGTTTTAACGCGGGACGTCAAAGAGAATTGAATTGGCTAACGCAATGAAATTAGTGCGCGGCACAATAGGGGGTTTTATCCAATTTTAGAACCTCTTGCCAATTATAATTAGAAGTTATTTCAGTTCAAAAGGTATTGTGTGCTATCGATTACCGACACTATTTTCCAAGAACTCAATTTCGTTGAAAGAGTTTCACATACCTTAAATAAACGTAGAGGAACCTTTAACTAGGGAATGCAAAACCGTGGCAAAATGAAAACCGGTTTTTATTTCGGTTATGAGAGGAAAAAACCGGTTAACCGGTTTTAAACCGGTTTTTTTAATGTTCGTTCGTTTTTTTTCACGTTATTTCTATAGTTCGAATTATAGATAATAACCGTGCCTAAGATTTAAAAATCGCAAACTGAGGAATTATTGTCAGTTAAAGTTAATGAAGTGGGTATAAAAGAAACATCAAAGACACCATCACCATCTGCCTGTCCTGTTCCCTATAATTTGGGATCGGCACAATATGTACGCTTCTTCTTTCCGTTATACCAACATTCACTCGTTTCTTACCAATATCATCTTTCACACAATCAATCCATCTCTTTTTCATAAAATGTATGGAAATAATCGTTTATTTAACTCTTTAGATCAGATACTCGTTTATATAGACTACACGGTTCGTTGCTTTTGATTTTATTTTAAATGAATGAAATCATAAAAACATATAACTTTTGCTTTATTTTGAATTGCTATGAGATATTATGACTATGTTAAAAATAGATCAGTATTAAAGAAGTAATTATTTAAACATTTATTAAATTATGTTTCGTAAGTTATGATATTAATTTCACACGTAATATACATGGCATATTGTAGCGGCACAGCAACTTGCGAGTACACTTAAACGTGCTTATTATTATACGAATGTTTCCTTAGATAAAAAAAAATTACCCAGTTTTTGCCGTCGTGCAGACGGGTAAAAAATAACACCAATCAGTCCCCTTGCTGTCTGGCAGATACATAAGAGCCTTCGTTGACAGTAGTTGCTCCGATAGCATGACATTAATGCTGGCGTCCCGAAAGGCTCTGAATTATCCCCAACACTGTTCCTCCAGCATATTAATGATATACTCTCTATTGCCAGCATTCATTGCTATGCAGATGAAATTACATGCAACCGTGCAAATGTCTCACGTTCTATATTGGAGAAAAGGCGCGAAGGACTTGTCTTAAATCGAGAGTACACAAACTAGTGACTCCGATTAGGGTCGACTAAACCTAGTCTATTTCAACCCCACTAAATCACACGCAAGCCTGCGCATTCACCGTTGAGAGAAGTCCATTTGCTGTGGCTCCTCATTTCTAGAACATGTCCCTCAACATCACGAAAAGCATTGGGATCCTTCACGTTAATATTTGTAGCGACGTTCTGTTCCAAAGTCATCTACAGATATCCAAAAAACTCGGTGTGATTAATAGAGCGAAGCAGTACTTCTTATCGAGACAAAGACTGCAACTATATAAGTCGCAAGTCTGGCCCAAATGAAGTAATGCTGTCTTCTGTGGGCACCTGGATACCAGCTTGGGTATTTAGACTCAGTTCAGCTACGTGCCGTTAGAATTGTCAATGATTCCGAGCTCACAAGTGTTTTAAAGCCCCTTAGTCTGAGAAGAGACTGCCTTCTTATGTGTGTTAAACCGCTTTTCCAACAGTGTTCTGAAGGTTTGATTGACCTGATGCCCAGTTACCTTGATCCATCGTAGTCACCGATGGGGAGTCTATCCTCACACATTGGAACCAAAATGTTCTCATACTGTGCGGTTTTAAAGAAGCTTCCTATCGTGGATGCTCAGGCTGTGGAATGAGCTCCCCGCTTCAAAAAGGTTGAGGGTTGGTAACGTGCGAGTGATAACCGTTATGTTACAAGAATCCATAGGCTAGAGTAACTGGTTATCATCAGGCGGGCCGTACGCTTGTTTGCTGCCTAAGTATTGAAAAAAAAAGTTTTACATGTTTTATATCTATCATAAAAACAATCATTATTTTAAGTTATTTTCTTACCAGCTCAACAAACTACACATCAACACACTTCAGTTCATCACAAAAATACTCACTGCATTGCACTCAGTTTACAAAACGGCGGGAAATCTTCCTTTTTTAGTTTTTCCAAACATTGAAAGAAAAACCGAAAAAAATCGTAAAACCGGTTTTGGTGTTATGTGAAACCGGTTTTTTTGTTGGTCAAAACCGTACCGAATAACCGGTTTTTCGATTTTCGGTGAAACCGGTTTGCATTCCCTACCTTTAACCATTCAAATAAATGAGTTTTGGAATAAAGACTGAAAAATGCAATGTTGAAAATGCTGGCAGGTGATATGAAATCATAATAAAAGATGCAAGAGTCTCTTGAAGTAAATATATACACTAATGAAAAGTAACATATTAGATCATCATCCATCATCGTCATGTCAGCCTCATCATAGGCGTCCCCCATTGACATCCACTTCGATTGGTTTTGGGCCGCTTGCATCCAGCGACGCCCAGCGACTGACCAACAGGGCTATTATAAAACGCTCGGATTAGATATCGGAAACGGATTCAAAAACTACCGAGGCGATAATCCGCAATTGCTTTTTTAATTTCCGAATTCGAATATTTTTGAAGTTTCTTTACGGAAATATCAATTCGATTCATCGAAAAGTTTTCGGAAATAAAAATAGCAATTGCTGAAATTCGCCTCCGAAATTTCTTAATCCGTTTCCGATATCGAATCCGACGTTTTAAAATAGCCCTGCTGCAGGGTTATTTTGAAACGGTCGGATTCGATATCGGAAACGGATTCAAAAACTACCGAGGCGATTTTCCGCAATTGCTATTTTATTTTCCGAATTCGAATATTTTTTATGTTTCTTTATATTCATATTCATATTCATATTCATTTATTATGCAACTAAGTGTATGTATAAAGGTCTTATTCTATTACAAACAGTGCTTAGAGAACTTAGTGACCTTTTACAGGTATAGCAAAAGTATTGAGATATTACATAATTAGAATTTTAACAGTTTTTAAAATAAATATTATTTCTATTCTAGTCATATCACAATAAATTATATAGGTAAACATTTAACTGAATAAAGCTTAATCATATGATATAATCATCCTTTTTATTCTTAACATTTTAAAGCAATCAATTTCTAGTCTTAAATTAATATCATAACATAGCATAAAGATCTGACTAATTATTTAAAATATTCTTCTATTGTATAAAAACAGTTATTAATTAAAAACTTTTTTAACTTTTTATTAAATAGGCTAAATTTTGTTTCGGTTCTGATGTCTGGAGGTAACTTGTTGTAAATTTTTACTGCCATGTAATATGGACTGCAATTGAGCATTTTTATTCTAGACGGCGGTAGGTATAATCTATCTTTGTGTCGTGTGTTTCTATTATGAGTTTCCTTTATTTTTATAAATAGATCGTTATTCTTAAACACAAATGTACAAATGTCGTGTATATATATTGAAGTTAATGTTTGTAATTCGAATTTTATAAAATATGGTCTGCAACTTTGTGTATTATTTATTTGTGATATTATTCTGACACACTTCTTTTGTAGGAGAAATAGTTCGTTAGCATTTACACTATTTCCCCACAACATAATTCCGTATTTTAGCCACGAGTATGCGTATGCGTAATAGGCCGATAGTGCGGTTGCTGTATTTGTACTATATTTAATTTGAAAGAGGGCATATGTAAATTTTGATAGTTTCGATTTAATTTGTTCTATGTGAGTTTTCCAGTTAATGTTTGTGTCTATATTGAGACCTAGTAAATTGAAAGTGTCTACTGTATCTATTTGTGTGTTTTCAAGTCTTATATTAATATCTAATGGGGCTTTTGTGTAAGGTCGAAATTGTATGATTTTAGTTTTATTTAAATTTATTTCTAAGTTATGGTCTTGAAGCCAAAGTTTTATGTCGTTAAGGGTATTGTTGATCTTAGGATTTATATTTAAACTGTTTTCAAATTTCATTAAAATCGAGACGTCATCTGCGAATAAAATTGGTAATGCTAGGTCTTTATTGATTATTTTTGGAAGGTCGTTAATATATATCAAAAAAAGGACACAGCCTAATACACTTCCTTGGGGGATAGAGCAAGTTAATTGTCTTTGTTGTGATCGTATTGTTTCTATTTCATTTGTTATAATATTATGGTGTTCAATTTGGACTAACTGCACTCTGTTGTTAAGGTACGACTTAAACCAATTATAAGCTGGGCCACGTATTCCAGAACCATGTAATTTAGACAGTAGAATTTCGAATGACACTTTGTCATATGCTTTTGTCATATCTATTAGCAGTCCTACGGTATACTTTTTGTCATTTATATTTTGAAGGGCCATTTGAATGTATTTATATACCGCCAATGAAGTAGATCTTGACTTCCTGAAGCCGTTCTGACAGTCGTCGAGAATTTTATATTTTTCAAGAAAGTTATATAATCTGTTGCACATAGCTTTTTCAAAAATCTTTGAAAACGTGGGAAGTAATGCTATTGGTCGATAATTGTTAGGATTTTTAATATCTTCCTTTTTAAAAATTGGTTTTATCAATGAAATTTTTAACAAGTCTGGGAATTGGCCTTCGTTGAAGCTTTGATTTATTAATGAAGCTAGAGGTTCTGACAGCAATTGTGCGCATTTTTTTATTAGTATTGGTGGTATGTCGTCTACGCCGCAACTATGTTTATTTTTTGTGTGTTGAATAATTTTTAGGACTTCTTTTTGGGTAACGGGATTTAAATACAAAGAGTTAAGTGGGGAATTTTTTACAGGATCACTAGTCGTCCTAAAATTTTTGTTTTTGCTTTCTCCAACAGTAGCAAAGTGATCATTAAATAAATTAGCTATTTTTCGTGGACATTTTATCATTTCGTCATCAATGACTAATTGAATGTTTTTATAGATACGTTGCTTTATTTTTCCTTTTTTATTATTAATGATGTTCCACATTGTTTTTATTTTATTATCTGAGTTTGCCATTTGTTTGATAAAAATTAGCCGTTTCGAAATTTTTACACTTCGCTTTAAAATTCTATTAAATAATTTATAGTAGTTTTTAATAACTTCGCTTTTTGTTTCGTTAAGGAGTATTTTCAATAATCTTTTGTGTATACATGATTTTTAAGTCCGGTTGTTATCCAACTTTTTTTACGTTTATTTTTTATTTTCAGGATTTGGATTGGTATATACTTATTTAGAAGATTTTGTATTGTTATTTGGAATGAATTGTAGTTTTCGTCGATGTTATTATTTATATTTATTATATTATCCCACTGTGTTTCTCTTAATTCTTTTTCAAATAGATTAATATTGTTTTTTGTAAATAATCTCTTTTGTTTATGTAGTATGCTATTATTGTTATGTGATGAATTTTCTGATTTCAGTTTTAAGTGTGTAGCTTTATGATCAGAAAGACCATAATCAATGACATACGATTCTTCTGCTAGTGGTTTATGGTTTGTAAATATTAAATCAATACACGATGCTGTTGTTTTAGTTACTCGTGTCGGTTCGTGAATTAATTGTTCTAAGTTAAATGAGCGCATTGTGTTTAATAATTCTGTTGATTGTTTATTTTTTCTATTGAGATTTATATTGAAATCTCCACCTATCACTATGTATTTACTTTTATCTTTAAAATTGAGTTTTTTCAGCATTTTATTAATTTGTTCATAAAATATGGTAATATCACGGTCTGCCCTGTATAAGCCTATAATAATAGTATTTAATTTTGGTATTTCTATTGCACTAAATTCTATTATAAATTCGACAGAAAAATCAACAATATCTCTTCTTTCTATGAATTCTATGGAATCTTTCAACAAAATACAGACTCCTCCACCCTCGTAATTTTTCCTACAGTATATAGATGCAAATTTATAGTCGGGTATTACAATAGAGTTACAAAAATATTCATTTTTCCATATCTCAGATAGCAAAAGTATGTCAATATTGGTATCTAGTAATATGTGTTCGATAAGGTGTAACTTATTTCCCATGCTTTGGATGTTTTGAAATACAATAATAAGCTTACTAGCGAAAAGTCTGATTGTTTATTGTTCTTTTTCCTGTTTGGTTGTAATATGACTGTTTAGGCTCTTCATTTTGACCATCATCAAAGCTCTTGTTGGTTTCTTGTGGGGTTGTCATTTCAGTCACTGATGTATCAGAGAGTAAGACTTCTTTTCCATTCACAATAAGCTTACCATGTCTGATGACTGCATGTTTACCATTTTTCGGGCCGTATGTAGACCTTGAATGAGCAAATTGCGCGCCCTCAATTGTTTCCCCTCCAAATATAGATCAACTGCTATTCCTGTGTTTTTAAAATTTTTAGTGTTTTCCATTATGTACTTTGTCATTCTTTTACTAATAAGCTCGATTGCTAATGGTCTTCGGGTTCCTTTTTTTCCAACACGTTTTATTTCTTCGATGTAGGGGTTGATGTCTATATCCATGATATCTTGAAATACTCTAGAGACTCGGTCATAAAGGTCATATTCTGTCTCATAATGTTGTTCTGTCAGTCCGTAAAGTACTATTTTCCTCGAATTTACAAGCTCACTCATTTGTTCTTTAATATTTTCAATTTTCATGTTCATGGCACAAAGGATAATGGGTAAAAACGTCCCCAGATTGTAGCACGATGAGCTATAGTGGTAATTGTAGGTCTCTTCGAGCCCATTATTTAATTCTATGACAGCAAGTCTGAATTCCATGGGAGAAAAAAGATATTCACATTTGAAGTTACAAAAATGTTCCTGTGGTAATGATTGTTTTTTGTTATTATTAGCTTTGCCCTGCGGCACAGAATACTCAATACCAGCGATCCCAATCGCGTTTTCAGGTGAAAAATAAATGTATGGCTATCTCCAGGGTCCATGCTATCTTTCTGCTGATATTTTATCGATATCGGTCCAGTAACATAGCTGTGAAAACTTTACACACAGACAGATCTACTTTCGCATTTACCAGATTAAAGTACTAGCTGTGCATCGCGGTTTCATCCATGTTCCTGTGAAAAAAGTATTGCAGTTCCATCTCCAAGTTCCATGCTACCTTTCTGCAAATTTTTATCGATATTCATCCAGTATCTTAGCTGTGAAAATATAACAAACAGAGAAACCCACCATCATGTTTATAATATTAAAGTACTAGCTGTGCCTTGTGGCTTCACCTTTGTTCCTGATAATTATTAAAAGTATTGCGTGTACATCTCTAGGCTCTATGCTACCGCGTGTGCCAATTTTTATTGATATCAGTCCAGTAAATTAGCTGGAAAAAGTAATATAATTCAGCCTAACTTTTTAATTAATAAACATTAAAGTACGTTACCCGTTAGGTGGACAACGGGACTGATTACTCTTATAGAACAGCAATGTAACAAAATTTCATATAGTAGGTAGGTAATATGTAAGTTTATTTGTTTGTTGCGCCAATTAAAACAGAAAGAATAATAATAATAATATTTGATCTTGACCATTACGACGTTTAAGATTTTGGCGATATTTATTTTTAAATTACGCAAAAATGGCTAATCAGATGTGGGTAAAACTTAGCACATAGATAGATTACACTCTGGATTAGCATATCTAATGATTTAAAACCAGAACAGTTTTAATAATACTGCGGGACGGTAACAAAGTTACACAGTATTTTGTTTGCTTTAACCGTGAATATCTTTTTTTTCCCATGGAATCCAGACTTGGTGTCATACAATGAAATGATGCCCTCGATCGGGCCAACAATCTCCACCATAGCTTATAGTGCTACATTCTGGGGACGCGTTCCATATAACCTGACCCATTGTTCTTTTATCTTTTATTGTTTTTTGATCATTATTTAGAGTGTTTGTTTTTTGTTCTACATCGTATTTTAATTTTTCTATAGCAATATTAAATTCTTCTTGAATAGTATTCTTCATATCCGTGAGTATGCTTGTTTTAATTTTTTCTAGTTTCGTATCTAATAATTGGCTGATTTTATCTAGAGTTAAGAGTTCGTTTGGTTCTTTCAATTGGATTGTTTGTGTATTATCTGCGATTTCATCAACTGTGAGGTCATTTTGTATGCTTTGGTTGACGTATTCAATGGGGTTTATATCAATATTTCTTCTTCTCGTAGTAACATTAATATCTGGAGAATCCAGCCTAACTGGGGTATTGGAGTTATTTGTTTTCGGCATTTTGCAGACACATCCCTGACATTTCCATTTCTTTTTATGGTCTATAGTCATGGTGTTATAGAAGCGTTTCTCAGATACGTTCGCACATTCCAAATCGTAACAATCATCGCACATGCAACATTTAAGGAACTGTCTATCAGGAATATTTTGTTGGCATCCTGCACACAGCGCCATCTTTCAGGATAAATGTATAGTTTGATGGTTCGAATATTAGATGGTATGGAATTAGTTTCGTAGATGTCACTGTAGGCAATGACAGTGTTTCTACTTGGATCCAAATAGATGTCGTTGCTATTTTATTTTCGAGATTTATTTAAAATATTTATTCATATAATAATGTATGTGATAGATAACTTCTTCTGGTTGTTATTATCAATTGTAGAAAAGGAGCAAATACTCGAAACGTAAAATAAGTTAGGCTCGAACTCACGTCTCGCGCATCGCTGTTAAGTATGTTTGACTAAGCGCCTTATGCGCTGCGCCACTGGGGGTTGATATTCGTTCGTGAAAAGCTGGTTCTTTATGTGAGACAGAGGTACAACAATGACGATTTAGTAGTTAGTGGCGAGGTAGGCACCACAAAAAGTACTGTTTGTGGGATAGAAGTATCGGAGTACCCTTTATCGCACAATATCCACTTCGAATTCACTTCAAATTGTTTAGTTTATTTCGTGATATTTCTGTAGTTTATGCACTAAGAACAGATGTTTTAACACTTATTCACAGTAAATCACTTCAGGCACAGGTGGATGTATATTGTTTATGTAAAAACTCGCATATATATTTTTAATCAATAATAATTTGCGGAACACTTCAACGTACGTCTAACTCGGATGAGCGCGCGGGGGGGGGTTTACGGAAATATCAATTCGATTCATCGAAAAGTTTTCGGAAATTAAAATAGTAATTGCTTAAATTCGCTTCGGAAATGTTTGAATCCGTTTACGATATCGAATCCGACGTTTTAAAATAGCCCTGCTGGTCCGCTCGGCGCTTTCCAGTACGTGGTCGCCACTCGAGAACCTTTCTTCCCCAGCGGTTATCGGCTCTTCGAGCGATGTGGCCCGCCCATGATACCATTATGCATACGAATCTATCAACAACTACATCTACATTGAAGTTTGTGCCATATCCATTTATGTATTGCTTGTAAAATTAAGCTAACAGACCTTGACCGTGAATTGGCCCATCAAGAACCAAGCGCGTAACCGTAATCAGTATTCATTTAAAGTGTCTGTCTTTCTCTAAAGTGTACTCTCGATACTGAATCACGACGATGCATTGTGCTTGAGTGCCGCTTCGTGTCCGATGAGCTCATAAATCTCCCAGTTTACAAAGATCTTCAATCTTCACCCTATAGTCAAGTGGTGAAAGGTTTTCTCACATTGGTCGGATTAATGGCCGTCGTTAACCGACTGAGTTTTGCACAGTCGAGGGAATCTTTTGATCCCTACGTCTAGTTAATATATTTTATATGTATCTTTATTTATTATAGTCCGCTTGTGCACTTATTAAGTCATTTTATATATTTATAACTTGCTTTATAACCTCGTCTTTTACGGTTTTACCTGCAAAACAAAATAAATGTTTTTTCGTTAAAAAAAATCCTATGACCTTCAACTGACTATGGCTTCAGAGACTAAAGCAAACAAGTGAATAAAATATTCTACTTTATGCCATTAGTAGAGATAAAATTATGTCCCAGAATTTTCGTACATTTGCGAAAACAGATTCCAAGCATGAATAATATATTGGCTGAAATTAAAACAAAAATTTATTGCGATACCAAAGTTAAATGAAACCGTAAAGGCATGTACAACAATATTATACATTCACGTATCCAGGCTCTGTATCAATTACCATTTCAGGTCTTAAATTTATTGGTGAGAACGAGTATTATTTATTACATCACCGTTGAATAGCAGCATTTACAATTTTTGGCTTTACTTTTTAACCGTTTCAATTTTCAAGAACCTAGGTACAATTTTGTCATATTCTACGCTTGTGTAACTAAATTATCATAATTATCCTATTTAGCAGTAGCTCTACTTATTAATAATACCAAATAAAATCTTAGCTTTATAATCACAGAAGTTGGCTTTGTTTGTTTGTTCTCCCTAATCTCTTGAACAATAGATCAGTTTTCAAAATGAATGATATTGCTAGAGAGCTGTGAGCGTTTGAAGTTTTAAGCTACTTAACTTAAGAAGGGGTCTAAAACAAAATTAAATATTTTTGAATTAAATTATTACCCAGGTGAATCATATTTAAATAAAAAATCATTTTATATGGGTATTTTCATTATATACGCAAGGGTTTTCACTGATAAAAAAAAAGTATTTTTCAATAGTGGAATGAAAATTCCTCGATATCGTTTCGATTTCGTCATGGTGTATATAATGAAGACGAACACTTTATAAATAATATCACTAAAGTATGACCTAGAGCTGATACTAGCGAATTTTTAAATATTCTATACGTACTTTACGAGTTATTTAGATTAAAAGCCTTTGGCGCTTTCATAGAACGCCGCTCGCTGCCCGTTACACCGTGAAATTCTATTTTTATGCCCAACGTTAAGAAAAGATGCTTTTTAACCCAGATAATAATTCATCAGTACTTCAGGAATACAGTTGAAACTGAAAATACCAGCTAATTTAACAAATAAAACGATGTGTATAAATAAATGTCAACATAGGTACAAATGCTAACCAGCAGTAGCATTTGACGGACAATTTTCATCTAAGGTTTGAAAATGGAATACCATAGAGTATTTTAATCATTAGGTATTTATAGTATACATATAACAATATTTATTCTGTTTATAAAGTGTTGTATCCATCATTAATAATGGATAATAGTGGAACAAAATAATGTTACATTCCTTAAATTTTCTAATAAAGGAGTTGTTTAGAGTATTTGGTTCATGGTTTAGAAGAATTAGAAAGCCTGTAACTGGTCAAGGCTAAATATCAAATATTTTTTCCTTTATAAACCTGCCCGAACATTTTATCTAATTATCCAAAACTTATTTATGTAATTCGTGAACCGATGAAGTAGGAATGAATAATAAATACACTTAACAAGCTTTTTAGCCGAGGAGTCATGTACCTTTTGTATGAAAAGCTGTATTATTTTTTTGCGATTTCCCATCACCAAGTTGGTCCAATAGTAAAAGTTGATCGTATTTATGAGTACCTTACGTGGTTTCATTTATTGTCGTATCCACCCCGTATAAACTTGCAATGTATGTATGTATAGAACTCTGATCTCTAACTTTTTCACCATAAACCTTATTAAAGTAGAAATAAACTCACGTTGAAGAAAAATACTGGACAGTAATTTATAATATATCCAATAGCTGCCCGGCGCAACTTCGTTCGCGTAGTGCTACCCTAACCTGTGGTGCTACCCTACCCTACCCTACCCAATCTAAACCATTCAGGGAGTTAATTCTACTGTACGTGTGTATGTCACTGAACTCCTCCTAAACGGCTGGATCGATTTGTTTTTTTTTTATAATATAGGCCGGGCCGGGCTGTTTTGTGAATCAAAACCATCCAGGGCGCCACCCAAACGCACACAAAAAAATTCATTCAAATCCGTCCAGCCGTTTAGGAGGAGTTCAGTGACATACACACGTGCAATAGAATTTTATATATAAAGAAGATAATTTTAATATGCATTCGAATAGGTTAGTATGAACACATTTCAAGTCCATGGCATTTTCCGTGCGACCTAGAACCGTGCTACAATCCTACGTCAACAAGTTACTGTAAACTAGGGGTACGGCGAGCAAACTCTCGAGCGAGTACATAAATTATAAAGCAGAGGTCAACAACATATTCCTACTTCAAATGACAATACAAGAAATGGAAGTAATTTGATGTTATTGTCAGTGTAGCCAGAGTGGCCCGTTAGTATATTTTTAAACTGGTTCATGATAGCAGAAGGTCTTACTAAAATCATATTTACATATTATGGTTATATTTTAGATGATGTACGTTAATTGGCAAAAATTGCTTAACCACCAGGCACTGAAAACATTTTTACAAAACAATATTCGACATTGCACCCGCAACCTTTTTATGTTTGAAAATAAAAGCCCACACGCGCAAACCTTGCGGCTTTTACCAAAAAAACAATCCGCCCATCAGTATAAATGGAATCCTGAAATAAAGCTCCGAGATATGCCCGTGACAGACGGACACCATAATCCTATTAAAGCTTCGCGTTTTAGCCATGGAAGAATGGAATGGCTAAAGCGTATTCACAAAAAATTCCGACTGGACAAGCACAAGCACAGTCCGATTCTGTTGTTTACAACTAAACTAATTTAGTCTTAGTCCTATGTCTCTTTCTAACAAAGAACATAACAAAAGGATGTAAGAAATTTAGTCCTGTCAGATTAGTCCAATGCTTATTTTCAATATAAATTTAGTCGCCATCTATCGCGGCTACGTCTAAATACCTGCAAATGAAGACGGCAAAGACTAATTTGACAGCTTGAAATATGTTCTATCCTTTTTCAATAATGTTCATAAGAAAGAGAGATGTGACTAAAATTTGTTTAGTGCGATTTACAATAGAATCGGCACTAATATTTTATTTTGGACTTTCAGCGACACAATAGGTAAATAGATGTGTAGACTTTCGTAACATAACCACATAGGTAACTACCACAGAGCAAGTAGCGCGACTTCATTTGATTCCATGTTATGTGGTAACTTTCCGATAAATGCAGACATGCTCTAACCTCCTTTTAAATATCATACCCATCTCATCATATCATATCATATTCCATTACCAAAATGTCGACACGGAACACTAAAAAAGATGCGAAAAAAAGGATAACATACCTCACGAAGCCCGACCGACTGACCATTCCACTAGCACCCGGTTTTCATTTCACTGAGCCCTTTCAACGCTTGCCCACTGTAGATTCAGCGTTTGATTCTCACAATGAAAGCTTTATCTTTACGCCTTAGTTATCACAGTGTTCAGAAAGTGCGGGCTCTGCGGGTAAATTATGAACCTACATACTCGTGCATATGGAATTAAACTGTCGAACTGTTTTGCAAGCTTTGGTCTTTTACCAGTCGTATGAAGGAACCTGTAGGTAATCTTGCGGATATAGAACCTATTGCCGACCAACGTTTTTGCACTCTTTCCGCCGTGCTAGCTATATTCCAGTCTTATACAATAGTTTCCTGGAAGATCTAAATACCTACATAGTGAATGCTTGTGCTCTATCAAACATAATATTAGGTCTTTACCTATGAAATTGCCGTTTTGTATGAAAAAATTTAAACGAATTTTTTTCATGTATTTTTTATTTGTATTAATCGAAGTAATCACCCATGCAATCAATGCATCTTTGCCAACGCAGTGGCAGTCTATTGATGCCCTTCTTAAAGAAATCAGCTGGACAGGAGGCAACAAATTCTTCAAAGACATTTTGTACTGCCTCTCGGGTATTGAATTTTTTTCCCGCCAAGAAGTTATCCAAATTCTGGAAAAAGTAGTAGTCTGTAGGCGCAAGGTCTGGTGAGTAGGGCGGATGACGGAGAACTTCCAACCCCAGTTCTTGCAACTTGGAGACCGTCTGCTGTGCAGTATGGGCGATTGACCAATGCTGATTGGAGATGTGCCAGCTTCTCCATCATTGTGTTCAGTTCTTCACAGTACACATCTGCAGTAATGCTCACCCCGTTTGGTAAGAAGCTGTGATGAATCACACCGGCTCTAGACCACCAAACAGTGACCATTACTTTTCTAGGGGTACGTTTTCGTTTAGGGCATTGCTTAGGTGCTGAACCAGGATCCAACCAACTTGCTGAGAGCTTGCGGTTATCAAACAGAATCCATTTTTCATCGCAGGTAACAATGCGGTTCAAAATTCCTTCATTTGTGTGTCTGTTGAGCAGTGCAAGGCACGTTTCGACGCGTACTTCGCGCTGGCGATCGATCATTGAGTTCGTGGGGCACCCATTTCCATTTGTCATGCTTTTTTACCTTGCCAATTTGACGCAAATGGACCAATATTGTTTTGACGCTAACGTCGAAAGCTGCTACTAATTCAGCCGTCGATTGTGTATCATCAGCTTCCACAATCGCCTTTAATTCGTCATTGTCGACCAAAGTCTTCGGACGACCGCGAGGTTCATTTTTCAGGTCGAAATTCCCAGAACGGAAGCGAGCAAACCAATAACAGGTGGTGCGTTTGTTTGTAGTGTTAGCTCCGTAAATGTCGTTGATGTGGCGTGCCGCTTGTGCCGCGTTGCTGCCACGACGGTACTCATATTCCATAATTACTCGAATTTTTAACGTATCCATGATTGAAATGCGATGAAAATGTAACACTAATCAATAAACAAATGACTACTTTTGGAAAAAGAATTCCATGTTTTTAATATAAAATTAATTTGAAATCAGAATTCATAGCCAAACAAAAATTATTTTGATTTGAAATGGCCAGTACTGCAGAACGGCAATTTCATAGGTAAAGACCTATTATTATTCTTACAAATTAGTATTATCCTAATCCTAACTAAGTAATATTTTAAATTCTAATGTGAGTTTTTATTTGTTTGTTACGCTTTCACGCCTTAACTCAACCGGTGTGTTATATTACAAAACAACTAAGTAGGTACATATCGTCGCCACCATGCAATAAGTCGGTAACCGTAAAATTTTAATTTTACAGGAGAAATTATTTACTGTTTTTGTTGAATATCTTTTCAGCCAGTGGCAATAAAAAGGCCATTGAAGAATCAAATAAAAGCAAAAAAAATATTTTTTATGTGAATGGTTTTTGTCTCGTCAAAATGGATATTTTTTATTCAAAACCTAGTAATTTAAGCAAACATAATAAAAATACATTTATGTACGAGTCAATAGTTAATTTTGCTGTAGCTTTATTTTTAATTAAGTTTGCATAAGATTAAAATTACAATTACATATTAAATGAGGCGAATACCATTACTACAAGACTTTATTTAATAAAAGATTTAAGATACGAACGACGAAGATAGAAGTATTCTTGAAAATAGGATATTTGAACAGGAGAGCTAAATGAAATTACTGCTATAAAACGAAAGCAAAAGAAAATTCGAAATAACCAATTTATTTTATCTCTATGAAGACATTATCACCGTTTCAATGCTGATAAATAAATCAATGGGCGTGTTGAATGAAATTGCAAATTATGGAATGATTAGTTGATAATAAAATTCATAAAAAAGATAGTGCGAGACAAACAATAGGCTTTTGTAATTCGTCGACACGACCGTTCACTCTCATGATGTACGCACCTTTGTAATAAAATAATTAGAATTCTATCAAAAGATCGCTTCACAAAGATAAATTCTTTGATGAAGATAGATAAGTATTTATGCAAAACTTTTACTGTGAAGTATTTGTTAATGAATACCATCAATGAAAGTTATATTTTATTACAAAAACTAGCTGAACACCGCTGTTGCAGCCGCATGTTTTTTTTGCGCGGAATCCTAAGTTACTCCTCAGTGAAAGTCACGTAGAAATCGATCCGACAACGCCGAACAGATAGACAGAAAAAAAATTGGGAATTTTGGTATATCTAATGTACCCCATATACTTTTATAATATGGACTAGCAGCGAATCCCGGCGTTGCTCGGGTTAAAATACATCGCATATTTAGTGGTATAAAAATATATAAGGATACATTTTTAACAGATATTATAGATTTCTATTTTCGGTTTCGATTTGGTTCTTTTAGTTAGATCTAACACTCATACACATTTTGGAGATCAACTTTCCAGATCAATCCAAAAAAAAATAAAACTTTCTCTAACATTTTAAATTGCACTCATTTTAGAACTTTCTCGAACATTCTAAATCGATCATAATAAATTTCACTCATTTTGGAACTTCCTAGGTCATTCTAGAAATATCTAGAACTTTCTCGAACATTCTAAATCGATCATAATCAATTGCACTCATTTTGGAATTTTCCCGATCTTTCGGAAAATTTCTAAAACTTTCTCGATCATTCTAAATCGATCATAATAAATTGCACTTATTTTGGAACATTCCAGATCATTCCGGAAATTTCTAGAACGTTCTCGAACATTCTAACTCGATTCGATAAAACTGTTATTAGTTTTGGACATTTTGGAACTTTCTAGATGAAGCCAGAAATTTGTAGAACTTTCTCAAAACATGCTATATCGATTATAATAGTTTGCATTCACTCTAGAATTTTCTAGATCATTCCAGATATTTGTTGAACTTTCTAGTACATTCCAGATCGATTATAACCGTTTTACACATTTTGGAACTATCCATTCCAGAAATTTTGAGATCTTTTCAGAAGTCCTCATGCGTTAGAAAAGGACAGCAATATATGTTTTAACATTTTCGCCACCCACAACCACCCCCTTCCACCCACCGCGACCAAACTCCATTACTACCACCTGGAGACCAAGGGGTATTTACCACTCCAACAGGAAGTTGATTGGGGTTGGTGGTGATTGAGAAAACTGCGTATTTACGTACCCACAAAAGCATTTTATATATATTATTAGATTTAGTACAAAGCTGTTATTTTGACATTACAAATAGACACTTCAACATTGAATTATGTGTAATAATTCAATGCACTTCAATTTTATTGATTTGTAGGTAGGAATTACTAATCATAGACACAAATCTTTTAAAAATATGATAAGGACCAACTAACTGCTTCTACAACGTTCATAAGAAAAATAAGAAAACTCGTTTGGTACGTCTTGGTAACCCATCCCGGGGGTGGTGTGATGACCTCGTTGTACTAGCGCACAATGAGTCGTGACTACAACCACCCATCGGCCCACTTTCCGCTACATTTTCAAACCCGCTCAGCAGCCTCCTTCTGGACCCGGTCTCGCAGAAGGAGGCTATATAACCTGCAAATCTCTTGAAAAAAGCAATAAAAGGTAATAATGTTTGACAGAAGTAATACCTATGTAGTACCTGTATCAAATACTGGTTTCGAACTAAAGTAGAACAAATACTACAAAATTCGAATCTACAAGCATCCTCAACCTCAACGGTTTCAAGTGGAGTCAGCAATATTCAAATCACGGTACTAACGTTGAGAGACGTAAAAAGACAAGAGTCACGAAAATTTTCGCTTTTCTCTCTCTTGCCTGTACCTACTCTGTCCTCTTTGGCAAACCCCTCAAGGTAAGAGGTGGCCCTCGAAGTCTACGATTCAGCATTATACATCGAAAACAATACTTGAAGCAAAACCGTTGCTACCTCTTATGAAAGTATGATGAAGCAATTGCTTATGTTTTCAACGGTAGAACATTACCTTTTATATTACATGTTCAAGACATTAGAGCCAGTATTGCCTCTGAGGAAACTATTATGCATAATTAGCGTTTCACATATAATAATAACTTGCTGTCCCCCGCGGTTTCACCCGTGTTCCCGGGATATAAAGTAGCCTATGTCCTTCTCCATTCCATAGGCTATATGTATGCCAAATTTCATGATGACCGTTGAGTAGTTGAGGCGTGAAGGCGTAACAAACAAACAAACTCACTTTCGCATTTAGGAATAATATTAGTTAGGATAATAAAGTTTTATGCCTCATTCAAATTACATTGTAATCATATGCAGCCCTGTCTTCTGAACTAGTGTGAAATGTGTATAAGAAGACAGTTCCCATTCCCACCCAACACTAGCCTTATTCTATTAAATTAATAATTCATACCAACAATATTTTAATAGTGTTTATATTGTATTCATTTATGACGTATTCCCGAGGATTCTTATATTGTGAAAGTCGCACCAAATTCTATCACGATTGAAGAGTCAAGAGCTAACAAACAAACAAAGTCACTTTCGCATTTATTATTATAATAATAAGTTGGATATTGGTTTATCAAACCCTTATGTGATTTTCCTTCGTCAAAGTAACAAGCTCATTAACCTTGCATTACAATGTTAACTTGGATTCCATAAAGTTTTAAAATATTCAGGGACTCGGTCAGCTATTTGTGAGAACATTTGGCTTTCATGAATAGCCTAGCTGTTTATAAAATGAATGAAAACTTTATCTCATCAAAATTTTAATCTTTGTAGGTGCCAATATAATTTTATATATATACTGAACCATATTTTAACGAAGCTAAATAGATATTGTACTTACATGAATGTCAATTTAAATACTTACAATTTTATTACAGCTTTGTCGTTTGAATCTGTGTTGAGAATAAATTATAATAAAGTCTAAATTTCAACTGAAAACAAGATTAGCTAGTCTTTGTATGAAAGTGAGTAGTTAGGTACTTTTTTAAACCCAAAAAAATTTTTGGAAGCCTATTTTTACTTTCTGTAAGTAATTATTTTTAAATACAAAAAGCATTTAGAATATTTGTAGTTGTAATTTTGGTAGACATTTCATATGACACAGCAGATGTATTTTTCTGGAAAATTGAAAATTAAATTAAATTTTCCTATATAAAATATTAACATAAATTTTTCATTCAATTAAATAGTAACAAAGTCCTTATGTTCTATAATAACTAAGTTCTATGAAGACTAATCCTGTAATACAATAATTACCTAATATGAAAGTCTAAAGCACTCCAGATTATTGGATCATCAACGTATCTGATCTGATGCCATTAGTTAGAGTAGCATGAAACTTTCAGATATATTGATGGATTTGCTACGAGACGCATTACCTACATAACTACCCGCAAACTACCAAGTTTTTCAAACTAAGTTTGAACTAAGAGTACCTTCTGCTGGTACTTTGAATGATTGGCACTTTGGAATTTGATAGATCCAAGTTTGTTGAAATTAGTTTCCAATTTTACTATTACAATATGCAGGTATATCATTTCCAAAATTGTGTGAGTATTTTGAATCAATTCAAATTAAAACTAATTTCATTCATTTTGTACCACTAAATTGCCTTGAATAAATTGTCCGTAACTCAATAAGAAGAATACCTACTTTAAATTCATCATTAGTATTTCTCAGTCCACTTCTGGGTATAGGCCTCTCGAGGAGCACGTCACTCCTTTCCATTTCTTCCCACCTTTCCATTTCTTCCCACCTGCATCCAGCCACATATTGAGGTTATCTCTATCGGGCTGGGAACCGTCTCACCTCACATTAACACTTGCCAAAATATGATCTCCACCCTAACACTCTTCTCTATCAGCCGTTTGTTCTTTGACAGACCGTGACCGGCTCATTACCACTTCAGGATATGGCGTGGGCGTCTTACCATTCCACGCACGTGCCATGTCCGCGGCTCTTATATGGCTTGCGCCTTCGTTGAGCTATGTCGATTACTTTGGTTCTTTGTCGGTAATAATAAAATATGAAGCAGACACCTGGCACAGCAGCATTTCACATATGAATATTACTTAGATTTGCATAGCCTTCTGTTTTTATAAGTCTGTCTGCATTGCTCATCTTCTTATAATACTGTCTAGACTGAAGTTCAGATAGTTACGTTGTTATATCCAAAATGCTACATGTTCAAATAATTTTCTTTATATTCATATTTTTATATTACACTTAGAGCCTTATTCTGAAATAACTTACCCCCTTATTCATCATAAAGTTATCAAATGTTGATTAGCTAAAATTCCGAAGTCTTTATCTGACAGGTGATATTTGGTGATCGAAATAGTGAGACGGGGTGCACTATTACACTGATTTAGTTAAAAAGCGATTATGAATAAGGGGGTTAGTGATTAGTCAACAACTACGGTGACAACCTCTAATATAACCAAAGGTCCTCCGAGGCTATGAATAGTTGTCCATTCTTAGCAATGTGTGCATAGAACTTTCGGCCATTTCTCACTTTTATAGGTGGGATTGGAGTTATATAAACCTAAATGGGAATATACGAATGTTTTATGAATGTCAGTGAGATCTTTATTTACAACAAATATGTACAAAATACAATCTATATATAGAAAATTTCCTCAAGCCTGCCGCTGCTTCCGATTAACGGCAGGGTTCCCAGAAGGCTGGCAGCGTTTCCTCTTTGGATAGCCAAGCTGACGCGTTGGCGGAAAAAGCTCCCCGCCCGCTGGTCTCCGGAGGTCTCGATCAATTTTGATGCTGGGTGCTAAATTTCATACCTAAATGTTGTATATTCAAGTACAGCTTTCTGTAAAAAGGTTATTAATTATTTTCTAGCGTGTCTAAAATGAAAGCTTCTATTCTTGAAATTAGATTACCGTTATTATGATATCTTTATAATTAACATTAATTATATTTTCTCTATTATTTAAAATAATAATTGTTGCTGTTTGAGCAAAATGAAAAATATTTTTCTGTTATTTCTAATAATAAATTCCTGGCCTTTATATTCTGAAAACATAAAGTTATGAAAACAATTCGTTGATTTTCTACGCATCCCTGAGTAAGAAAAACAAATAACCAAATAAAACGATCTAGTCCGAAATTGAATTACGAGTGAAGAAAATACAAACATTGTTACTACAAATGGTCCGGGCACTGTTGACCTACATTGAAATTGTATCAAGTTGTCGATGATTTTCCTTCAACTTCCTTCCCTTTTTATTGGAGAGCAAAACAAGTCACCCCTTTGTTATCACCATTAATATTCAGTTAATCTATCGCTTATTCCTGACCTAGTTTTGCTTCTTTACTGTTAAAATATTTGGAAATATAACTTAACAAGTATAATTTTTTATTATAAAAAATGTTTTTATGGGATATTGACTTCCAAACCAATATTTCCGTGTCATTAACTTTGTTCCACAAACCAAATCATTTTAACCATTTAGTAGTCAAAATAATAATTTTAATAAATAAAAACTAAATAAAAGTTTTAAGATATTTATTTATATTTAAATAAAAATACAATAAATAAAGAGAATAATGATCGGCTAAACATGAAATGCACACAAGAGTATTATGTACTGTTAGAGCTTATTTACATAAAACAAGCCCTAAATATAATATTTTAGAATCTTAATAAAACTTTTCCACACACACGGGAAACCACCTTGTTTCGATATGTCAAAATAGTCCTTTAGTGACGGGACACGCTGATGCGAGAGTTTTTTTTTTTTTTATATACTACTTAGTTGGCAAACAAGCATACGGCCCGCCTGATGGTAAGCAGTTACCGTAGCCTATGGACGCTTGCAACACCAGGGGTATCACTCACGCGTTGCCGACCCTGAAGAAACCGCTTCACACCCTTTTTGAAGAACCCCATGCTGTACTCCATTGGGAAAACCACGGCAGGGAGCTCATTCCACAGTCCGAGCGTCCGCGGAAGAAAACTCCAAGAGAGTCGAGTTAGTGTTGTGACAAACACGACTTTGAACACTGACTACCAAGCTAGGCAAGAAAGAGCCTGTATTACGGAGGACAGGTTTCGGTCATTGTATATTAACAAAATACAATATTTACAAAAAAAAAATATGACGCAGCATGGATCATTTTTTTTTAAATGTTATCTTAATTTGTCGAATTTAGACCGTAATTTTCTTCTCTATGTGGAGAAGAAAATTACGGTCTAAATTCTAACTTTTACTATTTCAAATCTCACACGCCAAATTCCTCCGTGCGCGTAATATGCTTCAAAAAATCTTCATTGAAATAAAAAGTATAATTATTCAAGATAAAATAGAACTATTAACAAGCAATTATCGGGATTTTCACAGCCCTAGTTCCTCTACCGTACCGTGTAATGAGATCAAGAATTAATTAGTTCAGCACCATGACGCTTGTCGGAAGCAGACTTGAACTTGCCTCTTTTTCTGAAGTTAAAGTTTGTAAGAATAGAGTCCTGAGGAACTTCCTTACTCATTAAAATAGTCAGGCTTTTAGTCAACCACAAGATTTATACGAAAAAGTATGAAAATTAAACAAGATAACTGGGGTCTAAGTCTGCTATTACAATTTTACAGTTTGAAATTTCATAATTTTGACACCACTGAAAGTTCATTGGAGCACAATAGTAATAGCAGACTTGGGCCCCTGAATTGCTGGGATGGGATTGATGAGAATCTTAAATGTCTAAAATAAACAATTGTGATCCGTTATTGACTGATTTCCTAAAAAAAATGAGATGTATTTTTATTAATTTATTGTTTGTTTTTATTTGCAGGTAATTTTATACACATAGAAATACATAGAGACTTTATGTGAGGTTGTCAAATTAGTTCGGTAAGTTTTATTACTTTTTTTTATTTACACCCACAAATATCCTATTTTTAATTATGAACTTAATTTTTAGGGCCGGCATCGCAAGAGTGATACCCCTGTCCCCCTAGACAAGATGGTTGTCGACAATCGTCATCGTTAGTAAACAATCAACCTTTGTATGGGATTGACATAAAATATTGTTAAAAATCACGTGATATTTCCATTTGAAATGTCAATCCCATACAAAAGTTGATCGTTTACTAACGATGACGATTGTTGACAACCATTTTGTCTAGGCACCCTGGTGTTGCAAGCGTCAATAGGCTACGGTGACCCTATACCAAATTCAATTTTTTTGCTCTTATATTAAAGATCATTATTGCTTGTCGGATAAAGGCCACTTATCGATTAACAAATTAAATTAGACATTTTTCGCGACCCTTTTATGAACGCACATGTTAAGTTCAAAGAGATCCTTCGTCAAAATAGAATGGCTGCTCCTCCCCATAGTAAAGTAAACGTATTACCTACCGCCTGAACATAAAAGCGTTATTTTTTATATATTTATTTGTATAGCAAGCACATCCATCAAGTTTCTCGTATGACATCAGTTGGGAAAAATTGCGAAGAGTTTTTGTGAAAAAGGAAATTCTGAGTAATGATAATAATTAAAGCAGACAACGAAAATGAAGAAGATTTCATTTAATAGCATTTTCACACCAATTGATGTACCCAGAAGGTGTAGAAATGAAGAGAAATAAAATAGTACTCTGTCTTGTTTTAACCAGTATTTTTCTAAGACGAACATTCTTTTGAACATCATTCTGGAGTAATTTGTTCTATTTTTATGAAACAACGGTATAAAAGTGTTTTCTTTGATGTCGGTTTACTTACTAAATTACTAACACACCTGTCCTTTTTATGATATCAACGGAATAATTAGAAGTCTACGTTTTTAATTATAGTAAATGGATATATATGGATGAATAAAAGAGATTTTAAAATCAATTTTATCCTACAACAAAATAAAAAGTACCTAAAGTATATGTGGCGTTGTTTAAACTAGCTTTCCATTTCAGTTAGTCGCAACTCAATCCCAATTTGTAAGGCTCACCCGAGGATTTAGTGCCTACAGCGAGGACCAGCGTAATCTTAAAATAAACTTCCTTAATATCTCCATTTATTCTATTTTTAAAATAGACCAACCACTACACTGTTATAAATTACTAATAGTACATTATGATACATGTGTGCAAAGTTGGTTATTAACGCGATAAGTGAGCCGAGAGTGTAATAATCAATGGACACGCGTGTCATACGACGTTTTTTAACACACTAGCGAGGAAAGAAACAACTTGTATTTTTTAATTAGATTTTTGATAATAAATCCACCACACAATGAGAATGTTAACAAATATGGCCCACAAGTTTTTTTTTTGACATCGGTGAGCTGTCAAACTATTTTACCCGTTTAAATTAAGAATACTTGGTCTACACACATATAACTTGCAGTGAGGCACAAACTTATCATAATCGGGATTATACCTATCATAAAACTGTGCGGTAATGTAAAGTAAAAAGCACTAGAGTCTAATAAGCTGCATTAAGATACTAAAAATGGTGCAATAAATGTCACATTACGAACGAGTCCGTTGAAAAAACTATTATTACATTGTTATCTCATCAACGATTAATATAATTTAATTATTGAACTTCAAAACTATTTAAGCCATAAGGCACTCTGTAACGTCTGCACAAAGAGACAGAAATTATGATTAATGATTTATTATCTCTAGACCCATCTCTTTCAATAGCTATACAATAAACAAAGATGGATATAATGTAAGCAGTCAATTAATTCTAATCTACGTCTCTCATACGGCAGTAATGTAGGTATGATATGAAAATATTGGTTGTACCAACCAAAAACATTAAAACGCATAGTTTTTAAAGCTATTTCACCTTATATTATGTTTATTCTTAGATCCAGTCACGTTCAATCAAAATCAAGGTTTGTATGTGTATACTTTAATATGCTATAAGCCATAATATGCTATCAAAATTTCCTTACTTAAGAGTATCAAGACCCTAATAAAAGCTCTTGTTCCAAAACAAACATATTCTGTAGCAAACAAATACTTATAGAGCTTAGGCGAGAGCTAGCACTTGGAAATACGATCCTTAGAGGACAAAGAGACAATTAGATATAGGAGTACAAATGTACATCCATCCGTCTAAGAATAGACCTGATTGAGAGGCTCCTACGCTAAGTGCATTGCTAAGACACAATTAAGCTTTTGCTAATCATGTCATAAACGTTTTATACTCAATATCTTTGTTAATATTACCTGAGTGTAATGTAGGAATTAACACGAAATCAATCTTTACAATTTTGGTAGAGAAATATGCTGACATTGCATAAGATATTACTTATTATATATATTTTTTTTAATACCACTAAGGTGGCAAACATGCATACGGCCCGCCTGATGGTAAGCGGTTACCGTAGCCTATGGACGCTTGCAACACCAGTAGCTTATATGTATACATAATTAAAATATTAACTTACTAAGTACTACTTTAAATAAATTAGAAAAAAAAATATAAGTAAAGATATATAATTTATTTAGATTAAGTATATATGTATATTGTATATTAGATCATTCACTGTTATTTATCAGCAAGAAATTTAAGGGTTTTTTTTATTTTTATTTTATATAAAGTATCTACATATAGTCCACAATGGATATATACATATATTATTGTTTTTTTATCTTTCTTTTATCTATAGCTATATTAGTCTAGATACAAGCATGTATTTATACTCGTATATTCCATAAGTAGCTTCCACCCCATTATGGTCCGATTGAGTAAGAAATAAACACATAAACATACACATTTATAACATTAGTAGGTTTTCTAATCATTCATCAACATGGCTAGAACTGCTCTTGGTAATTTACTTAATCAAAGTAATATTAACTCCCTGTAGCACTGATATATACGCCGTAACAACTTTCTAAACAACGATTAGCTTCACAATTAACGTGTAATCTATGTTCTCGTATTCGCAAGTACCTACGTGATTATATGGGCAGTTCTAAACAACAATCCAATTAACTCCGCGTTTAAATTAATTCCGTAAACCTATCGCACATTCCGCCTCGTAAGATAATGCCGTGAACTACAATGAATGTAATCCCCAATCAAAGACCACCATTCAATATAGGTTTACTATTATCGGCTTATTCCTACCCTGCAACTTATCGTTCTGTCGCTATGCGGAAAACAATTTTGTATCCCTATAGCTCGTGAGCTAGAAGATATTGGGCGTAATAGTTTTTCTTGTAACTTCAGTTTTTTTTATCTACTGATATTGTAATTTTTATGATTTTACAGAACTAAAGTAGAATTTTTATTTTCAGTCCAAAAAGGTAAACAAAGGTGTTACCATTGTAGAAACAATATTGTTAAACTGTCGATTATCGATTTTAGTGAAAAAAAAATAGTTAGAATTTATTTGTATCTCCATTCTGAAACTTTTCATACGACTAAAAATACTGAATCAAAAAGATTTGTAAATAGCTGTAACATAAACTTTATTTTAAAGAAAACAGTTTTTTCTGCCGAAAAATATTTATGGTACTTGCAACACCAACGAGGTCCATAACATTTTGATCATTTCTATGCCGACATTTTGCCGACTTCATTATTTGATTTGAACTGTTATGAAACGTATCTGCCATTTACATTTCATTGTAGAATTTTGTTTTCTGTTATTGTTAAGTTTGTTTTTGCTCTTTCGTTAAGTTTGTGGTTATTTGTTTTTTGTTGTTAGTCACGTGTATTCACATTATAACATGCCTACAAAATTTTAGAAAGCCAGATATCGTCTATAATAATAATATTTATGTGATAAACGCAGCAAAAAAAACTAGTCATGACTTAAAATGACAATAAATGTTCAATTCAATTCAATTCTTATTTATGGCTTTTGCGGAAATGCCACCACAACTTCGCCAATGTCACGTGATTTCAAAACCATGAGACGCGTAAAATACGGAACAAAAAAAAAAAAAAAAAAAAACCCTCGAAACCAAATATTATACTTATTTTAAGCGGAAACAACTAAACTAAACAAATACATTCTAAAACCTAAATAATAAATAAACATACTAATTTCTAATTAAAATACAATACAAAAAAGAGTAGAAGAAAATGATATTTATAACTTTATTTTATTAATTACAATATATTTACACAGTAAACCAGTAAAGCGAGTGAAAATAAGAGAAAGAAGGTGTTTAAAAGATACAGGACGAGAGGTGTGAGGGGGAAGAGAGTCATATAAAGAAAAGCGCGAATTAGGACAACAGAAAAATAAATGGTCCACGTTTCCCTCGTCAAGACCACATTCACAGATCGAGCTATCCCTGATCCTAAGTTTAGCCAAAAACACTGGGGTACAAGAATGATTTAAACGGAGCCGACAAAATAAATGTTTTCAACAACTGGAATCTCATTTTGACAGTGACTGACAGTGACGTTTCTTTGTATACCTTTTTGGACTGAAATTAAAAATTCTACTTTACTTAACCTGAGGAGACGCGTGATAAAATAGCTATGCATCGTAATAAATTATTAAAAGAAACAAAAAACCCGACTGCGTAAAACATAAATTAACTGAAAAGAGAAAAACAAGCTCTTAAATCTATAGAATTTTGAATATAACTTGAATTTTATAAGGTATTGCAATCGGGGACAACCAATAACCTAAGTACGTATTTTTTTTTGTAACATTTGTTTATCCCCGACTGCAATACTTATAAAATTCAAGTTATATTCAAAATTCTATAGATTTAAGAGCTTGTTTTTCTCTTTTCAGTTAATTTATGTTTTACGCAGTCGGGTTTTTTGTTTCTTTTAATAATTTAATTTATTTCAGACTTTTTAGTTTTATACAGAAAGAGTTGTATTAGTAAGTAAATGAGCGGTACGGTAAAGGAACGCTAACAACCATCGCAAATCTGTGATTTACGTATGGTAACGGCTCAGTACCTACTGTCCTTGCATTAAACGTGGTTTTTTGCCGTTTACGTCAAAATGGTACCATAAAAGTATTACAATATATACATATATGGAATGGTCTATTTACAAGCTTTCATTTGATACCCATATTGTTATAATAACGAAATTATTTTTTTTATACCCCCCCTATTTTTTTATTCTTAGGCGCTATATAAAAATAATATACCCTATGAAACTCCCCCAATCAAGACGAATCTAACGACACCTCATATGCTTAAATCCATCAAGCCGTTTAGGCTGCAGAGCGGCACAAAGAAATAGACATACATACATACATACATACACTCGAAAAACATAACCCTCCTTCCGGGTCAGTCGGGTAAAAAGTAAATTATATCGAAAGACAAGGTTTGAAGATTTGATCCAAAATCATTGTTTCTATATGATTTCAAGTTACAATAAATAAAAAAAATTGCGCAAATGAAGTCGTGAGCATTAGTATAAAATAGTAGCCGACTTAGTAGTATTAAACAAAAAATAATATAAATGTACACCTAAATTTCATAATTAATTACAGTTAGTGAAAAGAAAGTCGTTTTTTTTATAAAGAATTCCTATCCTGAGGTAATAACTTTTATCAAATAAAAATAATCTATTTCACAGACGTCAGACAAGTTTCCCGTTAAAATAATGAATTTATTTCTGATAAAAACTGCCTTCTTTTATCTTTAGACCTTTTCTGTTGCTATTTTACAAAAAGATATTTCCAATATATTTTTCAATAATACACGAAAACTGGATAAAAATACATATAAAAAATAAACAAGTTTCAGTATATTTCTAGAAACAATTTGGGCTCAAAAAGGCTCATTATCTTTTATGGTATAGTTGGGGAATCTTCGTTATGTGCAAAGTAGCTCCTACAAAAGTAGGAAGGTATTTTATTCTTATTAAAGATTATCTTAAATGGTACATAATAAATATTTTCTTAACACAATATCAAGTAAATTTGATACTGCAACTGCCGTTAGTAATGAGTTCGGAAAAGCTATAATTGGTAATATTATAAATATTACCTACTTCTACCTCATTGTTAACTTAAACAGGAGATATTTAGGTTATATTATATTGTATTAACTCAGTAGATAGAAAAAAAGCTCGCCTCCTACTAGAGACTCCTTGCTCAACAGATTCCATATTACTCAAGCGTGACAGGGGGCGCACCGTTTTACCAACATTTTTGTCTTATCATTTAATACTGTTAAGACATAGTTCTGTGGTATACATACATTCGAAATAAGACTGACGTCGACTATGCGATTTTCACAAATCACGAAGCACGAGTATTGTCATTGCTTTTATCACTATAGCGCGGAATTTCTTGCTCCGTGGCTCAAGCGATAAATTTAGTATTAACTACGAATGATAAGTTATAATCTAATTTACAATAACATACTAGCAAATATAACCTAACACTCTCCGATATAAAACATAAAGCTATTCAAATAAACAGCAAAATGCTACGCTGACCACAAAGCGGCCTGTGGAAGATTTCTTAGTGACTGCGGACGACGGATTTCAACGCTTTTACGTGCACCCGACCGTAAAGATTTCTCTTAAACAGGAACATTAACTTTGAATTGAGACAAATATACTAACAATTGTTGGAAACGAAAAGCTTTAGGTTTTAGATTATTATATTACCTACGGAAAAATAATCTCCTAGATTTAGCAAGACAGAACCTGCCTGACGTTCTATCTTTACCCACTTTTCCATTTAAAATCACAGTTAAATAGTAGTTTAATGAGTAAGACCATAGACTTAGCATTTCGCTACGCTAACTAACCCTACATAGCATGTAAACGAAATATGAAAATCCTTATGATACTTTGCGAGAGAAAGATAATCATTAATCGGCTCCAAAATCAGTATTTACAACTGCATATTCATTTATCGCTGAGTTTCTTGCCTGTTCTTCTCAGTTAAAGGCCGACTTACGAACTGGTGGTAACTTCAGTAGCTTTGACCTTCATAAGTGCCCTACTAAGAGCCTAAATATTAATTTTTCCCATAAAAATCCCTAACATTCATTTTCGTCTCGTCTTATACCTGGGTATGTTTTCTTGTACATACAATTTCTTTGAGTAAGACACTATACCTACACGGCGAAATTGTTTTTGATTAAGTCAGAGTCTCAAAGATAAATTTACTTTCCCTGAGACGTGCGCCCGACTGAGATTTATTGCTCGAAGTCAACTTGTGGCCGCTGTAGATCCTAGCTTACAGACGTTATAGAAGTGGCAGTATGCGGCGGACCTTGGATCCAGAACATAAATACTAATCAAAACGACATTGCTTAGTCGGCTCCTTATTGAATTACAGCATATAAGAAGATATTAAAATAAATAGTGAGTTTGAGTTTAGTTAAATGATGAAACTAAACTAGGTGGCTTAGTGGTGGATAGATAGATAGATAACACTTTATTGTTACATCACATATGATTTACAATATACAAAAAATTACGAAAGTGTTACAACATGAAAGTGTTATCACTGAAAGTGAACTGCCAGAAAACCTTTGTACAGTATTACCCAACTGATATGGCGCGTCGTGAATCTTCGTTCGCACAGAAAAGAAAGTATGGCTCCGAAGATTAACGAAAGATTGCTTAAAACTTACAATCGACCGTAGATCACTACTATAAGGTTCATAATACACTGCAGCTGTTAGTTCCGTCTCACTCGCAAGTCACGCCCCTCAGCACGGCGCGCGCTAACATGGCGGCAGCTGCCGACCAATAGCGTTTCGTGCGCTTTGAAAATCTATCTTCTGCGCAGGTACATCGGTAAGCCATATTAATTGGGTACTACTTTACTTAGTTTGAAACACTAAGGCGGTTAACACCCTGCCACGCATCACGCTGCATGTTGCGTGTCAACGAACGAAAATGAACGCGCATGGATGCATTTTCTGTGTGTTAGACTGTGCGTGTTTTCTATACAAACGGAGATACACACGGCCACAGATCAAGCTATACATTTCCAGTATAAGCTGACCTCCCATTGTACGGAAATCCTATACAATGTGAGATCAGCTTATACTGGAACTGTATAGCTTGATCTGTAGCCGTGTGTACTAACAAGCAACGTTAAAACACGCATTCACGCGCTACGCTGCGTTCAACCGTATTTCCAATGTTATTTTATTCATGAACGGGATCAAAGCTAATTATTGTATTAGTATTCGTAAACGTACCAGGTAATTAACTATTTTCATCTCTTGAACAATTATTATGTTTTTAATTTAAATATTATGTAAAACTAATATATTATATATAAAACTTCTCTGATAAAATAGTTGCTTCTGTAATAAATCATGTCAACAAATGGCAATTACAACACGTGCTGCCTGTCGATGACTGGTCGTCAGAGGACAAATTATTCGCTACTATTAATAACCATACTATTGTGAGTGCTGTCAAATGCAGGCTTGCAGCTCAAATGAAATATATTCTACATTTTATCACTTACCTATGCATAGTTCTGTCTGATACTGAAGTAAGCTTCAGGTAAGAAAGTGCAAAGAAGAAATTGTTATAGTGATTTCCTTTGACGCTAAACGAATTCCTTAACAGAAAAGTACAGTAAGATTAATTGGTTTTATTAGAAGTTCCGCGCGTATCCGCTCGCTTTACTGACTTACAGGGTCTGTAAGAATTTGCACAAGTTTTTCTGGAACAATAGCTTGAATACCACTGTTGAATATTCAAAGGATTGATATTTAAAAGTACTATTCCATAGTATTGTTTTTGCATGCGGCACAAAACACGCAGCGGCCATGTTTTATTCAGTACTTGAATATTTAGCTCGGAGCAATTTTGAATTATGTATGGATTTGTAAACAGAATTGCCAAGGAGGAAGTATTGTAGCTTTCTGGCTTAGTATATAGTTATTTGCATATTACAAAAATAAACACATGCGTTTCGAAAAAAACATTATGTTAATCTGGACCACAGAGAAAAGGAATTTCCGAAACGGCTATAAACCGATTTATGGAACTTTCATTGGTAGGTAGAAGTCTTTTCAAAGATAATTAGTGACCAATACAGTAACGAACGAAATTTTATCTGAATATTCAATAGTTTCGTAAATAAATAAACCTTTCAAAATTTAAAGGAATTACTTAATATCACACAAACTCATCTAATTGATATCATTACTTTAAAATTGAATAAAATTCCATACAGCCAATGACAGTACAAATAAAATGTTTCACATTTCAAACAAACAAACGAGCAGTACCTACGTTTCTATTTGTTCATATTTTTTTACCGGGAAGCTCTGCAAATGACTGTACAATGAAAGCAGAACAAAAAATTCAATGCAATGCGTTTTCCTATGGTTTAATATCAACGAGTTGCTTTTTGTGAGAGTGCACAGTGTTTTTCCACTACGATAGAAGTGTTGTGGGTTGGGACTTAATTGACATAGAGGTAGATAGCTGGAACACTAATCTACAAAGGATAATATATTTTGAAACATAATATCAATACAGGTAAATAAAGTTAGCATGCCATATAATCCTACTAAATAAAAAAATAAGTAAATCGCTTTATTAGACATTGATTGGAGGACAATCATAATTTATGACTATTGAAATTACTATATGAATAAATGACAACAGAGAGGCTCAAATTATCTCATAGAACATCGAGAAACTATTGCCTGAGGATAGTGAACCTTCATTTTATATATGTATAAGCATATATATATATGTACATGGCCGACATCCCTCAACTATGTTAAAGGGAAATGAGCAACCCGCCACAAACGCCGCAAGCAAAGGCGTTAAATGGAACATGCCTCGCTAAAGCTAGAACACGGACTCTTTACATCATTATGCACTGATTGAACCTTTCCTTCTTTAGGCTGTACAAGTGAACAAGGACAAAGTATTTTTTTTTTTCATAAAATAAAGCCATTTAGGACCTTCGTCGAATCACTTAGGGACTAGACGAAAGTCGCTTTTTAACCTGGCTGGCATCGTAGCCCTCATGTTGAAAATCTGTCGCCAAGCACCTGCCGTGTGTTCCAAGTTTCCAAGTATTGTGTGCCTTGTGGACATCTTTGGTCACTGACTATAGATATATACCTACAGTTAGGCTAAAAGTTAAACACTACATGTGTTTTGCCGAACTGTATTTTGATCTATTTCATGAACATAGAAACTATGGATTAGAAAACTCTATAAAAAATAACAGAAAAAATGCAAATGGGGACTAATTGTAACCACGTGTCTTTAGCAAATTAAACACCCAGCTAAATGGTTGATGAATAAAAAGCAACGAACGAAAAATGTATAAAGTTCGCACGGCAATTTTTTCATATAGGTACTCGTACATAGATATGTTGGCTTAGAACATTTCGACGTCAAATTGTACGTTCTACTTGGAAGCTTTCAACGGTCGGCGGAAAATGAATGTTTAATTAACTTTTGGTACATTCCGCGTCAAGTTACAGGCCACATTACAAATTTCGTATTTATGTTCAACGAAGCGACTTTTGGGGTACCTGTGATTATATTTTTTATATTCATTTGATAAAAAGCATATATTTATAGACAGTAATAGAGTCTACTACAAAAAAATACAAATCGGACTGGCTGTTCCTAAGATTAGTGCGCATTATTACTAGCTTTGCGGCCCGCGGTTATACCCACGACCTCATATCTTTCCCCTAGGGATTGCATTTTGATAAACCCTTCCATATAGTGAATACCCTACCCTACGTGGTACCCGTGTGCAGAATGTCAAGTTACTAACCCCAGCGTTTTAACCTTAATCTAAATCAGGCAGGATCATAGAGTTAGAATATTAATAGAGCGATTGTACCTTCTAGATGCAAATGCCTTGAAACAAAGTGCGCGTACATAGTTTAAACGACTAAAATACATATAATGAATCCCAATTTCTAGTTTTTTATCTTCTACCGAGAACAAATGACAAATCTATATCGAGATTTTGTCTGACTGTAGATCAACTTGTGTACGATATATCTGTGAATGCATCTATATCGAAACTACTCACACTTCGCACAGGGTAACGTTGTTGACTCTATCACTCTATAATGTTCTAACTCTATGAGCAGGGCCATTGATTTTATACGTATAGAAGATAGTATATTTATCCAGTGAGTGTATCTAACCATCAGACTTTTGAAATACGAACCCTCGAACCTTTTAATTATCATCTCCGACTTTTCAAACTCTTAACAACGCCACAAAGTTATGTCTTTAAATTAACAAAGTTGAACATGACGAAAATCTAAAAACAGTTCTATAAATCGAGTCTTTACTTACTTTGATTTTACAGTATAGAAAAACAGAACCATTGATATTTCTGTCCTGCTTCGTTATACGGTTGAATCGCCTTCGGCTGTGCAATAAAATAAATTTAGGACCAATAAAACTCACAATGGCTTTGATTTCCTTTTATTGTGTCTACCGCGCGCGTCATCCGACTCTCTTAAGACAAGTTATACAGATGTGATTTTCCATTATCGCCATATTACCTATTTAGAATGCATTATTTTAAAAGCAGGTAAGGTAAAAAAACATTGTAGGTCCATTTTATTATTAATGTCACGAAAATGTGGTGGTCGCTCTTTATACCAATTTTCAAAATTTCCTCTCTTTCAATCTTTTTCTTATATTGATTTGTGTTTATAAATATTGCCGTAATGCAAATCCACACCCTGTATAGTTAACGTTCGGAATCTACGTTGAGAATATAACATTCAATTTAGAAAATACTATCTCACAGGTTTTATGATTCCAGAGCTGCCAAACGCACGCGTCAGCTATTTGCTATTTATGATTTATGTTTTTACTAGTGGCAAACGGTGCTGAGTGGACTTGGCAACATTTGAAGAAGATACCCACATTAAAAGAATAAAAATATCTACCTGAACCCAGTCCGCCTTATTACAAAATATGGTTTAAAGCAAGTCTTGTAAAACCCAGGTTTTAATATAGCCCTAGCTCTTCTTATTATAATGACGTAAGAAAGTGACGGATATATTTAAAATAAATATCCTGGGACATTCTTCATACATGGTTCTCTCCTCCGATTTAAAGCAGAGCTTGTTCTACCGACACCAGATAACTGATACAATACATATACTACTTTTTGTTCGTAAATACATACTTAATATACATAATTACACCCAGACTCAGGATATACAGACATGTACATGCACACAAATGCATGTCCAGTGTGGGAATCGAACCCACGACTTGCGGCGTGATAGGTGGAATCTTAACTAACCACGCTAACTGGCCCATCGATAATGTAGAAACTTAACAAAAATGAGACTATAATTTATTCGCGACGGTGAAATCTTGCACAGTGCAAATTAAATAAACACAAGCTACAGGCAAACAAGGTACGACTATGCAAATAACATTTTCTACAAACTTTCTACCTTTAAATTGCGGTCAGAATTAGTGTTGTCAATTGTTACCATTGCGTTTTGAGTAAAACAAAGGTATTGTCGTATTCATGGTCGGTAGTTGCGAAAAGCTACCAACTTTGTTTGCGTAACCCTAGGTGGCTTTAGGATCTCATAAATAATAATAAATTTATTACAAAAAGTGCAGTACAGAACATGTTTGTAGAACCTGTATTTTAAGATTTCATTGCTATTCTGTGACATTAAGTTGAGATTGCATTAAGTTGGTTATTGCATTTATACTATTTCTTATAAATGATACCTATTACTTATTTATACAATTTGTATATAAATATTTTATACTATTCATCTCTCACATATCCAATAAATCAAACAAAACTTGCGAGCACTTACAGAGCTACCGCTTTTTACGCTACTTATTCGGTTATAATCACCGAATATTATAATAAATATTATAATATTAATATTTCGCGTATTACAAAGTTCTGCACATTTACCTTTATAAATTTGCAAATACGTAAATATTTTTTGTTAATAGCTAATATATTTCAAAGGAGCAGAGTTGAAATTTCCCCACAACGTTTCCAGCAGAACGTGAGACTATGAAATACGTGATGCGGAAACTTTCGGCCTCATTAGGTCCGGATATAATCAAACTTTTTGCCAAGAAGCTTGCATATGAAACAAGAATTTGTTATTCTGCGGATATCATGTTTTGAGGAAAATGGAAACTAACCCGCGAAGAATATAAACTCATCAACAATACTTATTTATTCAGGTTGGGCCCTGATAAAGCCCTGGGGCCCAATTCTCACCCAATCGGAACTGATCGCTCGATCGAAAAAAGCACGAATTCTAACTTTAACGAACGTTACGTTATTCTGGCAATTTCAAGGCCGGCATATTTAGAAGGGAAACCAGTCAGCTAGAGCGTTGATTGGTCGGGACCGTTCGAATTGAGAAGGCTAGTTCGAGGGAAGTGAGAATTGGGCCTCTGGACTCTACCACCGCGACCGGTTTCTAATAAATATAAACTGAGAAGACTCCGGCAAGAAAATCAGCCGCAACTGCAGAGAGAAGCTACTACAACCAATATTAACGTTTTTTTTTATTACTGTTTATAGGCCTGTGTTTGACTGCAATCTCACCAGTATAAATGATGATTTGACGGAAGGTGGTAACCACACAAAGCTTAGAAGGAACTGGCTCTCATGTGCAGCTGTCGAAACACACCGATAGGCTTGTCGACAGAATTTCAACTTGAGGGTTGTAGCCAGCCAGTTGGGTGCTACAAAGTACCCTACTACCGTGCTATGATTTCCTCACGACGTTTTCCTTCGCCGAAAGCTCAAGCTCATGGTAGGATTCAAACCTGGGACCTTCGTCTCGGCATCGGACGTCACTACTACTAAACTATCATCGCCTAATACGTCTTTCACCAAATGAACCACCTTAAAATGAAAAGAAATTAAATGAAATAAATTTAATTACAAGAATATGGTAGTATTGTACATATCTTGGAGTAGTAAGTATTTGCCTCATATTCTACCTATTCATGTGTGTAAATATTATGTTGTTTTATATTTAATTTAATTCTGTATCTTAATTATAATGTAATTTTTTACAGTTTTGCGGTTTATTCATATAATTTCAAATAAAATAATAATTCAAGTTAAATAAATAAAATTTCAATAGTTATTTATATCCTACTTTGCAAGCTCAATATTATATATATTTTGTATAATATTATATAGCTTATAGTAGTAGACTTTGTTTATTTCGCTCAGTTTTTAGGATTTAATTGTAGAATCAAATGTAATTCCATTGGTTATATCGTCTTCAATCCTATGACTACATGGAATAAGGGAATGTTATGTAAGTTAAGGTCATATAAATCTACGCCAACCACTACGGAAAAATATTTTCATCATGCATTGAAAATATTTTTCTTGGAAAAAGATTATTGGAAGTGGACAAGTAATCTGAAACTAATGGAAAATTACAAAGTAGCCCCGAGATCAACAATTTTAATTAAAATATCGATCCAATCTGTGATCCAACCAAACTGCTCCGTGGAAGTTATAATACCTCAGAGATGAAACTGAATTATTGAAATTTTTGTTCGTAAGGTATTTATTACGAACTTACATGATGATTTTGTGAAAAACTCTGAAAGCCAATTAACTAGTACAAGTTTATGTAAGAGATATAAAAGAATAATGGAATATATCTATCTGCCTATTGTAGAATAGTTTAAAGATAACAGAACAACTGATGCTTTCTAAGCCACGCTCCTTATCTTAATAACATCTAGGTGTGTGGGCGGCGTTCACTCGCTCAGATAATTCTCTTTTTTGTTCAAGAGAGACTAAAAGTTTTATCCTTAGAGATTTAAACTGAAATTCAAAATGAATTTATAAAGAAATTTCCACTAAAATTTTCAAGGTTTTAAAGGTCAATTCTGCTTCACTTTCTATTGCCATAACTTTCCAATAGAAAACTTTCTTCGAATGATCGAATAGCCCCACAAACAAACAACAAACGAAACACCGAACAAAGTGTCACAGAGCATTATGTCATACACAGAGGCAAGAGTGTAATATGAAATACCTACTTAGTAACAATACAACTGGGGGCGAGCTACAAAGTTTCACGGCGGGCGACTGACGAACTTTGATATGCGGCGGAATGTCAATAGGGATACCGGTAATGTTTCTAGCCTCAATACGTACCTACCTATGTACGTTCTAAATGGTAAACATATTTAGTTGCCTAATGCCCGGTTTCAATAAACAAAAACGAATCGTTTTGCTTACCAAGGGTAGGTATTTTTATTGCCAAACTGGGCATATAGATAATTTCGTAAGCTAATTTTACCTGTGATAGCTACTTCCATATGAGAGGGTCTGCTATGCAAAGCTTTGAGGTCTTTGCTTCATTATTAGTAAAGATATAAGAGTCTTAATTTTAATAAATTTTAACCGATACCGGTCCGTAAATTATTGAAACCGAGCCTTAGTAGGAACTTGTGGTTTCATTACTTATCATATTATTCTATCCTATCCTATAATATCCTACTAATACGTGTTTTATGTTTGTTACCACTAAGCTCCACAACGACTGAAGGGATTTAGATGAAACGCGGTACATAGGTTGTCTATACCATTGAATAACATTTACCTAGGATACTTTTAATCCCATAACGCCCGAACGCGGGTGAACCATGGGGATAAGTAATGCTTTTGTATACATAAAAAAGTATACTTACAAATATAAAATGTTATTTACATGACCATTTAATCTGTATATTAATTAAATCGTGTTTTATGTGAATAATAATTTTTTTATTTTCTATTTTATATAATACTAGCTGTTCGTGCCCGGCGACGCTCGCCCGGGTGTAATTTCGGTTACATTATTGGAGTTTTCCTAGAGATCCCTTTTTTTTTAAAGTAATATATAGCCTATTTTATTCAGTGATAATTTGGCATTCTCCTGGTGAAAGAATTTTTGATATTTGGCCAGTAGTTATTTTGTTTATTCAATACAAACAAAAATACAAAAATCTTCTTTATTATGAGTGTAGATGTAGATAAATAAAAACAATATTAATAACTTAATCTCTATTATAATTAACTCTAGCTAAATTAGACGAATAATCATCGTCTGCTCTTTTATAACTTAATAACTTAATCTCTATTATAATTAACTCTAGCTAAATTAGACGAATAATCATCGTCTGCTCTTTTATAACATAATAACTTAATCTCTATTATAATTAACTCTAGCTAAATTAGACGAATAATCATCATCTGCTCTTTTATAACATAATAACTTAATCTCTATTATAATTAACTCTAGCTAAATTAGACGAATAATCATCATCTGCTCTTTTATAACTTAATCTCTATTATAATGAACTCTAGCTAAATTAGACGAATAATCATCGTCTGCTCTTTTATAACTTAATAACTTAATCTCTATTATAATTAACTCTAGCTAAATTAGACGAATAATCATCGTCTGCTCTTTTATAACTTAATAACTTAATCGTTATTATAATGAACTCTAGCTAAATTAGACGAATAATCATCGTCTGCTCTTTTATAACTTAATAACTTAATCTCTATTATAATTAACTCTAGCTAAATTAGACGAATAATCATCGTCTGCTCTTTTATAACTTAATAACTTAATCGTTATTATAATTAACTCTAGCTAAATTAGACGAATAATCATCGTCTGCTCTTTTATAACTTAATCTCTATTATAATTAACTCTAGCTAAATTAGACGAATAATCATCATCTGCTCTTTTATAACATAATAACTTAATCTCTATTATAATTAACTCTAGCTAAATTAGACGAATAATCATCATCTGCTCTTTTATAACATAATAACTTAATCTCTATTATAATTAACTCTAGCTAAATTAGACGAATAATCATCATCTGCTCTTTTATAACTTAATCTCTATTATAATGAACTCTAGCTAAATTAGACGAATAATCATCGTCTGCTCTTTTATAACTTAATAACTTAATCTCTATTATAATTAACTCTAGCTAAATTAGACGAATAATCATCGTCTGCTCTTTTATAACTTAATAACTTAATCTTTATTATAATTAACTCTAGCTAAATTAGACGAATAATCATCATCTGCTCTTTTATAACATAATAACTTAATCTCTATTATAATTAACTCTAGCTAAATTAGACGAATAATCATCATCTGCTCTTTTATAACTTAATCTCTATTATAATGAACTCTAGCTAAATTAGACGAATAATCATCGTCTGCTCTTTTATAACTTAATAACTTAATCTCTATTATAATTAACTCTAGCTAAATTAGACGAATAATCATCGTCTGCTCTTTTATAACATAATAACTTAATCTCTATTATAATTAACTCTAGCTAAATTAGACGAATAATCATCATCTGCTCTTTTATAACATAATAACTTAATCTCTATTATAATTAACTCTAGCTAAATTAGACGAATAATCATCATCTGCTCTTTTATAACTTAATCTCTATTATAATGAACTCTAGCTAAATTAGACGAATAATCATCGTCTGCTCTTTTATAACTTAATAACTTAATCTCTATTATAATTAACTCTAGCTAAATTAGACGAATAATCATCGTCTGCTCTTTTATAACTTAATAACTTAATCGTTATTATAATGAACTCTAGCTAAATTAGACGAATAATCATCGTCTGCTCTTTTATAACTTAATAACTTAATCTCTATTATAATTAACTCTAGCTAAATTAGACGAATAATCATCGTCTGCTCTTTTATAACTTAATAACTTAATCGTTATTATAATTAACTCTAGCTAAATTAGACGAATAATCATCGTCTGCTCTTTTATAACTTAATCTCTATTATAATTAACTCTAGCTAAATTAGACGAATAATCATCGTCTGCTCTTTTATAACTTAATAACTTAATCTCTTTTATAATTAACTCTAGCTAAATTAGACGAATAATCATCATCTGCTCTTTTATAACATAATAACTTAATCTCTATTATAATTAACTCTAGCTAAATTAGACGAATAATCATCATCTGCTCTTTTATAACTTAATCTCTATTATAATGAACTCTAGCTAAATTAGACGAATAATCATCATCTGCTCTTTTATAACTTAATAACTTAATCTCTATTATAATTAACTCTAGCTAAATTAGACGAATAATCATCGTCTGCTCTTTTATAACTTAATAACTTAATCTTTATTATAATTAACTCTAGCTAAATTAGACGAATAATCATCGTCTGCTCTTTTATAACTTAATCTCTATTATAATTAACTCTAGCTAAATTAGACGAATAATCATCGTCTGCTCTTTTATAACTTAATAACTTAATCTCTATTATAATTAACTCTAGCTAAATTAGACGAATAATCATCGTCTGCTCTTTTCCTAATAATTTGGAATTAGTGCGAATAGTGAACTTTGAGATGCCAGAATGTTAGTCGTCTTTTGATTATGTTAACAACTAAGAAATAATTATATGATTGCTTCGTATGGAATCGTACGTAATTATGTAGTTATAACCTCAAACAAACGTTAATCAAATTATCATGCCTTATAATTATTATAGTAACTAGGTACATATATGTTGCCGTAGGGTTCCGTAGGATCACTTAATTAGTTGTTATTTGACAGATTTAATTACATCGCTTAATTGAATTAATAATTTGTTTTTTTATGAACTGTTTAATAAATATACTAACCCCCTTACTTATAAAACGTTATTTAACTAATAAGCTGATTAAGTGGTCACCAAAATAACGTCAAATTGTTTGACAATTTGAGCATGGTGACGTTATTTATTTGACCATTTATTCAGTAGATTTAGTTAAATACCGTTTATGAGTAAGGCCGTAGATATTTATTATAGTTTTTATACCGAGTTTACGCAAAACACTGATTACCCGCACTAACGACAAAGAGTGAACTTTAGGGAATCTCAAGAGCGATATTAGCACGTAAGGTAGAAGAGCTTAGTTCAGCTTGTAGTCAGTGCATTGACTCGACTTCGTGATATTTAGATTGTTCTGCAATTCTTTGCCAATCACACAGTTATTGAAGGGAAAATATTTAGTACAATATGTATGGACGATTCTATAGTCAAGCGCATCTTGCCAATTTGGTGTTCTGCTTTAAATGCCATCTCCTAGAGTTAGGAAACAGTGTTAGAAACTATATCATACCTACTACTAGTTGATGTTATTGTCAAAAGTAATGTCAAATCAGATTAGAAGGTTTTTTTTATATTTACGACTCATTATATAGGTAAAAAGAGAAACTGGTCATATACTAAGGAAGGGTTTTTCAAAAAACAACCCCGTTATGGGGTAAAATTAAGAATCGAGGGGCGGAAAGCTGTTTTTAACCGACTTCAAAAAAAGGAGGAGGTTTGTTACCTCATAACTCCGTCATTTATTAACCGATTTGGAAAATTCTTTTTTTATTTGAAAGGGTACGCTTCCCGTTTGATTTGATTACTTCTTAGTGTACTTTGAAGTCGGTTTAAGGTTTTTGTAAAACAGTCCAATTATATACGTGTATAAATCAATTTCAGCTTGGTACGAAATTACTGCGTATGTGACAGTTTAAATAAATAAGTTCTTTGTTAAAAATTTCATTTTTAATAGAAGCTGTTGTTTGACTTACTGTACTTTTTGTTGACTGCACTTGCATTGTCATCCAATACTCTGATGTATACCAAATATCAAGTCAATCGGACCACTGGAAGTGGGTGAAATTCGACATGCAAGATTCCACCCGAACAAACATACATACATACATTGCAAGTTAAATAAAAGCTTGTAATAAATGATATCAAGTGATTTTACTTTGGCAGGAGAATGAAACGCCATTTCAGCAAAAAGCAATGGAATTTGATTAATTTAATTTTACCAAATGAAAAAATTCTTGTTGAAAGTATTTGGCGCTGACAGTTTGAAGAATATTAGTGCCGCTTCAAACAACTACGAAATCTTAAATTGTCTTTTTCATAAATATAATTAATTTGCACTTTGCTAATGTAAGTTTTACAATTAGTATGCTTCTAAAAAATAAGCAACTTAGCAAGCTTAACACTGCATAAGTACTTACTTTCATTCGAAATCTTTACTTTAATTATATTCATGCGTTCCATGAGATAGCTTAATTAACTTGTTTTTTGTTTATTAATATTTTATACAATATGGGTAGATAGATACTTAAATATCGAATAACTATAGATAGATTTTGTATGACACTTTAGACTGACCTACTATTAAATTCTGTTGGATGACATGCTATTTCCAAAACATAAGAGCAAGCTAATAAAGGCACCTCAGTCGGAATTTAATATTTAGGGAGCTTCAAGCCTTTGCTCGCTCCCTCTGGGCAGGGCACAAAGCAAAACAGCGAAATTAAATACCCTTCAGATTATTGTCGACAAATAAACCTTTTATACGTAAAATTAAACAAACATGACGTCGTTTCGTCTGTTTCTGCCTTTAGCGATTCACAAAATTAGTTTGCTTGTAAAAGGACATTGTCTCGGTATACGATGTCATATAAAAATATCTAATATTCTTCCCTACTTCCAAGATATGAGTAGAGTTACTTTTTACGATGTACACGTACTAAGAAACATAATTGGACTTGTTAATTATATTGACAGCAGCATAAAAAAACATTCGTATAATTCGGTAATACTCGAAACATTCCGTTACTTATTTTTGGTAAAGAACGCATTACCCAAAGATTAGCAGTTACCTCATCATCATCATCATCAGCCTGTGGTCATCCACTGCTGGACATAGGCCTTTCCCAGTAGTCGCCACATCTTCCGATCCTGCTGTTTTCGCATCCACCTACCGCTCGCCAAGGTTCGCAGTTAGCTCATACTGTGTTACATTCAACTTGCGACGGTTTTTATCTGCTACGATTTTCTCAAGTGCTACACGCTACGGCGACAGCTGGCTACACAGCAGCTCGTTCGCTTGGCTACGAATCTCGTAGGTTATGTTGTACGTACGCATGTATATACGTTGTATAATTTTGTTCCAAATTGGATAAAATATTACAACCAAAACCATTATATTAAACTTTGGAAAGGTTGTTATCTCGCCTACAATTTTCCTCGTTACAGCAACAGCTGTAGAAGGACTACAGATTTGTCGTATAATTTCATTCCGTAAGCTTTACAAAAATAATAAAAAATAACACGAATAAATTGAAAAAGGATATTCATTTTTTAGAACCATCTAGTATTTTTCACCCAAAAAGTAGCTCGACTGGACATAATAGAATAACTCTTTTATACAACTAAGTCGGCAAGTAAGCATACGGCTCGCCTAGTGGTAAGCGGTTACCGTAGCCCTATGGATGCTTTGAACACACTGGGCATCATTCACGCGTTACCAACCCTTCTCTCCTCCCCAATGAGCTCTCGCGATGTCAAGCGAGCCTTCAACGAGCGCGATGCGAATCCCTGTATTCGTGAAAAAACTGACTGTCGATTTCGTCGGAGCGCAGTTGATCGTGAGCCGAACGCTCATTCGAGGCTCGCAAGTCATGTCCGTCCACGTTACGTGAACAACGAACAAATCCTGTTCGTTCGTGGCTCGGCTCGTGCTTGGTTTGCGTAGCATGAACGCATTATAAAAAAGGAGTGCACTGCAATATCGCTCGTAAATAAACGTAACTACTTGTACAAGCGTGTCACGCCACACGTCTGATATAAATAACGGACCATCTCTATTTGTGATAAATATCCGACGTAAATCATTGTTTTACCTGGTAGTGTTTCTCAGGAACCTTCCATGTGCCGGTTTTTTTTATATAGAGTCGGCTTACGTTTGACCGACGACTGAACCCAGGAGGAGACACGATCCCTGATGCGAGTTCCATCTCATTGCTGTTCGTATAAAGAATGACGAAGCAAAACATTGTGGCCATATAAGCGGGCTGTCGAGTACCAAAGTAGCCTTTTGACCATTTAGAGTTGCCCATATAACTAAAATGAACAACTAAAAGATCAAAGTAAATCTATATATCTGGCCCTATAAGATGTTTTATTCTTTAGAGATTCCATATGATAATAATCCCTTCCTGATCCTTTGTACGTTTGTTTACATTATCCCAAAGATTTGGGCCTGATCGACCCTGTTTAAAAACAACGCTCCTTTTTATGGCTCAGGCAATGAGATTAGACTCCTTACCAAAGTAATAAATGATTTTAGAACGCTTTTAGGGTGTTATATACGCCCGAATGAAAAACCAACTCATTATAGGATCACTCGTGTGTCTGTCTGTCTGTCCTTCCTGAATCGATTTTAGTTGAAATTTGGTACACTGTGACCCAAACACGAACGAATAAAGGAATTTTTAATATGGGGGTATTTTTGGAAGGCAAATTAGAAAATTTTAAAAAGTATTTGCAAACTGTATCGCTGGCAAAATATAGGTACCTACCGGTAGGTATTTGGCGGTATCAATCCTTTACATTGAATTTTCAATGTTTGAACAAATAATAATAAAATGTATTATTTCTCTACATAAAGGTTCTTAACATCTAGGTAGGAACTTACAATGAACATTTGACAGTTTATTAAAAGTACTCCTTTATGAGAGACTGGTGCCTGTGCAGGATATCCTGTTTTACAGGTCAACAAAATCGATCGATCTACGATATCGTTTACAATACAAATCTAACTGAGCAAACTTCTAGGCAATTTAATTGCTAAGTAACTGTCATTAAAGAATAAAAGGTTTAATGGACCTTTAAAGAGGACCCGTAAAATAAATCATTGTATCTCATTCAAGTTCGGTGAATAGGACAGGGGCTGTTTGTACAAATGTTCATCGTTCCATTCTGTTTACTTTTGACTTCATTAGGTTTCGTTTTAAAACGCGGGAAGTGTAAAATCATGGGTTTTGATAAAAGCACGATGAGTTTCGTTCGGATAAACCAAAGATTTGTAACTAATAATATTATGGTCATGAATTAATGGTAACAGCTATCTGTCCCCCGAGGTTTTACTTGCACTCCCGAGATAACAAGTAGCCTATGCCCTTCTCCATACCATAGGCTATCTGCATGCCAAACTTCATGATAATCGGTTGAGTAGTTATAGCGTGAGAGCGTATCAAACAAATAAACAAATAAGCTCACATACGCATTTATACAAATTTGGATAGTTAGGACAAAGCGTTTTAATGAAGACAACTATAGATGGTTACCAACCGAGAACATACATAGAAATCTATCGCAATGCTGTGGTATCCTCAAGATATTTTCCACGACCAAAAACTGATTACAGGCTTCTGCACACAACTATGCAAGCTTTTCCATAGGATTTTCACGTGGTACACATTGAGACTTTTCACTGTGTTCTGTAGTATGAAAGCTAATTGATGGGTTTTTGCGTAAAAATATTAATATGGAAAACGAGGAGCCTCCTAGGATAAAGGTAAGGACTTACCAGGAACTCCTATGGTAATCCAGCACAGTGATAAGCACTATTATTTCATATCAGTTCACAAATCACAAAGTTCAATGTGTCTCGGTCTGTAGCGTTTTTCGTACTTTTGCGGGGTTGCGGGGCGCGCGCGTTTCATTTCACTCGCACACACGCGTTTGGCGATGCGTCGCCGAAGTATGTCGAAGATTCCCGAAGCTCTTTTCTCGCTTTCACATATGATGTGGGAAAAGGAGAGGAATCGGGAAGTAGAGGCTCGTCATTGATACTCAATATGAGTAGGTTTTTACTATAAATACTAGCAGCGAAACCCGGCGATGCTCGGGTTAAAATACATCGCATGTTTAATGGTATAAAAAATATATAAGTATACATTTTTAACATATTATAGATTTCTATTTTCGATATTGAGAGACTTTCCAGAACATTCAAATAGTTTGTTCTTTTTCACTTGTAAAAATCACTTGTTTTTTTTTGTAACTGTTAACTCTTTTCCTCGACTGCAATCACAATTGAACTGACGAAAAGTCACTGAATTTCGATTTATATACCGAAATTTCCAGTACCAGATCACTCTAGAATATTTTGATGTACATCACTTCGATTTGGTTTTTATAGATCAATAATAACACTCGTACATATTTTGGAACTCTTCAGATCAATCCAAAAAATTTTAGAACTTTCTAGAACATTTTAAATCGCTTATAATAAATTGAACTCATTTTAGAATTTTATAGATCATTCTAGAAATATTTAGAACTTTCTCGAACATTTTAAATCGTTTATAATAAATTGCACTCATTTTGGAACTTTCCAGATCATTCGGTAAATTTTAGAACGTTCTCGAACATTCTAATTCGATAATAACAGTTTTGGGACATTTTGGAACTTTCTAGATCATTCCAGATATTTGTTGAACTTTCTAGAACACTCCAGATAAATTATAACCGTTTTACTCATTTTGGAACTTTCTAGATCATTCAAGAAATTTCTCGAACATTCTAAATCGATCATAATCAATCGCACTAATTTTGTAACTTTTCAGATCAATCGGAAAATTTCTAGAACGTTCTTGAACATTCTAATTCGATAATAACAGTGTTGGACATTTTGGAACTTTCGAGATGAAGCCAAATCAATTATAACCGTTTTACTCATTTTGGAACTTTCTAGATCATTCAAGAAATTTCTCGAACATTCTAAATCGATCATAATCAATTGCACTCATTTTGGAACTTTCCAGATCATTCGGAAAATTTCTAGAACATTCTAAATCGATCATAATAAATTGCACTTATTTTGGAACTTTCCAGATCATTCTGGAAATTTCTAGAACGTTCTCGAACATTCTAACTCGATAATAACAGTTTTGGACATTTTGGAACTTTCTAGATGAAGCCAGAAATTTGTAGAACTTTCTCAAAACATGCTATATCGATTATAATAGTTTGCATTCACTCTAAAATTTTCTAGATCTTTCCAGATATTTGTTGAACTTTCTAGAACATTCCAGATCGATTATAGTTTTACACATTTTGGAACTTTCCATTCCAGAAATTTTGAAATCTTTTCAGAAGTCCTCATGCGTTAGAAAAGGACAGCAATATATGTTTTAACATTTTCGCCACCCACAACCACCCCCTTCCACCCACTGCGACCAAACTCCCTTACTACCACCTGGAGACCAAGTGGTATTTACCACCCCAACGGGAAGTTGATTGGGGTTGGTGGTGATTGAGAAAACTGCGTATTTACGTACCCACAAAAGCATTTTATATATATTATTAGATTATTATAGGTATTTTGGCCTAAACACTAATATATTTTTCCCCTCAGTAAACTCCTATAATAATAAACAGTCCTCTATTTTAAAGCTTTTAAATTGAAAGCCTTTTATTAGATTTTTGTTAAACTGCCATCAATCAACCCACAGTGAGCTCGATGCTCAGTGAATAGTCGCTTTTACTGCGACTAAATTGATGTAGAGTTTGCATTGTTACTAAGCAATATCTTGTTTGCCGACGAGTAACTTAATAAGCTAACTAGGTATTACCCGTCTACCGCATAGATGTTTTTTTTAATTAACCTTTTAACTTTATTCACATTGATAACATAACAATGATATTTTTATTAGTGAGAATCGAATTTTTGCTAATGTTTTTAGATCTTTGCTTCGGTGTAGGTGGAAATATATTTCCACAAGAGATGTGTAGGAAGGAAATCGCTTCATTTTCAAAGCTATGGACGTCATAGCATGATAAAACGATGTTAAGATACCCCCACTACGTACGTGGAAAGCCATCACATTATGAGTCTTTACATAATTAATTGCTTTCCTATGATTTTGAAATAACAAATAATTTATATTAATCTACTTAACCTCATATAAAATACCAGATAAAATAAATTGCCTTATCATTTGAAATTAAATATTAGAACAGCACTTGTGCAGAACTAAAATTAATATGTGTAATGTACTTATACGCGTCATACTATCCTCATTGATAGAACGGTAAACTTTATCAATTTATTGAGCTGATATAATTAAATTCGCAATCAAGTGTCGTGACACGTACTTGACAGAGTGGGGAGGCACCAACACACATACTCGCCCACATACCTCTTCATTATTCATTCCAATATTGTTAACGTAAAATTATAAACCCGTACCCATACGGACGCTTGTGCAAAATACGAGGCATCCATCACACACGCGTTACCGACCTTTCTCCCCTCGTCAATGAGCACTGGTGACCTTACTTACGCGCAAGAACACAACATAAAGTTATTTGGCTGCGGTATTCTGGAAGGTCGAGGTACTTGAGCGAATAAACGCTATGCCACTCTTAAAGATCTCATTTGTTAAATTGTATAATATGTACATATACCTATTTATTCTAATTTCATGGGTACATACATATATTATCATTAATAAAAACATCCATACCAAACATCAACAACAATCAAAGTAGAATTGCTTTGATTGTTTGACTGATTTTCAGTGATCAATATATGGATGTGACGTTGAAAGTGTGGGTGCAAAGTGTGGTGATCCATCAGTTTACTGACAGTTCCTGGAATTCTATTTTCTTCATATGTAGTTATAGGACGTGAGTCCCATGGGTTAAAGTTGTATTGAAATTTATGCATGAAAATCACAGTAAAGCCACACGGTTGCCGCAAACGTTCAAAATTACTATTCTCGATTTTAAATACACCATGCTACGAATATCACGTGAAATACGTGTTAAACTTTAACCACAATTGAAATAGTGGTAACATACACACAGGAATATTGCATATCGAATGAACTGTAACTAATTAATGCAAATTACAGCATCCATTTGTGGTTTCAGTATCCTCAATTCTGGCAATAAATACTTATATTGTCATTTACTTATTAGGGTTCCGAACTAACAGGGTGAAAAGGAACCCTTATGGTGCCAGTCCGTCCATCTGTCCGTGTGTCACAGCGGTATATTTCAGCAACCACCGATATTCATATAATCCTAACTAATATTATAAATGTGAAAGTGAGTTTGTTTGTTTGTTGGTTTGTTATGCCTTCACGCCTCAACTACTCAACGGATTATCATCAAATTTGGCATGCAGATAGCCTATGATATGGAGAAGGACATATGCTACTTTTTATCCCGGGAACGCGGGTGAAACCGCGTGGGACAGCTAGTAATAAATATTTTTACATAATAGGCCGAAATGAGAGACCGAGATTTCAAAGTACAAATTTAAATGATATATCATGTGAAAAGGCTTCGTTTGGACATTCCAAAACATGTTTTTATTTTCTTTTATGTGGCGTAGTTTTTGACTTAACTAACATAGATGAAAAATTATTAAAATGATTACCAACCTTTATCTCCGGAGTTTTCAAAGTAAAAAATCTGAAATAATTACAGTTGATAAATATGAATTTAAGCAATTTAGGAAAAATATAACAAATTTTCTAACTAGCACAGTTTTTTCCAAATCATCAAATTTCGTTCACAAATAAACTTAGTTATGGTCCGGTTTATTACACCAGATACGGGCCTAACCAACAAATATAATAATAATAATCATTTATTGACATAAGAAACTTATTGTATCTTAATGGTATATCTTAGACTAGGTTATACAATTGAAAGCTTAGCATCTGCTGCCGAGCTAGGCAAAAGCCTGTATTACAGCTTACAGCGCCAAATCCCCTGGACATGGCTAGTCGTCTTAAATATTGTACATGTATTATTTATATGCACGGAAGGTCGGAAACCTTGGTTAGCAAGTCAGACTCAGATTCGCACTTGGCCAGTTATATTTTATTCATCGTAAATGTGCATACAGCTTTTTCATTGGTTAACTGAATTGTATACATCAAAAGTTTTCCGATAATAAACATTGCAGATTTACATTGTAATTATTACATATTAATTAAATTGGTGTACTGAACTGAAAAGGATTATTACCTACTTTGTTTGAAATATTTAACAGACTTTATGAATGATGACCTGTGTATGAATAGTTATGAATAACTATACGTAGGTATATATCAAAAATTAAAATAAAATCTCAGAAATATTATAAACGAGCTGATCGTACCCCGTTTTATCATTCTTTTATTTTAGAAGTTACAGAGGGAAGGACACACATTTTACCACTTTGAAAGTGTCTCTAGCGCAAACTATTCAGTTTAGAAAAAAATTATATCAGAAACCTCAATATCATTTTTAAACACCTATCTATAAATACCCCACAAGCATGGGTTTGATGAATTTTTGAGTTTCAGTTCTAAGTATGGGGTACCCCCAAAATTTACTGTTTTCTTTCTATTTTTGTGTGAAAATCTTAATGCAGTTCACAAAATACATCTACTTACCAAGTTTCAACAAAATAGTTCTTATAGTTTCGGAAAAAGTGGCTGTGACATACGGACGGACAGACACATAGACATGACGAATCCATAAGGGTTCCGTTTTAAGTGATGCTCTTATATAGGTACAGTGGCAATTGATTTTATTTATAACTCGTATATGTGAAAGTTCTGGTGTACCTACTCAAAAACATAAACAATGAACTGATTTTGGTGAAATTTGGCACACAGAATATAATAATAATAAATAAATAAATTTTTATTTCGCAAGGTAAGGTACACAAAAACACTCAATTTAACATTAGAAGAGTTAGGGTCTTATCAGTTAACATATAATAATATAAGTGTTTGTTGAAACCTCTGGTATCCAAAGTAAGATTTAACTTGTGTTATGGATACCAGAGCTCTCTCCGCACAGGTTTGTACACATTTCTATGTAATACATTTTAATAATTCTTAAGTTATCCTAATATGTTCTGGATTAAGACATTGGGATTATTTTATGTAATCCCTCAGGCATGTGGATACACGGGGCAGAAACTAGTTGAAATTAATATCTAGATCATCGCTATACTTGTGAATCACACTCAATATTATCTCTGATACCTGATTGAAACAAGCGAGTAACTCTTTACATTTCATAGTGAATATAAAACTTGTTCAACGATTAGAAACCTGAATATAACTGGTAATTACTGGCCTGTAACAACCTTCATTGGGGATAATGAATGAGTCCCAAGAATAATTGTCGAGAGCTGGCAACCCACTTGGAGTAGTTACGTACTTTCAATTAAACTCTTAGTTAGTCCCGATTCATGGTGCGCATTGATTTGTAAACCTACTTAATTGCTCTCTTTTTATTTTTTTAGTATGCAGAGAACCGAAACAACCAAAAAAACTTCTTCGAATCACAAAAAAACAAAGCCGGCCAAGTGCGAGCTCGTCTGACTCGCAAACCAAGGGTACCGAACTACCTAGGATGTATATTTATTAGTTTGGTCCATCACCGGTCCGCATAACTACGTATGTTTGCGAAAGAATTTTATGATTAAAAAAACTGTGCTCGTTACAGTAGTACCTAACTGATATGGCTTACCGATGTACCTGCGCAGAAGATACTTTTTCCAAACGCGGGAAACCGCTATAGGTCGGCAGCTGCCGCCATGTTAGCGCGCGCCGTGCGGAGGGGCGTGACTTGCGAGTGAGACAGAACTAACAGCTGCAGTGTATTATGAACCTTATAGTAGTGATCTAAGGTTGATTGTAAGTTTTAAGCATTCTTTCGTTAATCTTCGGGGCCATACTTTCTTTTCTGTGCGAACGAAGATTCACGACGCGTCATATCAGTTGGTTACTACTACTGCGAGTTTCTTGCCGGAGTCTTCTCAGTTTAAGTGTATTCCGAACCGGTGGTAAATTCAACTGTATGTACCAATGTAGCGTTCATAAGTGCCTTACTAGGGCCTAAACTGAATAAATGACTTTTTGATTTTGATTTGATTTTGATTTTGACTGTACAAACATCGTTCTATTTTTCCTGTAATTTTTGCATCAATATTCCTATATTACGAATAAGAAAGAGGGGGGGACTACAATTTTTCTTCCGTTATTATAACAATATGGGTATCAAATGAATGCTTGTAAATGTAGCCCTTTCAATTTATATATTGCATACTAACAAACATAACTTGTTAGTTAAATTTTCACAGACCGCGGATTCTCTGTTTGCTTATATAGACCGTTATGCTACATTTTACACACCATAAGTGCTACATCTATCGTCCGTCGTCTGCAGAACCAAATAATAAAACCTTCCCCACATTCATGAGATCAACAAACTTATAACTAAAACCACAGCACAATTTAAAATGCACACATAAAGTACACAGTACATTAGTCACCTAAAATAGCATGAAAACAAATTATGCAGTTCTAAATAGACTTGTGTTGCTGAATGCGACGGTACATTTGTCTCGTAATGTCACTCGTGGCTCCTGACATTTGTTTTGGTTAATTTAAGACATTAGATCCAATAGAAATGTTGAAAAGCAAAAGTGATCATTTCTCTGGAAGATAATGGTCTATCTCAGAATAAGTACTTTTTCTGGCAAAATTAATTCTTCGGTACTATTCAACTGTAAAAATATCAACTTTTAGGTTGTATTCTCTTACGTCTTTAATGTATATTCTTCGTCGAATTCTATGAGGGGAAGATATTATTCCAAAACCATTTATTCCACCGATAAAAAAATAAGAAAAAGAAATTGTCTGAAGTCATAAATGTGAATTCCCACGGTACGTTTCGCAGACTCACACGCACATTTGATACGTGAATGTACACCGTATTGCTAACATCATAAAAATCGAAATAACAGAATTTGAGTCCGAAAACAACGATGTACCTGCTTATCACCAGCGGATTATGAAAACCTTTGCTTTTACATTAATAAATAAATCCTCAAATCATTGCTTCAAATTTTACAAGGGAAAGAAAAACGATATACAGGTTTGTTGGAAAAATATTTAACACCTCTCAGGACTATATGACTAACATCATAAACAACAACTTTTGCTCTATGGCTTTTAATTCATCAGACTTTCATACAAAAGTAAAAATATATAAATTCAACGCTCTATAATTGATACGACCTCTACGCATAACATAAGACTGTGTGACAGTAAATGGGAGGCGTAGCTACAACTAAATACAGAATTGAAATGTGTTAGATAGATCACCGAAATCTTGAAAGTTTATTTTTGGTAAATGTATAATGTTTTGTAAAAAGTCATAGAACAAAAATGTGTTGTTTATGATGTAAGTAATACAAGCAAGGTTGTTAGTGTTTTACCAATATATGGTGAAAATTTTTGTTATACAGGTCGTTGTTTTGGTCAGCGACGAGCGACTCAGGGTCGATAATACAAATGATACTGGTGCTAAAAAAAATATAAAAAAAATACTTTATTTTTTTTAAATAATAATTTAAATTTTGAAAATCATGTAATAAGCTAAACTGTAGACATAATACTCAACGGGAGTACGAGGGAGTAAAGGGGTGGGGCGATGGCGGCTTGCGCCTAGCTCTAGTCTGTGCACGTGCCTAGTAACCATACTTTGCGGTAATTTTATTTGAAATTGAATAAGGTATTTCTCAACATATTTACAGTATTTAATGGAATTAAGTCCATTTTTGGGGAATATATATTTTGTACTACCGCTCCTGGGTCGCTTGTCGCCGACCAAAACAACACCCTGTATAGGATGGCGTAAAACATGCAATGAGTTTTTCACGTGGTTAACATCACTCAATGATTCTAAAGACAAATTTTGCATGTATTTTAAATTTGGAGCATGCACTTGCGAGGTTTTCATAGCCTACCGACGATTGATATACACTATTATAATCAATCTCGACATTTTGTATATCTAATCCCATCAAAAACATTCTGTAAAAAACTAGCCAAGTCTCGATGAAATGTCTTGTTTATCTCTAAAAAGTAATGAAATCTAGACAAAGTCGTGCCAAGTCTAAGGTTCCTTACTGCGATTTCTTTATTATTATAGTTAATCTTGTGTGACTTGGCCGTTGAACATTCTTTATACGTTAGTGGGTACAAGTACAGATTGGTGCAATGGTGTCATGGAACACCTGGTTTTGTACCCTTGTGTTCCCTTCAACGGCCAAGTCACACAACATTAACTATAATAATAAAGAAATCGCAGTAAGGAACCTTAGACTTGGCACGACTTTATCTAGATTTCATTACTTTTAGAGATAAACAAGACATTTCATCGAGACTTGGCTAGTTTTTTACAGAATGTTTTTGATGGGATTTCACTTCTTTTTGTAGAAAATGAAGCGGCCCACCAAGTTGAATATTTTTTGTAAAGGCGGTATGTCGATATCTCTAATAGTTTGGTTGGGCTCTTGTGTTTTCTAATGAGGGTCACCAGGTACTCCAGATCTTCGATTATCCTAGTTTTTATAGTTTTCCCTTTATGTGGTCATTAAACCCTAACTCTGTACCAAATTTCAGCTCTCTGAGTTTATGGGAAGTACTAGTTCTATTTTGATGATCATAAGTGAGTGAGTGAGTGAGTGAGTTTCATAAATGTGAAACTTTGCTTTCGCTTAACTTCGGAACTAAATGACCTACAGACTTGAAATTTTGGATTTTAAGTATGTGGTTATAGCTTACTGGATGACGAAAATTTCTGCGTTCGGGTCTTATCCAAAGGTTCTCAAATAGGGGTCTGAAAATGCGGCGAAATGGTTCCAGTAAAGGATGGTACGGCAGTGTTTGCTTCGCGCTCGACTCGGCGGGGGCACTGCCGTGCCCCCCGATTCAATATAATAGGTACACAAGGTGACTAACTATAAGCCGCAGCCGTAAGGAGATAACGAAGCGTGGCTCTTAACAGTTCAGTTGATAGTTTAATGGCTTTTAACTAGAACGCCCACGCTGTTTAAGTTGACAGGACAGTTTTATCTACAGCTCTACGTAAAGGACTGTGATTTGTCGTTTATCGTCCTAGCACACGGTAACTGCTATAGTTAAATGAAGTTTAAAGTAGAAATCTAGCTGAGAAAACAACATATTTAGATGTAATGGACCCTAAACTTTTAGTTATTTGAATGCTAATAGTACCTACCTACAAATGGTTTTCAAAGAATTTATTAGATAAATTTAGCTAAGAATGTTTTAAAATTTCTTGCTGCGCAATTGATAGACTGAAACCAATTCGATGAACTAATTAATCTTTGCTACCTTTATAAGTTCAAGAACCTCTGTTGAAAGCATAACACCTAAACATATAAGAGCCTCCATATGTAATGTAAGATAAATATGACCCACGAAGTTTCCCATGCCGTTGTAACCTTTGTGTTTTAGTTGGATACGGTCAGCTGACCTTTTAACCCCCGGCTTTATGTCTACGAAAACCTGTAAATGCTCTCACGTAAATTAATTTCCTTACACAAATATTCATTATATTAATTTACAAGTAAATAACCTTTACATCAATGGAATGCCAAACATTCTTACTACGAGAACTAAAAAATCTTTTATATCCTCTCTGGAATTTAGGGATGAAATACCTCAAAATCTCGGGTAAATTCTTCATGTTACGGTATGCAAAAATAACAGAAATAAAGGGCTCTAAATAAGTAAGTACCTATGACCTGAAGGCTAACCCAAAAGCCGGGATTGTTCTGAAACAAATACGGGTGATTTGCCGCATAAAACGAGGATTCCAGTTATTTTGTATTCAAATCTTATACATATTTGTGCGATCCGATTTTCTTACCCTCGCCCATAAGTTTCGTACGTGGGCACTACCCACTATTTGTATCATTATAATATTTAAATCGCTTACATTATACGATCGTGATATAAGTACGAACCAATATATTGTATCTACCTATTAGATAGCGTCAAAAACCTGACTTTCACCTGTCGTGTGATTTGTATTGAATAAATTCTCTTATTGATCTTTGACTTCGTAAAAAAGGCGGTTCTCAATTCATATGTTTTTTGGGTACGTTTGATGATTCAACTTATGAGTAGTGGGTTTTAGTTTTATTCTGAATAAAACAGCAAACATAGTCACAAAATAAATCTCAGTGACAATTGGAACTTTACAATGTCATCACTATAACCCCAATCCAACTATAACTAAATAGCTATTATATTACAATAACTAAATAGCTATTATTATAGGTGGCACCCAAAACCCGGCCCTCGGTAAAATACTTTACAGTATAAGTTAACATTCACAATAAACTAAAAATTCACAGACTTTACTGAAATAGTCCAACCGGAAGACGTACGGTAGTGTGAACGTACCTAAAAAAGGCTGGTCGGTGATAACAAACTAAGCCCACTATGTAATAGCTGCAATCCAGCCTTTTACATCCAGCTAGATCACAATGGCAAGTCGCTTTTCAAAATTTGGCTGGTTACTCGAGGAATAACAACGCGACTGTGCAACATACATTTGAAGAATTAAGTTTGATATATGTAATCGAGTATTTTTAAGAATTTTAAGTGTCGTCTGTCGGTTATTTAATTGATTATTCAATTCATGTGTTTAATTTTAATTATATTAATATTTTGCATGCCAATTATATGGCAAAAAATGATGGTATGCAATATTTCACAAAAAAATATACAAATATTTTTTGTGAAATCTTAGGTATATGTTACTATACTTTCATCATCATCATCATCATATCAGCCCATGGATGTCCACTGCTGAACATAGGCCTCCCCCATTGATTTCCACTTCGAACGGTTCTGGGCCGCTTGCATCCAGCGGCGCCCAGCGACTCTGACCAGGTCGTCGCTCCACCTGGTGGGAGGTCATCCCGCTCGGCGCTTTCCAGTACGTGGTCGCCACTCGAAACTAAAACTACTTTAGGCAAGTAGAAAGTCTCTATCTTATCTTTAGGCTAAAATCTTAAAATGATTAATTCCAAACACATTATCTCTTCCCATAATTTTAAGATTTGTTTCGAGAAGACAAAGTCGATTTTTGTATTGCAATAGATTTCAAATAGAAGAGAATAAAGTTTGTTAAACACAAGCCGAACAAAGTAATCAAATACCTAAAAGGCTGATAATGCACTTTCAATCATGTAAACAATTTTCACTGCACTCGTTTTCCATGGTCATCAATTTATTTTATTCTATTATTCTGGATGAAAGTAACTTTTACTTACTGAAATGTTTTCTTTAATTTTGAACTTTTATGCGATGGATAAAAACTTTTTATTATTCATGGTGGATGTTTTAGATAAAGGCAGCCTTTATTTTTTGCATCCAAATGTAACACTATTTATGAGGGAGGTTTTATCTGGATCATGTCAAAGTCAAAGCCATTTATTCGATTTAGGCCCCAGAAGGGCACTTATGAAGGTCACATTTACTGAAGTTACCACCGGTTCGGAACTCGGCCTTCAACTGAGAAGAATCCGGCAAGAAACTCAGCAAGGTTACATTTTTCATATATTTTTTGGACAATCTGACTATGTTTGGCTCATGAAACATACATTAGAAAAAATTTGCTTTCCTCACTGAGCACTACAGCTGGCAGGAAGGAAGTAATTAACTACTGTAAAATTATTGTAAAACGGCAAAGAAGCTATTAAATACCCACAAAGTACTTCCTCGCAACCATTAGACATTTTCATGATACTTAGTTATGAGAACATAAATCCAAGTTCTCAGTAAAATACTTATATTTAAGTAAACTCAAGTGTTTCCTCGGCGGTAAGTTTGATGGCTTTATGTTAAAGTTAACGCCTGCTAGAGTGCCATTTTATTTCCAAGTGTTATTTTATTTAAACATAATGTTAATTATGCTATAAATTTAAATGTTGTTTCAGTGTAATAAATCCTGCTTTATTTTAAACGGCAATATTGATCATATTGAACCTCATTTGTAAAATTTACATTTCATAATCTGTTGTTATTATAAAAAAAATATCAAGATATTATTTTATGTAAGATATTTTATTATTCAATTGTTCTTGTTTATTATATAAATAATACTCGCTTCAATAGACATTTAAGAATGATAAAATTATTTCTTAAAAAAGATCACTTATGGTTTAGGTTTTTTCCATACTGTCTGGCACTACCTACTAAGTTGGTTAAGTGAGTACCGTGTGTCAATGATAAAAGCGTTACTTATGCATTCAATTTTGAGAGCTTGCTCGCCGCAATGTAGCCCCCCCCCCTAGAGAAGATGGTTGTCGACAATCGTCATCGACTAGATTAGGTCATCAAATAGATAGATATTTTATTAGATTTCTCAATGGTTAATGAGATATCATTTTGATATAATAAAGGTATACTATGATAGAGCGAAGTTTCATGAAATATTGTGAGTACTATTTCAGAGTAATCAAATGGAATTTCACTAGATATTGGTAAAAAAAAAACCCTTGACCATGACGATTCATCCTATGTGAAATAGAGTATAGTAAACGATCAACCTTTGTATGGGATTGACATTTCAAATCAAAATATCATGTGATTTTTAACAATATCTTCTTATTTTTAAGTTTGGCAACCAAGCCCAATTTAGGGCAAATTTTTGCCAGTGTCGAGTTATATTATAGTTTCCAGTCACAATAAATCCCTTTCACATAAAGTCCTCAGTCAGTCACCGTCCATAAAAGTCATGTTTTAGTAAAATGGTGGTAATTGTACTAAAACTTTTCACGGATTTTTTGAGACAACTTGTAAAGTCACAATACACATATTCATTTCATTTCACTTCACTGGTGCACATAGATTAATCTTTATTGGATAAAATACCACCGATAATATGCAATAAAACTCAAAATACACGAATTTATGAAAATACAAATGAAAACGCTACGTCACTCTGCAAGTTCCCGCCAAAAAGTCTTAACAATATCTTATGACAACCAATGTCCTATTTAGGAATATTTTTGCCAGTGTCGAGTTATAATTATTTTTTCATCGATGCGTCTATTTAAGTTTGGAACCCTCGGTGAGCGAGTCAGACTCAGACTCGCACTTGGCTGGTTTTTTATTTTTTATCATTTCTATTTCCTACCAATATTATACTTACCCCATAATAAATAGCAATATAGAATTTACTATATTGCTATTTATATATGGATATTTGGATTGAAGCTAGAAGTTCTAGAGAAACGAAAACATCGTCAATATTGTTATTGATACAATATTTACTCACTGTATTAGGCAAAGGTAAACTTTACTTACAAACGGATCGTCATTTTTCATATTCGAGTGCGTCGGTATCGAATAATTTCCAAAAAACTGTTCGTTTCTATGCCTATAAGTTTTGCGTATTGACGTTTTGTTTTCAGTTTCATTGAAATTCTTATTTGCGTAATTTGAAGAAAGGATTATATAAACTTTTTTGACATTTAAATTTTAAAACTTTTAACTTATAAATTTCCCGGGACTGACATAAAAATCTACACTGACAAAGTAGCTAATGAAATTTCATCCCAAGTGCCTACGCATTTTTTCGTTAGTTAGAACTAGGCGTAACTTAGGTAGCAAAAGTTATGGTTAAGTTTGCCTATGTTAGGTAATAGCGTTTGTAGGTGGGTATTACTATTAATTTTAGTACGAAAACTCACTGAGTAGCATATTCTACACTTTTAATATAATGTTTATAATTCATACATTTGATAAACTAGAACAATATTTATTTAGGTACCGTACCTAACATAGGCAAACTTAACCATAACTTTTCTGACTACTGAGTGAGTTTTCGTACTAAAATTAATAGTAATACCCACTTACAAACGATATAGTCGATTCAAAAGTTGAACAACGTCTGCAAACATATTTGTTCATAACCGTAGACTTCGAATTATAATCTCGTTCATTTAAACTGTTACCACGTTATCACAACATAAATAGATACGAGCAATTACTAGTTATTTGTACAAAACTTATGCATGTTACCTACTCATAAATCAATGTGTATCAAACGTAAATAAGCAAACGAGATAAATTCTCCCTCGCACTTGTGACCTACAAATATTTGTTTATTTTTAAGGCACGAAACGACACATAAAAATAAAACAAGAGGCTTATTTCCATTGTTGCCAGTTCGAAACGGCAATTTCCTCGGAAACGAGATGAATTTGATGTTGAACTCCCATCCTACGTTTCACTGAATTAGTTATTGTTGGCTTTTGTATTACTTTCTCTTATATAAATCAACGGAAGACTCCCACTGTTGAGGAAAACAATCTCTGCTAATATTTCAGACTACAGCTACAAAACTGAATTTCATTGCAGCGCTGAGATATGGAAGGTTTTGCGTCAATGGTAAACCTACGCATATTTAAATTCGAGAATAGCCGGTTGCTATACTGAAGAATCTTTAAGCTAAGGAAACATCATCATATCAGCCTATGGATGTCCACTGCTGAACATAGGCCTCCCCCATTGACTTCCACTTCGAACGGTTTTGGGCCGCTTGCATCCAGCGGTGCCCAGCGACTCTGACCAGGTCGTCGGTCCACCTGGTAGGTGGGCGTCCCGCTCGGCGCTTTCCAGTACGTGGTCGCCACTCGAGAACCTTTCTTCCCCAGCGGTTATCGGCTCTTCGAGCGATGTGGCCTGCCCATTGCCACTTCAGCTTACTAACTCTACGAGCTATGTCCGTCGTTTTCGTTCTCCTACGAATGTCCTCATTACGGACCCTGTCACGTAGAGAAATTCCGAGCATAGCTCTTTCCATAGCTCGCTGAGTGACTCTGAGCTTATTTATGCGGCCAGCAGTAAAAGACCACGTCTCTGTCCCGTATGTCATCACTGGTAACACGCACTGATTGAAGACCTTTGTCTTCAGACTCTGAGGTATTCGGGACGTGAAGATATGCCGTAGCTTCCCGAACGCTGCCCAGCCGAGTTGGATTCTTCGTTTGACCTCTTTGTCGAAGTTGGACCTACCTAGTTGGACAATTTGTCCAAGGTAAACATACTCGTCTACAACTTCGAGAACAGTGCTCCCAACAATCACCGGCATTGGCGGAATATGAACATTAGACATAATTTTTGTTTTGTCCATATTCATTTTGAGGCCTACCTGTTGAGAAACTCTGTTGAGGTCATTGAGCATGATGTTCAAAGCTTCCAGCGATTCCGCCATTATGACTATATCGTCGGCAAATCGAAGGTGAGTGATCTGCTCGCCATTGATGTTAATGCCATATCCCTTCCAGCCCAAGAGCTTGAATACATCCTCCATTACAGTGGTGAAGAGTTTCGGGGAAATTACGTCACCCTGTCTTACACCCTTCTGCAACTGGATTGGTATCGTACTCTCATCCTGGACTCGGATCGACATGGTGGCTTTGTTGTACAAACACTTCAACACTTGGATATAGCGATAGTCAATTTGGCATCGCTGTAGACTCTGTAACACCGCCCATGTCTCGACTGAATCGAAGGCTTTCTCATTGTCCACATACGCCAGGCATAATGGCCGATTATACTCCTCAGTCTTCTGTATAATCTGGCGGAGTGTATGTATGTGGTCTATGGTACTAAAGCCTTTACGGAAACCGGCTTGTTCGGGAGGCTGGAAATCGTCAAACCTACGTGCGACGATTCGTAATGACTCTCGAAAACAGCTTATAAACGTGGCTGAGGAGGGATATCGGGCGGTAGTTCTTCAATAGGGCCTTATCGCCTTTCTTGAAGAAGAGCACCACCACGCTTCCACTCCATACTTCTGGCGTTGTACCTTCGTGTATGACGGAATTAAATAGCTTCTGAAGGACTACAAGTACCGGTTTACCACCCGCTTTCAGAAGCTCTGTTGTAATTCCATCTTCACCCGCCGCCTTGTTGTTTTTAAGCTGTTTCAGAGCCGTTCTAATCTCGTACAGGCTGACGTCCGGGATATCTTCGGTGTAATGTCGGGTCAACTTGGCTCTTGCGTCACTGACCGGGATTGGATCTGGTTTCTGTGACGAGGTGTACAGCTGTCCATAGAACTTCTCGATCTCTCTCAAGATCTCCAGCTTTGACGTGATGATGTTGCCGGTGTCGGTCTTCAGCTTGGTCAGTTGACTTTGACCAATAGACAAGTCTCTTGCAAACACTTTGGAACCTTTGTTCCGCTTTATTGCCTCTTCGATACATGATGTATTAAAGAGGCGCAGATCGTGTCGCATTGCTTTTGAGACCTGCCTATTTAGCTGCCGATATTCGGCTGTATCAGCTGAAGACTGTAACGTCATTTCATAAGTTTCGTCGCTTCATAAGTTTGAGAGTTTCATCCGAGAGTTTTTGGGTTCTATTCGTGCGGCGGGTCTTAAAGAACTTAGATCCTACCGCATGGACAGTTTCCACGAGCCTGTTGTTTGTATCGTCCACAGTCGCGCAATCATCCAGGCATTGGAAGCGGTTATGAAGTTCGAGCTGAAAGCTGTCAGGGTCTTGGATATATGCAGATTGGGGTCGGAGCGTAGACTTTACCAGACGACATCTCTCCACCTGGATGTTCAGGTTCAGTGTGCCTCTTACTAATCGGTGATCGCTGCCCGTCTTAACCCTGTTGATCACAGAAACATCACTGAAGATTTGCCGCTTTGTCGTCAATATAAAGTCTATCTCATTTTTGGTGGATCCATCGGGGCTAATCCAGGTCCATTTCCTGTGAGGCCGCTTTTTGAAGAAGGAGTTCATCATAAAGAGTCCCTCCAACTCCATGAAGTCGGCCAAACGTTGCCCCCTAGGGTTCCTCTGCCCAATTCCAAAATGCCCCACTCTCAGCTCATCGTCATTCCTAATGCCTAGCTTCGCGTTAAAGTCCCCCATCAATACCATATAGTGCGTTTTAGAGGAATGTATGGCTCGTGAGATATCCTCATACAATGTCTCTATCTCGTCATCTGAGTGTGATGAGGTCGGAGCGTATACCTGAATGACCTTCAGCGAATACCGTTTGGTAATTCTGAGTATCAGGTATGCGACTCTCGGTGAGACACTCTCTATCCGCACTATATTCTTGATGAGGGGCTTGCGGACAATAAACCCGACACCACCCTGTGACAAGTGATCACCCTCCCGGTAGTAGAACAAGTTGCCGGATTTAAGAATTATCGTGTCCTCTCCCTCTCGTCGGACTTCTGACAATCCCATTATATCCCAGCGCAACCTATCCACTTCTTCCTCCAGCTCAATGAGCTTCTCGTCGGTCCTCAGAGTCCGTGCATTGTATGTTACCAGGTCCAGTCGTCGTTGTTGGTAGCCGGATCTCTGCCGGAGACTCTTAGCACCCCCTGCCCCGCCGTTACCGTGACCGCTACCGTAGCCCGGGATAGCGGGGCCGCCGGGGACTGGGGGCCGTAGTTCTGTTTGTGTTACCATTTGAGGGGGGGGGTTATGCCGTAATCACCACGCTTGGCAGGCGGGTTGGTGATCGCAGTAATGATGATGTATCTCAGATGGACGCTGCTGCCCGTCCCCTGAAGGAAACATATAGAAATATAATGTATAATAATACAATATAGTATATTATAAACGCCAATGTTTGTATGTATGGATGTTTGTTACTCTTTCACGCAAAAACTACTGAACGGATTCAACCTACTGTTGGAGTTTTGTAGCTGCCTAGTAGGCCTCCGACTACCTTAACGACTATCCTAATTGAGTAATAACGGCTTTACGTGCCTTCTGAAGCACGGAAACGCTCGATTTGAAATACGACTAGGCGGTCACCAATCCAGGTACCGACCACGACGGTGGTAGCTTAACTTGCCGATCGATTAAGAACGGCTAATCATGTAGAGAATTCGATCCCGGTAGATTTTTCAAATCCCGGATTTCGGGATTTCTCGGGATCCCGGGATTGTATTGGTAATGAAAAATGGTAACAAAAAGACAGTAATACATATCAAAATCAATTTTTTATTTATCTTTTAGTTTTGTGAAGACATAGAATGTTTAAGTTTTAAATCTTGTAATAGTTTCTTCTTATAAAATAAACAAACTAGGCACTATAAATAATTTATGAAACCAACAATAAACTTTAAAAAATCAACTTCTTTACACTTATTTAGAGAAACTATAAAAAAGACTATATGCTAAAGAGATCAATGTTTATAGGTACTCATATTTTTAACCCGTTGATTCTCGCGAGGGACGCGCGTCCTATTATAACAATTGATGTCATTGTTATATTTTTAACCGCGAGCCAAGCGATTAAATTAAAGTGACCAGAAACTTTATAAATTACTTATTTAAACCACGAAAATAAAATCTAAGGACTATATTTCTCAGTTTGTTGCACAAATATGAAGAGGCTGAAAATCCGCGAACAGGAAGGAGGAATCGTCAATAAATTTTTATTCTTCAGTCTTCTCCAAATTATAACCGCGAGCCACATTTATATTGACATATTTAAAAAATGTATCAATCCCGAAAATCCCGGTATACATTAAATTTGATCCCGAAATTTTCGAGACTAATATATGACTCTCGGGATCCCGGGATCCCGGTCATATTTTAGTCGAATCCTGTAATCATGCTACACCACGAGCGCTTCAATCAATACAATATTATAATATAACTTCGTATAAAGGAAAATCGTACGGATAAAGGCAACTACCTACGTAATAGATATCAGGTTAACTGGTTTAATAAAGGACCTTGTGTAATGAAAACATAATAAGTCATATTTTAAGTTATGAATTCTTCGCGTATGAAACGATACCTTAATTCAAAACTCTATCAAACGGAGATTTTCGTTCAATATTTGAACATGTTTATGTGAAAATGATTATTAAATAACGATGAAATAAATAACTTGTTTAAAAATAAGTATAGCTAATAAATAGCCGATAGCTTATTATTTTCAAATCAGAATGGGCATAATCTGATGTATACAATTTATATGATAAGGGTTAACGAACGATATCTTGACTTTACTGTTTGTGATTTATTTTTATTAATCTAATCTTGTCTCATGATTTTAATATTGAGAAGACGATAAGATCTGTCTGAATCATCATCGTACATCGAACAAAATAATGCTCAAAATTAAACCATAAAAATAACAGTTCATGCACTAATAAACGCATCGAATCGTGACTTCCAAAAAGAGTTTTTATGATATTCTAGGTATCATAAACACCGTCCGCAATTGGCGTGAAAAACTGTCGACGGGTTTTTCTACAGACATTTTTACAACCAGCCAAGTTTTAACTAAAAGTGGAAACAAGTCAGCTTTCAGCGTCAACTTTACGACATGATAGTTGTTTCTTTACAACTTAAAAGGTGTGAATTCTTTTTATAATCTTTGAAGTTTTGAACTGCCATTTATTTTTGTAGCGCACGACAGAAAATCATTTAAAAAGAAAGCTATTTGTTATAAAACTTATACCAATATTAGCTCAAGCTACAATGTAGTAATAACTCTAGGGAATAGTTTGAAAAATTCATCATAATACCTATATTCTTAACAAAGCATGCAGGTAAATGCATAAAGTTCCGAGAATAAAACTTAGCGAAGCACTGTGCAGTACGTACCTACTTGAAGAGTTCATAAATAATAACCGTATTCACGTCGTTGCTGAGAGTTCGCTCAATGTACGACGACATCCAATTATTTATCATGTTTGCCCATATAAAGTTGGGCAAACACTCTTCGTATACTTCAAAATTTCACTTAGCTATATTGACTATAATATTCTTCATACAAACTCGGTACTTTTTGTTTTATGGGTTATTTAAATATTAATGTGTAATGAATATGCAGGATATTTTTTTTTCTAGCCAGTATGGGCAACTTCTGAACTACAGATATGGAATTTTTAAGAAAAAAAGGAGATAATATAGTTTTTTTTTTGCATTATTCTGTTTCTACGTCACAATACGAACAAAATTATGTATGACAATCTTGCTCACAAGTTGGTAGAAATTATCCAAAATATTATTTTATATTTTCCTTGAGTTTTAACTTGCGTAAAGTTTGACGTGGTGGAGCAAATTTCGCAGGGACCTCACTATGTTTAGCCATAAAGAAATAGCTCTTAGCATTCTGACAAACAATTAGAGGTCAATTCTGATCTCAAATAACTTCTAGCAACTAAAACAACCTGATAAATAAATAAATAAATAAACTTGTGACCAAGATTGTCACACATAGTTTTGTTCGAATTGTGACGTAGAAGCAGAAAAAGAAAAATACGAAAAAGCATTTTTTTTTTTTTTCATTTTTTTATGGCATTTTTATTTCTTCAAAATTCAGCTCGGGATTCCTTTCAGCGTTTTTCTCTAAGATCTGTAGTACAGAATTTGCCCTCACTGGCTGGAAAAAAAACCACTCATGCAGAATTTCAAAGATAAAGCAGGTTTTTGATTGCATGTTGTGAGAAAGAGCCCTAAAGCATAAAGTTTTAAAGTGGAATTCGAGTATGCATGCACATTGTTATGTATATGAGTGCATGGTCTCGCCATTCTAATTATATTCAACTAGCTACTAACTAGTTCGCGTGGTGCTACCCTACCCTGTGGTGCTACCCTACCCTACCCTACCCTACCGTACTCTATTTAAACCATCCAGGGAGTTAATTCTATTCTAGTTTTTTGTTACAAAAAATTTAATAAATGACCGATTTTGTGCAATCTTCACACAAACCATCTACTAAATAGTCCGAACAAAGCCTAAACATTTGGTTTGGATAGGTGAACCCGTTCTTGAGTTATAAAATTACAACGAAAAGTGAAATTGATTTTTATATACACAGATAAATATATTATATCAATCCGTTCTTTTTATTTGAATATTTCGTGAAGCGCTGTCAGGTAATTTAGTATCCCTCGATTACCGTTCTATACAAAAAGCAGACATCTACAAAATCAAAGTAGCGGAAAACGATAAAACACCCATCTATCTCTAATTGCAATCGACGTTGGCAATAAATCTAATTATACAACTGTGCGTGTTTCCTCTTTGTGTTTTCACTTTCCCTTGATAACCGGATAAATACGTTGTGTTGGAACACCCGTAGTGTCGGGTTCTGTAGTCGAAACCTAAGGAGAAAAACGGATACCTACCTCGTCATCGTTCTTATTGGTGATAGTTTTCCTTTTAAATTCATCATGTGTACTATTTTAGTTTAGCTGGTATGGTGTCATTAATATGTATAAATTCCATGAATTTCATCCAAGAAAAAAAAACGAGCTTTTCATACATTTTGATCGTGCAGCGTTAGCACTTTTGTATGAAAAGTTCGTTTTTTTTTTTCGTGATTTATAATTTGATCCCATAGTAAAAGTTGATCATAATGATGAGTACATTAACCCCTTAAAATTTGGCTAGAGGTTGAAAATAGGGATGTTGCCTGGGTAAAAATATAAAAATTCTATTTAGTCCGTCAGTTAGATTATCAAAAAATATTGGACACGCATTTTTTGCTTTACCAAATCATTAACAATTTACGAAGATAAAGCGCGACTAAGTTCGGGAGTGGGGGCTCGTGACGTCACTTGTTCCTTAAAATTGTACCACACCGTGACGTCACGCGGAACTTGAACACACGATATCTTCGTATTTTTTTGTTTAATTGACAAAAGAAAAAATACGTGTCTAATATTTTTTGATAATGTAAATGACGGACTAATTAGTATTTTTCAGGAAAGTAGCCTATTAAGCCTGTATATTATCACTTATGCAAATGTACCCTTAGTACAGTTTACGCATAATAATAACGGTACGAACGATTAAATTTTCACTGGTGAACCTAATTTCTGCTCCGAGTCAGAATTCGGACAAAATGTTATTTATGTATATGGTTTTTTAGAATTCACAAATAATAATAATTGAAATAAACTAGATGCGACAATTTTATTCAATATTTACTCCTCTATAATGTCTTAATAAGCAGAAATATTTGACAACGTACCTACTCCTAATGCATGTGTTATCTTTAAAAACACTGTGATCCGGCTCTACACCACTGAGTTTCCTGGAAAACCTACACAATCGGATATTCGTTGAAACTAATAATTTAATTGGAAGAGAAAATTACTTTTCATGGGCCATTGTGTGTAATGTATTTACCATATATTCGAATAATAATAGGTGTGAATTTCATGGAACGTTTGATTGAAGCATACATTAATTTAACCTTAAGGCGAATAATTTAATTAAATTACTACCTACCAGGATTCGCAGTATGTCTACACTCGCTTAGCAGGAATGACATGGATTACAATGAGATTTAACATATTTATAATTAAAATAATAACATAATAAACAAAGGAGGATAGGTAGGTGTTCCCAGACTGTAGCACGACCCACTATAATTTTGGCCACATCAAGAATATAGTATTTCATCATATATGACATAATAAGACAGCAGAATGCCATTGCATTAAAAATATATTCGCATGTAAAGTTCAGAGCGCCTATTCCGAAACACAGATACCTTGACAAACATTTTGTATACATGGACATATATTTATATCATACGCAAGAATACTATTAAATCTTTTCTGGACCCTTTCAACTCAAATTTTTGTGTACTTTGTTAAAAATAGAACAAACTTATGAGCAAAGTAGAATATAATATGAAACTAAAACCCAAACTAATACCGCATGGGCACAGAATATAATTGACAATATCTATCTCATAATTACAATATCTCTATTCAAACAAAATTCAACAACCAGCAAGGTGACTAACGAATTGTTCAACATATTTGCATTTGTTAATGCGGTCTATAAGCCTCCAGAATTAACATAGGTATTGAACCATCAAATGATTTACATAAAATTAATCAACTAAGTTCCAAACTCTTATCAGTGGGGATTTTCCACCCTTTTTAACCTCCATCAAACTATTTATACCTGCTTTTTATTTTGAATGACTAACTATTTTTTATCGGCGAGAACGATACACACTATGATCACTTACTAAGAGATTGTAGTCACAAACAATAAAAAAATATTTGCTTTAGTCTCAAGAATTACAAAAACGAAACACCTTTGTGTAACATTTACTGAAACTCGTTTACATCTACTTATCACTCATCGCAATTTACACGACTTTATCACAACGATAACAATATGACCTGGGTTGTCTCTTTACAGGTCGCACGAGCATGAGGGTTTAAATGGAGGGAAAACAATTAAAGAAAAAACTAGAGTTCCTTGCACGACACGCAAATAGTTCCACAGACTGCCGATGTTTGCTCTCCGAGCGTTATCACTTGATAAGTTAGAACACAAGCCGCGTGCAAACAACCTTATCATGGTAACGTTCTTAATGAGGACTCTGAGGTACTCCGCAGAATCCGAGCAGGAGAGGCGTGGCGCGCAAAACACCTGAAAAATTGTGACCGTGAATTAAAATCGAACGAAATCAAGATATTATCAAAAGGATGTACGCGTTGGGGGAACCGACATTCCTGAAGATCAAGATCGGTGATTAAAGAATTTATGTGACGTTTTAAGTGTACAAATGTATTAGTGTAAATAGTTAAGCCAAAGAACAAACCAAAGCTGGTTGAAGCTCAAATTCGCGGTCGAGGAAGGTAATATTGAGACGTCAAACTGGAGGACCTACAGACATTGGAAAGTGGCGAGAGCGTGGTGGAAAATGGCAGTGCGAAAGCGGAGGAGTGTTTGGCGAAGAACTTCAACTTATCCGACAACTTTTGTCCGGCATACTACGATGGCCTGCTGTGTTGGGACGCCACTCCATGGCATACATTGGCAGTGCAGAGATGCTTTAAAGAATTCCATGGAGTATTCTACGATGACACACGTAAGTAGATTATAATCTTTTTAACTCACATTTTACGATAACGTAAAATCTGTTCTTGTCGCAACCTTCGTGATGTCGATGAAAATCTCTTACTATAAAATAGAGATCTAAAATTTTAACTATATTTGGCTAGCTCTGGCACCTATTTTCATAGATATTATCTGTTTTGATGACCGTTTGAGTCGCGATAAAAAAAATAACAACTGATTGTTATCATGACACGAGCGTCTCATGTGAGTACCAATAGATTGATGGTAATCGCATAGATTCATATAATAATATAATTATTAATAATAACAATAAATATTTTGGAATAGGATAGACATTCAAAATACTTTGGAATAGGATAAACGGCTATCTGATCCCAAACTAAGCAGACCGCGTAGTTGAGGCGAAAACACAAATAAATAAACTCTCTTTCGCATTAATAATATTAGGAGTTGGATTTATCTGATACAGGACAGACATTTTTTTTTTTTATGGGACTCGAACCCAGGGCCTGTGACGTGCAGTCAGTCTGTCTGTCCACGGTCTTTGCTTTGGTTACGAACTTAATTATGCCACTAAAGCCCGTTCATATGAAAATGTTCACCTATTTAAATATTTACAATGTCGGTACTCGGTATCCAAATATTACTACAGGAAACAGAGCATTCTGAATAAAACAAATACCTAAAAGTTTAATAAAACCACCGGCCTACGAGTAATTTCAATTGTCATAAAGGAAAAACAACAAAATTTTCTTCACTTGTTCCCAAGGAAACACCAAAGTCAAGTTCCAAGTTGTCCAAAGTCCAAATAAAAGTTCATAATTTTAAATTCAATCAACGCGAACGTTCGAATCTTGTCAGTACAATGAATTATTCACTCACAAGTTTCATCAGAATTTCAGAATGAACAGCAAAAAGACCGGTTCTGCTCATATTTCTTCATCAATTTTATATTCAACAACCATGTTATTGTAAGGTAGATTAAATGAAAATATATTATTTATTGCAACTACGCTTAGTGGAATTACTGAAAGCTAACTTTGAAAAATACTTAATAGTATGTTTTATAAAAATAACATGCTGCTAACAGACAACCCGTAAACAACTACTTTACATTTTAATTGTAATTATAATACTATTTTCATAGCAAAACATGTTTTGAAAGTAGGTACTTTAATCTTTGTTTAATAGAGACAGGCTATACAGGTCGTTGTTTTGGTCTGCGACGAGTGACTCAGGGTCGATAATACAAATGATACTGGTGCAAAAAAAAATATAAAAAATTACTTTATTTTTCTTTAATAATAAAAAAAAAAATTTAAAATCATGTAATAAGCTAAAGTGTAGACATAATACTACACGGGAGTACGAAGGAGTAAAGGGGTGGGGCGATGGCGGCTTGCGCCTAGCTCTAGTCTGTGCACGTGCCTAGTAACCATACTTTGCGGTGTATGATTTTCAAAAATGTTATTTTTTATTTTTATTCTTAAAAAAAAAATAAGTATTTTATTTATATTTTTTTTAGCACCAGTATCATTTGTATTATCGACCCTGAGTCGCTCGTCGCTGACCAAAACAACGACCTGTATACTGGCAATAGGAGATTTGATTATAAAACTTTTATTTATCTTTAAGTGTGATGGAAATAAATAGCCAGAGAGGAACTTTCTGCAATTTTGTGACTGCTAAATTGCAAAAGTTTTACTTTTAAGTAGAATCTGAGCCACTCTTATTGCCTCAAATAAAACTCCGACGTTTATGAAGTTACGAGTTAATTAACCAACTTACCGATTTAATATTTACCCACCATTTCAAAATAATTGCATTATTAAAATCGAATACGCTTATGATTTTGGTTTACAATATATACTTTTACATTTGTATACAAGTACTTACAAGCAAAAACACAACAGGAAAGTTTTTTTAATTTCATTCTACTAACATTACACCATATTAACCATTTAAATCCAAACAAAACTAAATTTACGCTAGTTTATAGTTATAAACTTACTAGATTCCACCTTGCGGTTTCTCTCGCGTACTCGAAGATCTATTTTTCAATTATTTATAAGTTAAAAAGTTTTTAATGTGTTATTAAAGTTGTTGTTAATGTGTGTGCTAGAACATATTCTATGTACGAGTATGTTCCCAATTTCATCCAAATGCGTCATCCGCATAATTTGTTGGGATCTAAACAATCAAACAACCAAACATATTTATTCCTAATTGAAAATAACATTAAGTATGTACATTGAGTTTACTGAAATTTTACAAGCTTAGAGAGAGTAACCAAATGTTCCAAAGAGTTCTCGTTAATAGAATTAATCAAACAATCACCTCTAACGATCAAATTATGCGGCTAAATTAGTTACAAATCAACATGTGTATGTTTGTGGTAATACCTAACTTACATTTTGAAGTAGATACGTCTGTTGAGGGAGAATGTACACTATTTCAATCACTATTTATGTTAGAGTTAATATTTTTACACAAATTTTTCTTGACTTTTCAAGAGGTTGGTTTTTATGTAGGTGCTCAATAGAAAACATAAACACTCTTTTTATGAAACAGCAATAACTGTATCATTTATTTTCTGACTCACCTTCATTTGTTCATATCTCAATGACGGTAGTTATCTCGTCTTAGATAAAGGTCGAGGCTACATTGCGCTTTTATAAATATAGAATAAAATATGTGGTTATGTTTCTTATCTTAACAATACGAGTACATCTCACCTCAATAAAACATCCAATTTCACCGAATAAAAAACCTGATTTTCTTTGTGTTATTATTAGAAATAATAATACTAACAATGAAACGATGATACATCAGTGGTGTAGTGTAGTGGCTTCGAATGCCGTTCGTGGGTTCGAGGCCTACAAAAAGGTCTTCAGTAAAAGAAAACATCGTGCGGAAACTATAGCTCGGTGGTAGGGTACTTTATGGCACTTTAGGTTGGTTGGCACTACTATTTATTGCAAAATCATTCTGTAAAGTTCATATTTAAATATTAGAATATACATGTAGTTTCAATTACTAGCTCCTGAATACCACAACTTTACCACCCTAATGAAATAAAGCCAGACAGAACGTGTCAGTCTATCAAAAGAGCCCTTTTGTAGATTTTCCCTCATGAGTTGGTACGTGAGTTTCCAACGACTGACACAATTAAAAGCTAACTAATTCTCACTTTGATCATACAGAGAACGCATCAAGGCTATGTTTGGACGGCATATGGCACAATTACTCCAACTACGCAAACTGCACGGAGAGAATCGCAAATGTATCGCCGACTGACGTCACGAGCGTCATTTACCTCGCTGGGTATTCGCTCAGTCTCGCCGTCCTGTCGTTGGCTGTCTTCGTGTTCCTGTATTTTAAGTAAGTATTCTTAATTATCTAGCTTTAGGTTCTACAATAGCCCACGCCCGTAGCCAGGATCAATGTTTGAGGTTCTACATATATCCAATAACTCTGTCTGTCTGTTACCTCTTCACGAATGAACACTGCATCACATCGTTTAGACAGTCAAAACACCCTGACCCAGACAATACGGGCCTGCAAAAGCTAATATTTTGAAGAAGAGTCAAATTGTACCATAAATACAATTTTATCCTATCATAAATATATTAGTCATATTATTGTTACACCTGTGCCTAAAGAACTGTATCTTTTAAAGTATCTTAATTCCTCTCCATCCAAAAGTTGTCGGGAAGAGGATCGCTTCTTAGCAATTAGATCGGCCATTGTATTCTAATATTAAGTATTTCTTATTATTCTAGTTTTTGCTGTATAATAAAGAGTTGTCTATCCGTCTAAAGTATGAGAAATCGTTAAGATCTTCAATCAAAAGTTTTAATTGGTACTTAGACTTAGATTACTCAACATTTGTAGATACGCCTAACTGATCAATTAGGAGCTAGAATTTTCTGAGAGCGCCTGAAATTGCATAGGTACCGGCTAGTATAAATATTCTAAATTCCTTTCAGCACCTAAATTCTTATGCTCCAAAGTAATGTAGGACGGGATGTAGGAAGTAAGGGCAACACATGTTCAATATTGGACACACAGATGAAGATGATGACGCTTTTTCTTTATCGGAGGGATGAGTCGCTCGCTATATATTGTTATGTAAGAGAATCGGTTGTCTGGTTTCAATATTAGAGCTCCGCCTAGTTCAGATCAAAAAGTGCATGATATAACGCGATCCTTGTTTTTTTTTTAATTTCGTCCTGAAAATTTCAACAAGCCACGTTATTAGTGAGCTTGGTACATAGTATGAGATCATAAATTATTCCCTTTTGCTTCAATCAAATACGAAAATCAACGAAGGCTACTTTAAACTTATTTAATTATGTTAGTTTTCCATGAATTGAAATTTCTTCATTATTTTATTTTACTGCGTAACGATTCATTAGTAGTTATAAGTTGGAATACAATTCTAACTTTATTTATTTAAAATTAAACAAATCTAGGCAATTACCCAAGCCCACCTAAAATTACTTCTTATAAAGACGTAACTGTATTAATTTCGTCCTAAGTTTTGGTTAAAACAAGATATTTTATATTCACTTCTTTAATAACACATTCTAATTATATCTCTTGAATATAAGCCCTCAGAGTGAAACCTAAAAGGATAGAAAAATAATAACGTGTTACTAATTTTATTTTCCTTCGCAATAGGCTGTGCCAATTTCCAAGGGAAATAAGGGTACAACACAATAACATAGTTGTCACATTAATGTTACGCCGCAAGACATAAAACGGTGTGACATGTACACGCGTGGCTGCCAACACTAAACCATTAGTCGATTTACTAATACGGTAATTTTCTTAATGCGCAACACTGTCGATGAAAGATAAGGGGTGTCAAGTCGTGATAAATTCTAGGGTAGGGCTTGTAATACATGTATATACCTGTATAAATATGGTAATAGTATAGCTATTTTTACTTTGAAAAATAAATGGTAAAATTATACTACATATAATAAAATATTGCAGTGTCATGCTCATATATTGCAAATGGCGGACATCTGTTCAGAATGTAAATGCTATCGGATATGTTACGAATACACTTTTTGTATCGATCAGCTTTGGTATTCTGAAACGTTTTTGACAACCTCGTCGTCGAATGACGTCATTCGTTCACGCGGTTTGCTGTAAAAAAATAACAGAATTGCACTACAGGAAAAGTCGTTAGAAAATATTTAAAAGCATTACCCAGCTATCCAGAATGTCGCTTGTTTTTAAAGGCAAACAAACGTTTTAATATATTTGATTACATTCCTTTTCCTACTCTGGAAGGCTTTTAAAAGTAAATAATTCACTACTGCTCATAATGCCTAGCCACAACCATTAGAGTTATATAACTAAAATAAGCTCCAGTATAAAAGAATAAGGGTTCCTTTTTATTACCTATTTGGTTCGGAACCCTAATTATCAAACTCGAATTTCAAACAAACTTTCCGAGACGAAATAAGAGGATTGTTATCTAATTTAATTATTTACCGTTCAAAATTCAAAAATATAATATTAAAACCACAAGGAGTTCTCACAATGCAGAAATAAAATTATCATAGATATGATAGAGTTCTAGATTCCTACTGTAGATAAAGCCACGTAGCACACCCACGTATTCGTTCCTATTTACGTAATAGGCATTAAATAGTGTAACTTTCTGATTATGATAGCAACTTTGCCTAATATAATTTACCATAATTTGGGTAGTTGATGGGTATCATTATAATGTTACATAATCAAATTCTGTACATGTATGAGACCCAAGTTTTTTTTAAAGTACAAAAAAACTCTTCAGCTTTATAACATTAGTATAGATTATAGATTAAAATGGTGACCCAAATACCAGATTGTGTGTGAAGCCTATCCTTTGACCAAACAAAAGCATTCATTTCCACATTATTTAATGGAAAACAACAGAATAGACTACTTATAGAACATACTAATTGTCTAGTTAGAATTGTTTAGTATATATGTCACCGTATTTTTGTAAAACACGTTAGTTTATAATCTACCTAGCGAGATTGTAAACTCCCCGATAAATTGTGAACTGTACCATACAGTTTACAATATTACGTATTCATATCCGATAGTTCATAATCTATCCATGTCAAACCGTCATATTGCAAACGAACCTGCAGTTGCCGACAGGGTTCACAATCTGTTCGATTTTATCACTCGTAATATTGTGAACCGTCCCTGATTGATCAGTCTTGGCGGTAGAGCGTTTTGTACAATACTAGAATCAATATCCGACATTTTTAATTAGATATAGTTTCACAAATATAATAAAAACACTTTACTTACACGAGAAATTGTATTAAAACATGAAAAGTATAACTCAGGTATGTTCGGCTACTAACAGTTATTTTTCACAGAAACTTGACTTATTATTTAAATCCTAGTTTATTTTCACAAATAATTGTAACTTTATGATAACGTTCACTTATTTTAAACACAAAATCTATTAAAAACACAAAAAATATGTTGCCAGCTAGGTAAAGATGGCGGCGCGGGACACATAACGTTCAACCAATCAGCGCGCAAAGAGCATTCCGTCGGGTTCTAGTATGATGTCAGTTCACAATATAACGGTTTGTTGCGGATAGATTATAAACTATCTGAAATGAATACGTAATATTGTAAGCAGTATGGTACAGTTCACAATGTATCGGGGAGTTTATAATCTCGCTAGGTAGATTATAAACTAACGGTTTTCACAAAAATACGGTGACATATACATATTTTCAATAAGCGTTAAGGAAACTCCTACGTTATCAGAGCACACGCGAACCTAATGGTGCGTCCATGCTACACGAACCGAGCACGAGCCAAGCCACGAACGAACAGGATTCATTCGTTGCTCGCGATGTCAAGTGTGGACGTTACGACGAGCCTACAACGAGCGCGAATCCCTGTGTTCGGGAAAAAACTGACAATCGGGCGGACCGCAGTCGAGCGCGAGACGAATGCTCGTTCGAGACTCGCAAGTCCGTCCACGCTACGCGAACAACGAACGAAGCCTGTTCGTAAGACAACCTATTAGGCTTATCTTTATAATTTGTAAATCCATAAACATCGCCCTAATCTTTGGTTTCAATATATCATAGCAATATACCTACTGAAAGAGGCGCCGCTGACGCGCGCTCTTCGCACCCTCAATCTCATTGCTGAGGAAACCGACATATTCCACTGTACCACAGATTACTATACAGATAAACAGCTTCTAAGAACGCGAAATGGTAGGTACTTCACTACATGCGCAGCGATGTGTGCGTGAGCGCTCACCGACGGGTTCACGTACGAGAGCCGAGAAGTCGCTTCGGGTGTTTCCGGCGAACCCGAGGGTCCGAGAGTCGGGGGCGACTCGCGACCGAGCGGCACCCGACGATACCTACATCGCTTGCAGTACGTCGTCGCTCGCTGCTCGTTACCGCGATACGTTGTTTTTAATAATTTTAAGAACAACTTACAAACAAAATGATTATTAATTGCAGTGCGTTTATAAATAATTCCAGGAGGAATATAAATATATCCAATAATTTATCCAAATGAAGTAATTTTCTTACTAGGTAGGTATGTAGGTACGAGTAATATTTTTAGTGGTGGGCGAAATTGGACTCATGTCATCTAGACACGTGGTAGCGTGTCAAGCCAAGTTCAAGATATCTTTTACTTAATGCATATATGTATTACAATACTTATATGTCTTTAAACTGTTATAATTTAGGTACATTATATAATAATGTAGACACTGTTATTTTAGGTTTTCAAGTGTGTGATAATTACATTATTTTCATTGTTTACAATGGTTGTAATAATGATTAGGTACAGTTGGACGTTATATAAAACGTTAATAATAACATTCATATTTGCAATAAAGGAATTTCACTCTAATTCAATAATTTATCCAATGTTAAAAAAATATCTAATAAAAATTTGCCCTCATTACTTTCGAGTAGGAGTTCATATTAGTGTGATCAAAACGCCATTATTTGTGTCATCTTGGTATTATAACGCCTAATTGTAATAGGTAGTAGTGGAATTCTTCAATGGGAAATTGGGAACTAGCAAATCCCACGAGTTTGGGCGAGCGTGTCGTAAGGCTAGGCTCGTTGTAAGTCTAAACTTGACGCCGCGATGATAACGTGCAAAGCGGTTAGGCTCGGCTTGCCTAGCGTAGACGCACCTCAATAAATTATACTTATAATTTATAATTATTAAAAAAATTACCCACCTTTCTAATTAAATTTATTTCCTAGTGTGACAGCCCTACAAGAATAGGCTAATATAATAGACGTTTGTAGGGAGCTGTTGCTCTGTATAATACAATCCTCTGTGACTGTACTCACAAGGAGTGAATTCACAAGGATAGCAATCGAAATTTTATGTTACACGGAAATGTTATTATAATTTTGAATAAGTTCGACACTACTGTATTAGGGTATCTCTGTAGTAGATGTAAGTAGGTAAATAAATATCAGTCATCGATCTATTTCAAGAGAATTGCGTGTATTGTAGTTTGATTGATTGACAGAACTTTCACTGCGCCTTATGTTTAAGCTCTAGTCTAAGCAAATGTTTAGGGTCATTAATTCAGTACTTAACAAAGGAACGTATACAATATGTGCCAAAGTACGTAGGTTGTGGATACAATGGGGTTTAATCTAGCGTGTCATACAGAACTGTTTATGAAGAAGTTGACGGGCGAGTTGGCACGGTTGGTTAAGATTCCACCTATCTCGCCGCAGGTCGTGGGTTCGATTCTCACACAGGACATGCATTCCCTTAATCTCGTTGTAATTATGTATATTTTGTATGTATTTACAAACAATAATGAAGGTATATGTAGCATATCAGTTGTCTGGTCTGGTACAAGCTTTGCTTAGTTTGGGATCTGATATCTGTGTGTGAAGAATGGATATTTATATTTATTTTATTTACATATTTATAGTGATGGAACACGCGATAAACTTACTACTATCCTACTAATATAAATGCGAAAATTGTTTGTTACCTCTAGAGGCCTCGAAGGACCAACCAATCTTGATGTTTGGCATGCGTGTAGATCATAACCTGGAAACATCTAGGATACTTTTGATCCCCGGAATACATAAGCTCCCTTAGGTACGCGGGTAAAACCGCGGGGTGAAAGACAGTTTTGCGGACCTGCGTGTTCTGCACTTGAGAACTAATAATCTTCTGGATCTTATGTGTTTACAACCTTCGGCCGCATCATCACTTACCAGATTATGGTTGAACACAAAATGAAAAGCATATTATAGTTTTAAGATTATATCAATGTATTATGAATCCTAGATCTGTGACATTTGATTTATTTTTGATAACCCCAATGTCAAGATTACATTGGGGTTACAGTTTTGAGCTAATGATATTGGCAAAACAACTCAAATTTACGTTGTAAGTAATTACGCTGTTTACCAGAGCCTAATAATTTTGGCAATGCCGCCAGCCTTGTTGGCACTTTCATACAGAGCACCGATCTGGCACTTTGTTATTTGCAAATATTTTAATTTTATATTTTGTATATACATAGCATATAGGATTTTCTTTTAATTATTATTATTTAAGTGTTGTTATTATTAATATTATTTTGTCTAAAATACTAAACATGATTATCTAATACATTTACCCCCTTATTCATAATTAAAATTTTATCAAACGTTGATTAGCTAAAATTCCGAAGTCTTTATCTGACAGGTGACATTTGGTGATCGAAATAGTGAGACGGGGCACACTATTACACTGATTTAGTTAAAAAGCGATTATGAATAAGGGGGTTAGAATTTAGCTATAATTTGAATTAAAGCTATATATAGTCCTCATTGGTGGTATTTTTTATATGGTGTTTTAGAAAACTTTCAGAGATATCGTCAACAAACCAAATAAAAAACTCTCATTGTTATCTTTTATATTCATTACATTGTTTTCAAGAGAGAGAGAAAATATCTCGTTCTTTAAGAAAATGTTTTGTTTTTTTCAATTCGTGAAATAAAAAGTTGCGAGACACTTAGAGGCGAAAATAACAATAGTTTCGAGGCCAGTTTGGCACCAAAAAAATGTATTAAAAACTGCGGGCGAGATACCATCACAAGCTTCCATCAACACAAACAACAACTTTTACTAAAAATAAAACACTAAGGCGCCGATTCCACTGACAAGAGTTCTAGAGTTCCGAGTTCCGAGTTCTGCATTCCGCGTTGATTGTAAACTATGTGGCGCCTTTGAAAGTAAAAAAAGTGTATGATGTGTGATCAGTAGCGAATATTGCAGAACTCTAGACTGCTTGCTGTGTGCAAAATAGTCAACACGGAATGCAGAACTCGGAACGCGGAACTCTAGAACTCTTTCTGTGGGATCGGCACCTAAAATCACCAAAATATCAACTGGCTCATACATTTTATTCACGTGTGTATTGAACTTTTGTTTGATGTGGAATAGAATGGAATATATCTTTTTAATTAGAATGTATACAAAATATTTTTTTTTTTTTTTTTTATACAACTAAGTCGGTAAACAAGCATGCGGCCCGCCTGATGGTAAGCGGTTACCGTAGCCATATGGACGCTTGCAACACAAAAAGCATCGCTCACGCGTTACCGACCTTTCCCCCCTCCCCTATGAGCTCTGGCGACCTTACTCACGCGCAGGAACACAACTTTACACAACATAAAGTTATTTGGCTGCGATATTCTGTAAGGTGGAGGTACTTCCCCAGTCGAGCTGCTCTTTGAGCGAATAAACGCTATGCTCTACCTCTCCCAAAAATATACATAAAAATCGGTCATACCTTAAAAATTGGTCGGAAACCTAAATTCTACTACTTACTAAACTAGGGTATACAAAATAAAAATACCAAACTCATCCAGGCTTCATCCGCCACCATTATAAATATTCTGAATAAACGAGATAACACGAATTCATTAATAACTTAAAAATAAAATGGTCTTTAAAAGTTCTATCTTTTACAATCTAGCTAAACTCAGCCTTCTGCGGTCTTCAACTAGATAATAACTTACCCTGACATTTTCCAAGACAGCTATTGCTCTGTTAATTCCTTTGATGATATCCTCTCGGCTTTTTATAGCTTGGTGGGTACCGTTTTTGCAATGAATCTTATTCTAAAATCCAAAAAAGGAATTAAAACATACTTAGGTCTCTACTATGAAGAAAATAGATGACAAAAATATGCAAAAAAAATGTTTTTGTACAAAAATTTCGGTATACAAGCATACTGCCCGCCTGATGGTAAGCAGTTACCGTAGCCATGTGAACGCTTCCAATACACAAGGCATCACTCACGCATTACTTACCAACCCCCCCCACCTTGATGAGCTCTGGCAACCTTAGTCACGCGCAGGAACACAACATAAAGTTATTTGGCTTCCCCAGCCGAGCTGCTCTTTGAGCGAATAAAAGCTATGCTCTACCTCTATTAAAAATCCTATTTTACTTCCAATGCAATTTAAAACTAGTTAGTTTTATTTTTTTAATATATTTACACAGACAGTAGATTTCTACCATAAATATATCCGGATCATTCCTTGCAACAAAACTCGTAGTGGCTTCGTAGCGAATTCGTAGCCCTAACATTGTGTAGAGCCCTCGTAGAGCATAAGTTGCTACAAAATAAAACCCCAAGGCAAATATAAAGACATTATTGTAATATCAATTATACATAATGCACACTTGTATACACAAGAATGCATATTTTGTGATAAATGCCCCTTGATCGTACTTAAACGGGTAACGTGTAAAGCAAAACCAAGACGTTTCACAAGTATAGAGGGCGTTAGAATTGCTTTTAGACTTCCATACCTACTATATATTATGTAGTTTGTAAATTAGTTATATAGTTTTATGTACCTAATATCATATTATGTACTTATGTATTATCATAACATTTTTTTTATCATAGGTTTATTATTTATTTTTAACGATTCATTACGATTTCAATTACTATAGCACCCTATTCAATCTCTGTAGTCTTATAACTAAGTATGCCAATTATATTCGTAAGATTACATCTTTTTTTATTATTATTAACTAATAACTAAATTAACTATTATAACAATTTTCGTCATTGTTATATTTTTAACCGCGAGCCAAGGTAGCTAGTTGGATGCCTCCCAGGCGGGTTGAAAACTCCTACAATAGGTTCAACACTAGCCTACCTCCACTAATCCGCAGTGGGAATGCGTGGTGGATTATCCACAAATGAGGGTGAAACGGAATGTGTCGGAATGTGTCGGAAGATAGTTATCAAAGTTGTTGACTAAAGATTAGAATAATGATATAATTTCTTAACTAATTTGTTTTATTCGTGTTAAAAACATAGTTTATTTTTTTTTGTTTATATGTGTTTCTTTTGTTACAGGGACCTCAGATGTCTAAGGAATACAATACACACAAATCTTATGTCTACATATATATTATCTGCTTGTAGTTGGATTTTAAATTTAGCTTTACAGGTGAGATACTTAAATATTGATTTAATATATATAATATATTAATATATCATAATTTTTTTTCTATAAAAATCCCAAATACATAAGATCGCCATGTTTGCTGGTATTTCTAAAGGAAAAAATGCTTTTAACGCCACTTAAGTCTTTAATCTGCAATTATGCAAATTATCAAAAACAACTTTCAAAGGTTGAAACTTAAAAGTAATTTTACCCTTGAGTAAACTTGAAACGGTCTTTTGTTTGAATTCCAATTAATGCCAACGATATAAAGCTAATGGAATTAAACTGTTGTAAAGCCGATGCTACTAAGCAGTTTTTGCATATTCTTTGCAAGTTTTAGCTTCTAAATAAATATCACTGATGGTTAATTACTGCCATATATATTCCGTAGTTCTACGTATGCTACTGAATGATTTTATGTCCTATATTCGTACCAAACATTCACATGCGTCATTACAGTGTAATTGAGGAACACACATTTTTTTTCTATACTACTTTGGTAGCAAACAAGCATACGGCCCGCCTGATGTTAAGCGGTTACCGCAGCCTATGGACGCTTGCATCACCAGGGGTGTTATTCGCGCGTTGCCGACCCTGCAGAAATCTCTTCACACCCTTTTTGAAGAACCCCATGCTGTACTCCATTGGGAAAACCACGGCGGGGAGCTCATTCCACAATCTGAGCGTCCGCGTCCGCGGAAGGAAGCTCCTTTGAGACCGCACAGTTCGAAACAATTCTGGTTCCAATAAATAAGATAGTCATTTACCATCACGTGAAGCGTCTTCCTGTATAACAGACATGTGAATAAAAAAAGGACAAATTCCATATTCAAATAATATTATTTATTTAAGCGATATTATTTATTTATTATAGATTAAGCGTCGAAGCTGTTCACGCATCGAAAAAAACCCATATCTGTTAAGGGCTAAATCAAATAAAACTGAATAAAAATGTAAAATAAGGCTTAATATAAGTTTTAAAATCATTCATTTGTTTCATTACTCTAAGATTTATAAAAATAACTTAAACGAGAAATAAAGTAAGTAGGTACTAATAAGTTTTAACAATTATTATGTCCAGTGTCGCAGAAGTATTACGTTTTTATATTGAAATTTCTCCTGATTTAATTGGAATTGTTCAACAACTGCTATCATTATTAACGTCTCTAACAAGCAGAATGACGCAGCGTAAAACGTAGCTGTCATGTACACCAGCCTAAAAAAGTTGGCCTGTTCTATACAGGTTGTTGTTTTGGTCAGCGATGAGCGACTCAGGGTCGATAATACAAATGATACTGGTGCTAAAAAAAATATTAAAAAAAATACTTTTTTTTTTTTTAATAATAAAAATAATTTTTTTTTGGAAATCATGTTATAAGCTAAAGTGTAGACATAATACTCAACGGGAGTACGAGGGAGTAAAGGGGTGGGGCGATGGCGGCTTGAGCATAGCTCTAGTCTGTGCACGTGCCTAGTAACCATACTTTGCAGTAATTTTATTTCAAATTGAATAAGGTATTTCTCAACATATTTACAGTATTTAATGGAATTAAGTCAATTTTTGGGGAATATATATTTTGTACTACCGCTCCTGGGTCGCTTGTCGCCGACCAAAACACGCTCTTTCCAGATATATCTATTTCTTTGTGTATATATAAAAAGAGAAGACAAGCAGGCAATGGTCTAATTCTTGCACTTAGATTCTTGCACAATTCTGAATTTAATTATTCTAATAACATTGATAGCAAGAGTACCGTATAAACTTTTCCTAGTTCAGTATAAAATAACTAGAAATACTCCTAAAAGTTTAATGGATCCCGAAAGACCCTTTTGTGTCTAATGAACTGGTCATGAATAAAGATGCAAGTATTAAAGCCTATCAAAATTTAAAGCTGGTATATTTAAATCCGGACTTGAGGTAAAGCCTTTATTTGCTGACAGTTAGTAATTCTGTACAAACCATTTCGTCCCTGAATAAATTATGCTACCTTTTCATTCGTTTTATAGTATTCATATTATTTTGAGTGGAAATGTGTTTTCAGTAACTTTTTGCGTGTTTAAAATATCATCGCTAAGCCGTATGCGCTCTTTCGGTGGTTCTATTATTATTGTTGTTGTCTTAAGGAAAGTGCGGGTCTTCGTATTTCATAAAACATGAAAGATAAAGTTGATTAAATAATCTATAGAAATTTTCACATTAATCCATGAAAAGCAGTATATCTAGTAGAATCTTTTTGATCGAATTGGCAAGCTTATAAGACCTTACATTTTTGAATCTTTATAATTTCACAAGTCTAGATAATACTACTTCATGGAGTTAACAAAATTTCATTGTATGTGAATGTCCTGAGATATTGGAACTGAATTTGAAGGTCTTAGGCGCCGATCCCACAGAGAAGAGTTCTAGAGTTCTGCGTTCCGAGTTCTGCATTCCGCATTGACTGTAAGGTAAGGCCTTTGAAGTGCGATCAGTAGCGAATATTGCAGCACTCTAGAACTCTAGACTGCTTGCTGTGTGCACAACAGTCAACACGGAATGCAGAACTCGGAAATCGGAACTCTAGAACTCTCTCTGCGGGATCGGCGCCTTACATTAATCTGGTACTCATGACATAAATAGTTAAGTTTTCAATAAGTATATTCGGTTGTCTATTTTAATATAACAATAGGTCCCTTTCTTTCAGAACTGGTCCGACGAGGCCCAGCAAGATCAAACGTCGTGTATGATTCTAGTGATATGCATGCACTATTTTTATCTTACGAATTTCTTTTGGATGCTTGTCGAAGGTAAGATTAAAGCTAAGGCACTTTTGTCAATCATAAGAATATCATCTTCTTATCTTCAGATCATAACATAAACTTATGCTACTAACCAAAAAAAAATAAGTAAAAAATTGTCGTAAGTTTTATCCTTTGCGAGACTCTATTTAATTAATGATTTTTGAGTGCTTTATAAATATAATCAACGTTACTTATAAGCATTAAATTAGACATTATTTATTCAATTTTCACCCTACTAAAATATTCATGAATTTCAAATAAAACCATCACACCAAGAAGGATAAAAGCTTTAAACAACGGGGAACTGACATGGCGTAATAAGTCGAGTAACAAGCATTATTAAATGTGCGAATACATTGTTGATATCATAAGATACAGAGAACAATGGATAATATTATGTAAGCACGCTCGCAAAACACCCCTTACGTCTATTTTTATGCCACCATAAAACACAAAAAAAAAAAAAACAAATTCATAAACAATTCTGCTACACGCTACTTCTTAAATTTTATGACTGAACGGTAGCGACGAAAAGGATTGCGTACCCACATACATTTTATTGCAATTACGATTTATATTAGCTTAAATTGAAAACCTTTGCATAATTTATGTTTTTATACACATACTTTACTTTTATACATCAGTAAGGTTGATACTTAAATATTTTATGGAGGTTTGCCAATGTTCCTCTTTAATTAAAAAATGCCTAAAGGCATGTACGTAACTTGTTACGTTGTTTTCCCAAAAAATATTTATTAAAATAAAACTTTATTTACATCATGTTCCGCTCTAAAAGCTTTGAAATATTCAGAGATTATGTATTTCCTATTTTCGATAAAAATATGTAAGCCTAATAATAAAATTACTTTAGCCTAATCCGCTTCTGGTCCTAGGTCGGCGACGATCTAAACAAATAAATGATCGACCCTACGCACTGTCAGTCGGATATGATTTTGAGCTAATTCCACTTTGAGTTAACAAACGAAATGTTAGGCTTTCATCTACAGGCATTGTTATGATTTCTATAGAATGAATTTATTCACTTTACAGGTCTATACTTATACATGCTAGTCGTCGAAACCTTCACAGCTGAAAATATTAAACTTAAAGTCTACACTACCATTGGTTGGGGTACGTACATATATTTTTTATTGCAGATAAAAATATTCCTTATTTTAATATTGTATGAGGTAATTGCGTCTGTCCTAAAATATTGTTCCTTTTTTACGGCAATTTTGTGTGCCCTGTGGCTACCATAAACAAAGAGAGCCTTAATTAAGTTATTTTATTAATTCATTTTTCTCGTTAATTAACAATGTATCAATATTCGTGATTACTCTACTTTGTTTTTAATTGGTAGTTTCAGCTAAAAGTATACATGATAAACCTATAGTATGGCTCGTTAGCGTTAAGGAGTAATTTGTTGATAAAACCTTCCCATATTCACTTCTTTACCTTGCTAACTCTGAAAATATTGAGTAGGTATGTTGATTCAATGTCTACGTATCAAATTTCATATTTCTATTTACTGGGAAGCAAAATATGATGTATAACATGTAATAAGAACTGAAGACGTAGTCAACGAAATAAGTAAAATCAGAATGTAATACTCTACCACTGAAAGGTTAAAATCTTAGCAACGATCAATCTCGATGTCAATAATTGGAAATAACCAATTTTCTTCGGCACACGTACACACGGCTACAGATCAAGCTATACATTTCCAATATAAGCTGACCTCTCATTGTACGGAAATCCTATACAATGCGAGATCAGCTTATACTGGAAATGTATAGCTTGATGTGTTGCCGTGTGTACGTATTTGTTTAACGGAAACGTAATGAAAAAGTAATAAATCTTTGGATCTTTCTTTAGAAATCAAACAGCAGTTAAGTGCTGTTAAGTCAATTAGGAACAAGAAGTTTGAAACGATAACAAATAGACCTTCGGCCACCGTCCTTGGCAAACTAGAGAATTCTGATCCAGTGTAATTAAATACGCAACAAATCAAAGTAAACTTTCTTATTTACATTGAAATAGAGTCCGCGTTGTCACAGAATAACTTCGACAGGGAATAAACTTCTGAAGCCATATTATGTTTTGAACTTGTGTTTTTTCTGGAATAGAATAATGTTTTTGCTTAATTTCACAGGTGCCCCAGCAGTGTTTATAACTATATGGGTAATATCCAGGTGCTTCGTCACTGTCGTGCCTTCAACAGGGCCTGATGGGGTAAGCGTTTAAATACCCATATACGCTTTTCAATTTCCCTCCACCGTGATTAATCTTCCTATGCTACATTTACCGTCGCAACATTTATATGCGTATTAAATGCGGCAGGGACCGGATCATCAAACGGTCTGATGGATTCTGCCGGTAAATCGACAACTACGTGCTTGATGCATTTCGACCTAATTACCTCTATGCAGAGAGAGCACGACCGACGAATTTAAATTAGCTGGAAACTCCCTTGGGTAGAAATAGTTAAATCTGCATTTCTGCTTAGTGTTGATCCTCCATTATTTGCGACTAGCATCTGACAAACTTGTGCTTAAAGCACGGGCTTAAAGTTACAATGGATTATCAACTATGGAGCTAAAAAGAAGGAGTTGCAGATACAATCTAAAATTAAAGCGAAATCCGTCATCACCTAATTCAAAATGCACTATAACACTATTTGTCTTCAATTTAACATCGACTTATGGAATCGCTTTTACTACCCAGACTTATCTTTAATTCAGTACAGTAATTTAGCTGATATAAAATTCTTGACCACATTAACATTCTATCTTGTTAGAAAACTTGCTGGCAACTCCCAAGGGGAGTGTGCAGTTTTATTTGATAGCTAACCAATCTGTTTTTATTATACAGTTGGCCCTCTCGGGTGAAACTAAGATGTGTTTATGGATGCATGAGCACCAGGTGGATTGGATCCACAAGGCGCCAGCTCTTATTGGCCTCGCGCTCAACCTGTTCTTTCTAATTAGGATCATGTGGGTAAGTCGTTAATTTGTTTTTCTTTTGATTTGATATGGCATAGCATAAATCAAGTTTTTTTATGATAAACAGACCAACGTTCTGTTTGTGACGATAATTAAGCTAGTTTTTCCCCTTAATCTTGTCGGAAGGAGAAATAAAGAAAATCTTCATACATTCAGTTACCAATAACTATCTTACTATTACTCACAGTGTTTCCTCTTTTGATATCTATGCTAATATAGATATATGTTTTTTTTTTATTGTTAATTATTTGAAAAAAAAGCCAAACACAGATTGTCCGAAACATATTTAAAAAATGTAACCTTGTTGTGTTTCTTGCCGGATTCTTCTCAGTTGAAGGCCGAGTTCCGAACCGGTGGTAACTTCAGTAAATGTGATCTTCATAAGTGTCCTTTTGGGGCCTAAATTGAATAAATGGCTTTGACTGTGACTTTAATAGTATCAAGATATTTTATTTCATTATCGTGACCTTTTGAGACGTTTCTTCAAAAATCTATTTGCTTTCCTTCTTCGTGTCTTCACACATCAGTTATCTTCTCACTTGGGAATTCTCATTGATGAATGTGATAATCTTAAACAGGTTCTAATAACAAAACTCCGATCAGCGAACACATTAGAAACAGAGCAGTACAGGAAAGCAACAAAGGCGTTGCTAGTTCTAATCCCACTGCTGGGCATCACCAATTTACTTGTTCTGTGTGGGCCGAGTGACGAGTCGTGGTTTGCCCACGCGTTTGACTATGTACGAGCGTTGATGCTGTCCACACAGGTAAATAGATTATAGTTTTATACATAGATGGTTTGATATAAACTCATTTTAATGAAATTGGTTATTATTTCATTGTAGTTAATGAGTATTACTGATTTCATTGGTATGTTATGTAAATTGTTATCATACATAGCTACCTAAATATTACGATTCTCATACTACATCTAATTAATCATAGAATAATTTATATAGCATAATGGGAAAACAAATGAGTATTTTCGTATGTGACAAATTGCACTACCTAAAGCCCATCACAGACGTAGCTATAATATATATTAATATGCCCAGCTATAATATAAATTACAGTACAGGTTGGCGAAGAAACAGAAATATATATTATAGCTGCGTGTGCGGTCACTCGAAGATTAGTATTGAAAATATATCGTAATATGCCTTGCTATGAATTATATTAATATATATTATAGCTACGTCTGTGATGGGCTTAACCTAAAAAATAATACTCATTTACTTAATTTTACTCATGTTTAAATGTGGTATGAGAAGCGTAATAATTCGGAATGTTTTTGTATGAAAACTGCCTCGTTACCGTGCATCAGTATGCACCTAGTAACAATAGTACAATGTTCTATGACATATTTTTTCATTTTATGTATTTGTGGAGATAAATAAAGCTTATTATTATTTGGAATCCAAACGCCCGGTTATAAAAATATAGACAACAGCAACTAAACATAGATATCGTATCCCTTGAATACCATCCCATCAGAGTCATTGAATCGTATTAATCCGTCCGAATCAAAGTGTCTTAAGGCAAAACCAAGTAAATATTGGCACTAAGTATCAACGAGTAATGGATAAGTTAACGCCTATGCGAGTATCTCGTGGTTGCGGTCGCTTCAACTAAATTCAAACTTCGGATCTTTCGCTGAAACTTCAAATCAAGATTGTATTCATCGTCACTGCGACTTATAATATTAGCTTATGACCACTGAATAAGCTGAGCTTTGAATACTGTTTGATATAAACTCATTCATACTTACTGTACCTACCTACTATAATGCTATCGCTGGAGAAAATGTATTTGTTCACAGTGAAACTTCCTTCGTATATAATAGGGTGTGGTAAAGCTTTCAAAGTATATTTAACCGGCTTCAAAAAAAGAAGTTTCTCAGTTCGTTGGAATCTCTTAATTTTTTAAAGGATTTGGAAAATTCTTAGTAATCTTGTAATAAGCCTGAGTTGATACAAATGTGTTTGTGGAAGAAAGATGTGGCTAAAGACAAGCACACGGAGCCAAGAAAGAAACTGAATTAAATGCAGCTAATCTTACTCCTATTCCTAACTAATATTATAAATGCGAAAGTGAGTTTATTTGTTTGTTACACCTTCGCGATTCAACTACTGAACGGATCATTATGAAATGAAATTAAATTTGGCATGTAGATAGCCTATGGTATGGAGAAGAACAAAGGCGTTTTATCCCGGGAACGCGGGTGAAACCGCGGGGGACAGCTAGTAGGATATAACTTGAGGATGTAAACTCAATAATAAAATGATGCACATAGGCCATGGTGGACTATCGTAAAGAAACCACAGCAGGGTGGTAGGGTACTTCGTAGTACCCGTCTTGTTGGCTACCACCCTCAAGTTGAAAATCTGTCACCAAGCACCTATCGGTGTGTTCCGACAGCTGCACTGAGAGCCAGTTCCTTCTAGGCTTTGTTTGCTGACCACCTTCGGCCACATCATCACTTACCTTGTTGAGATTATGGACATACACAGGGTTACACAGAGTAAAAAAAAAAACATTGTACGTACCTAACCATCCACAAAACCCTTGTAAATCCCCTCGGTTCCGCAACCACAAGATCGCTACTTGCCTGTAGCTTATGCCAGTGTTTCTGTTTAGTATTCAAACAGTTTTCATAGAAACTGCTCCCTTTGACTCGCTTAAGTAAAGCCTCCTTCACGCAAGAATCAAATAGGGCGTGAGTTTGCTTACGAAAGTTCCTCAATTTGGGTATGTAGTGCCATTTGTTAACGTTCACAAGTGCCTTATCAGGGCCTAAATTGAATAAATGCTTTTTGAATTGAATTGAATTTGAATTTGAATTTGAATTGAATATGTAATGAACTTTTACCCTAAATTAAGAGAAAATGAATAAACCATATACATTTATAATAAAATTAACTCACACAATAACTTAATGTTATTTAAACTATTATTACATTTTATCTAACAGAAGCAGCCATAATCGATATCAGTCAGAAGAACCTCAGGGTATTTCAAAATATAATATTAATATCTGAAATATTTACTCGTTGGTCATTTAACAGGACTAATGGCATACGAGAAAATATTTACTTTCCGTAATATTTAATTGTGGGGAAACCATAGCACTTTGTAGTGCACGCCTGGCTGGCTTAATACCTAAAGCCTATAAAAAATACGATAGCAAATGTAATATTACATTCACTGATCAGAAAAATAAATGTGCGTCCTACCATACCCTAGAAAAAACCAACCCGTCAAAATTAAGAGCTTCCAACACTTTTGCGCGCTCTCATAAATGTACCTAATCTTTATTTACCCAGCTACCTTTTATATTCCCCAAGACAATACTTGAATTGACTTTAAATTTCGGCAGGGTTTTACGGTGGCTTTGTTCTACTGCTTCATGAATACTGAAGTTCGCCACACGATCAGATATCACGTGGAAAGATGGAAGACTGGAAGGACGATTGGAGGCAGACGCGGAAGAGGCGCCTCGTATTCTAAGGATTGGTCTCCTAGGTCCAGGACTGAAAGTATTAGGTAAGCAAATACAACAGGCTTATTGAATTTTTGATTTGCGTGCGACATAGATGAATTAATTATAGAATATATCACCGCTTTTAATTATGCTTATTGGTACCTACCTTCCTTTCTAAGTTGACTTTTTATTTAAACAGTTTTTTCTGCACGCTTTCATCCTCGCTCACATACAATATTGACTTTCCAAATCCATATTTGATAAGTTATTTTTTTCCAATAGACTCACTGTGTGAAGAAGCCTGGACATTCAATAAAGGATTTGATTCAACGAATTTGTTTACCGCTACGGAGCTATTGCATTTATGAAGAATTTTATATACAACTAAAATAATGTGGATTTGGATGTATATTTTTATTATGTTTTGTTAATTTACAATAAATTAATATTTAATCCGCTTAATTTAACTGGTTTATTATTTTTCTATATTTTTAACATTATGGGTTACACATAAATCATTATAAAAGGCTATCGTCAAAGGCATTATCCTTATTTGGTCCATAAATAAGTCTATTATATATCTTTAACTCTATATACACCGCGACTTTTTATTCGTCTTAGAAACGCAGCCCACTTAATGTACCCTATGAATAGGTGAGATTAAAATTTTTTTTGATCATTTTTATATTAAGAAAAAACATCTTTTTGATCATTTGTATATTCAAAAAATATATTAAAAATTAGAATTATGATAAATCGAGTTAATAAATTAAAGTTTACGTATAAAATGATAGGAAATACCAACCCAGAGCACGAGTCGAGTAAACTGCGCTCGTAACAGGGTGTTTAAAACTACGTCATGCGTTATAATGAATAAATATTTGACTTTTTTTTTTATTATACAAATTTATATAATTAGTACCTATTCATTGGGTACATTATGTGGGCTGCGTTTCTAAGACGAATAAAAAGTTACGGTGTATAAAAATAAATCCCTATTTCCCTTGGTCACGCCATAACTTGAGAACGCGCGAACGACTTTACCGATTTCATCCATCTTTTATTTTTAAGTATTCTAATACATGGAAAAAAATTAGGAAAAGGTAGAAAATTAGAAAATTTAAGAAAACTTAAGTGGGAACCGGGGGGCGCAACTAGTTTTTCGTAAATGTAAGGCTTCTCATACTCATATTTTAGTTTATTTTTAACACGTGCTTCAGTTTTTTTTTCAGTAGAGAATATACAGTATAAAGCAAATACAAAAAACATCGGCTGTTATTTGAAATCAATGCTTAATAGAAGCGTTTTACCTGAAAATAAAACGCATATTAAATACTTACCTTATTTGAAACCTTATAAAATGAGATAGGCCTTCCTTGTTTTCTGCTCTAGACTTCCTTCTTTGTCTACCCAAATATTGCCGTCTCGCTCGCACATCTCCCCACTATCCACCCAGGCAGAGCGCGAGCTTGAGCCACGCGCGCTATCTCGTCATTGAGTCGAAATACCAGGCAGAACTAAAAATTAAGGTTTCAAATAAGGTAAGTATTTAATATGCGTTTTATTTTCAGGTAAAACGCTTCTATTAAAACTTGACCGTTATTTGAAACCTTATAAAATGAGACGTGTTTGTTTTCGCCTGGTGAAAGTGGATGCCAATGTGATTTTATGCTTGTAGCATAAAGTTATTTGTGACATAGGTAGGTACCTGTGATGTCTCCAGTATAGGTCATACGTGTACAGACTTCTGTGTAAGTCTGAAGGTATCGTGAGAGAGAATAGGTATCAAAAATACTAAGATGTGCGAGGTACTGTAATTTTATTTATAAAGTATAAACGAAATATGTAGGTGTAAATGGCTAGAAGCAAAGATCTTAATCAAATCATTGATGAGCATAAAAACATGTATCGTATGTGATTGAAAAGCAACATTCAAGTATTTAATTAATCATGCGAAGATAATGTGATCCCGCGATTAGTGGCTTATTATCAGCTATATGGTAACTGTCTGAAAGGGTTGCAGATCTCTAATGGGCATGAGACCAGATTTAGTGGATCTGAACTGATTATGCCAGCACCAGCGATGAATTATTCTATTTCGCACCCTATTAAAGATGCAGCTTTGGCAGGTCTTGTCAATAGTTGGTGGATTTTGCTGTGTCACGTTTATCGTATAAAAGGCGAATACAATCTGTACACACAGTAATGTATAGCTATATGTTTTGCTATAGTCTATGTACCTACCGACATTATTATTCTCCGACACGTGTAGGTACATCATATATTCTAATCAAAACGTTAATTACATACAGTACATATTTACTTACATGTGGTATTTTGCTATAATCACCAGCAACATTACTGCATAAACATTAACCAGAAATATAAGTTTTAAAGACCGACACAAGTAACATCATAACATAACTTTTACTTGTTCTAAAACTGGAAAGTGAAGTCATGTAGGTACAAGGGTACTTACACAAGGTACAAGGTTGAAGGCAACCTTAACACACTACAAAATTAAGACAACGCTGTGTTGGTCTGGATATACAAAATTCGTTACTTAAATTTTAGATATGTTTCTAAAAATTACACGAGTCAATCGACTATCTATCGTATCAATATATATCAAAATATATCCAACCAACACATGAGAACTAAAACTGCATACATTTGATACCACTGACTTATTCAGCATAATGAACATTCATCTAAGTGTAAGAAGCAAGTAGTTAATAACTTTATTAGTACAGGAGTCATTGTGACAAATGGACTACTTAAGTTTGTTCATTTTATTTCAAACAAGCTACGGTTAGAAGCGATTTTTCAACAAAGATGCCATGGTTACAACAAGCAATCCAATACTCATATTTCTATAATTCCAGACCATCTTATGGTATCTACTTGGAGGTAGAAAAACCGTCCATGTATCTATCGATAGCGCTGTATCGTGAATGGGACTGTCAAAGCTCTGAACTCGAGGTCTGCCCTCCGAAATACTATCGAGGAATTAGTTACTAAAAGTTTGTTTCGAACCAATTTAGCTGAGGTAGCAGTTTAGAGATTAAACAAGATAGAGGGTAATGTTATGCTAGGTGGTAATTCCACGTGGAACAAAGGTGCTTTTTCTTCGTAAAACATTTATTCATGCTTTAGTCTAAATACAAAACTTTCAACTAAGTATGTACATTCCATATTATTGTGCAGGCGTATCCGCTGTGTAAGTGCTCCTCACGCAGTAGTTGGTAATCAGTAACAATAGACGAGGATCTAATCTAATATATGAAAGAAATTGGAATGTTACATTCATATGACGATGATACGGTTCATCAGATGATTGTCACCCTCATTCCGAACATAGGTGACGTTTAATTTAGATATTGTCATGCTTTCAAGATAGCGAGGAGTGCTTTGTTATTGCAATGCAACATTTACCTGGCTAAACAACTGTTCGACTGTTTATTGCGCTTACAGGCTTCATCTGATTATAAATTTCAATAGAAAATGAGATTGCGATTGCAGTTGAATCAAAAAAGTATGCTGAATCACGGTAGTGCAGACTCTTCGGGGATATTACCAAGCTCGATAAGTTCAATAGACCGATTAGGCTCTAAGGTGATTTTGAAAGAAAATCAATAATATATCTAGTATTCGCCTGTATCTATGCTTAGGTATATCTTTTTTATTTTTTATTATTTGGAAAAAAAAAGCCAAACATAGTCAGATTGTCCAAAAAATATATAAAAAATGTAACCTTGCTGAGTTTCTTGCCGGATTCTTCTCAGTTGAAGGCCGAGTTCCGAACCGGTGGTAACTTCAGTAAATTTGACCTTCATAAGTGCCCTTCTGGGGCCTAAATTGAATAAATGGCTTTGACTTTGACTTTGACTTTGACTTTGAGTATTCCATTGAACCCCCAAAAACCCTGCGAGGGTGGGTAAATTTGTCAACATAGTGTAAGCCTCTGTAGCACAATTTTATTCATTCTTGTTTTAGAATTAAAACATAACGCCTTGGAAGGCAGGAGAAAGTCATTCAAATAATCGATAATAGGTATTCCTTATTCCCTATATGCTTCTTACCCCATTGGTTAATTAAGCAAAAAACTTTTGGCTGAGACCGAAAGGTAGGCAAGTTATCTATGTATAATATAGTTGCCATTATTGGTCATAGATTCGTATGTGCGTCGCTCACATTTACTAGTGAAAACATGCCTGAGATCTGAATTTTGCACAAACAGTCAGGGTTGAAATAAATCAGCGATACGGTAAACATTTAATTCGTATCACACGTTATAATAGGTCAGTGAGATCAAATCAAAATCAAAAAGTCATTTATTCAGTTTAGGTCCTGATAAGGCACTTATAAACGTTAATTTGTTATATACAGTTGAATTTACCACCGGTTCGGAATACACTTAAACTGAGAACTGAGATTCACCACTTTTTAGCATCAGCAGACAATGTTCAATGGTGCGGGTGGATATCTGATACCACAGTACTGAACCGAATGACTTGACATTACCAACGGTTTTTTGGTAAAACAATACGCATCGACAGTGTATTATATTATTTTCAGTATATAAACCGGGGGTGCTTAGATGTCACCCTGCTGGTGGAATAGAATTTATTGTCCCGCTTTGAAATTATTAAATGTCAATCTTTAAGCACCTTGCAAAAAACGAGTATGGTCCGTAAGGGCACCAACCTCCAAGTCAAGTACTTAAGAGTACGCTGTAAGGGTAAATTTTCCAGTTACTAGCCCCTGTGAGATTTGATAATGATGGGAAATATGCGTAGAGGCATCTCGGCATAGGACTTTGCAAATGTACATTTTAAAACCAACTATTCCCATGTTGGTGGTTATATTAGAGACTGTGCGACAGAACATTTCAAATCACCTGTCCTTGCATGGGTTGATTTAGATGGCGATTGTGAGAAGAGGCACAATATCTAGGTAAAGTACCCTGCGGTGAGGGTATATATTTCGAGTCCCTTTTCCCTACGAGGCAGGGATAGAGTAAAAATCTGCTTTGACCTGTTTCTAAAGCAGGATCATTTAATTTTTAATTGAAAAGCAAAATAGGTTTTCAAACACCACACTGCCTTTTTAATCCTTTCATCGTTAATGTGCGTAGACACACCATCCAAACATAGTACCCTGCGAGAGTGTATTCTAAGGTCACGCAAAGATTTATATGCGTCAGGCGCGACATGATGTATTTGAAACCAGACTTGAAGGGTCCATTTCAAGTCACCCTGTAAGAGGTTGATTATGATGGAAAATGTGCGTACGGGCAGAAAATCCAAAATAATACCCTGCGAGGGTACATTTCTGTCCCTGCAAGCGGTTGATTAATATGGGGAACGTGTGTACAGGCATAACATCCAAGAAAATACCTCACGAGGCTACATTTCAACTCATCTGCCCCTTCAAGGGGTTGACTATTATTGGTAATGTGCATACGGAGTACTGGCACAACATCTCAAAAGAACACACGCGAGGGTATATTTCAACTCACCTGCCCCTGCAAAGGGTTGATTATTACGGGGAATGTGCATACGGAGTAAGGGCACAACATCCAAGAGAATAAATACCCCGCACCGGTACATTTCAGTGACTGCCCCTGCGTGGAGTTAATAATAATGGGGAATGTGCGTGCCGGCCCAACATCCAAGCAAATACTCTGCGCGAGTACGTTCTAAGTCACCTGCCCCTGCGCGGGGTTAATAATAATAAGGAATATGCGTACTGGCACAAGATCTAAGACAATACCCTGCGCGGGTATGATTTAAGTCACTGCCCCTGCGCGGGGCTAATAATAATGGGGAATGTGCGTACGGGCACAACATCCACGAAAATACCCTGCGCGGGTATGTTTTGAGTCACCTGGCCCTGCGCGGGTTGGTGTATGGATCAGACTAGCTTGCTAAGCAGGAGCATTTGATCCTTTTTATTAGAGGCAAAAATGTTTAAACTTTTTTAAGCACTGTAACTAGACTAGCAATAATGGCAGGCGAAATATCTGGTTAGCGGATCACAATTCCTCATTTGAATAATTTCAGTACAAATAAGTTGTAATAATTCTAATTCACTACATAACACTTTAAATTCTTTTTTATTATCAATCAACTTCTTTCACTTTTCACTTTTAATCACCGCTTCATTGCAAGATCCTCAACAGAGGTTTATTTAAGTAACTAGTAACACACAAGCTAGCACAAAGTTGTTACAGCGGCAAATTTCTTTAAAATATTTAACTATATAATAAATTGTTATTTAGATGGCACTGCTAACGTTTTCGACACTTAACATCGCCTGCGGTCATTATTAATTTTATTATAGATCCGAGAATCAGATATATGAGATATATGAGGCATTTGGATTTACTTGAGGACCTTACTCGACCCAGTGTTACGCTGCCTTTTAGATCATTTTTGCTCAGGGCAGTATCCGTTATCACTATTCGCACGTTGTGATTTATACAGTTAGCACTTGATGTAATTTAAATATTAATGTTCAACTGTGAACAAAACAGGAACTAACCTAGGAAAAACCTAGGATAATAAATTAATAAAAGCAAAATTATCAATAAAAAGTGGGTAGATTAAATAGTTTAAGAATTAGCTGTTCAAAGACATGAACATAAAATATCAAAATTAAATTAAAATATCGAACGGTAACACCGTTAAAATCATTATATTATTATTTTAATAAACTAAGAAGGAACAAAGGTATATAAAATATACAAATAACTTACGAGTGCCTAGGCTAGGCTAGGCACAACCGTCCGTTGCAGAAAACAGGACGCCAATGACGAGATAGCGCGCGTGGCTCAAGCTCGCGCTCTGCCTGGGTGGATAGTGGGGAGATGTGCGAGCGAGACGGCAATATTTGGGTAGACAAAGAAGGAAGTCTAGAGCAGAAAACAAGGAAGGCCTATCTCATTTTATAAGGTTTCAAATAACGGTCAAGTTTTAATAAGTGAATATTCTGGATGTTAATTATCCATTCCCAATTTGTTTTAACATAAACATGGGTTCACATTGCATGATAATATTAATATAAAAGGTAAGCATGTACCAATTTATTTAATGCCCTCCTATTGTGCCCAAAATACATAACCTATTTATATAGGATTTATTTCCCATACGGTTTTATGCATTGAAATCTTTCTTTGAAAAATCATCACTAAAAGTGATCATCTAAAAGGGTTCATTTCCATATCTATTGAAACAACCATGAAACCTCTGATAGTAATAAAAGGAATGGACTGAACCTTGCTATCCCTTTATATTCAAAATATTATTAAGGCGTATTAGGTGCTTGTTCGATCTGAAAATTTAATAATCGACGATATCTTATTGTCTGCTGACTCGAACAGAACAAGCGGACTGTAAAAATTCATAATTAAATTATCTCCTGTATTATTTTCTCATTTTATATCAGACCGAATGATTGTTAATGATTAATTTATATATTACTAAATACATATAAATGAGAGATTTTAAGTATACATTTAAATAAAAATATTTTCTAGCAATAGCATCAATCACCTTCTAAAGTTCAACATAGGGTAGTAACATACTAACTGGAGATAAATTCTTAAACTGCCGTTAAAAGTAAGCATATCCACACAGATAGTTTTATACGGGTGTTAACAAGAAGACTGTGGGGCAGGTTGTACAGCCATCCATCTAAGAGGGAGTCAGCGGCGTCGGAGACCACCACCACCACGTTACTGGTACCGCGGACCTCGCTACTACCGCCTCTTGATGGAAGACATCTTCATGCTGTAAGTAACACATACATAGTCCTGCCGATGCAGAGGCGCAACATATACTACTGATTTAGGTGATCTATGGATCCTATATGCTATTCCAGATTATAATCTACCCACATCGAACAATTAACCCAAAGAAGCGCAATGACGTTCAGTTTGGTTGAAATATATTTCGCCAATTTCCCACCGACACAATGCGCGCTGATTGGTTAAGACAAGGACGCATGCACTCTGATTGGCCAAGTCAAAAACACACGACGCAGCGAGTGGTCCTTACTGTTCAAATTCAGTGACAAATCAAATCACTGACTAGTTGTGGAATTATATTTTTCAGTATAACTACTCTAAAGGGATATTACCTCGATGGCCTAACATCACGATTGGTAGCGTGGTTAAGGCATCGAGAGGTAACAAACAAACCCACTTTCGCATTTATTATATTAGTAGAATTCAGTAAGGCTGAAGCATGAGTAGAAAATTCTATGTCCATGAGCTGAACCGGCTGAGAATTTAGGGCGTTTTTATTAACAATCCCTTTAACAGCCAGTGGCATAAAAATCAAAAATTTTAACAATTCGTATAAAGTAACAATAGGTATAAGTAGTCGCCTAAAAGTAAATAATCGGTTGCTTCCAAAATATTAAACTTTTTCACTGAATTCTTTAGTTAATGAGTTCGTAAACAGAACTCGTAACCTCGTAAGAATTAAGAAATCATCTGAAAATCATTGAGCTATTATTACTACGTATAGAGAAGCTATCATAAGCAAAGGTTATATCTCATTCTTTAGAGTCAACTAAAGTTCTCTTTAGCGCTAAAACAATAATTAGTCGTCTAAGCAGACAGGTAGACACATAGCGCAATCAGAACGCTTTTAGGAGTATTTTTCTCGCAAACACCGTGATTTTCACGGCACTTACGCGTTTCGTTCATCGTTCTACAACAAGTGTGGCCGAAAGGCGTCACTTGAACGGAACATAGTTGTGATGTGTGGCGTCTTCTCTATACGTAGTAATAGCTCAATGCTGAAAATATTGTTCGTGTACAGGATTACATCACAAGCGGCAGCGTGAGCGGCGACCAGTCACCTGTGTGAGGAGGGGGGCGGGGGAGGCTCTTGCGCCTGCGCACCCTACCTGAAGAGGACATGCCTCTTCCGGACAAGTCCGAACGCGCCTCTCCCGCCTCTTCGACCCCGCTTACACCTACACCTATACCTCACCCTACAACCTCTTTTGTTACCTCCAATTCTATGTCCATTTCACACAATGCGCTTGCTAATATCGCTGACCAAAAAGTTAGTAATGGACTGTTATAAAAAAAAAAAAAAAATCTCATCAATGCATTTTGAACCCAAATAAACTCTAGTTTGAATTAATTGTGTACATTTAATGTTCCTGTAATTTATAATAATGCTTTTAATTTTATTTAGGCATACATGTACATAATGCAGATATAATATCTACACGGGTGTTAATTTAGATATAGATTAAATTGCTGTGGTAATTATAATATGCGCTAACGAATTATCTTAAAACATAAGTGTTGTATTATGAATTACAAAACATACCCAACGTACTTTATAATTAAAGGTATAATTATTCAATCGCTGCAATTAACCATCTCACAAATATCTAGTTTAGAGTTTTGTATGGAATAAAAATAAATTGTACACCACTATTAAAGAATGTTCTTGTAAATATTCAATTTCATGTAACTAACATTAAAATTAAGCTGTAAGACTTTGCCAAAGCCATGTTGTTTAAAGTAACTTAGATATAAGAAAGAAATTGGGAAACAAAGCGCTATTTGTATGATAAAAATATAGCATATCTTAAATTTTACATTAGTAGGTGTTTTTTTAATTCATGTAATTATTTTCATTAGAATATTATAAGAAATATAACATCTTTACGTGAAACTTTTGAGTGAGGATTAAATTAATATTAACAATTATACTAATTAGTACGTAAGATTAATGTTAATTAACAGTTTTTTTTTCTGAATGTAACGCGAAAGATTCCTTAATCTACCATACATATATTATACTTCTTGTATATAACTTGAAAAACTTCAGGGAATTAATTTATTGTGTAAATTTGAATATTAATATTTGTACAACTATCGATACCTTAATAAAATTTGTGAAAGTCAGTTTTTTTTAATACTTAAAAACCTCTTATTTCGACATTTGTCGTGGCAATAAGATTGAAAATACCACAGAGCATGGAAAAATAAACTCGCCCCCCTCGCGGGACTTCTTGTTCTGTGGGTGTCATTTTAAAGGCAAAAGCTAGAATAGTTACAAATCAAAAATTTTAGGAAAATGTCACTGCAACGAATTAATTGAATTAGAAAATAGGATTGGATTTCACTATTTTGTTTATGACATTCTAGTACCAACACTTTGAAGCACAATTAAGAATAATAAATATCTCAATTATAATAAAAATCCTACTCTTTCTAAATTAATATTATGATTTTGGATTATACATATAATGAGATTCGTTTTGGCTTAAATGCTATGAATCTATGAAATAAATAAATATAAAAAATACGTGTAAAAAGGTTTAATTTTTTATTATTAATTTAAAACTGAGATGAGGATTACAACCGTTCTAATTACACTGAAAAAATGGACTAAAGTGACAACAAAATGTTATTTAACAGTAACACAAAATTTGACGACCAATAACCTATACAGAATGTGTTTAGGTTATTGGTCGTCAAATGTGTATGCCTCTTTTACAAGTGTAACTTTTGTCGTATCACAGACATGTCTATATGGATTTAAAAGTATTAAAAAAATATTTAGCATAGGTTGTATGTATTACAATACCGCAAGATTATCATATACCTATGTTATAAATCGTAGTACAGTACAGTCTGAGCAAGCGACGTATTTATTTAGTGGCCGTGTAATTTAACCGCAGATTTATTAATCACGCAGCCTCGAGCTAGACAGGCGTTGCGACAGATGTCGTGCTAGCAATTTGTTCCATGGCGGTAGATTATCTAGCCATCCCAAGATTTGCAGAACGATATTTCTTACAACATTTTTTTCTTCTTACTTTTTATCGAGGGTGCTGAGCAAGCATTTATAATCCTCGAAGGGAACCAACACTCCTCAAGCAAGTGCAACTGCCGGTACACGCCGGTACAGTAGTACCCAACTGATTGGCTTACCGATGTACCTGCGCAGAAGATACTTTTTGTACATTCACAAAGCGTGGGACCGCTATTGGTCGGCAGCTGCCGCCATGTTAGCGCGCGCCGTGCGGAGGGCCGTGACTTGCGAGTGAGACGGAACTACTAGCTGCAGTGTATTATGAACCTTATAGTAGTGATCTAAGGTTGATTGGTGATATGGCTTTTAAGCATTCTTTCGTTAGTCTTCGGGGCCATACCTACTTTATTTTCTGTGCGAACGAAGATTCACGACGCGCCTTATCAGTTGGGTAATACTGTATAGGTAACTTGGCGAGTGGCGACATATTTAATACTGAAGGTTGGTATTACAAAGTAATTTTTCACGATATTTTTCTTTGCTGAAAGTTCAAGCTTAATGTAGGATTCGATCACCCGACCACGGCCATGGCATTCAAAGATATAAGTAAAATATAAAGTATGTACGAAGCTTAACTGAAGGTTTGCAGCTTGAAGGTGGTGCTTTTTATATCTTCTATTTATAATGCAGCCAGTTGGGATTAATTTTATGAAACTTTCTAACATTAATATAATAATAATGTCTCGAACATAGAAATAGATATAGTACCTAGAAAGAGCGTCGCCTACTACACGACTACTTACATAAAACAGCTCAACTTTTTTAGGCTGGTGTACGTGATACGTTTTACGCTAGCTCTGCGTAATTCTGGTTGTGATAGTGACGTTCATATTGATATCAGTTGTTGAACATATTTATATATTTTTAGGACAATCTGAGTATTTTACTTTGAAAAACATTCGAAAAAGCCAATGTACCGGCTTTTTTTTCGAATGTTTTTCAAAGTAAAATACGCAAATATAAAAAATCCAACAACTTCATAATTATATAAACTTATATACAATGTGCAATTGTGCAAAGTGAAGCTTCTTCCATTTATTTATCTTCAACACGTAAAAGGCTATACTTGTAATAGGTCTTGCTTTCAAGATTTTCTTTATTGAATTTAATATCAGTAATTTTGGTTACCGAAAATTAAATTAAAGCTCATTTATTTTCTTTTTGATGTGAATCTGAAATTACTTCTACAGCTCTTAATTAACGCTTATTGCGTTTTCATTTTGTATCAATTCAAAATTTAATTTTAAATTCTAACCTTTACTTAAATTTAAATTTTCACACAGATTGCATTACAATCTCAGGGGAAAAATGTAATTGGTATATCTTCATAACAAATAATATCTTTGCTTATATTAAAAAATACATTTTACTTTGTTATAAATATTTACTCTATTGGATAGAATTTTCGACGATGATTTTTGTATTTTCAAGTAACTACTTTTAAACCGGGGATTTTTACTTTTTGCGCAACGAATATAAAAAAAAATCTAAGCTGCTAACAATTGGAATACTGAATTCAAAATCAGTGTTTATGATTCATATTTTTGATTATAATAAAGTAAGGAAACATACTATTTCTTCATAAATTATTAAAAAAATTATGATCTTGAAAAATATAGACGGAATAATACGACACAAAAAACACAACAAGAAAAATATTTGTTTGGCTGCTGCTGTGTATACAGCTGAACCAGTAATAACAGCAAAATTCCCGCTCCCCAGAGAAGCCAGAGCTTATAATGAACAGCATAACAGAAAATTTTCTGCAACACTCGCATTATTCTCAATACGAACAAAATATATCCTAAATATAGTAGTATTTAGGATATACATATTTTGTTCCGTAAATTGAACTTCTGAACTACTTTGGAGTCATTGAATTATTAATTCAATGTTTGGAGTGCAAAATATATTTTGAACATTCTAATGTGAATGCAGCAATTGTATTTTATCGTTGTTTAAGTAATACTTAAATAGCAATTTTATTTCATCGTTGTTAGAGGCCGTACTTATGCCAAATTTTGCCGATTTCGCTTATTAACGTGAATTAACAATCGTGATTTTACAGTAAAAATACTGTATTTCTACAAGTTGAAGTTCTGAAACGGCCAAGCCACATATTTTGACTACGGTGTGTAGAGTTTGTGACGTTAGGGCTTGTGGAGTAAGTGCATGTAGAGTTATAATCTTGACTCTACATGAGATCTGATAACTTTTTGACAGTGCGAGCCATATGTCTTGACAACATTTTACGTAAAAATGTTTTTGGTGGGATTTAACTTCTTTTTGTAAGTTGCTAATTTTTTGTTTGAAATTTCTAAGTTTTATATTTTTGTTGTTGTTTGTGTACTAATACAAGCTTACATACCAAAGTTCAGCTTTCTAGGACTTCAGGAAATACCCTATAAGTTTTGATGATCATCAGTGAGTCGAGACGAAATCGGGGTTGTTTAGATATTAATAAAATCTAAAGTATAAGAGCTATGTTATTGAAACTTAATATGTTTAATAAGTACACTATTGATATCATATCCTGAGAATTTTGTTTATCTGGTATAATCCAAACCCAAGTTATGAGGGTTAAAAAAATCGATGAAGCGCTTCGAGAAAAGGTAGGTAGTGGCCTTTCGCTTCGCTTGGCTGTCTTGGCGGGGGCACTTTCGTGCCCTAGATCATATTGTTTCATCTGCCAATCTTGAAGGAATCTTCAAGCCTTTTTGTCCCTTAAAAAAGCGTGAAGGACCGATCCAATGCCTTATTAATTTAATATTATAAAATATTTTTTTTTGATCTAATTACCTCTATCTACAAAGGATCATACTCTGAACTACATTTCGTGTGTTCTAAGTATTAATAAAAAAAAACATTATGTCCTAAATAATACAAATATTTATTCTTCGCAAATGATTTAATTATTTAAGTATTACTCTGCCTGACAACCACCGAAATAGGAGTAAGCTTATATTACGAACGTATACTAAAACAAGATTATAAGGTTAGCTTTATCGCAGCCTGAGAGTCATAAAATGCAATGTTATTCCTTAATCCATACATTGTTAGAACGTTTAGAGTATCCGGGATACCTACCCGTTGTTAATAAATTTGTAAAAGACCCGATACAATACTAAAACTACTCTTTGTTGTTTATTTGAAGTGCTTTTCATCAGAATCTGTTATCCTCGTTGAGTACCAACGATTTCTGGATATAACAATATCATTATAGGTACATATACGGTTTTCCCTCACTCATGGCTACGATACGGGTTCTCCAAAAAAGGCGTTAAAGAGCTCTTCAAGGTAATTTATGGCAATTCCCTTAGTACTGCAAATGTTCATATCTGACAGTGACCGGTTACAATCAGGTTCTTATCATGTTGAAGTAAAAATATAGAATATGTCTAATAGTTTCCATTTCCCTAGAAAGATAATCTGCGTAAAAAATACGCATGCGCGATCGAAATATTGCTGTATTTTTTTTATTTGCGCGAATCAGGCGCTGAGGGTTTCGGTAATCTCACTCGTCGCTTGGAGCATGCGTAAGGTGACCGTTTCGCTGAGGTAAGTGCCACCAATTTCGAAATATAACGATGGCGGAGTAAAAAATACGCAAGATTATCTTTAACGTGATTTTTAAGATTTCAACTTCTTCGACAAATCGTGTTTTTTTTTATTTGTAAGTTAATGTTGTGTAGTTTTTGCATTATTACTGTACTGTTTATGTGTCTATAAATATTTTGGCCCATCAACGCTAAGATTGGGAGTCGAAATATGGGAGAAGAGCTAATTCTTTCTGCTCTTTTAGAGAGTGATGGCGAACATATTAGTAACGACTCAGATAGTGAAATTGCACATCACGATATTGAAAATGACGTGAAAAGAGGCTTTCATAAATGAGGAAAGGAGAGAAGACCCGGCTCCTGGTGAAAATTTGCTCTGATGTCATGTAGCAGAAAATCGAATCGATGGTATATATGGTTATTGGTATTCTATGGAATGATAAGTATAGCTTGCATTAGTTGCATTATTTCCAGCCGCAATATTTTCAGTAAAGTCGACAACGTTCTCAGCCGGAAAAAATACATGTAAAATCTTAGCCTACCTCAAAGATAACCGTTTATGGGCAATTGATTGAAAACCCCTACTCTGTAGAAATATTTCCGGGAGACTATCTCCAACATCCTGCCAAAAGATGTCCCTGATGACCCTGATGCACCAGAAAAAGTATGTCAGGCGGGCCGTATGCTTGTTTGCCACCTTAGTGGTATAAAAAAAACAATCCAGAGGAGCCAATACCAAAAAGTCATATTATACTGTGCGTTTTGCCCCTCAAAGAAACGGCGAAAGGCAAAAACATTGTGCAATAATTGACAAAAAGCTATTTTTCGAGAGCATAATGTTGACTTGTGTCTAAACTGCATCTGACTGATTTATAAGTCATTACGTGTGCTTTTATAATAGGCGGTATCTTACAATTTCTGAATGTTCGTTAAAATTACTGACTATTAGTATAATTTTTTTTACTGTTAATTTTTAAAAATTAGTTTCTATGTTTTGATGATTTTTGCAGAGGCTCAAAGTTTTTGCTTAATTTTAATATGATTAATTATTATATACACATAAATCATTGTTTTTATTATTCTTTAATGTATAGAAAAACAATATCAAATAGCTTTTTTAATACCAGCATGTAAAACAAAATATTATAGCCGGTCAAAATTCAATGTAACTAAGTATATTTAAATATGTTTTGGATACCGACAAGCCCTGCAAGAAGGTCTTGAGAATGTGATATTAATTTTTCTAAGTTTAAATAAGTCTCTGTATAAGAGATATACTGCTTTGAAAATCCTGCTTTTACCAGATTTAGGAATTAACGGCGCCTTAACGTACTCTAAAATATGATTATCTTTCTAGGGTTAAGAATTTTATAAAAAAAAAATATCCGTTACCGCACAATTTTACCAACGTCGGATTAGCACTTATACACGGTATAAAAATATGACTGTGTGTGTGACATAATTTGTAAATAGAATCTGTGAAACTCTCATATTTAAATAAGTGTAAAAGTTACTCGACGTTCGTAAAATTGGGCATAAGAAAAATAAATTATTTGTACCAGCCATCGAATACATCAGGTATTTTCAGATGATTTATTACATAGAGTTGACAGAGAATATATTTCTTTGTTTCACCCTGCCACACGCACTGAATCAAGGCAATCAATCACCAAACCGTTAGGTAAAATTATTCACACAGTTTAATAAAATTAATGTTACTTAACAGAAGTCCTTAGAAGTATCCTGGGCCTAACCTAGTAGAATTGAGATGATATCCTAATCCTAACTAATTTGTTTTGTTTGTTTGTTTGTTTGTTACGCCTTCACGGCTCAACTACTCAATGGATCATCATGAAATTTGGCATGCAGATAGCCTATGGTATGGAGAAGGACATAGGTTTTTTATCCTGGGAACGCAGGTGAAACCGCGGGAGACAGCTAGTGATAGAATAAATTACTGTTTATTACCTAGGTACATTGTATCTACTATACTGGGTGGAGATTTATAGATGGCATATTTTCGAAACCTATGTTGGGTTAGTCATGCTAAACAACTTTTACTATGGGACCAACACTGAATAATCAAAAATTTTTTTTTACTTTTCATACATTATGATCGAGCAAGGTTGACATATACTATGGAACGTAAAACATTTTTTTTGAGAATTCACTATTGGTTCCATAGTAAAAGTTGTTCAGCTTGACGAACCCAACATAGGTTTCGAAAATATGCCATCTCGAAATCTCCACCTGTTATACGCTTCGATATTGTAATAATTTGATTGTAAATGAGAATTTCAGCTTGTAGTTGCTCAATAATATCGTACACAATAGCAAATGAATACAATGTAATAAAATAAAAATGTCAAGTGAATCACAATAAAGCTTCGACTTTAAAAGGTATCGAAAACTGAAGCATTTTAGCTGAAAGAAAATGCACGAGCGATGCAAAGCGCAGGAAATGGAGAGGCCGAGTCAAAACCACGGTTGCATTATCGAGTTTCCTGCCCTTCAATGTAAAATAAAACAAAAAAAAACAGCCAAGTGCGAGTCGGACTCGCACACGGAGGGTTCCGCACAATAATAATAATATTAACTAACTCAAATTGACTACTTGATAACACCAAAAAAAGACGTTTTTGTATGGGGCGCCCTTTAATTTTTAATTTTATTTAATTTTTATTATTTGTTGTTATAGCGGCAATAGAAATACATATTCTGTGAAAATCTCAACCAAAACTTACTTTTTAGCCATGTTCATAACCACTGTAGGTAAGTATTGAACAACTATTGAAAAGAGTATTATGTTTATCTTTAATAATGAATAGTGAATTTATTTTCTTTCTACTTACAAACTAGAATAACAATTAATATATACAGTGTATAGATAGTTTATTAATGAAGAACAAATACTACATAACGCATACCAACATAATTTATTCATAGCTCTCTAGAAAGAGATTTGGCAATTCCGGAATGCTCATTTTCTGCTACTTTTAGCTTCCGACTTTAGGAAATGCAATTTCTGTTCGGTACTCTTCGTGCTGCAATTTCCAAATTCCTATTTGCTTTGTTGGAGAATAAATTCCAAAAATTCTGTAAACTTAAACGTGAAAAGCGTTATTTTATACCAAAAATTTACTTACCTACTGAAAAAAAAAAAAAAAATGCTAGTTATTAACAAGCATACCACGTGAAAGGGATCCCGTACAAAAATCTCTGTAAAAATCTCTGTAATTTACGTTCCTTGAAACCAACCTTTCATTCGTTCTATGAAATATATCTCATCTACAATCTAATGGTGTGTCCATGCTACGCGAAGCGAGCACGAGCAGAGCCACGAATGAACAGGATTCGTTCGTTGTTCGCGTAGCGTGGACGGACTTGCGAGCCTCTAACGAGCGTTCGCGCTCGACTGCGCTCCGCCCGATTGTCAGTTTTTTCACGAACACAGAGATTCGCATCGCGCTCGTTGTAGGCTCGTTGTAACATAACGTCCACACTTAACATGAGCAACGAACGAATTCTGTTCGTGCCTCGGCTCGTGCTCGCTTCGCGTACCATGGATGCATCATAGGTAATAAGTTTTTTTCTCAGTTTCATATCACTGATATAAACACATCTGAGAGCGAACTCCGCCTGTCACAGAAGTGCGTGCATTAGATCATTCCCTTTGTCTTCGTACAATAGGTATTACTTGAAATATTCCGGGATATCTTTTCCGAATCAGATCCTCTGTATTGTGATCACGTCGCCTTTCAATAGATGCATTCCGACGCAAATGTGAACCAATCGCGGTAATGCACTCTTTCAGGAACTTTCAGGCCGCTTGAATTAATTTGTGACAATAAAATTCAATGCATTCTTGAAGTTGAAAGCGCTCATGGAAGCTAGTTTATTGCGTCGCGCCGCGGTATCATTCACAAATCTTTTTTTGAATGCACTGAAGTATATTATTGGGATACCAGTTTTACGTTGCTGTTTAGGCGTGTATTGATTTGTCATTTAATCATTCATTCACAGGACCGTTTTACTTAGGTACATAAAAGTTTCACCCTCTCACAGCGGTAAAAGGTCTTCGACTAAACTTCGAGTATGTACTAAGTATTAAGTACTTACTTATTCTGTGGTTTAACTTGGCAAAAGTGAGAGCATGTTAGAGCAAAGTTTATGTTACACCTACTTAATAAATAAACTGTGATTGAATTCTTAATGCTACAGTTTTTTCTTCCAAACAAAGTCGTGTTAAAGTTGGGTTAATTTACGCAACATTAATGTTTTTTTTTATCAGAGATCTTCCTGGTGCTAATGGGACTTCCGATACGAACATTTTTATTCGCTCTTAGAGAGAAATAATAATTTTCTTGGTATATTTTATCCTGCGTCTATCATACATGCCCACTCAATAACTCAATTAATTTTATGTGCATAGAGATTCCCGTGTAACAATTAACAATTCAATAATCTGCAATGTCTCTCCTTAACTTACAGAATCCAATATTACAAGTTTTAGACTAACATAATATACTATACGAGAATAATGGTAGAATTTAGTGCAGATAAGAAACAAAGAATTCTTATGAACAAAATCCTTTTGCTAGAAGGTATTTTTTCGAAGACACATGGATTTACAAAAGCCTAGTTAATGTTAGTACCATATACACAGACAGATAACAACACAGGATATGGGAATCCGGTAAGCTCTTAACAATAACGGGATCAGCCCCCGGGAATTGCCTTTAGAGTTGATAGTTACCGAAGTATCCAATCGTCGTAGGTATTATCAGCTTATTGGTTGCTCCACGCATTAAAATTAAAATTACATTATCATATTGACTACGTGTATCGGAATGTTTATTATCATAGATCTATACAGAGTGGAAATTTTAGACGGGTCAGTAAGGGCGAAGCCACGGTGGTCAGCTAGTAGCTTATATACAATTGTTTTGAAGATTACCTACCTACCAGATAATGAAACCAAAATTCTTTGAGAATTTGGAAAGGCAATATCCGTATAGGACACATTTTTATCTCAAAATAACAGAAGCAGTGAGCTTGACAAAGGCAATTTCATTAATCGCCAAAACGCCCCGTGCCGAGGCTGAGGACTCGAGACGGTGACATGAAGTAATGTCTGTCTCTGGGATTTCTTCATCACGAACAAAATTGCTGTCAGCTTATGAAGACATTATGTTCATATTAAATCTGGGATTATTTATCAAAACACTGCGTTATTGTTTGCAACATTATTTTATTTGGTCAGGGTTGCTATTTTATTCACTAAATAAGCAAAACATTGTTTATGCCTGTAATGAGTTTTACTAATCTTTACAATTAGCTACAACTGTCGTGAAATATTAAGGTAAGACTAATTCTTTTAGACTAATTAAAAACAGCATAAATTTTATAAATTACTTGTGCGACATTTCCAAACGTCTCCCGATTCATGATGAAAATATCAGCCGCTGTCAAATATAAGGGACGTTGGGACAAGGACAGCATCAGGAGTATCATCCTAGCTTGCTTCACCTCCATCAGTTCCCAGCCGCAAGCGTAAACAGCCGTGGACATATTCAAACCAGCAGTGATTATCAATTCTCCACCGAAACAATAAATAAACAAAGGCATTGTACCAGTAGCTGCTGTCAAAATGGTATTTCTTATATCCCAAGCGTTTAAAGTCTGCAACGTGGTCACCAGCACAATCGTCATCATCAGAAAATGAGCGCCAAATACAACATTGTATAGTTCCCTAATTTTAAAATGGTACTGCATCAGGAACTGATGTTGTTTTACGGAAAATTTTATTTTGTCCTCAACAACTTTCTGAATTTCCGCGGCATCAACTGTTTCTAAATTTTCCTCTTTCTCAGTGAGGATTTGGTGAATGTCATTCATTGTCACTGTGATTGCGTAGAAATGTCCCAGTTCGTGAGTGAGTAATATAACGAATAGGACGATGTAGCCAGTTTGATTGATGGCTGAGAAGGCTGTAGCGAAGCATGTGATAACAAACGTTGCTTCATAGAACGGTGTTTCATATTTGGGACTGAGACCTGTAAAACAGAATTTGAAATTATACTTCACCGAGATATTTGAAAAATAAACGGCCAGTGATCATTTTATTTAACTCTTTATACCATACGATTCTCCAGGAGTAGTAGGCAGATATCTATCGTTTCCAAAGATAGTGATCAGGAATGGCACCAATAAGTAAGTGACATGAGTGAATGCCTGGTTGACTACAACCAGCCAGGATGCATAGCGAGCTCTTTGTAGGGTAGTCACCATTTTAATATGGGCTGCAGTTCCCTCAGGTATTGAAGACAAACCGTGGAAACACATCTCAAACACTCTTTTCAGACGATTTCTGAAAATGTTAACTTTATAACCAATATTTGAATTCACATAATCTACAGTTACTTTTGAGATGAAAAAACCCTCAAAATGTGTCCCAAAAAAATCTTTTGGCACATCTCAAACACTCTTTGCGGACGATTTCTGAAAATTTTAACTTTATAACCAATATTTGAATTCACATAATCTACAGGTACTTTTGAGATGATAAAACCCTCAAAATGTGTCCCAATAAAATCTTTTGGCGGTTACATATTTTTTCCTTTTGGAGTCAAAACGGGGCCCTGGCGTCCGAAGATCTGCATATTTGGTAAAAGACCTGTCCAGATGCCAAACTGATACAATAGGTGAGCAAGGAGCTGTCGTTTGTCCCGAGCAAAGAGCGAGATGTCGCTACGGCACCGTTGAAGTTTTTTTACGAGAATCAAGCCACAGTTTGATCTGAGTAAATTATTCTTATATTATATTCAAAATCTACAGTATATAGTAAACTCTATCTTGACTATTTGAAAGAAATAATGTTATGATGTTATAATTATATGTTATGATAATGAATAAATAAACTAAATCATTTCATCTCGGTACGCTATATAGTATGCAAGTTATATTATGTAAATGCAATATGGATATCGACCATCTTGATTTTCTTATACAAAATGTATTTTCTCGTGAAACCCTGAACATTATAAGGTAGCTGATTTAAATACTGTGTTCTGAGGCAGGTACACAACATGATACAATACCTATATTGTGTAAATACATAAACCTCATTTATATTAATATCTTGACATGAATATTTTCAGTTAGGAAAATATTTTAAATAATTACATTTTTTGAATTTATTTGCAATAATAAATTAGCAAAAATTTCAGTACCTATTGAAAGTTACAAACAAATTTTACTACTTATGTGAAAACGCAACTCTGAATCCAAAATATATGTATAATGGAACAGCTGGCGATTGAAACAAACCCTGTATACCTATAAAACATGTATAGAAATACATTATCATACCTTGAGGTCCACATAAAAATGTACTTAGATAGTGGTACAGAGGCGGCACTGAGACAGTTCAACGCTTTAAAAGTTTCCACTTTGTCGGGAAACACGTGCCACAGGTAGACAAGTTGACTGAACGTGCCGACGTATACAAATGTGCCACAAAATATGACTACAGCAATTACTGAAAACGCTGAACAGTCTGCAATAGGATGACATCGAATTAGGTCTATGAAAAATTAGTTTTTTATTCTCAATTTAAATTAGATTAATTAGTCATTCTATTGAATTAGTGTTTTTAAATTAGTAGAGATGATAGATGTATCTATCTATACCTTCCGGAGGTTCCGGAGAACACAAAAATGCATTTTCTAAATGTTGTTATCCTACATTTATCGATAGCTCATAATAGTGACTCAAAGTTAACTACGTGTAGGCAAAGGGCTACGAATTGTTAGTTTATGTATTTAGTCTCTTCTTAGTCGTGCACTCTTGGCAGAGTGGTCGTGGTCATGGATTGTCCCTTTCTCGCATGACCGCTGCATTTGCAATGTTTCTCCATTTTTTCCTATTTGTGGCGTTTCGGGAACATTCGGTAATCGTACATTGCGTGGCAGATTTTATGAGGTCAAGCCACCTGGTTGGAGATCGACCACGCGAACGTTTGCCTTCAACTCGACCTTGGATGACCAACCTCTCCATAGAATCATGTTTACGTGTGACATGTCCGAAAAATTTTAGGATTCGTATCTGAACAAACGACGAAAGTCTTTGTTTAATCCGGAGCTCTTTTAATATAGAGACGTTGGTACGATGCGCAATCCAGCTTATTCTCGGCATCCGTCGCCAGCACCACATTTCCAAGGCGTCGATTTTTCTTCGATCTTGCAATCTTAACGTCCACGTCTCAGCTCCATAGAGGAAAATTGGAAAGATCAAGCAATTCATCAGACGAACCTTTGTGTTTTTGGTTATTCTGCGATCTCTCCAGATTTTTGTGAGCTTCTCAACGGCTGATCTAGTTACAGCGCAGCGTCTCTTTATCTCTTCTTGACATCCTCCACTGTTAGTGATAGTGGAGCCAAGATAAACATAACTTTGACATACCTGGCAGTTGGCAACATTTATAATTTCGGGCTTGTTGTTGGTAGCACGATCCACTGTCATCATTTTGGTCTTCTCGCGGTTTATTGCAAGTCCAAAACTTAAACTGGTTGATTCCAAAAGTTGGAGGAGGTCTTTTATATCTTCTTCAGTTGTGGCAAGAAGAGTAGTGTCATCAGCATATCTCAAGTTTGATATCAATATATATGTATTTAGTCACCTTAACTATAAACCAAGGAATTTAATTTAATACGACGTTTATTTGACAGAGTATATTCCCGCATCGATTTGGGCTATAAAAATACAGGATAATGCTATCATGGCTACTTAATAACGTATTGGCAAAATATCAATCCTCAATCGCAAAATCAAAGATAGATCGAATATAGGAAATAGCCGTTAGTCAATATGCACGTTAGAAATTCTTTTTAATAAGACAAATTAGTAAGTATTAGTAAGTAGTTTTCCAGAATTGGTTCGAATTATCAACAGTTTGATAGGTAATTTGAGCATAGAGGTATCATAAGAAAGCTCCTCATTATGACTGCCCTATTACTGAACTTTACTCTAATAACGCCCCTAATCTATTTTGCATTACTTTATGAAGCAGACGCTAGTCAGCATAATCACGCCAACGCCTGTATGGAAACAAATTAATTATGCTAAACTACTCACTTCGATTTATATCACCAAACACATTATGGATTCCAACAAATTGTTGAATGAAGCTGACCATTTTCATTGCATCCTCTGTCAAATCGTGTCCATTAATCAGTTTTAGATTATCTATGTAGCTCTTTAAGTACGAAGGAACTTTCATCTTGTCGTTTGATGTCTTCGAGTGAACTGAGCTATTTAAACGATGTCTTGACAATTTAAATTCTCATATTAAATTGCCGTAATTAATTTGTTTTTCAAATTGGTGTTAATTTTCACGATTGTTAGAAAATTTAGTGTAAATAAATAACGTGTAATTAATTCAAGTTATCACAATTATATCATAACAATTTAAACTAAATACTTTAATTCTACATAATGGATATTTACAAAATAATATTATATGAAACTATTCGCTATAGCTGTCTCCCATGGTTTCACCCACTTCTTCTCTGTCGTTTTGCTCTTGGCAGAGCGGTCGTGGTCACGTTGAGGCGTCCACGTCAGTGGTAGAGGCAGACACGGCTCTCCGCACGAACTCTCTCTCTCTGTTGGGAGACTGTCTGGTGCAGTCAGATATGCGGTTTACCGCTGCAGATTTAACTTGGTCAGACCAGTGCGCGATCTGGATCTGTAACCCACATTCCCGGGATAAAAAGAGTATGGTATAATTATTTTTATGGTATAGGTATTTTAAATTTTTTAAATTAAGTAATTTTTCCATTGAAGAATTGTAGATAGATATAACTCAGATTACAGAATAAAAGGTCGATCATCTGTGGATACTTAATCCTCCTTACTCCATTTATGTTGCTGAATTTGTTATTTGGCGCCGCGCGCGCCTTTTCCACAGCGCGCGATCTTGAGTCCTGCGTTCGTTGAGTTTGAGCTGTGGTTTGAGTTGTTATATATATTTTTTTTTATTTGTTACAGTTTTTTTTATTTTTACCTATAAAATACATGGAAAACAGATCTTTATTTGCAAACTATTTGTGAGTACATTTTCCAATAAGTTTTTGTTAAAAAAATCATTTTTAATACAAGCTTTTTTGGTAACTGTACTTTTTGTTGATTGTACTTGCATTGTCATCTAATATACTAATGTATACCAAATACAATGAGCTATTATTACTACGTATAGAGAAGCCACACATCACAACTATGTTCAGTTCAAGTGAGGCCATCCGGACACACTTGTTGTTGTAGAACGATGAACGAAACGCGTAAACGCCGTGGAAATCATGGTGTTTGCGAGAAAAATACTCCTAAAAGCGTTTTGATAGCGCTACGTGTTTCTACTGTCTGCTTACACGACTAATTATTGTTTCAACGCTAAAGAGAATTTTAGTTGAATCTAAAAAAATGGGACATAACCTTTGCTTATGATAGCTTCTCCATACGTAAGTAGTAATAATAGTTCAATGACCAAATATCAAGTCAATCCGACCACTGGAAGTGGGTGAAATTCGAATTGCAAGATTCCACCCGAACAAACATACATACATACATTGCAAGTTAAATAAAAGCTTGTAGAAATACGTCATCACTCATAATCCTACTACCGACGTTTTTTATTCATATTTTGTATTCTATATACAAAAACGGCAAACAAGCATACGGTCCACCTGGTGGTAGGTATGCGGTTATATATCGTACGTAGCCATATGGACGGAGCACCCCGTAGCATCACTCAAGCGTTACCCCGATAAATTCGGGCGACCTTAATCACTTACAGGAACAAATCATATATTTGACTTCGGTATTCTGTAAGGTGTTCGATATTCCCCAGTCGAGCTGCTTTTTGAGCAGAAAAACGCTATGCGCTACCTTCCTGGTATATTTTATTTATTTTTTAAATTCCGTAGCAGCTAACAGCTATTTATAGACTTACATTTCATACTGAATTCAATGTTGACTAGCAATAAACACGTACTAAGAAACTTCGTTATGCTTTATTTAAACTTTAGAGCAATGGTTCCCAACCAGTGGGCCGTGGGAGCCACAATATGGTCCGTGAACAATTTCAAGGGCGATGCATTACAGAGAAATCGAGGAAGAACTCATAGAATTTCAAAATGATAGAAAATGATTGAAACGTGTTTGAATCTCATCCACTTGAGAGATTAAATTGTTACGGTAGGATTGAATTACCAAATTTTGGTTTATTAAAAAATAAAAAAAAATATTTTTTTTTAATTTCAAACACTGTATTTCTATTTGTTAATTTTGTTTAATGATATAACGTAAACACTTTTGCTTGATAAAGGTAAATTTTAAAAATATATCAGCTTTTGCTAGTGATCACAAACTTTTTTTGATGTGTGTATGCAATGTAGAAGATGCTAGTGGTCCCTGCTAATAACAAAGAAATCAAAGTGGTCCCTGGTCAAGAAAAGATTGGGAACCACTGCTTTAGAGCATATCTTTACGGGTGAATCGTAATATCGGATAAAAGTAATAACTCGTCCTATTTTCCTAGACTTTTTGACATATTATACAAGCCTCAACTAGGAAATTACTTTAGGCCACCGATAGTACATGCCATAAAGATACGTTTTAGTACCTCATCGTCGGCGTAATCTTTAGTACCTACCTAGCTTGCAAATACATTTAATTACTTACCTGAATGATGATTCCAGCATCGAACATCAAATGTTTGATTAAGACCGGGATTGAGTTAAAAAGTGTCACACCTAAAAAGTACTTAGGTATATAAATGTCCTTTCAGCAGTTTGGATTTCTGAATTTCCAAAACACAAAATATTTCATTTCATTTATGCCTGGGTTTAGATTCAAAGGTTGGTAATAAAAAGATATAGGTATAGTATTTTAAATGCGATGATAGGTCAGCAGTAGTGACGTCAGATGCCGGGACGAAGGGTCCCGGGTTCGAATCCTAAAATGAGCTTGAAAAGGAAAACATAATAAGGAAATCATAGCTCGGCGGTAGGGTACTCTATATTACCCACCTGACTGGCTACCACCCTCAAGTTGTTTTTATGTAGACAGACCCCTTAGTATTATTTCAGTTCAGATTTTAGCAGAGCCTCCTTATTGTATTATATGTATCACTATAAAACATATTTACGGAGTGACATTTTAAATAGTAGTAGGACTCTACCAACAGCCTTCTCCAGCAGATAACCAACTGTCCATTCGATATCGAAATTCAGTTGTAAAATCTATTGAGATCTATTTAAATTCGATACGTTAATAAAAATATCCAACAAACACGCCACTTCATCATTCCATTGTTCTTTTACCTACATGAGATTCGTCCGGAAAATAAAATCCTCCATTTTAGGTATTCGAGTATTTAATTACACTTCACTCGTAACCGGAGTAACGTTTCTGTTAAATGCGTGTAAAAAATCTGTCAAGTACGAACTAGGTTTCCGTAGTTTAGACGTTTCATTCGAGGCGATGACAGGTTAGTGGTAGTGACTTACTCAAAGAATTTGTACGAAATCCTATGTCTATGGACTTACTTAGGTCGTAGGTTCATAATAAGCCGAGGTGAAAATAGCGCATCAGATCATGTACCTAGTACTCTATAGTATACGTCTGACTTGATACCACCCAGTCATGTTGAAAATATGTCGCCAAGCATCCATCGGTGTATCTGGTGCTGCACTAAACCAGCCTAAGAATCAGCCTAGTTTCATGGAAGCTTTGTGTCCTAAACAACTTCGACCGCATCACCACTGACACTGATCAGATTGTGGTCAAACATAGACTATATAGAAAGTAAAAAAAGCGAATTCATAATAAGGGTACTTTTCAGTATTCTGGGCCTACTCAGTAGATGAGCTCTGATACCTTAAGTTAACAGTGTTGACGTTCGAAATGATCAGCACGCGGGAACCCCAAAAACAGAGCGGCGAGCCAAATTAAGTCTACATTCTGCTCAGATTACATTCCACTCGCAAACTCAATTAAACGATGCATGCACGTCGCTTTTTGTAGGTATGCACTTATTCTTCTCTAAGTACATAGCTTGACTTGCGGTAGTTAGTACCTACCTACCAATTATAAATAATACCAACTAAGTAAAAACTGTATTTGGTATTATTTGGTTCGAATTTATTTTTTTATTTTTTTATTTAAAACTTTTTTTTAATTCGATAATCTTGGGTATGAATTTCTGAGTATTTTATGTTGAGCTGAAACTTTTTATAGTCTGTACTAGATGTCTTCACTTTTTTCGGATGTATATAACTTTTTCGTTACACCCAGTATATAAGCATTTATATTTTTACTTGATAAAACCTAACATAGGACCCTAATTTCTTTGCACCAGGCATTGAGCTATTATTACTACGTAGCTATCATAAGCAAAGGTTATGTCCCATTTTTTTAGAGTAAACTAAAGTTCTCTTTAGCGCTGAAACAATAATTAGTCGTCTAAGCAGACAGTAGAAACCCGTGGTAGAAACACGTACCGCTATCAGAACGCTTTTAGCAGTATTTTTCTCGCAAACACCGTGATTTTCACGTTCATCGTTATACAACAACAAGTGTGGCCGGATAGCCTCACTTGAACGGAAAATAGTCGTGATGTGTGGCGTCTTCTCTGTACGTAGTAATAGTAGCTCAATGGCACCAGGGTCTTTGGTTATCTAGCTACGCTACTGACTGAATGCATGTAATTAAAATCGGTTTTCTATACCTACCTAGGTACTCTGATTTTCCAAATGCTACATCGTCATCTGCCCAATTAGCCCAATACATATTCATTAATACTATTTCATATCGTATTATTATTAATTCATTAAAAGTGAGCAGCCTACTTACTGTATTCTATATTCCCAAAATGTTCCCAGCAACAATTTGAACAAAATTAAATCCAGTGAATTGTGATTGTTCGTCAGGCTTAAAGTTAATCCTGAGACAAATACTCGGGAATTCAATCTTTGAGGAAGACGTCACTTGCCTACATAACTCGGGGCTCGGGAGGCGGCCTGGCGGAAGGTTTTTTTTTTTTTATATATCCGTTATCAGGTACCTAAAGTAAAAAAAAGGTTTCTTCTTCCTATGAATTGTAATAAGTCAGCCCAATACTTTATGCATAGCATAGTAGATTACTTCGTAGTATGTACCTACCTTCCGACGATAAACACTGACTGACCATTAGGACAGACAATTGGACCACTTAGGGCCAATTCACACCAAAACGCACGCAACGCGACACGCGGCGCGTACTCTTTAAATGTAGCGCTGCTTCGCTAGTAGTTTGGCCACAGAGGATTGTATCCATAGTTTGGCAGCAAAACGCAGCTACACGATACGCCTCGCGGCATCGCGATGCATTTCGCGCGCACGCGTTGCGCAGCGCGTAACAATTGCATCGTCACGGGTCGCGTCTCGGTGTGAACTGACCCTTACTATTATAGGGAGACCATCTGCATTTCCAGCATTCTGATATAATGTTGGATATAAAAATAAATGTGAAAGATGATTATAAAATCTCCGCAATTTGTGCTACTATATACACACTCGTTGCGAGATAGACAAGGAAAGAATCGATCGTTTTGGGAAGAATAGAGTTAAAAGGAAAAATACGACATGTAATATGTAGTAATAAGTAGATGTGTGACCTACTCGTAAGTAAAACTTTGTTGTAATATAGGTACAACGGTGTGGGTATCAGTTACATTTCTGCAGAGATATTTAGGCGCACGAGAGAGCGAAGCGAGCGAAGGTGCTTATAGTTCGAGGGTGTAGGTAATTTTCATCATTTTCATCAAGCGTGTCTACTTTTATTCCATCAACGCGAGGAAATTAATAAAAACTTATGCTACAAACGGCCTGTTTATTTGAATATTGGATTTCAACATTGGTAATTTTCTTTTTATACTACTTTCTAAGATTCTCTTTGGAAGTAAAGAAATTATTATAATAAAGGAATAATGAAATTAGTTATAATAATAATTTGTTCTGTAATTCATATTTTTATTTTAACTTATAAAATTCTACTTCAACAAACAACAAAAGTTCTTTATAAATTAAGCACCTAAATTGCTTTTGACGGATGAATGTAGGAGGTCGTAACTCGTAAGTAAAATCTGCTGTTCAATTATTAAATTTAAAACATTACTAGCTACTATGTATCATTATTAAATAAATAAACCCACTCTCAAAAGCCCGGTGCTTAATTTATCAGGACCTTGTGCAGTCAGCGTCAGAAGTTGATCACTTTAGTACCCTTTCATAATACTCTATTGACATTTTCTTGATAGTTTGTATGGAAACTGTGAATTGCCTAAAATGATCAGCTACTTTTGACGCTGGCTGTACCTATTTTAGGTTTATCAATCACACTAAAAATGTCACATTTGTACTGTATTTAGCTACTTTCCAAACTACGTTTAACACTAACATAATATCTACATGTTCGCGCTCAACAAACAAGAAACATACAATTACTATGTACAGGAATACATATATCGAAAAAGCTATAGACATTCCGGTTAGACTGAGTGAAATGAGAGGCGCAATACGGGAATATAACTTAGTTGTTATAGGTGCTGATTGTTGTTTACAACTAAACTAATTTTAGTCTCACTATGTCTCTTTCTAACAAAGAACATAAGAAAAGGATGTAAGAAATTACGTCCTGTCAAATTAGTCCAATGCTTGTTTTCAATATAAATTTAGTCGCCATCTATCGCGGTTACGTCTGAATACCCGCAAATGAAGACGGCAAATACCTACTAATTTGACAGCTTTAAATATGTTCTATCCTTTTTCAATAATGTTCGCAAGAAAGAGATGTGATGTGACGATTTACAATAGAATCTGCACCATTAAGAAATAATTTATAAATCGGTTCAGAAAACCGACAAACCAATCACGCTACCCAAGAGGACTGACTCAGTTAAAACAGAATACCTTTAGTTAACAATTCTTCCTAAGCCTAGAAATTTTTCTTGTTTTGATGCTGTACGTACGGCGTCCTTTGCCTTGATTGAAAATAAGGCATACCTCTAGGCTGGTCCATTTTCTTTTTAGGTTGCACTGATATTTCCGAATTCAGTAGTTGATCTAACGTCTGAAAAAATAGCACATGATTATAAATAATAATTAATATTAAACTTTGATGTCTATTAAATATGGTAGAATTTCGATAAATAAATAGTGATCATACCTGGTTATCAATGAGATTTCTATCTCTTAACGCCTTTTCAACATTTTCGAATTCTTTCTGCATATCTTTATTATTAGACTTGTCAACAGCTTGTCTTACTTTGGTCACCTATAATATTATACAAAATTATTGGATTTGATAAACAACAAATTAGTAATACAAAAGCTATCAAAATTTATTAAGCTGGCACATCTGACGAGGCGAGGCGCAGTTGTACTTATTTGTTTTAGACTTTTTGTATAGTGAACAAGGTTGATAATTGTTTGACAACGAACACCGCGCTTCGTCAGGTGTGAACCGCGCCGTTTCTTACAGTTTCTTCAAAGAACGTGTGTTTGTTCTTTTGATCTGGTACATCAACGTCTAAAACCGATTTCAATAATGGTAGGGCATCGTCGAGTCTTCCCATATCTGCTAACGCTATTACCTGTAAACATATTTTTAATGGGCTAGATGTTAAAAAAAAACTATTTAGTCCGTCTTTTACATTAACCAATAAAAAATACGAAGATATCGTGTGTTGAAATTCCGCGTGACGTCACTTTAGAGTACACTTTTTACTCTAAAATGACGTCACGAGCCCCAACTCCTGAACTTTGACTCGGTTTATCTTTATCAATTTTTAATGGTTTGGTAAAGCAAAAAATACGTGTCCAATATTTTTTGTTAATCTAACTGACAGAGTAATTAGTAATTCTAATTAGAATTAATATTTATTTTACCTACGAATCATCCCTATTAATTGCAATTTCTTAGTAAGCCAAATTCAATTAGAATTTAAAAGTTAAATTTTTGGAAGCTAGATTTCTGCAAAAGATTTACTGTTTTCATGTAAGCAAGATAAAAAGTAAAGCATCTTTCACCTATCAATTAGGTTGGTAGGGTCCATCTCGATTAATTGGTATATCTAAATTTTTTTTATATACCACAAATGTGTCAAACTATCATATGGTTCACCTCATGGTAAGTGGTTACAGAAACTTGCTTAAATATGTGATTATTAATACTTGCCTTTATGTTCCTTATTGTGACATAATGTTGCCTCTGTGTTGAAAGTGACTCAAGAGCTATATGTGGAGCACCTTGTTTCAATGCTAATGCTAAAACATAAAAAGACAGTATTAATCCATTGAATTGCAGTTAAATAATAACAATGAAAACAATGCTTGAACCAACAGGTTACAAAACCTTGAGCCACTTATTGGTTAATTAAAAAATCTTCAGTAAACATACCAGCCATTAACGTAACTGCTCTTCTTACGGGCAGTGTTCCTACTTTGTTCATCTCTGTCCACAGTTTTGACGCATACTCCAAACTTTGAGGTGTATTCTACAATATTAAAGTTGTTTCAATTAATGTTAACCTACAAAAATATAAAGATATGATGTAATAAACTGAAGTAATAGGTGACGATGCAGAAATTGTAATTTTTAAAATCTAAAATGCTAGTTTTAATAATAGTATAGACCTGAGATTTTATTTAAAAAACCAGCCATGTGCGTTTGGGACTCGCAAATGAAGGGTTCTGTACAATATTAACTAATGTGCTATGAAAACAAAATACCAAAAAAGATGTTTGATATATGGGTGCCCCCTTAAATTTTTTATATTATTTCATTTTCATTATTTGTTGTTATAGCGACAATAGAAATATATATTCTCTGAAAATTTCAGCTGTCTACCTATTACCGTTCATGAGATACAACAGACTGACATACAGACGGACGGACAGTGGAGTCTTAGGTCCCGTTCTACCCTTTGGGTACAGAACCCTAAAAAACACACAGTAAGAGAGTATGTGACTAAACAAACACAGCCCAAGCCAATAAAATTATGTTTACTATTATCTGACTCTTCCAAATCTTTGTTATTAGTATGAACAAGTAACAATAAATGATATTCTAATTGTTCTATTTTGCTTCATACTTACTTGTTTATAGCATGCTGCAACTATCAGAACAACTGAATACTTTGGGAACTTTGTCATATTTATTTGCTTCTCTTGTACTTTTTCAAAAACTGCAAACATTTCATCATACATCTCATGATTGTACAGAAGATCAAGTAGTATCTGATAAGATACTAATTGATCAAAGAATCCATTATTTGCGGACTCTTCATAACACTGAAATAAAAAAAGAAAATTTGAATAAAACAGTCAATTGGATGATGATATGATTACAGATTTTAATACTCTTGAGCAAGTCTTTTTGTGGTATCTCAAGAATATAACTAGGGCATCAGAGCCTACAGCCTCTACCCATGGAAGCACATTTTGATGCAGTTTATTACCATACTTTTTGACCCAGAAAAACATTAGATCCTCCAAAACTATAGGGCAGAGGATAATTTATAATATACAAGAATGCCTATTTTGCAAACCAACTTACTAAGTGTTCATAATTAATCCTTTGACTGTTTGACGATCCGCGCGGGCGAGGAAAACAATAGAAATCTATTGTTATTTTTTAACCGCAAGTCAAGTGATTAAAGTTATTCCTAGCTTGAATAAACAAATTACCTTTAAAGCCTCATTTGGTGCATCCAGAAAATGGAACATTCTCATTACAACTGGACCAAAAACAAATGACCCAAATCGGAATTCAGTGCTCTGCGAGTTAAATCTGTAAATAATCAAATTGGGAGGAATGTGGATTATTATTATTTATATGTACCAAATGTGTACCTACACCTACATCCAGTAGCAATTTACCGCTATGAGGTAACCATTAAATGGACAACAGCATACTTCTTCTTTAAAGTAACTTACTTCTTTATCATACTCAATAATAAATTCAAGTCAGTTGGCTCTGCTATATGCACCATATTCTTCAAATCTTCAGTGAAAATCATGTTTTTGGAGTCCAAAACAAAGTCGCTCATCTTTGTTCTAAATTTATCGGAAAAATTAGCAAATTGTTCCTTGATCCTTTTCCTTGACTGCAAATAATTGTCGATACCAAGTGCCGAGGGGGCATAAAGGTGCTGAACTGTAACAGTGGCATTAAAAAACTTACATTATAACCAAACACGACGTACAAACTTTATTAATTTTTTTGCTAATATTAACTAACCCTGAGTAATATGAAAACTCCTGCATGGTGTCAGCATTCGGAAGTTGGACCTTAATGTGTGTTTTAACATAGAATTGACTATAATAGACATTTTCTCTTTCGGAATTCTCGATTGTAAATCGGCTCAATAGGTTTTATTTCCAAAGTGGTATAAATTTTAAGGTTAAATCAGTGCTGCCAGAAGTCAATTGCGAAAAGATCGGTAAAAATATTACAATGTTGAAAATAGTTATTTTTTTTACTTTCATAGCATTGTACTTTGTACTCGGACGGAAAGCAGTTATGTATGTATCATTATTATTTTAAAGAGTTAATAAAAATACACTGAGTACAAAAAGTAATTATTGTTAAGTATCGGTATCGGTATCAATAAATATGTTATTACTCGATATCCGACGATCGATAATAAGTATTCCGTACGCGAACGGTCATTGACATGGCGCGAACATTCACCTCCTAATCGTATTTATAAGACCTTTTAGACCCTGTTATACAATGTACGATCATGAATCGGAATCATACGCAAAATATACGATCTTTTCGTTGGTTCAAGCACCTTTCGAACCCCATATAGCCCTATCGGTATCGGGCTTCGCATTTACGCGTACGGTGGAGCCGGATTAGAAGTGAGACGTATATACTCGACCAGGTTTTTGGAATAGGTCTTTGGCTGGACGTGTAAAGACTTGTTCCTTACTCAACACATGAAGGCGTCTCAAGTATTTAGGCGTATGGCGTCTGACACGTACTAAACGTACGTATACTCGCATCTAGTTGCAATATTTGAAAATTCGATCAGTTCCGGCGATATTCGGAGACGTTCGGTTCGGTACTCGATGTTTGCGAGTCGATTTGATTTGATATTTGTTTTGCTTTTCTAAACCTTTATGTCCATACTAATAGAATCACTTTTACTTTGGTAAGAAGCGTGCATTATTATTTGTTTACGTTTGTACGTGCGCACGTACTTACCAAAATAATATGCAAGTGAGAATGTAAAGTTTATTTATTTTTTAAATCAGTGCGTCGTAGTATGTCACAGGAATGTTACCTAATGTTTACGTGAACGCATGATGAAAATTAAAAGTGACTTTTGGTGTTATAATAGAGAACTTACTATTGTTTGATTTGACGAAATTGTTATGGTGTTTAAGTATAATTAATTATTAACTTATTTTTAAATAATTTAGAAAAAGAAAACAAAAAAAAAAACAAAATACCTTATTAACCTTAATGTATATAAAGTCAGATGATTGAAAACTTCTAAATACGCCAGCTTTTCTTTGAAATAAGTCCCACATTTAAATTTGTATTTTTTTTTAATTTTTGTTTCTAGTAATACCATAGCATATTTATGAAATAAGCTAATAGTCCTAAGCCTGTAAAGTATGAAGGGAAGTTTTCAAAAGGATATTTTTTTACGCGTAATCTAATTTAATAATATGATACGTGAATAATCCATAAACCGAAAATACTCTATACACTAACAATACACTCCATTAATCAACCTCACTCAATGTTACGACGACTCGCTATACTCGCTAGTTTAGGAAACGTCAATAAACTAGAGACGCCTAAATACATCGAGACTCCTAAAAACCCGAGACGCCTAAATCGTGGACCTAGTTTTTGGAAGGAGTATATAGCCGGACGCGTACTTCGAAGACACAGTTCAGTACGCATTTTACCAAGTATATCTCACCTCTAAGCCGGATATAGCCCGATCGGACTTTCCTCGATGTGTTTTTCTCTCGAATTTTATTTTTTATTACATGGAGACTCAATTTCCTACTGAATATTTGGTATGTGTGTGTATAAAGCTCTAAGAGGGGTTCCTAGCTGCCAGGAATTTGAAAAATAGGTATTTGAAGAAACTATTGCCGTCGCGCTATGCTGCTATGCTATGCGCTATGTGCGATAGGGATATCTGCAGCTCAGACCGATTTATTCACAAAAAAAAAAACGAAATCGACGATTCGTTTTCCCCATTTTCCTCCTCGAAAACTGAGCAGATTCAATTATTTTTTTCATTAAAATTTTAAGTAAGGGGGTTATCTAGGTCCCTATTACTTTCTTTTATGTTAAAATCTTTTCGAATTTGTCTGGTAGTCCTTTTAATCACGGCGCAAAAATAGGGCATTTATTGTAATTTTTTGAGGGCCATAATTTCTTTAATAATTAGTTGCTGAAAAAAAGGAAGTAACAGGGACGTATCCAAAGCAGAACTTGATTATATGAAAATGATGACTCTAGAGGCATTATTCAGGAAGAAAACAGGGAAATACATTTGTATGGAATAATCGCAGCCCGACTCCCGTCTTAAATTCCACAATTGCGAGTGGGAAACGATATGGATAAATATTTGACATTGTTTTGTCAGTTGTTGTGATCAACGCTAGGAATTAAAATCGCGTGCCGAGAATAAACCATTTTGAAGCGATTATAAGTAATTTAAAACGGATTTCCTGTAAAAGATGATTGATTTGTTTAAAATATTAGTTTATCTTACCGTTTTAGTAATAATTTCTGATGTATGTAGGTATATTAGATTTCCTTGATTCTAAACACTTTTTAAATAAATTAATAAAAATAACAGATTACGGAATAAAAGGCAGATGGAGCGCGTGGAACACGAAAGTGAAGCCAAAAAACCAAATTCAAAATCAGATACCTGGTATTCGTTTTCCAATTTGTATTTGCTTTGTTTAACAAACTTTATATAACAAAAAACACTTCTTTATTAATAAACTGTATTAAACAAAGTAAATCATCATCATCAGCCTATAATGTCCCACTGCTGAGCACAGGCCTCCTTTCACAAATGAAGGTGAAAAGGAATGGGCAATACTCCACCACGCGTGCCCACTGCGGATCGGTGGAGGTAGGCTAGTGGTCAACCTACTGTTGGAATTGTTCAAGCCACCTAGGCGGCATCCAACTAGCTTAACGACATTCCCAATTAAGTGATAACCGGGACCAACGGCTTTACGTGCCTTCCGAAGCACGGAAACGCTCGATTTGAAATACCACTAAGCGGTCTCGGTACCCATCCAGGTACCGACCACGACAGGCGTAGCTTATCTTTGCCGATCGATTAAGAACGGCTAATTATGCTACACCACGGGCAACAAAGTAAATACAAAATGGAAAACGAATACCAGGTATCTGATTTTGAATTTGTATTTGGTAAAACGGTAAAAACAGATTACAATGCACACAGCGCAATTTGGAATGCAAATTATTGATCGCTACGAGCGCTTATGGCATCATTCGGTTATGTATACGATACGCTACGATTTAATTCAAAATAAAGTGGACCATAAGTTGTGATCTGTGATAAGTTGACAACCCCGGTCAATGGTCTGTCATTGTCATTGTCAATACATAGAAAATAAAATGATTTGATTTTGTGATGATGGTAGATTATTGCGTCGAGTGATCGTTTGTTAGTGTCGTCATTGCAAATTAAATTAGAAAGCGAGTGAAGTAGCAGCTAAGAAACGGAGTACCTTTATTTATAATGATAGGTCTAAGTTGACGTAACGTGGGCCTGTTCCAATAACTCAATTATTGGAGTGGTGAAGCCTCCCCTGCCACGGGACCGTGGCTTTCGTAACAAACTAAATGGCGAATAACCACTGAGTATTCTGTGCAAATAACGAGTCAAAAATGGGGGGTATCAATGGTACAGATTTGCCTCCCGTTAAAGAGGACACCTTTTGTAAATACGTTTTGTATTTTGAGATAAACAACTCAAGGTAAGGTACACCATTCCAGTGGCCTTGTGTTTTTTGTGATTGTTTTTTTATTTATTTGAGTTGACTAACACAATAGTGTTTTTTGCAGGGTCCGCATTTGGGATTTGATTATATTGATACCAAATGCCCTATTTGTGCTGTTCTTAGTGGTAAGATTTAACAAAGCTCAGCTTAAATTGCGTGCTACTAGTAGTCCCATATTCTTGACATTCTACACATTGGTATGGGGCAATGTGATCATAAGTCTGGTTCGGTGTGCTGTGTCCATGACGGTAAATGCAGCCATCCCAGCTGTGGGGCTGGTGGATAAGGTGCTGTGGGTCATGGTGAGGTTCTTTCTGCTGGCCACAGAAATGAGTGTTGTCATATTTGGATTGGCTTTCGGTGAGTGTCAATAACATTAAACAATAATAATAGTCCATTATCAATTTATGTATTTTTAATAATGGTAGGTATAATAATCTGTAAAGAGCGTGTCTCGCCATCAAACTTCATAGTTTGGCGAGTAGAGTATGTTATATTTAATTTTGTACTTATCATTTATTTTCAATAAAAATAATAAAAAAATTCAACCTCATTACCGTCTGAGCTATTATCACCTAATCTTGTCACCTGTTAAATTATTACTATGCATCTACTAAAGTCAAGTCTCCTTGTCATTTTATCAAGAAATATGAATCTTATGTCTATTAGTGTTATTACAAAAATCCTTTGTTGTGCTGTGCTATGCCATTTTGTTGGTCATGTTTAGTCAGCTAAGGTCATATTTGTCGCTGGAGAAACTTCTGATAAGTCAAGTATGTTTTTTGTTATTTACAGCCAGATACAGCTTATCTAGCTATCGAAATATCAGATCTGTTGGAAACATATTTCGATGTAATCCTAGCAACATTATTATATGTAAATGTTATGCAAATTTATCATGTATGACAACCCTATCAAAATAAGTACAGTCCACCACAAAAGTAATAAAATACCATAATAATATTATGCATATTTCCTGCAACAGGCAAAAAATATATACTTCATTATAATTTTATACTTGTATTTTAGGCCACCTGGACAGTCGCAGCAGTATAAGATATGTGCTATTTGCAACATCATTGATTTCCCTTGCATTCACTGCAACCCAGGGGACACTAGAGATCATGATGCCAGATGACATGTTCCATATTGACACTCGAGACTATAACCTATTTGGACATGGTGGCATGCTGTTCTGGTTCACATCTTCATTGGTGTTTGCACTCATTTATTTTATAATACTCTTGCTGCCCTGGATTCCACTCAGAGAATATTTAGCTTTGCCAAGTAAGTGTACTACTAATTTTGTTTTAAATGGAAAATATGTGATTTGGCTCATTTTGTTCATTTTTTCAGACAAAGATTGAGAGACTTAATTTAAAAACATTTGAATGTTCTTACTTCCAGTTGGTTTATTATAATAAGGTAGTTTAGGAGTGAAACCATGGGGCAGAAAGCTAGTTTACAAAGAGTAATACAATGCCTTATCACTAAAAGTGATCTCTACCAGGTGATTAAAATACATTTAAAGAGGCGGTGTCTGTCAGTCTCCCTTTTATTTAAATTTTAATATTTAAATTATGTGGGTGTGTATTTATTTTTAATGCATTAAGCAGCTGTGTGTTATCAATAATTGGACTGTTTTACAAAAACCTTAAACCGACTTCAAAGTACACTAAGAAGTAGTCAAATCCTGATCTGATGACAATGGGACCAAACGGGAAGTGTACCCTTTCAAATAAAAAAAGAATTTCCCAGGAGGATATTTATGCGGTAACAAATATAAAAAATAAATAAAAAATACATTCGAATTGAGAACCTCCTCCTTTTTTTGAAGTCGGTTAAAAATCAAACTACACTATGTATGTGTTACTCTAAAAGCCCGATTACTGGTAGATCCTAGGTTTTATGAGTACATCTTAGGATTTACCAACATGAGCTGGTAAATGTTAGGTTCGATATGAAATGAGACGATTTTTCGGGGTATTACCAATGATGCTGTAAAAGTTGGTTTTAGGAATAAAATAATGTAATAAGAATATAAGTATGATTAAAAATGTGTTATTATACATAGCAATATTATGTGTCCAGTTACCTATATAAAACATTTGTAAAATACTTTTTACAATACGGTAAAATAAATAAATTAAAATTTTCTTGTCACTTACATAATATCTATGTGTTAACTTTTGCTTCTTTCGCCTCGTGGTCTTGCTCTTTTCATTGGCTATAAGCTACGGTAACCACATGAGCTCGATAAAACAATGTGTTTAATTAAAGAACTATTTTTCAAAGTTTACCATATCTCCATATCTCTTATTGAGCAAGTGCTAGTAAAAGTTCGAAATTACCGATATGACCATAGAACAGTTAGGACTTCTACCATTAAGACTCGGTAAATCTTAGGTGTTACAGGTAATCTTAGGATATACCGAGCTTCGAACTTTTACAGTAACATAATATATTATTAGTTAAGGGGTCGTCCATTGATCACGTGAGTCCCGAATAGGGGGGAGGGGGTTCGGATAATATCACGATATGGGGCAGGTGGTGTTGAGGCATATTATCACGTGTATATTTTTTGATGCGCCCACGCTTAAAATCGAAAATTGCACTTGCTTGCCAAAGGTGTGGAACTCACTTCAGGGGTCTATGTTTCCTGAAACCTTTAACCTACATAGATGTAGGTGGTCGCAAGACTAGAGGGAACAGGCATTTTCTGGGTAAGCGTGCGACATCTTCAGCCTTGTGACTCCTCCTACTCGACTGTCGAACATAAAAAACGCCTGCATTCTCCGGCATCGAGTGATGATAGTGCATTGACGCAGAGTATCCAACCGGCACGAATTATTACTAGGCGCTCATATACTATTAATATAGAGAAGTTCTTTGCGTGGTACGAGAAAACAATGATGCCGAGTGACTGGGTGAGAATTAATTAAATCTTCTGGCATTAAGTGGTGCTAACTGCTGAGGAACATGATGCTTGTCCACTCCTGACCATTGAAAATAGAAAAGTAAACCCATGGTGGTTCTATTAAATAAAACTTTTTTTGACTATCTTGTTTTTGAGGCTGGTTAAAAAATACAAGTGATTTTGGAAGGGGACCCTCCCAGCCTAAAACATCACCATATATCACCAGGGGGAGGGGGGGGGGTCAAAAAGTGGTCTAAAAAACCTCACGTGATTAATGGACGACCCCTAAAAGGTGTTTTGAATTGAGCAAATATTTTAGATATGTACCTAACCACCTATCTTTGTGAATTTAAAATATTACAACAAAATATTTACAAGACGGTTCATGTATCACGTTGTTAGCAGAGAACCCCTCTATCGATTTAGTAATGTTGGATAATTAGCTCCGATTTCACAAAACTATTAATTGTGATATGCTTATTAGTATGATAGCCTCTGTGTACAATACTGTGGTACAATAGGTGTCTGGTTTCCACAGTACAAGCTCTGCTTTGGGTTCAAACACAGATTACACGACCGTGTATATATAACATAACATGCATGTTATTATATATACCCCTTCTTTGAAAAATTATCTAACTGATAGTGAAAACCGCATCAAAATCCGTTGCAACGGATAAACAGACAAACAGACAGACAGATAGACGCGGAGAGAGACTTTGTTTTATACTATGTAGTGATTTCTAAGTATTATACGCAAGAATATAATATCTATTAAATTCCAATGGCCTATTTAGTTCATTAAAATAACATTAAAAAATAAATGTAAATGTAAGTAATAATTTTCTCGGCAGTAAACCACGTTACTTAAAAAAACATCAGTAAACAGACCAATAACTCTTGATAACAGCTTTGAAATAATGAGCTTCCTCTATAATTGTCGTATAATCAATAAATTATACAAGCGAACACAGTAATAGGTATTTAATTTATTGTTATCAACTGACGTGTACATTTTATATCCCGTATCACTGTTATATTGTTAAATATTATTTCAATTTCAAACCTTCCTAGCTTTAAAAAACTTTACCAATGTCCCAATTTTTTTATTGTCTGTGCCGTCAAAGCCTATGCCTTGGTTGACCTTAATCACTAATCACATTAGCGTTCTATTCAAGTTAAAAAGAAATACTTTAATGATCCAAGACATTCTATAATATAATTAGCATGATCATATTACAGTATGTAGAAAATAAAAGTTCACTCAAACTACACATTAGGTATTATAAAATAACCCAGCTATATTTAAAGCTGCAAGAGAAATGATATGTAACTTTTATAATGGGGACTAAAAAGGAAGGTTAAGGCTCAAATAGGTGAGTATTAGTAAACTTTATTTCCTTTAATCACAACCATAGGTTACTTTATAGTACCCTCGTAGTTGGCTACCTTCCCTCAAGCCGTCAAGCACTTACAGGTGTATTCAGCTGCACTAGAAAGCCGTTGTGCACGTTGTGAAAGCTGTGTGGTAGGCACACAAAGTATGCACGTTGTAATGTTTGTGTGCCTACCACATTTGGCCATATTAATACAAGCTAGGGAAATAAAAATAATAATGTTGTATTACAGCGAAACTATCGTTCTACCTGTACGTGTTGGTGCTGGCGCTGGTGGACACGACGCAGGCCGTGGGTGCGGCGCTGCTGGCGTGGGGCAACATGCAGTGCGGCCTCTGCGTCCTCGACGTCACCACGTGGCTATACTTCTCGCTCTATACTCCGCTTGTTTATCATACATTCCTCAGCGAATTTTTCAGGTATGGTTAAACATTATACCTACAATTATATTAAGAAAAAATATTTTTGTGAACTTGTAAATAGGTAGATTCACTGGTGAGTGTGTACTGAGATTGTTAGTATTCTTCATACGGGTGACAATGTTATATTCCATGTATACTTTGAAATAATAAGATCATCTTTTTCAAGCTAGATGTAGTGTTCGTCATCCTGAAAAATTATCACCATCAAAATCTAATCTAATAATCTAATAATATATATAAAATGCTTTTGTGGGTACGTAAATACGCAGTTTTCTCAATCACCACCAACCCCAATCAACTTCCCGTTGGGGTGGTAAATACCCCTTGGTCTCCAGGTGGTAGTAAGGGAGTTTGATCGCGGTGGGTGGAAGGGGTTGGTTGTGGGTGGCGAAAATGTTAAAACACATATTGCTGTCCTTTTCTAACGCATGAGGATTTCTGAAAAGATCTCAAAAATTCTGGAATGGAAAGTTCCAAAATGTGTAAAACGGTTATAATCGATCTGGAATGTACCAGAAAGTTCAACAAATATCTGGAATGAGCTAGAAAATTCTAGAGTGAATGCAAACTATTATAATCGATATAGCATGTTTTGATAAAGTTCTACAAATTACTGGCTTCATCTAGAAAGTTCCAAAATGTCCAAAACTAATAACAGTTTTATCGAATAGTTAGAATGTTCGAGAACGTTCTAGAAATTTCCCGAATGATCTGAAATGTTCCAAAATGAGTGGAATTTATTATGATCGATTTAGAATGATCGAGAAAGTTCTAGAAATTTTCCGAAAGATCGGGAAAATTCCAAAATTAGTGCAATTGATTATGATCGATTTAGAATGTTCGAGAAAGTTCTAGAAATTTCTAGAATGATCTAGGAAGTTCCAAAATGAGAAGAAGAAAGATATTTATTATGATCGATGTAGAATGTTCGAGAAAGTTCTAAAATGAGTGCAATTTAAAATGTTAGAGAATGTTCTAATTTTTTTTGGATTGATCTGGAAAGTTCCAAAATGTGTACGAGTGTTATTATTGATCTAACTAAAAAAACCAAATCGAAATCGAAAATAGAAATCTATAATATCTGTTAAAAATGTATCCTTATATATTTTTTATACCACTAAATATGCGATGTATTTTAACCCGAGCAACGCCGGGATTCGCTGCTAGTAATATATATAAAATGCTTTTGTGGGTACGTAAATACGCAGTTTTCTCAATCACCACCAACCCCAATCAACTTCCCGTTGGGGTGGTAAATACCCCTTGGTCTCCAGGTGGTAGTAAGGGAGTTTGATCGCAGTGGGTGGAAGGGGTTGGTTGTGGGTGGCGAAAATGTTAAAACACATATTGCTGTCCTTTTCTAACGCATGAGGACTTCTGAAAAGATCTCAAAATTTCTGGAATGGAAAGTTCCAAAATGTGTAAAACGGTTATAATCGATCTGGAATGTACCAGAAAGTTCAACAAATATCTGGAATGAGCTAGAAAATTCTAGAGTGAATGCAAACTATTATAATCGATATAGCATGTTTTGATAAAGTTCTACAAATTACTGGCTTCATCTAGAAAGTTCGAAAATGTCCAAAACTAATAACAGTTTTATCGAATAGAGTTAGAATGTTCGAGAACGTTCTAGAAATTTCCCGAATGATCTGAAATGTTCCAAAATGAGTGCAATTTATTATGATCGATTTAGAATGATCGAGAAAGTTCTAGAAATTTTCCGAAAGATCGGGAAAATTCCAAAATTAGTGCAATTGATTATGATCGATTTAGAATGATCGAGAATGTTCTAGAAATTTTCCGAATGATCTGGAAAGTTCCAACATGAGTGCAATTGATTATGATCGATTTAGAATGTTCGAGAAATTTCTTGAATGATCTAGAAAGTTCCAAAATGAGTAAAACGATTATAATTGATCTGGCTTCATCTAGAAAGTTCCAAAATGTCCAAAACTGTTATTATCGAGTTAGAATGGTCAAGAACGTTCTAGAAATTTTCCGAATAATCTGGAAAGTTACGAAATGAGTGCAATTTATTATGATCGATTTAGAATGTTCGAGAAATTTCTTGAATGATCTAGAAAGTTCCAAAATGAGTGCAATTGATTATGATCGATTTAGAATGTTCGAGAAATTTCTTGAATGATCTAGAAAGTTCCAAAATGAGTAAAACGGTTATAATTGATCTGGCTTCATCTAGAAAGTTCCAAAATGTCCAAAACTGTTATTATCGAGTTAGAATGTTCAAGAACGTTCTAGAAATTTTCCGAATGATCTGGAAAGTTACAAAATGAGTGCAATTTATTATGATCGATTTAGAATGTTCGAGAAATTTCTTGAATGATCTAGAAAGTTCTAAAATGAGTATAACGATTATAATTGATCTGGCTTCATCTAGAAAGTTCCAAAATGTCCAAAACTGTTATTATCGAGTTAGAATGTTCAAGAACGTTCTAGAAATTTTCCGAATGATCTGGAAAGTTACAAAATGAGTGCAATTTATTATAATCGATTTAGAATGTTCGAGAAATTTCTTGAATGATCTAGAAAGTTCCAAAATGAGTGCAATTGATTATGATCGATTTATGATATTATCGAGTTAGAATGTTCAAGAACGTTCTAGAAATTTTCCGAATGATCTGGAAAGTTACAAAATTAGTGCAATTTATTATGATCGATTTAGAATGTTCGAGAAATTTCTTGAATGATCTAGAAAGTTCCAAAATTAGTAAAACGGTTATAATTTATCTGGAGTGTTCTAGAAAGTTCAACAAATATCTGGGAATGATCTAGAAAATTCTAGAATGAATGCAAACTATTATAATCGATATGGAATGTTTGAGAAAGTTCTACAAATTTCTGGCTTCATCTAGAAAGTTCCAAAATGTCCCAAAACTGTTATTATCGAGTAAGAATGTTCGAGAACGTTCTAGAAATTTTCCGAATTATCTGGGAAGTTCATAAATGAGTGCAATTTATTATGATCGAGAATTTTTGGATTGGTCTGGAAAGTTCCAAAATGTGTACGAGTGTTATTATTGATCTATAAAAACCAATCGAAGTGATGTAGGTACATCTAAATATTCTAGAGTGATCTGGTACTGGAAATTTCGGTATATAAATCGAAATTCAGTGACTTTTCGTCAGTTCAATTGTGATTGCAGTCGAGTAAAAAAAAGAACAAACTATTTGAATGTTCTGGAAAGTCTCTCAATATCGAAAATAGAAATCTATAATATGTTAAAAAATGTATCCTTATATATTTTTTATACCATTAAACATGCGATGTATTTTAACCCGAGCAACGCCGGGTTTCGCTGCTAGTTTATAATAATAAATCTTTATTACCAGGCCCAAAGACCTGACAAACTAAAATAAATATTATAATAAAACATTTTTGTTAGTGCCTATGTTAGTTAACACTACTGCACCGGTCTTCGTGCGATCGTGTGGCACTTGTCCGCGAAAGCGACGGAACACCACGTCCTGCGGCCAAAAGTCCTCTTCCATGACGAGGTGCTGAAAACATGTTGGTATTTGCACCACGAACGAAAACTTGACATTGCGGCTCGATTCCAGCAACTGCACCCTCAGCTCGTACTTGACTCTTTGGCGCACCTTTATGAAAACCTGTTTTTCCTAGTGTTTGAGAAAGGGATTTGGAGCTGTTCAACCTGTTACTGACTGACATCTAAAATACCATTTATCACGAGATGTTTATGCGAGCATTCGGGATGCTGGATTAATCTGATCACCACAATTATAGGGACCGTAGTGGTACTTATATTAACATGATTATTATTTATTATATTACAGTGTATCGCAACCGAGCATCATGTTCTCATACAAGGCTCAGATGGATGAGCCCATGGATGAAGATCAGGTCTCATTACCGCACCAGCAGAGTTTCAGCTCTCTGAAGACAGATTCCGACTACATTTACCAGGTAAAGTGATATAATTATGTATATAACAAGTTTATATATATCACTAGATGAGATAATGTAGTTTCCTATTTCGAATCCGACTGGTAGTTTCAAAGTTTAGCACGTTTTAACAAATAAACTAACAAACAAAAATTCTTCAGCTTTTATAATATTAGTATAGATAGACGGTGGCAAACAAGCATACGGCCCGCCTGATGGTAATCGGTTACCGTACGTAGTCCATAGAGTCTAGTCTAGAAGTATGAGACAAAGTCAGATTTTAGCATCTAACATTTGGTCCTAAGAGCCCGCGCAGAAAGAGTCTTTGTATGTTTGTTTCTAAGAAAAGATCAATATAACAATGGGTTGGCTTTGTCAATAGCTGCCTATTTATGTACAGTCGAGGACATAAATATGTATACGCTTTGTGAACTTCAAAAGCAATTTTCTCGCACTGTATAGATTCAAATGTTGAAATATTACACAAATCATAATAGTAAATAACTTGATTCTGCCTGTACAATATCACATAATTTCAATCAATAGTTAGAAAATTGTTGTTAAACTTCACTAAGTGTGTTACCGTATTTTTGTGAAAACCGTTAGTTTATAATCCACCTAGCAAGATTATAATCTCCCCGATAAATTGTGAACTGTATCATACTGCTTACAATATAACGTATTAATTTCCGATAGTTTATAATCTATCCATGACAAACCGTTATATTGTAAACTGGCATCATTCTTAAATGCGCTAGAACGCACCAAAAAAAAATATTGATTGACATATTTAATTTTGATCTCAAACAATTAAATGTGCATTACTTTTATTTAACTCCTATCTTTGTTTTCTAACTCTATGAATACAGAACGAACTACCGCCAAGACTGACCAATCAGGGACGGTTCACAATATGACGATTTGACAAAACGTTAGATTATAAACTATCGAAAATGAATACGTTATATTGTAAGCAGTATGGTACAGTTCACTATACAATATCGGCGAGTTTATAATCTCGCTAGGTAGATTATAAACTAACGGTTTTCACAAAAATACGGTGACATATACAAGAAGCGCTCATGGTGTAGCATGATTAGCCGTTCTTAATCTATCGGCAAAGTTAAACTGCCACTGTTGTGGCCGGTACCTGGATGGGTGATCGCCTTGAGGTATTTTAAATCGAGCGTTTTCGAGCACGTAAAGCTGTTGATCCCGGTTATCACTTAATTTTGATAGTCGTTAAGCTAGTTGGAGGCCTGCTAGGCGGCATGAAAACTCCAACGGAAGGTTGACCACTTAGCCTACCTCGACCAATCCGCAGTGGCGAGTGCCGGAGTGGTGGAGTATTGCCCATTCCCTTTCACCCTCATTTGTGAAAGGTGGCCTGTGCTCAGCAGTGGGACATTATAGGATGTTGAAGTGTTTACATGTCCGTGTTTGATGTCTTCGACTGTACCATAATGAGAGGGAATATCTCTCTCTCTCTCTCTCTGAAGTAAATTGTGGAAGTAAAGGATGATGGTTGTATTCAGCAGAGCAATAGTGTATACGACAGCACGTTGTTTGAGGCAGGCGGCGCCACGCCCATGAACCCGGCGTACAGCGCCTCTCTGCAGAGCCCCGACTCTATCACCTCCGCGCACTCTGCAGATCCCACACCCTTACAACACATGCCCTCCACATAACGACAACCTGCTCTGCTCACACATATACATGCCTCATTATGTTATTTAATTTCACTCATCCAAAGAAATACATTACTAATTTTAATATAATTAGCATCGCGTAAATATAGAGTAATCATAAAATATTACAGTTTACGGACATGTAACTTGGTCTCAGTGACAAATAAGCTCCATTGAACCGATAAGCCTTTTCTTTACGTAACTTTACTGTAATTAGTTTCTAATTGAAACATTCGTAATGTTTATCTATGGAAATATTACATCTTTAAAAATGGTGTCAGTTGCAATCAAGAGCGAGAGTAAAATCGCAATACCGACATGTGCAACTATTTTCCAATAGAAACAGTGCAGAAGTTGCAAATAAACCGATCGGCCCCCGAATCTCCTTGACCTCTATACTTTCAAAATCGGCAACTTGGTACGTCAAGCAAGTTATGTGTCCGACTGTACTTGGTAAAACTGTAGCAGATACTTCTTATAAGAATCTCGATCTAGTTTAAGTTGAATTCTCTTATTATTATATCTTAAATTTAACCGTTTATGTTTGTGATAACTAGAGCCAGTGATCAAAACGAATTATTTGAGACTGTGTTACATCCCATTTCTGGTAATTTTGCTTAAATATAATATTTGTGTAAAGGATCCATCCATGAAAATTGACACTAGACTGTAAATTGTAGCTACAAGGCATTTAAAAAAATATTGTTTTAAAAGAATGCTGTAACGTTAGGGATTTGTCTTGTGATTTTTGTTTTGTTTATTGAGTCATTATAGATAAACAAAATATAATTTTTACAAAAAATATTTGTTAATATTATTTCGATTGATAGAAATTATTATTATATTTTGTAGCACTGTCGACTATTGCCTGATATTAATTAGGGAATCGCCGTTTCCTGACTGCAAGCAGCATCGGGAGGCAAGTGCTTCGTCAGCTGCGTACTGACTGAGCGAGCAGCCTCGCGAAGCTGTCTCGGGCGTATCAATACTCTGCTGAGGCAAGCAACTTTTCTAAAAGCCTTTGAATACATTTCAGTTTTTTTTTATAAAGGAAATGATTCCTTTGAGTATAATATCGGCCATTGCGCTATGTTACGTGAAGGCCGAGACGAGTCCTGCTCCTGACTAGCCGCCTAGAGAAGCAGCCTCGCTCTAAAAATGTCTTGCATGAGGCTGCTGCGTCAATGCCGAGCCACGGTGACGCTGATCTGTATCGAGCGCTCAGTCCCAAAGCAGTCTATAGATGCCATACCTACAACTGGATGAGTGCCAAACACAGCTCTTTGTCCGCTGCGCTCGAGCGAGGCAAAACAAAACCATCTTGAGTGCTGCGGCAAACTTACGGGGGCACCTTTGAGCATCAACAAAAACCGACAACGCTCGCGAGGCTGCTCGCTCAGTCAGTACGCGGCTAGTCAGGAGCAGGACTCGTCTCGGCCTTCACGTAACATAGCGCAATGGCCGATATTATACTCAAAGGAATCATTTCCTTTATAAAAAAAAACTGAAATGTATTCAAAGGCTTTTAGAAAAGTTGCTTGCCTCAGCAGAGTATTGATACGCGCGAAAAATAACACTTGCCGCAAAACAGCATTCGATAGGTCATCAGTTGTCTAATAAACATGGGCGTTCATCGGAAGCATAGCAGCTTCGAGGATATTTTCAATATATAGCGATATCGTATTTTGTTGTAAGAATTTTGTAAGTACTTTCCCTCGCCACCTTTTTTCCAAGTGATCCTACATACGAGGTGGCCATGCTCCGCGCGGCAACCTCGTTTGTTATCTTTGTTCTGAAGCTGCCTCGCGCGGTTATTTGTAAGAGGCGACCCCGGAAGGCAGCTTGTCCGTCAGGACTCGGTTAATTGTGGATTATAAAAGGTAAATCCTTAATTCGGTATTATAATTTTACTACCTTCTTAAATCTTACATAATATCTGAAATAATTATATTTGTGCCGAATCTGTTGAAGGTCGCACTAATTAAACTAATTTTAATCACATCTTTTTTACAAACATTATTGAAAAAGGATAGAACATAGGTATTTAAAGCTGTAAAATTAGTCTTTTCCGTAGTAAATAGACGTAACCAATTTTAATGGCGACAAAAACGTAGAAAACACATTGGATTAATTTGACTGGACTAAATTTCTTATCTTACATCCTTTTCTTATGTTCTTTCTTAGAAAGAGATATAGTGAGACTAATTTATTTTATTTTTAAATTAAACAACAGAATCGGCTCCGTTATCCTTGTTAATTCCTTCCATGCGTGGTATAGGTGCCTCTTTTTGTTTATTTCATTGCTGTTCCTTTGATAATCCACAACCGTCAGACACATTTATAATTGTAGAGAATCTGAAATGATTCTTAACAGTATTGATATGACAAGTATTGCGTAAAACGTTGTACCTAAATCAATTGGAATATAGGTAATTGTTGTAACTGAAGTGCAGGATTTGCTAAGAATTTACTGTAATTACTTATTTACGTGTATTTGTCACTGAATTGGTTGTTCTAATATTGTACTGTGATTTTATATCTACTTAGTATACATTGTTATTTTTTGTTTATAGGGTGCGAAAAGAATCTAATTGTAAAACTATTGTATTGTTAAGTATTCCCATGTAACAGGCAATACAGACTAATGAGATTTGCCAATAGAATTCAAAGTTAATTAACGATATGTTTTAACTGCACATACATCGCTTTATAGGAAGAAAAGTAGAGAAGTTATTAGAAAGGATATATAAGTTTATAAGCCAGGCTTATTACTGCTAGTCTCAGTTTATTGTTAACTAATTTGTTCTAAACTTAGGCAATCATGTCAATTCTATACAACAGATATTACCGAAGACATTTTTGTCTATTTTACTTTATAGAATGTGATAGGTTTTTTGTGAACGTAAGTGATATTTGGTTTGGTGGCGTATATTTTTGTTGTTTTCGTCTCTTTGAAGATTAATAAAGTAATACTTTTATTGAAATATTTGTTTTATTTAACTTATATACATTTAAATTTAGATTTTTGAATGTAAAATGTAAATGTTTACTTCTGAAATTCTTCTTGAATAAAAGGATGTTTTAAGCAATCGTTAATCGATATTCTTTGACTAGGATCCAAAATTACCATTTTATCAAGTAGATCTTTTAACTGGATTAGTTTCTTCTCTTCACCAGTTGAGATATTTTTGCAGTACTTTTTCAGGTCTTTGTACAAATCTCTGGTAACATTTATATTGGAAATTTCAACAACCTTTTCTCTTCCTGTGAACTCATCCTTTTTATGGAGTAAAAAATTGTTGTTGTAATTAAAATGTTGGTCTTTAAACTTCCCCTTTCTTATTAATCTGCTAGATATTCTGCCTTTCAAATCCATAAAACATTTTAACATTTTATTGTTAGAACTTCCAGTGAAGAGGATTTTTCCAGTTGCCATTTCAAAAATTGTGCAAGCTGTGGACCAAATATCAACACCATGTTCGTATCCTATCCCCAATATAATTTCTGGCGCTCTGTAGAATCTTGATACTAAATAAGGCGTGGGTTCATTGTCATCTACTTTAGTAGCTGAACCAAAGTCGCATAATTTTAAAACATTTTTCTTTTCATTTACCAAAATATTATCTGGTTTTATGTCAGCATGAATGATACCAATTTTCTTCAATAGACGTAATGCTATCAGTAATTGTCTACTATAACTCATTAATGCCTTCATATTGAGACCATGGTGTTTGCCATATTTTTTTATGACATGACGTAAATCCATATGAAGAGATTCTAATACTAAACAGAGATGACCCTTGTGCATAAAATGACTCATAAATTTTACACAATGATACTTGTTATCAGGATCTGCATCACTGATTTCTTTCAAAATAGATACTTCTTTCAGTCCAGTTTTATACATTAGTTCATTATTCCTTACAATTTTTATTGCTACAGAATTTCCTTGAGTATTGTCTTGTGCACGGACAACATTAGCAAAAACACCTTGTCCTAATATCCCTTTAATGGTGTATCTGCTACTGCTTATAACATCTCCTTCTCTAATGTTATAGTAGCCTTCTGTATCATCCCAATTGTCAGTTAATTGTGAATTATTGTCACTTACACCATTTGAAACATCATTTGGTAGATTAGTAGAGATAAAATCTTTTTCCGAAAACATATCATTTTCTTCCTTAATAATTGGCTTCACACAGTCAATAGCATCATTTTTTGTGTCATTGTATTCATGGGCATTACCTTCATTGATTTCTTTTTTTAGGTCATTTTCATCAAATCTCTTTTCATCTGATGTGTTAAATTTTTCTAACAGTTGTTTACGTTGTTTTCTTCTTTGTTCTATAATGTCTTCCTCATCTTCAGATTCTAACTGTACATTATATTCAGGTGACATTTCCTTTATAATATTTTTATTTTTTCTGATGATTTTTCTTTCATAATCATGAGATCTTTTGGAAGGTACATTGTAAGCACTGATACTAGAATTCTTCTGTTTATTTATTTCTTTACTAGATTTGTATTGACTTTTAAAATTACTTTCTGAATGTTTTGCAATTTTTTTTAACTCATCTTTTAGAGTTGCTCTTTGTTTAAGAAGCTCTTCTATACTATTACTATTTGTAGGAAGGGGTGGAGTTTTGGATTCAAATGAATAATGTTTAGAATTATCAAACTTTCTTCTAACTTTGGATCTTGTTGCTTCATCTCCTCGGTTACTTCTATAGGATTTTGATTTAGAATTTGTTTTATAGTTTTCAGCCATTTTTAAAAACAGTATTTTATCAGTTACTGGTTTGCATATCTGTAAAGACACAAAACAGATTAATAATGAAGTTTCAAAATTATCTAGCTATATAAAAATCAAAGCCAACATTGTTTCAAATAAAACATTCAATGAAATTATTTTTGTGTAAACTTGTATTTTTAAAGCATATCACTATTGTCACTTTCATGAATGTTGTCAACTTTGTTGGACATTGGTTGGTGTATCTTATATAATACAAATATGGGACAACTGTCATGAACTTGACGTATTCAAAATTAAATACATTAATATTGTTAACTATATCTTTGATTACATTTCCACCCTGTGCACAGCCATCAGTACTGTACTCAGTTCCAACATTACTTAGTTATCAACACTTTTCATGTTGTTTGTGAAAATGACCTCTCATCTTGACACATCCTCTGATTTTTATCAGATCTTGTCCAGTCATTTTGTATAAAGAGATATGACAGTTTATAATACCATCCATGGTTTTGAACATTTCTTTAAATTGACTTCTAATCTCTACTATATTCCCTTGCTAGAAAAAATACATAAGATTTTATTATAAACAAATGGCATTAAGTAATACAAATTCAAATCAGACAGCACAGGTTGCAATTACAATATCAATTAAAGGATGTTTTGATTATTAATAAGGTATAATACATTACTCATCCCAACAATTTAATGATTTCTTCCAATTGATTATTAAACAATAGTTGCAATTAAAACAGTACTCATAGCATGATATCTTCACAATAAAATTTCAACATTAAACACATTTACAGATGATACATTTTGCTGTGACATTAATCATAGAGGTAAAATAAAGCAAATTTGATTGTTAATGTATTATTTAAATATTTATTAGTCATGTGATTATAGTAAGTATATCATGGGTGATTAAGGTATGTGACTCATACATATAAATATTATAAAACCGCAATATGAAGTTCATGATATGGGCACTGTGTGTGATACTCAAAAAGCTGTATGACATAAGGAATACCGTTATAACTAAAGTGATGACTCAAACATTTTAGAAAACAAAACCTCTAATTACATAATATTCCTTTTGATACACAGATTTTCTGGTTACTCTTGATGATAATAGTAGTCTGGTTAGGTAGGTAACTTTAGCTTCACAGTTTATTTTTTTCAATGCAGGCAACTATTATAACCAATAGCAAAACTGGGATTGCGGTTTGTGTGATCCAACGGGATAGTCACACAAGTTATGCATTTACCCTTTCGCTATAAGACCACTTTCGACGCTAAGGATAAATAAAATTATACACGTGTGCTATAAGTAAAAGATCAACATATATGGCAAAGCTAGTCCAGAAAAGGGTAAATGCAAATAAGTTACATATCTAGTTCTGAAACAATTGTTACTGAACACGCTTTCTCTTCTATTTACACTCTAAATGATTTTTTCTGGAAAACTAATTCCATTTTCTATCAGAAAAATTTTACGTCACGTCACCAGTGTTACCAACGACCAGGGTTGGATTCAGACCCCCAGAAAATTATTGTCTATGGAAAATAAAATTATACTACTTGTCGAAAATAATACTACGTTTCGCTTTTCGTCAATTTTGTTAAAAATTTAAATAAAAATGTATTTGGAAGGAAATTTTAGTTTTATTGTTATTGTACAAATCAACCAAATTTTGGCAAGTAGATGTTTATTTCAGCCAATTCATTAATCGGAACTTCGTCTTTAGCATTGACACGACATAGCATGTCGTCAGATGGAATAAATTCAATACACATTAGGTACATTTAGTTTCTTTCACAGCATCGCATGAAAGTATCAGTCAATAGAGCGATTTACTACAACAGCTATTCCAACTTTATTTCGTAATTAAAGTAATATTTTTTTATTTATTTCAACCAATAACAGTAGTCAATCGACCTAAAGGTAAAATTATGGTATTTTCGCGTAGTATAATGGCATTACGATACTCTTTACTACACATCACAAAATGATGGTACAAATAGTATAATTATACTACGAAATCCAACCCTGCCAACGACACAGGGTTGACACAGGGCCTAATGTCGCCATTTTTCACAGCTTAAGTAGCCTGAAGTAGCTGATTTCAGAGCATATGAATAAAATTAAAAAGTTGTTATCGATGTGCGTTTGACAGGTATTTTGAACAAAGAGGTATCTTAAGTACTTATTACCTATCCTCCTGTCCTATTTTTAGGATCCTAACCAGGAAATAGGAACGTGTAATCGCAGAAAGAACGGTTAGTGTCCTAAGTAGTGAGATAGGAAGGTCCCAACCGCTCTACTTCCTTAAAGTAACTATTACACCGTCCTATTTTTAGGATCCTACCTAGGATGGTTCTAACTAGGAAGCAGGAAGCTACTTATTACACTACACTATCTTGCTTTCTAAATAGGACGCGGCAAAGAGTATAGCAACTATACTAAAGCGGGACGGACGACTCGTAGGGATGTAACGAAGGTCGATTTAAAAAAAATATAACGATACTTACATCGATGATCTTCCGATGTTTTAAGTTTTTTATTCTCTCAAACCGATCACGCAACATAAAATTTTAATGAATACAAATGAGCTCCTTTATGTAACAAAATTGAACTTTATGTAAGTAAGTACCAAGTATTAACTTACACACACTTTCGTTTCCCCTGCGGATTCCAGTCCATTGCCTGCTTGGGTATATGGTCTGGGTCCCTTCGGAGAGTGTGACCAATCCAGTTCCATTTGCAACGCTTGATCTGTTGCTCGATAGGTGTTTCGTAGCACCGTTCTCGGAGCTCTACGTTCGAGATTTTCTCGGGCCAGTGGATAACGAGAATTTGGCGAAGGCATCGGTTGACAAAAACCTGGAGCTGGTGCGAGATGGCCTTGGTTACCTTCCATGTTTCGCACCCATACAGAAGTACAGACTTCACGTTGGACCCGAATATCTTGAGCTTAACTCTTCGGGTCAGCTTCCGAGACTGCCATACGGGGCGCAGCTGCGCGAAAGTTGCTCGGGCCTTGGCAATCTGAGAAGAGATGTCATCTTCAGTTCCTCCTGATCTGACACGACACTTCCCAGGTAAGTTTCCACTACCTCTGTGCCTATCAGCAACGGTGTAACATTCGTCACTCCAGATCGCATCTCTTGGGTCTTCCGGATATTGATTTTCAGCCCCATGTTTGCTGCCTCATGGCTCAGATCGTCGAGCTTAGCTTGCATGTCTGCGCGGCGTAATCTAAATCAAAAAATCAAAATCAAAAATCAAAAAGTCATTTATTCAGTTTAGGCCCTAGTAAGGCACTTATGAACGTTAAATTGGTACATACAGTTGAATTTACCACCGGTTCGGAATACACTTAAACTGAGAAGACTCCGGCAAGAAACTCAGCAAGGTTTTTTTTTTTTTGTGGAAGATCTTTTAATATTACAGGTTTTTTTCCAAATAAATCTTTCAAAACGTTGGAGATTCCCCACTCTATCCCGCGGCGTCCGTTGTCATACATGCGCAGCATAATCCCATCTAATGCGATCAAAAAGAGGAGGGGTGATAGGAGGCAGCCTTGTCGCACACCAGCATGCACGGCGATATCCTCAGAAATGAGGAAATCATGTGTCACTTTACAAGAATAATTCTTATAGATGGTTTTAAGTAGTTGTATTATTTTCGATGGGACACCAATGTCATAAAGCCTAGACCTAGACAAGCTTGACCACTTCAACGTATCAAAAGCTTTTTCGAAGTCGACGAAAGTAAGGTATAACTCCCTCTGCCATTCTGATGCTTGTTCCAATATGATACGAAGAGTATTGATTTGGTCGGTACACGACCGGTTCGAGCGGAAGCCTGCCTGCTCATTGCGCAGAAGAGGTTCTACGGCCTTCGATAGTCTGTCCAAGATAATCTTGCAGAAGACTTTAGAAGGGATCGAAAGCAAAGTGATGCCGCTCCAGTTACTGCAAAGACTTAGATCCCCTTTCTTGGGCACAGTTATCAAAAGCCGTTCACTCCAGTCCTCTGGTAGCTCCTCAGCCTCCCAGACCTTTACAGTCAAAGGCATCAGGGTCTCTACAGCGGTGGGTAGGTCAGCTTTAAGCATTTCTGCGGATATAAGATCGAGTTCTGGTGCCTTTCCACTCTTCAACGCGATCATGGCTTTGGCCACTTCTTCATGTGTAGGTGGAGCGGTGTCGATGTTAAGGAGCCGAGGTGTTAACAAGCCGTCTTGTATATCAGCTGGTGACAGTGGTGAAGTTCGGAAGACCTCCTCAAAATGCTCACGCCATCGTTGCAGCTGTCCTTCCGATGTCACAATAAGCTGGCCCTCCTTGAATTTCAGAGGCCTCTTTTTGAAGCTACTGCTGCCTGCCAATGTTTTTGTTGCATTGTACAGCTCCTTCAAATTGCCGGTATTAGCAGCGAGTTGGGCTTGGTCAGCAATGCCGTCAGCCCACATCCTTCTGTCCTTGCGTGTGCTGCGATAGATTTTTCTGCATATCTGGCGGTACTGCTGGTTGAGGTTGGCTCTATCTGTTGCATCATGTGTTTCGAGCAACTTCAAGATCTCTTCTACCATCAATTAGGTCCCAAGTATTTTGTGACAACCAGTCATCGCGTGTGCGAGATTTGTGTCTCAAAGCGATGGAGCCGGCCTCTGTGTAAGCCACTTTTATCTGTTTCCACTCCTCGTCTATGGTGTCAGTGTCTGTGTTGAGTCCGGAAAAAGTGTTTCGGAGTTCGAGCTTAAACTTGTTACAGATGTCTGGGTTACGGAGCTTACAGACGTTGAAACGACTCCCCAGTTTGTCTGGTCCGCCAGCTGGATGTGCCACCGCAACCTTGAGTCGCACTTCTGCTACTACCAAGTGGTGGTCGCTATCTATGTCCGCGCCTCTACGGTTGCGCACACCGAGCAACGAGGAACGCAATTTGAACTGATAGCAAGGTGGTCAATTTGATTCCTCGTAATGCCATCGGATGAAGTCCACGTATATTTGTAGTAATTACCATGTATAAATAAAGTTCCGCCGATGGTGAGATCCTGGTTTTGACAAAACTCGATAAAACCTTCTCCGTTCTCATTGCACGCTCCTAGTCCCTGAGTGCCCATGTTTCGCACACGGTTCGTGTTGATACTTCCAACCTTTGCGTTTAGGTCTCCCATTACGATTACGATGTCCTGTTTCTTAATGCTCTTGAGTGGGCCATTGAGTGAGTCGTAAAAATCGTCTTTGGTTTCTTCTGAAGCAGAGTTAGTGGGCGCATAGCAAAATATAAAAATCTTCCGGGCTCTAGTGTTGAAACGAGCGTACATAATACGGTCTGAGATCGGTTTCCAATCCAAAAGGCTTTTCTTGGCTGACTAAGAAAGAAGGTATCCCACTCCGTATTCGTGCATATCCTCTTCCATTTCCTTACCGGAGTATAATAAAGTCAAACCTTTGGACGTTCTCAGTTCACCGAAACCATTTCTACGCACTTCGCTAAGACCGAGAATTTGCAGATTGTATCTGAGCATTACTGCTTCTGCTTGGGCTAGTCGGCTGTCATCACTGAGCGTGCGCACATTCCATAAAGCAATTCGTGTCCGTATTTTCAAGCCACGGGTCGTCGGTAAAAGATCAGTTCGGTTTATTTCTGTTTCGGTTTCTTTAATCCAGGATTTTCGAGCAAGCAGGTGATTAACCCACTATGCCTTAGTCCGTTAGCGGGGCTGCCGCTTCAGAGCCTACGAACATGCTCGGTTTTGTTCGGGTCTCCTCCCTTAGTGACGTGTTCTGTTTTAAAAGGCGCAGAATTTTCGCCTTTGCCCTGCCTCCTCAGCTCAGCTGCGACCCTGAGGTAGTAGTGATACGGCTGCGCGGTCACAGCAGTTTCCAGGATGGACGACGAGGACGTGGAGGACTCGGACTGGTCGGGGCTCTGCTCTTAGTACGGTGTTCTAAACACAGCAGATGGTTTTCATTGGCTTTTCACTTGGGCAATGCTGACCTCAGTATACCGACGGCGATTCCCACCAATACCATACCCCGACTTCCCACCCCAAAACCTCCCTCCCTGATGGTGATGGTAAGCGGTTACTGTAGCTATATGGACGTTTGCAACACACGGGGCATCACTCACGCGTTACTGACCCCTCCCCCTCCCCAATGAACTCTGGCGAGCTTACTCACGTGCAAAAACACTACATAAAGTTCTTTTGCTGCGGTATTCTGTATCGTGGAGGTACTTCCCCAGTCGAGCTGCTCTTTGAGCGAATAAACGCTATGCTCTACTTCGCTTAAATCCATTCGATTTATTCAATTGAGGTTCTTAATTACGTTAAATAGTAGCTAAGACAAATAGGCCGCCTTTTACATAATCAAAAAATATTAGACAGGTATTTTATGTTTTGTTAATTAAACAAAAACTGTACTTGAGCGAATAAACGCTATGCTCTACTTCTCTTAAATCCATTCCATTTATTCAATTGAGGTTCATAATTAGGTTAAATAGTAGCTAAGACAAATAGGCTAGATGACTAAATAATTATATTTAGTCCGCCTTTCACTACACACCTATAATCAAAAAAAAAAAATTTAATTACTACAAGGCGACCAGTCGCCGGGGCGCCACTCCGTTCCAATTTCGCCGAGATCGCCTATTTTCGTCCCGAATAGCCTAAATGGTGATAAATCGCCTACGTCTGCAACACTGCACATCACGTCAATAACGTTGTTATTGTTTCGCCAAAAAGCAGGCAAAGGTTGAGCCATACAGCCACAGATGACAGTAGGTAGATTGTCCCCGCACTACGCAAAACACTCCTTTCTACGTGAATTATAATTTAACTTAAAACTAAGAAGAAAAAAATATCGATGTTCCATCCAACGATATCTATGTATGTGTTACCACCATGGATTTAATATACAAACAGGATTGAGCTCTTGGGCCAAAAACGCGAGCAGAGAGAGATAACGCATACCGAGGCTGTTTATCCCATTCTAATAGGGTGACCACACATTTTTATAACGAACAGGAAAGTTGGATTTGAGAGATAATTTGTGTCCGGTTGACACTTCTTCTTCCTAGTCGTGCACTCTCGGCAGAGTGGTCGTGGTCATTGTTAGTCCCTTTCGCGCACAATCGCTGCATTGCAAAGTTCCTCCAATTTTGTCTGTTTGTGGCGTTTTGACACTAGTTGATTTCAAATTATTGTTTGTATTACAAAAATATTAACATTATGTTACTTAAAATAGTGAAATAATAATTTATAGAAAAAAGAAGAGATAAAACCATAATGAAAAACTATAGATATCGAGATACTTTTTCGCGAAAACCCATTATTTGAAACTGAACATTGTTATGTTCTATGTGGGTGTTGAATCGTGTACGCACGATTAATCAAGATATAAATTTCCAATATTAGCTGACCTCTCATTGTACAGAAATCCTATACAATGCGAGATCAGTTTATACTGGAATGTATAGCTTGATGTGTAGCCGTGTATACCCATGTTTTTGAGAAAAGTTATGATTAATTTTTGAGTTACGTTTTGTGTCGAATCATCAAATATTGCGTATGAATAGGCAAGGGTGCATGCAGAATTTCGTTCCGGGACCACGGCTTTTCCCCTTGCTCTTTTTTCAGTTTGCTCTACAGAGCTGTTATTTGGGAATTAAAATAAAGCAAAGGGAAATAAAACTCAATGTGCTTGACAAAGTAGGTATTTATTAAAATTAAACACGGCTAAACAAAATCGTTTTATTTAGTTTCTGCCTTAGGCCAATCTCACTGCCTAAGTTTCTGAATGCATTACATTTCGCGTGGTGAATAGGTACGAATTATTAGCCAATGCTTTTACTAGTTGCAGTTCGTGCGGTTCTTCATCTGTTATGCATTGGAAAGGATGCGGTGGAATAATAAGATGTTTCAATCTTGTGGAAAACATTTGCTTTAATCGCATCAAAATTGCATTTTTGCTTCATTTCTTCTTTCGATGGAAAGCTGTAACAAACATAAAAAATAATGCTATTTCAATTATGCGATACATAGGTACAAATAATTTATACAATAGGTACACATTAAAACACACAATAAACATTATACTTAGTTTTAAAAAGAATTACACTAACTTTAGTGTCTTCCGTCTACAATTTTTTTAAATAAACCATGGTCAAACTACTTATGACTCACCATTGTTAGTAAATAAAATCATCGTTATTCCTTACTTGTGAAATAACATCCCACAACCAGCACATGATTCACTTTTACATGTCTTGATACAAATTTTTTTCACCATTTTCACGATAAAAAGTATAAAAACCGTAGCTAAAACTTAAAATGCGTTGTAAACCTACAAAATAAAATGATTTAAACTAGTTTAATAGCAAAAAAAATATTTATACGTAATATATTTTACTTGTTGTGGTGAAATATTTTCTACCATCTTTAACATTTTTATCTTTTGGCAATTGAGGAAAAGGGACAAACGGCCTCGGTTCGGGCTATCTCTCTCGGCTCTTTTTGCCTCGGCTAAGATAACTAACAAAAGTAAACCCTAAAATGCATGACTTATGGTTTATTTTTGTATGATAACATTTTTGGAGAGTTCAGTCCTGTTTGTATATTACGCCCATGGTTACCACTACGTTCATCCCTATAATTATTCAATGCAGGGTTGGATAATAAATTGTATAATTATATTATTTGTAACCAAGTTTGTACCATTATTTTATGATGTGTAGTATGTAGTATCGTAATGCAAGGATCCTACGCGAAAATACCATAGTTTTACCTCAAAGAGTATAGTAATACATTGTCTATTTTACCTTCAGGTAGAAATACTACTGTTATTGGTTTAAATAAATTAAGAAATATTACTTTAATTACGAAATAAAGTTGTAATAGTTCTATTACTTAAATCGCTCTATTGACTCCTGATACTTCCATGCGATGCTGTGAAAGAAAGTAATCGTATTTGTATAGAATTTATTCCATTTGACGAAGTGCTATGTCGTGTCATGTCAATGACAAAGACGAAGTTCCGATTGACGAATTGGCTGAAATAAACATCTTTTGTACAATAACAATAGAACTAAAATTTCCTTACAAATGCATTTTTATTTAAATTAATAACATAATTGACGAAAAGCGAAACGTAGTATTATTTTCGACAAGTAGTATAATTTTATTTTCCATAGACAATGGTGCCGATTCTGTTGTAAATCGCACTAAACTAATTTTAGTCACATCTCATCTCTTTCTTACGAACATTATTGAAAAAGGATAGATCATATTTTAAGTTGTCATATTAATCTTTGCTGTCTTATTTTGCGTGTATTTAGGCGTAACCGCGATAGATGACGACTAAATTTATATTGAAAACAAGCATTGGACTAATTTGACAGGACTAAATTTCATACATCCTTTTCTTATGTTCTTTGTTAGAAAGAGACATAGTGAGATTAAAATTAGATTAGTTGTGAACAATAGAATCAGAGCCAATAATTTTATGGAGGTCTGAATCCAACCCTATGGGAAACTAGACTCTGTCAACTCTGTCGCCGTTTACACAGAGCCGATTATCCGCGCTCAACTAATGTGTGAATGTGTCCGTGACGGCTTGTACACACGGCCACACATCAAGCTATAAATTTCCAGTATAAGCTGATCTCGCATTGTATAGGATTTCCCTGCAATGAGAGGTCAGCTTATATTGGAAATGTATAGCTTGATCTGTAGCCGTGCGTACGTACAGCGTGGTGGCCGATTTGAGTGACACAGTTTTTTGTTAGCGAGAATATATCCGACTTTTTTTAACATCCTTGCAGCGTTGCCAGAATGTTACTTTTCTAACATTTTATGTTACTTTACACTCTCTCTTGTTACCTCCACGACTCAAAATGTTACTTTTAGGACTTAGGATTTGTGTAGTTTTCTACATAAATTACGAAAATTTTGAAAATGTTACCTTTTGAGCTGCCTCATATTACTTTTGACTATCGGCCGCTGGCAGCACTGCATCCTTGTATAGTTTTATTTTCCATAGACAATAATTTTCTGAATCCAACCCTGATTCAATGTTTTTCAAGTTTTCTATGGTGGGTGGATGGGTCTCATCTCAGATTTATTATGTAACTATTGTAACTTCCATAAAAAATACCTATATAGTAATAGTTTAAACAATGTCTGCGAAATACAGATTTTTATGGAGTAGACTAACTCGAATAGCAGTGAACCTTAGGTCTGTCCCAGTTACAGGAGTGAATAAAATAAAGCGAAATACTACATTACCATGTATGTTAGGATTTTCAATGTTTACATGGCTTGGATTCGAAAAACAACTCAGCGCTGAAGATGAACTGATTCATACAATAAAGCACTGTATTTTATTCATCCAGAACATGGACTATCAGAAGGCAGAGCAGTTATTACATGTTGCATTGAGACAGGCACAGCAAATTCATCACGAACTTGGTATAACATACATCTACGACGTTATGGCGAACTTAGCCCTTGAACGAGAACAACTTGATAAAGCCAAACAGCTATTCATTGCAGTCACCCAGAGAATCATGTCTAGTGGAGCCAAAGAAGATGATCCACGTGTGGTCCACATCAGTGCTAAACTGGCCAGAATTAGTCACTTGAAAAAAGATTATACTACAGCACAATTAGGCTACGACTGGTGTCTAGAGAAACTGCAAAAAGCCGTCTCAAGAGAACCTTCTGAAGATAATAAGAAACTTCTTGCTATGACAGAAGATTGGTATGGTCGTCTTTTCCTAGAATGTGATAAATGCGAGCAAGGTCTCAAATTGATGGTCGATTCATTGAATCGAATGAAAGAAATATCTGATGTGGAGAGTGAACATATTGCAATACAGTTGAATGATATTGGAACTGTATGTGATAGCCTAGGTAGACCAGATGAGAGCATATATTATTTCAATGAAGCTATTGAGTTAAGCAAAGATCTCAATATGGACGAATTAGGTGCTATGTATGTTAATCTAGGTAGAGCATACATGAAGAAAAGCCTTATTGATCTGGCAAGAAAAAATTGTGGTCAGGGATGGAAACTAGGAGTCTCTGCCAAAAATGAAGATATCAAAAATGAAGCTGAATTATGTTTGAAACAAATAAAGAGTATGAGTTAAAAATCTTTATTTGTCTTTTATTATATTTTTAAGCAATTCATGTTTCAGTCCAGTTTGTTACTTTTTTCTAATATGAAATTTAAAATTGTGTCAAAAATATGTTTATTATGTTAATCTCAATTACATTATTACAACTTATAAGTAAAAACACATTTTTAATGTTTCACGTTGAGGAATCTCAACTGTTTTATTGAGCACTCTCTTTTGAGACACTGAAAGGTTCTGAGACCACTTCAGTGTGAGTATTTGCAATGACTATATCCTTGGTAGGGCGATCATTAGCTCCAGTAACAGTTTTCTCAATGTTACGGACAACATTCTGAAAAACAGAAAACAGTATTGAACATAGCAAACCCTTAATATCAATTTGTAAACATAGTCAAACAGTTCCAAGCTTTATGTTTGAAAACATTGTTGCAAATGTTTTGTGTTTGAATTGTTTCTCTTATGGAAACTTCTTTTTCGTCAAAATCTTTCAAATTGACATATGTTTTCAAGGATGTGATTGGTTTTCATTTGATTCTTATTTTTACTGTATTGAAGTCACTAAAGAATGTACAAATAATTATTTCAAAGAGCTTGAAATTAAAAACAAATCTTTACCATGCCCTCCAAAATTTTTCCAAAGACAACATGTCTGCCATCTAGCCAGGGTGTTTTGGTAGTAGTGATGAAGAATTGGGAGCCATTAGTATCTTTACCAGCATTGGCCATTGATAACCAACCAGCACCATAGTGGCGTAGCTTGAAGTTCTCATCTTCAAAACGTTCTCCATAAATACTGCGACCTGTAATATGAATAACCATTACCTATCACATATCTTTTTATAAGTGAAAGGGTACCAACTATTGTTTAACTAGGTATAATTAATGATATATTTTTATTAACACCAGGGTAGTAATAGCAAGGGCCCCCAATGAGTGTAAGCAAAAATTCATAAAAATCTTTACCCTCCTTTGGGCTTGGCTGCAGTCAGGTAGAAGGGGCCACCAACAAACTTTGATACAGGGCCCATCTAGAGTAAGCTATGCCACTGGTTAACACTTTAAGTACACTATACATCCTACTAGTCCTACTACAATATAATATTATAAATGCGAAAGTTTGTGTGTGGATGTATGTTTGTTACTTTTTCACGCAAAAACTAATGAACAGATTTGGATGAAATTTGGTATGTTCTGGATTAACACAGGATACTTTTTATCTCGGGAAAACATACAATGATAAAATCTAATGTGAGTGAAACCGCATGAGACAGCTAGTATTTTATATACTTACCACCAGTGCCATCTCCCTTAGTGAAATCACCACCCTGGATCATAAAGTTGTCAATCACCCGGTGGAACTTACTACCCTTATAGCCTTCACCCTCTGGCTTTTGAGCCAATTGGTAGAAGTTCTCTGCTGTTTTTGGCACAGTCTTACCGAAGAGGCCGATCACAACAGAACCTGCTGGCTCGCCACCAATTGTAATGTCAAATGTTACCTGTTGATAAATAAACATGAAGTATGCCTGATAAGGATAGCCTTATCAAATCTAGTTATAACCAAGGATGTGAGTATATAAGTACCTACATTTAATAAAGATCAACTAAAGGTTAAGAAATGTAATTTGACGCACATAATTATGTAGTTTATATAAATGGCTTTTATTGGTATAATGGATGATCCACACACATCCGCATTTGTGAACTAATGTGGGTAGCAGACATGACTTCCACGATGAACAAATTTACCTACCATTATCTAGGTACTTAGTGATCCAGGAATATAAAGTGATAGGATATAAAGTTAATAAAACAAAATCTAAATTATTTTTACAGCTAACATAACTAGGTATTGAAATAAGTTATAGGATTAGTTATATTTTTTTGTAATATACCTATGTCAATATAAAATAAATAGTTTGAGTTAATTCATAGCTACACTTAGCTGAATATACATTTAATAAAAAGCAATAAGGGAATAGATCAATTTATTATCTCCCTAAATGAACGGAAGACTAGGTACGTGTCATCTCCGGTCACAAAAAACTTGTAGCGTCATTATTATTACTACTAAAGGTCACCGACCGGTCAATGTTTTACCCACTGGTCATACCCATCTTGCTTTTTTGGTAGCAATAGATTGCGTGGTCATGATTGATAAGATAAAATACGCACCTTATGAGTTACTTTGGGTCCCTTTGGGCTTTCTTCAGAACGAGCGGCGGCGATAAACAAGAGAAGCCCCAGGGCGGTGGTTATCGCACCCATGACTAGCAGGATTTTTGTTTTTTTTCTTCCTATATTTATGTGAATCTTTAAAAGATATTTAGCACGTTTTATAAAGATATGTGGGCAAAATATTACTATATTTTGCTTGTATCTGATAACCAAGTGAAACACAACAGCTAATGAGCTAACCACCACTAACCACGTAATAACTAATGATTTGATTTATATACTCTCCCTCCTCCTGCCCCTCCTTCCGCTTAGCAAATGACTGACTGTCACTGACTGACAGAAGTGACATGACAGACAACCAGTGCTTCCAGATCGCGAAAGTAAAATTACAGTGCTTTCAGCTACAAAATAAATGAAATGAAATAAATGAAAATATTCTATTCTTGCGCGCCATTCAACGCAAATAGAACTAACTAAAACACAGATAAGTATTAACATTAGGTACTTTTATACTTAGCATCGAGGAACAATCCCTTAGAGTAGTAATACCGACCGAGCAATCCGATTTCGAAACTAGTCAGTGATTTGTCACTGATTTCGAACAGTAAGGCATAGAAATACAATAAGTACATTGTATTTCTATGCAGTAAGGTAACTTCAGTAAATGTGACCTTCATAAGTGCCCTTCTTGTTCTGGGGCCTAAGTCAAATGGCTTTGACTTTGACTTTAAAGGACCAATCACTGCATCGTGTGTTCTTGACCTGTACGTGGATTACGTAACTTTATCGCAATGAAATTCAGCTTGAAATAACCTCTAAATCGGTAGAAATATTACAAAATCGGAAATGGTTCCATTTCTAATAAACCACTGTTTGTATTTACAGTTATCAGAACGTAAAAAAGTTATCAGAAAACCGCTATATTGAACCGATTTCTATTCGAAAATGATTGAAATTTAGTTACGTAATCTCCCCACTGGTGTTACTTAAAAAATCGATTTAAAATGTATTCTAGTGATGAAGATGTGTTAACACCTGAGTTTATGAAAGAGAGGGCGGCCGATATAAGTAGAAAACTTGCCACCCAACAAATTACGGCTGGTGTACACACGGCAACACATCAAGCTATTCATTTCCAGTATAAGCTGATCTCGCATTGTATAGGATTTTCGTACAATGTGAGGTCAGCTTATATTGGAAATATATAGCTTGATCTGTAGCCGTGTGTACATCTAAGCCATCGAGGAAATATCCCTATAGAGTAGTAATACTGAACAATATAATTCGACAAATAGTCAGTGATTTGTCACTGAATTTCAGGTTTTTGACGTGGCCAATCAGAGTGCATGCGTCCTTGTCTTAACCAATCAGCGCGTATTGTCGGCGGTGGGAAAATGGCGTAATTTATTTCAACCAAAATGAACGTCATTGCGCTTCTATAGGTTAATTGTTCCATGATCTAAGCCTATGATGAGTTTTGTAAATGGAAAAATTAAAATCAAGCTTCTGGCACATTTTCAGTTCTTTTGGCATTTTTTCTCGTAGTCATGGTATAAAGTATAGTATGTAACTCTTGAATAAAACGGATTTATATCGAGGGCCATGAATCGCTCCCGTCGCTCAGGATTATAACAATTGAATCACTCGCTACGCACGTGGTTCAATCATCATGAATCACTCCCTACGGTCGTGACTCAGTCGTTACAATCCGTCACTTGCTCGTGATTCATCTATGGCCCTCGCTTTAAACTACGGAACACTTTAAACCCATCCTTTATTCACTAGTTGCATAATATACTATTGTAGGCATAAATATCACTTTCTTCACTTTTCTTCGCTCCTTCGCACTTTGGCAACCAAGCCCAAATTAAGGCTTTTTTCTGCCAGTGTCGAGTTATATTATAGTCTCCAGTCACAATAAATCACTTTCACTTAATATAGTCTCAGAGTATATAAATACTACGTACAACAGAGAGACAGCGCCCATACTTCAAAAGTTACCACCGTAACTCGCGCAAGTACAGCGCCGGTGGTGAGTTTGAGGTACTAATTGCTATTCTTGGTACGTAAGTGACTACAGCAATGTTTGTTTTTCAGTAAATGACAACAGATGACACTGTTGAAAGAATGTAATTTTAAAGAACAATGGGCACTTTACTAAAAGTTTTTGTTTTTTTGTAATGGCTTTTTCCCAAACTAATCCATTCTTTTGTCCAAAAATTATAAGAATTCCATACCATTAAGTCCTAAACTAATCCAAAAAATTATTATTATGTTATTCAATTCTAAAAATACTGATTTTAAGTTGCATCTTACCCGTATTTGAGACAATTCCCAAAATACTCTAGCTATTGTTCATCAACAATTCGCAAACTCCTCCATCGAAATTATCGAAAGTTGCATTATACCACATAATATGTTACGAAGAAGTCACAGTATTTATAAGCATAATAACAAAATCATGCTGACTGAACTTTCCTTTATATTGTACTAGCTTCCGCCCCGTGGTTTCACCCGCATTCCCGAGGGATATATTATTTTCCCGTAATAAAAGCATCTATATGTTAGAAATTCAGAATACATTCTATCTGTATACCAAATTTCATACAAATCCGTTCAGATGAATGAATCTAAGCTTGTTTTGAAAAGAGTAATTACAGAGTTTATTTCTGGCTCTTCTCAGCAAATGCAACCTTCCGAACCGGTAGTATTAGAGTCAGACTTTCCATAAGTGCCTGCGAAGGTCTATTTGAATAAATGATTTTGAATTTTTGAAATTTCCAAAATTTCGCGTTTATAATATTTGTGAGATGAGATTAGAGTGACTAGATTTACTCGCTTTTCCCGAACTCTGTCTCTGTTCTCTAGTCACTCAAAAATAAATTTTATTCAAATATAATAGTAGGATAACATAAGCTTAAGTTCTCTCTAATACCTACAACAAAATTGGTAAAAAAACCTGGTCCCATTTTTTCCCAAGTTTAAATATATACTCGCTAGGGAGATTATAAACTAACGGTTTTCACAATAATACGGTGACATATATACAGGATACCCAGGAGCGCCACTCGTGACATCTACACTAATAGAGAAAAGATTTGTATTTTTTGTTTGTAATGAATAAACTCAAAAACGAATGGAACGATTTAAAAAAATCTTTCAAAATTTCCAAAAGACCTTGCTTGAAACTACAGAATGAAAATATAGTCATTTATATTTGCACACGAATTTCCGATCGCTCTGGTGAGAATATAACTGTTATTATTTCATATTGTTCGTACGCCTACTTGAGGGCGCCTGTCGTTTCAAGGCTCACCTGAGGGACATTTCGAATCATAGGCCAAGAAACGGTATAGCGAGGGGAATTTGAAAGACTGATGATGAATTCAGAATTATAAAACTTTAACGCTCTTCAGTTTGACTATTTATAACAGTTATCGTTAAAGTGGTCGTGAACCGGTGGTGGTCGGAAAACTGGCATAGGTTAATAGGGACTGTTCTACAAGACCTCAAATACAACACTGCTCATCTCATCAAAAAAACGTTCGATCTTCCCCCAACTCACCCTAGAGACTTTCATAACAATATACTGTATTTTTTTCATACCGTTTAGACGTCAAAACGATTCAATATGTCGAGTAAATATGTGATATTCTAAACCTCTTATAGCAAAAGTTTAAAATCAACCGCCAGTTTGAGCTCTATTAATCAAAATTAAATAATAAAATTAAAAAGTAGCTCGTTTATTAGATAATAATTAAAATGATCTTTCATTTTGTGCATTAAAACAAATCTAAGGTGACGAACCTTTTCATTCCGTGACTGTACCTAATTTCAAAACATCTTTTTTATTCAAAATGTTTTTTGATTTGTTTCATTTTTTGCAGGGAGAATATAATCGGCACAATAGGTTAAATATATCTATGATTTCACATTTCATACGAAATACATTGACTTTAATACTAGCTACCCGGCGCAACTTCGTTCGCGTGGTGCTACCCTACACTACCCTACAGTCGGTATCTAGGTTATATTATCGACTGCAGCGCCATCTGATTTGTGAATCTAAACCATCCAGGGCGCCACCCAAACGCATACAAAAATATTATTAAAACGGTCCAGCCGTTTAGGAGGAGTTCAGTGACATACACACGTGCAGAAGAATTTTATATATAAAGAAGATGAGAGAGCACTAAACTTTATACCTATACCTATATTTACTTAATTCCCAAAATAAAATTCAGTTAGTTTTCCACCCCGCGGTTTCACCCGCTAAGCATCAATGAGGAGGCACCCGATATAATATACAACGTTTTACTTATCAGATTTAGATGCTAAACCCACGCTAAACCATAGATAGACTTAGGATTTCGCTATGTGCTAAAAAGTTTGTTCAGAATCGTTTTCGCGATTTCGAACATTCTGAACAAACTGTTCAACGATATAGCATCCATTGTATATCAGGGGCTGGATTATTAAACATACTTCCCGAGTCCTATTGCACAGTATAAGAAAAATTCTTTTGTCGTATGAGAAATGACTTCAGTCGCATTAATTAATAATATAACTAGCTGTCCCCCGCGGTTTTCGGGATATAGGTGAAAGAATTTTTCAAATCCGACTGGTAGTTTCTGTGATTAGCCCGTTTAATCTTTTTTTTATATTAGTATAGCTAGATAATATAAATTTTATTTCCCTACAATTAAATTAAGATTTGATACAAAGTAAACAATTAATATTATGACAAATTAATTTAAGTGAGAGACTGATTCCCGAGATAGGTTTTTACAAACCTGAATTACAGGTCACCAGCCCACGTTAAGGTTAAACATCTACCTACGCGAATTGAATTTTTTAGATTTTTTTTATGTTTTATCTTCGTAGAACAATATAGGTAGATATTTCAGTGATTAGCGACCGTAGTAGTTCATTTAGCAGACTAGCAGTTGTTTTCTCTGGAATACTGTGGTACACAATCGACAGATATCATTTTTTAATAAGTCTCTTACTCTCCCGACCCATCGATCGGCATATCATTTTATCATTAGGTACTTATTTGCCTTCTGGCCTCTCAGGTGTTCCTCCGTGTAAATAAACGACGAAATGCTTTATAGTCCAAGCCTCCAGTTGGGTTTACGTCTAGAAAATAGAAATATAAAACATGTAGGTATTCGTAAATATTTAATAATCGGATTATTATGTCTCAACGTGTAGGTATTTTATTTAAAAATAACTGACCCGCCTGACAGACAGTCTATAAAATAGAAAGAAAAATTGGATATGTTGCTCCGAAAATTCGGGAAAAATTCAAGCTTTTTTCCATGGATTTTTTCTAAGAACGAACTAGTCTGTCGGGCGGGTCAGTTATTTTTAAATAACATACCTACACGTTAACCTTATTGGGCTCTTACCCATTGAATTATTACGCTCTTACCACTACCACCATTTAAAAAAACTTTTGCATACAGTTCCGTCTTTACCATAAGGGGCACACAGGGCCCGGGACGGCTCCTAACCTCACGAAAGGCCAATATATATTCGCTTACACTAAAATGTATTTTCCGTGTGTGAGGAATATCCCAGGATATTTATTTATTTATTTTCGGTAGATAGTTAGAATTACCTTCAACATTCTAATTTAATTATTAGACTCAATACATTGCCGCGGAACGGAAGAGAAGCGACTTTTTGCAACGAAAATTTACATAGCATAATGAACTTTATGTCAATTGTGTAACAATACAAACCAGATACGAGCCAAAAAAAGTCGCGCGTCTTCGGGCGAATTCTCGCGCATTCTCGAGCATTCCCCTAGCGACTGTCAGTGCGGGAAGTGAGGAGTCGGTCGATCTGTAGTAAGGCGGTGTGAAGCGTCTCACTCAACTCAACGTACCTCAAAGCGCAGTCGCGAGAATTCTCGAGCATTTCCGCGAATTCGCACGCCTTCTGCGCAACGAAGTAAAATTGTCGCTTCCGTTCCGCGGCAAGGCAATGTATAATCGAACACTAGATCAGTTTTTAATTTTCACCATTGTAAAAATATAAAATCATAACAATGTTGACTCGAATTTGGGACTAGCAACTACCGAAGACCTCGGCATTTACCCTCCTGGCCCTAGTTCTTCACAGCAATCACCCTCAACTGTTGCAAAGGGACATGTAGGTATGCTGTGTAAAACATTGTATGACATTTGTATAATTTAAAAGGGAATGGGCGTTTTGGTTTACCCCGCCTCTAGCCACTTTTATTTATTATTATATTATTTTACGTAGAACATTTTCTCTTATTGTGATGTGACTAATGTCACACATTAGTATTTGAGTAGTTATGAATCCAAAACTAATGTGGATTATGTACCGAGTTGTGTTTTAAAAAAGTTGTTGTAACTATTTTATTGTTACCTAGCTGGCCCTACGAATTTGCCCACGTGGAATTCCTATCTTGCCTAAACCAGTATATCTGATTTAAATTGAGTAGACAAACTTCGATCCATTGTTTTTTGTAAGAAATAAAAATAAGTTATAAAATGCAAACCCCAAGTTTTTCTTAAACTCTTTCCTTTACCTGTTACTTCTGGCATTGCACACTATTATTTCCAAATAGATTTATATGTGTGCATTTTGGGCCTGAATTACTATGGCCACATGTCAATCTCCTGTAATACTATGTTATCTAGTAATCACTAGATAACATAGTATTACAGGAGATTGACCGTTCATACCGTCGTACAGTATTACCCAACTTATATGGCGCGTCGTGAATTTTCGTTCGCACAGAAAAGAAAGTATGGCCCCGAAGATTAACGAATGAATGCTTAAAACTTACAATCAACCTTATAACACTACTATAAGGTTCATAATACACGGCAGCTGTTAGTTCCGTCTCACTCGTCACGTCACGTGCGGAGGGCGTGACTTGACCATTACACTTCGTGGCAATTTTATCGGGCCACCAGTTTCATCAGATATTATATTTAATTAGATAATACAGGTTATTAAAATGTACGATTTATTACATAAACAAATAGGTATTTAATAGTAAACAAAACAATAGAAAAACTTAATCAAAAGACCGCACTCCTGCTATCCCAATATCACTGAGCGTCGCTACAATACAATTACCATCACTATCACGACTCGGAACTATCCGACAAGGATGATGTATGTTCGTTGGTGGCATTTTAAAAAAGTCATTTTAAACCCAAAGAATTTAAAACGTCCAAAACAATAGTCGTATCTATGGGAATATGAAATAAACAAGCCAGAATTGACAGTATTTGACAGATGGTGTATTTTTTTTTGTTAATTTGTTCGTTATTTTGAGCATAGAGGTATCATAAGAAAACTCCTTATTAGAACAAAAATAATCAGTAGGTACAATAATTTTTTAACAATCCTTAACCAAAATATGGAAAAATAATATTCATGTTGTGGCAGGCAACCTTCCATAAAACATGACCGGAAAAGATTTAAAAAATAAAAACTGGCGCCACCAAAACGTATATTTCTAGAATAAGTTTAGGTAATTAAAAGTGATGAAATCGCAATACTTACAAATACATGAAAGGTTAGTTTTTTAGTTTTTCCTTGGTTGTTGTTTGTGATATTAAATATCATGCTTTAGTAAGGCGGACTATCCATATCCATCTGGGTAGAGGCACGATGCCCTATGAAAATCTTTGTTTAAACCATAAAAAAGAAAACACTTTTGTTGCCACTAAGTGTATCTTTGCCCGAGAAGTATGGCGGCTGACCATGGTTGGATTCAGAATTTCAGACCCTCAGAAAATTATCGTGGCCATGACATGTTTAATTTCCCATCATTTGAAGTTTGTAAATATGTTTCATTATATTGGTTGAAAAATTAAGTAATAACTAGGATTTCCAAAATAAGAATCTTTTCAATTTTTTTTTATTGTCGCCATTTTGATCTATATTATTAAAAATATTTAAATCACAGTAGTCAATCGACCTGAAGGTAAAATTATGGTATTCTGCCTGGCATTACGATACTATATACGTACTACGCATCATAAAATAATGGTACAAATAGTATAATTTATACTACGAAATCCAACCCTGCGGCTGACTGACATGCCACGCGGCGCGCGCTAACATGGCGGCAGCTGCCGACCAATAGCGGTACAGGAAAAAGAAGCGCGATGCGTGGAGCATGCCGATTGGTCAATAGCATTTTCCGCGCTTTGAAAAATTATCTTCTGCGCAGGTACATCGGTAAGCCATATTAGTTGGGTACTACTGTAGGTAATCACCTACGACGGTATGAACGGTTCTTTTCAACACGACATGCACTTGGTTGGTTTTTCAGTATCATAATGTACCTGTACCCCAAGTGTAAAGAATTGACGTTAGTAAACGCTTACTAATAAGTTTGCGTTTACGACACTTCTCTATAAGAATTAGCACAGCGCCTCTACCGGAATACTCATGGTACTAATTTCTCCCATACAAAGTTCCAAGTGTTCCCCTGCCTGTCGTAAAAGGCGACTAAACGGGGCCTTTGGGTCGTGGGCAATCAGAGCGGAGGCTCTGCGCGCCCAGAAGCGACACCAAGGAGGACGATGAGTCGACGTGGTCACGACTCCCAGCGATCTCGTGCGATAGCACAGCGAGGGTGCTGGGGGGAGGTGTCAGAACTCCTCCGGGACGAGCTATCTTAAGCGCCGCGTTTGGAGGGGTGAGCAGGTACGCGTTCAACACGAGAGCCCACCGTGGGGTTTTAGCCGGTAAAAGTCCGGCATAACTTGACCGCTCCTTCCCCTAGGGCGGTCGGGTATCCTATGAGGATTTCCCCACGCAAAAAAAAAAAAAGGTACTGGTCTATTCAAAATATTTCGGCTGTGAAATTGGCAGGGTAGGTGATTTATGATATCCTTCTTTCACGTAGCAACGGAGCAACAAATATTAATTTTTGCATAGAGATTAGAGATAGACCATGTGCCAGAGCGCATAGGCTACTGAAGCTGAAATATACTTACAGTTTTTTTATATTCTCAAGATCATTATTGCATATCGTTGACAATTTAAACTCATTCCTACATCTATTCTTCCACTGCTCAGTAGTTTTTGAAAATTGTATCCCAATATCCATATTTTTGTCTTCAATTTGATGTGTTCTGTATTTATCAAAGATTTCATTTTCAATAGGTGTATCTTTAAAATTCCTTAAGAAAAATAAAAACTTCATGAATATGAGTCATTGAATATATTATTATTTTATGAATATAAGAAACTTACTTGAAAATTTTATCCGAAGACTCCAAATTGATATGTGTTAGCTCATCTGAAACTAATAATAATGAAAGAGTTTGAAGATTGTATTTAGTACCTATATATCGTATAATATAAATCAATCTAGCTAGTCAAGCTCCATTGAAAGCGAACAATCATTTAATGAATTGATTTTTTTCAGATGAAGAGAAGAGATAATTGAATTTTTCATGGTTACTGATTTGTCAAACATCGATCGGTTTTTCGACGCTCGCGAAATCGAGCCGTATATTAGTTTACGGACACGGCAAGTTATAAGAACTTCAATGCGGTATTGAACTCCTAAATAAAAAAAAAAAAAAAAAAAAATTAATAGTTTTACAGATAGACGGGCAGTTACAGTTAGAGGTGAAGTTTGAATTTTATATATGAGCGAGTACCTATGTATAATTGATTTTCAGCTGGTTGGCCCCTATGATTGATGGAGAAAGTAAGTAGTGTAATCAATGATATTATAATAAAAAGAGGATCATTGGTGTAATAGATTAGATTACATATAGAAAGTTATTTATTGTACCAGAGAACCGATACACCCCAAGAAGATTTTAAGGTAAAAGTCCTATAAAAAATTACCTCATGATTACGTAGTTATAAAATTTTAAAATAAGGTAGTGTTAAAATTAATTCCCGGCCTACGGTAGTAGAAAATTCTAAATCTATGATCCCGGCCATAAAATATATATGATACCTGAAATGAGGGCGCCAATTCTAGATTTTTTTAACAGCTCATAATTTGCCTGGTATGTCTTCAATAGTTTTAGTTCCTAATTTTGACGCAAAATTACGAAGTGTTATATTTTTTCTGGGTGGAAACCAGAAAAAAACACTTCTTATAAAATATATTTCATACATTCAGTAGGTAACATACAATGGTATCTGAAATGTGCCTTGTAAATACAGTGTTTTCATAATGTGCACAAATTAAAAGAAGTCGACGGAAAAAATATGAATTTCGATTAGTTCGATAAGATATTTTTCTTGTATTTTTCCGTCGATAAAATAAAGCATGGTTTAGGTACCTCCTTTTAATTTGTGAACACTATTAAGACTCACACTGTATAATACATACCTAAGTTGTTTATGCTGTTACTTCGAACGTCGTAATTTAATCTAACGGTTGAGTCCACTTTCTTCTTGGAAAAACCATGGGCTGTTTCATCCTAAAAATAATAGGTAGTTACTTTATTGAAATTATTTTAAATGTTTCATACAAAAAGTGTACTCAATACTGTATTTACAAAAGCACTTATTTCATTTAAGATTTATGAGGATCGATTCTATTCAAATTCTAAAACAAAGGGTTTGAAGATTTTGGCATACTTTTCGGCCTCATTTTTTGTTTTGCAAATGGCGGCGCACGATAAAATCTTCATTCATCGATTGGTGAGCGACAAAATACTACTACATATTATTTTTAGCTATTTAGTGCTATTTTTTTTTTCGCTCTCTCAAGTGCGGGCAGTCCTACTTACATTTTTTTTTTTTTTACTGTTTTAGGCCTTTGTTTGACCGCAATCTCACCATGGTAAGTGATTATGCGGCCGAAGGTGGTAAGCACACAAAGCCTAGAAGGAACTGGCTCTCAAGTGCAGCTGTCGGAACACACCGAAAGGTGCTTGGCGACAGATTTTCAACTTGAGGGTGGTAGCCAGCCAGGCGGGTACTACAAAGTACCCTACCACCGTGCTATGGTTTCGTCACGATGTTTTCCTTCACCGAAAGCTCAAGCTCATTGTAGGATTCGACCCCGGGACCTTCGTCTCGGTATCCGACGTCACTACCACTGAGTTATCATCGCCTTAAAATACCAAAATAAAAAAATTATTCAAGTTTTACATACCTTCAGTGGTTTCATTTTTAATTTCATCCTATTTGATTTCCATTTATCTATCGCTCTTTTCTGACGTTCTTTTAAATAAATATATTTAGAATACCATTTGTAATGTGAAACAATTTCTTCTTTTGTAAATCCTGTCGAAGCAAAATAAGTAAACTTTGATGATGTCTCCCTGGCTGATTTTTGCTATTAGAGATGCATCATCTACTACCTATATAAGGTTAAATAAATTAGCTAGTGAAACAGGACAACTGAGAATAATACCTAATAGGGATGATTCCTGGGTAAAAAATAAATGATTTTAATTTGTCCTTCAATTATATTATCATAAAATATTGGTCACGTATTTTTGCTTTACAAAATCATTAAAAATTTACAAAGACAAAGCGCGTCAAAGTTCGGGAGTGAGGTTCGTGAAGTCACTTTAGAGTAAAAACTGCACCGTAACGACGTCACGCGGAACTCCAACACACGATATTTTTGCATAATATAAAAAGAAAAAATACGTGTTGTAAAAATACTGCTAGGGGGGCTATAAAGGCCGATCGAGCTGAATGGAATGAATCATATCATAAAGGGTTCGAACATTTTAGTCCTAGCGCCTTTGGTCACCCGCCATCTTAATAATTTCCAAAATCACTGTCGGACGTTGAATCCTTTATTAACCGTTATAGGACAATCAGATGATCACAAAATATTAGAAGATCTTCTCTTTGGCGGTCTCTCCACGTTCGTGCCTATCTTGCTGGATGGAGTGTCAATACCAGTCTGCTCCGACTTTCGGTACCTCGGATCACAAATGCAAAGCGATGGTTATATTGACCGTGATATAAAGCAAAGAATCAGCTCAGGTTGGATGAAATGTTCGGAATGTTGGGCATTAAAGAAGACGGATGAAAGAAGATTGCATACAGCTCAGATGAGGATGTTGAGATGGATGTGTGGAGTAACAAGAATGGATAAGATAAAGATCGATTATATAAAGATAAGCTTGAAAGTAGCGCCAGTGACTGAAAAGTTGAGAAGGAACCGTTTAGCGTGGTATGGACATGTTATGAGGAGAAATGAAAGTCAGGTCACTAAAAGACTTATGAATATGAAAGTGGATGGATATACGGGAAGAGGAAGACCGAAAAAGAGATGGATGGATTTTGTGAAAGATGATATGGGTAAGACAGAAGTGGATGCTGGTATGAAAGATAGAAGAGACGAATGGAAGAAGCGTACGTATTGCGCCGACCCTAAATGATTGGGAACAGGGCAGGTAGATGATGATCAGCTTTTGCTAGTGATCACAAACTTTTTTGATGTGTGTAGATGTATTCAAGGCCAGAGTGAATAGAGTGAAGTCGAGCGCGAAGCAAACCGCCGTTTGTTACAGGCTCGCCTATACATAAGTATTATTGAAATACGCAGCTTTATCATGCCAACAATTGTCTGGTTATTGAATCAACGTTTTCCAAGTGGCAATTTTCCATCGTCAATGGGTAGCAGTTCTGGCGACAGTTTGGTGCAATGGTGTCATGGAGCACCTGGTTTTGTACCCTTGTGTACCCTTCAACGGCCAAGTCACACAACATTAACTATAATAATAAAGAAATCGCAGTAAGGAACCCTAACCTTAGACTTGGCAGGACTTTGTCTAGATTTCATTACTTTTTAGAGATAAACAAGCAGCTCCATCGAGACGGCTAGTTTTTTTACAGAATGTTTTTGGTGGGATTCCGATTACATCAGCCAAACTAGGATGAAATAGGTTCATCCGCTTGGGAGCTACATTTAGGACACTTTTTAATGCCGGGGATTAAAAATGTAAAAACAATGCCACACAATGAATGGAGCATGTGTTATCTATTAACTATTCTAGGTAGATTTCACTTGTTGATATTTCATCAGACAGTTCACACCTAAATAAATATATACTTAGCATTTAAATTGGTTCATTCAGTAATATTGTTAAACGTTTTAATTTGTAGTTTGTTTGTTTGGTAAGTAATGGAATACTTTTTTTTTGTGATCAGCAGATTTTTTCGTAAAATAGACCTTCATTACCTATACCTATACAATTCAATTCATCAAAAGATTACTAATTGAAAATTGCATAAGCTCTGCTGTGAATTCGAAAAAAATTATTCCATTAGCAAAATTGCTTTAGCTTCTTTTTAGCCCCCCTGATTGAAAATCATTCGAGAGTTTAGTTACGTACCTTGCAATTTATGAAGAAGTTCTTGTAGAAAGAAATTTAATTTGTTGGGATCATCAACGTTGCCCTTCGGATCTTCAATACTGTTGGATGAAAAATATTTGTGCCAAGTCTTGGCAAATATGTTATGATAGAATTCATTCCATCCACCGTATCGGTTTTGGCTACTCATCAAGAACTCTTGAAATTGTTGTACTTCCTATAAGAATTTAATAAAAACACAAATGAATACAGCTATAATTTCAAAGTTCTGCTTGGTAATTCTTATACTTGTCAGAAAGATTATAGGGAGGTGAAATCATTCACCAAAATATGTTTTGTTGTTTGTTTGCGTTCTTCGTATGACCATTTGTGCCACAGTCTTGTACCTACTTATTTGTGAAATTATTTCTGAATTTCGCTTACTTTTATATATTTTATATTAAGGCTTTTCTCACATGTACTTAGCTATCGGCTATCGTAACGCATTCCTTACCGGTTACATCATCATGGAGACGGCTTATCTGGTTATGGTGGGACTTACACTAAACTATGCCTAAAAAAATTCTGAACCATCCCGTGAAAGTCTCATAACAATTGGATTGGCCATTTCCGAGATTTGCTGGGGGCTAAAAAGGCTGCTCAAGCAATATTGTTAATGGAATTCATTTTTAGAATTCTGGACAGATCCTAGTTACGTACCTAATTACAATACCTTCCTTTTTAGACCCCCTGGTGACTTATTTATTAGTTTTTCAATTTAATAACTGGTTTCGTGTCAGTAGCAAAAAGGGTAGTGACGATGCAAACTATACGATGACATGATACACTACTTTGTCCTTGCAAAGCCTGCAGGTGAATTTAAAAAAATATGTAGGTAGTTAGGAATAATGAATGTACTAAGAACATAATCATGTAAACTTACTTGAAGTAAGTTGTTAGATATCGAGGGTAAAAAACGGTAAAGAGGAAACTTACTGTGCATTTAAAAGGAGAATTCATTAAAACTCTCACTGGACTAGGAACAATTTCACAATAGGGCGTAGCATATATTTTTGTTTGCTTTCGTACATTATTGGCTGATTTTTCATTAATCTGTGAACAAAGATAATTAGCATTTAAGAACAAGCTTTTTCATAAAAAAATAAGAGTAGGTAGTAGGTATGCAACTGCGCGTACCTACAGTTTTAATACCCTAAGGTAATTTAGCCTTTTTAGAGTTCTGAAGCAAAATGGTAAAAACTCCGTCCGTCTGTTACAGCGCTATATTTCAGCAACCGCTGATGCTATTAAAATTTAAAGAAATATTTTAATATTTTTTAAGGCCGAAATGGGTGACCCTTTTTTCAAAGTAGGGCTACAAGTTTAAATGGAATGGAAATTTCATATGAAAGAACTTCATTTGTACATTCCAAATCAGGTTTTTATTTTCTTTTATGTAGAATAGTTATTGACTTAAAATGAAAAATGTAAAATAAAAATACCACTCCCATTCTCCGAAATTCGCAAAGCCAAAAATCTGAAATAATTACAGTAGATAAACATTGGTGTAAATAAAAATATATAAATAGACACCAACCGCTTCAACCAAATTTATTTCAGCAGACTTGAATTTAGCCATTTCACTCTGTAAATATTGCTTGAATGACCGTATGCTATTTTCTAACTCGAAAACATTTTTTTTTACGTCATCAATATCTGTAAATGATTATTAATAAATAATATTAGTAAGAGTATATTTCTGAAATACTTTTATTTTAGTAGATACCACTCACCCGCCTCTTTTAAAGTTTCTTGAGATTGTGTATCGGCTTTAACTTCATCAAATAAGTTTTTTAAACCAATATAAGTTTTTTTAAGATCAGATATAAATGTATCGTACTGGACATCGTTACAATCATTTATTTCATTAGCTCTCTGATTATCTAGGGGAAAATGTGTTTTTATGTTTTGAAACAGAGTACCTTCCTGTATTTTAAGTCGTCTTAATTTCGCAGATAGACAAGAATTCTGTGACATATCAGTTATTGAATTACTTGACTTGGTGGAAAATGATGTAAAACTCATTTCAATATTTAAAGTTGTAACGAATTGTAGAAATACAAAAAATAATTGGTATTATGTACAACGTATTGATCAAACAATTTCAAATTGACCGCTTGGATACTCATGGGACGGCTGTTGTTGTTTATGAAGTTCGCTAAAAGGCAGGCGAAGGTGTAGGTTATACAGCCGTGTCTATTTGAATATCGGTTACAAAGTTACAAACAATCTATTGATTGGACTATATCCTTGGTCGTTTGAACCACTATATCCAAGTTCTTTGGAACCACTGAACCTAGTGTCTCAAGGTCTCATTCATTCGACCGGTCTCACCAAGTGAAATGAAATCAAGGAAATTAAATACTTGAATGAAATAAAGATTGTGTTGTCAAATTAGACTACGTCAAACTACGTTATTTATAAAGATGTTATATATGAAATCTAATATCTAATAATATATATAAAATGCTTTTGTGGGTACGTAAATACGCAGTTTTCTCAATCACCACCAACCCCAATCAACTTCCCGTTGGGGTGGTAAATACCCCTTGGTCTCCAGGTGGTAGTAAGGGAGTTAGGTCGCGGTGGGTGGAAGGGGTTGGTTGTGGGTGGCGAAAATGTTAAAACACATATTGCTGTCCTTTTCTAACGCATGAGGACTTCTGAAAAGATCTCAAAATTTCTGGAATGGAAAGTTCCAAAATGTGTAAAACGGTTATAATCGATCTGGAATGTACTAGAAAGTTCAACAAATATCTGGAATGATCTAGAAAATTCTAGAGTGAATGCAAACTATTATAATCGACATGTTTTTTAGAAAGTTCTACAAACTGGCTTCATCTAGAAAGTTCCAAAATGTCCAAAACTAATAACAGTTTTATCGACTAGAGTTAGAATGTTCGAGAACGTTCTAGAAATTTCCCGAATGATCTGGAATGTTCCAAAATGAGTGCAATTTATTATGATCGATTTAGAATGATCGAGAAAGTTCTAGAAATTTTCCGAAAGATCGGGAAAATTCCAAAATGAGTGCAATTTATTATGATCGATGTAGAATGTTCGAGAAAGTTCTAAAATGAGTGCAATTTAAAATGTTAGAGAAAGTTCAATTTTTTTTTGGATTGATCTGGAAAGTTCCAAAATGTGTACGAGTGTTATTATTGATCTAACTAAAAGAACCAAATCGAAATCGAAAATAGAAATCTATAATATCTGTTAAAAATGTATCCTTATATATTTTTTATACCACTAAATATGCGATGTATTGTAACCCGAGCAACGCCGGGATTCGCTGCTAGTTTGTTATAAAAACCAGTACGTACGGCAGCAATACGGCAGAAACTGTGGGCAGAAATAACAAAACGACAACCTATAGCTACTATGGTTTGTAAAATATAGCTTGATACCTGCGGCAGTTGTTTGAGTCATATGAAAATTAACCATATGACTCAAACAACAGCAGAGATCAAGCTATATTTTTTTTTGTGTATTATAACTCACCTTCTTTTCCAGGAGATTCCATGATTTTGGGACATGTCTCTTAATCTCCTTATTTATTTTTCACTTCAATCAAAATCTCCTGGATTATCACGATGTGAGCCAAGTGTATGACATTTTATATTTTTCTAAGAATAGCACCCGTTCTTGGCATAAAATAAATTAATCAATGCTCTCTAAACATAATAAATCAATGCAAAGTGATTCCGATTCCGAATTAAACTATGAAACTTGCAAAGTGACGTTTCGTTTTCGTTTTATTTTCATATATTCGTGTATTTTGAGTTTTATTACATATTTTCGGTGGTATTTTATCCAATAAAGATCAATTCATTTGAAGTTGAAGTGAAATGATATCAATCACGTAGGTATATCATGATTTTTCAAGTTGTCTCAGAAAACCCGTGTTTTTTTTTAACCATTTTACTAAAACATGTCATAAAAGGACACTGACAGTTACTGACAGAGCGGACAATGTGAAAGTGATTTATTGTGACTATAATAGAACATAAAATATAATAACTCGACCCTGGCAAAAATAGGTCCTAGTAAAAAGGATTTGTTTGCCTAACTTAAAACTAAGGATATTGGAGAAGAATATAAAAAATCCTACTATTCTAAAGAAAGCAAAAAGGGTATTTTTTATAAATCTCCTTCTTTTTTCCCCGTCTCCTGGATTTTTGGCATAAATATACTTCTTTTTTGCAAGTAAGGGTTTGCAGCACTGTATAGATGCAACAACATAGCTACGACAAGGTTGTGTGCTGTGGTTGTGTAAAGTAATTAGGTAGTTCGAAGTGAATGGCGCGTAGCGCGCATCACTCACTGCGCGACACAATCTAATTGACTCCATACCATGATTGACTCTATTTGAAAGTCTTTGTCATAGATCACACATATCACACATCAAAATGTGTCGTGTGTAAAAGGCCTTAGATTAGAACTGTCATTTTGGCTAAGATTTTTTATTGACGTTTCGTTCGTAAATTGTTGGTTGTGTGAGGTGATCACCGATTATCTAGAAACTAAGAGAAAAAGCCGAAGTGGAGGAATGGAATAAGGAATATTATTTTGAAACTAATCTCGTTATAATTCACACAATATGCTAACTCGCACGAGATCATTTTTCTATAAAAGCCTTACTCTAAGAGTTAGTATGACTATTTTGTTTCACACGAAAATAAGTTTGTACTTCGTGTTGTATATGATTTTAACCTTATCTTATGATTTCGCAGAATGTTTTTCCAATGGAGTACCAAAACAATGGTCGGCTTTTGTACAGCATAACTGCGACGAGAAGCCGCTCTACTACACCACTCAATACGATTATAATGTTTGTCCCGCAACAAGAGGTTAGAATAATCCCTATAAACACTCAGTTTTATATTTCATCATGTTCCTATAGATTGTAATTTTTCTATCTGTATAAAGAATTACTTCAATGAATAAATTTGTTTGCAATAAAACATTTCTATATTATGTTTTTTTTTTGTGTAGGATATTACATAAAGTTAGATAATTACAGCTATTATATGTGTTTGTATTTCAGGCATGGATTGTTGAGCGAATGGGTAAATTTCACAGATTATTAGACCCTGGTTTGAACCTACTATGGCCCATTTTGGACAAAATAAAATATGTGCAAAGTTTGAAAGAAATAGCAATAGATGTTCCAAAACAGAGTGCTATTACTTCCGATAATGTGACTTTGAGTATTGATGGAGTACTTTATCTTCGAATCATTGATCCTTATTTAGGTAAGTGTATATCACATTGTCGGTGATACTGTAATACCGTGTAACAAGCTTTCCCAGGTCTAACTTGGTATGAAATAACAGTAAAAAATAGGTCTTATGGAAAAAGCTAGTTATTCAGTGTTGCAGTACCACTGATGATATTGCTGATACTGCCAAACTTAAAATAAGAATAACTATACCTTAGGTATAATAAAATAATGGAGCTTATATAAGTATATAAGGAAAAATCTTTTTATAGCAGTAATAATATAATATAGTATAATATAGTAGTAGCAGGACGTGGTGTTCCGTCGCTTTCGTGGACAAGTGCCACACGATCGCACAAAGACATAGTGTTTTAGTTTAGTGTTTATTAACATAGGCTTAAGTGTTTATACTAACAAAACATGTTTTACTATGATATTTAAGTTAGTTTGTAAGGTATATATCTATGGGCCACTAGTAGCCTGAAATAAATGAATTATTATTATTATTATAATAAAGAGCAATCCAATTCTGCAACGAGTAAATCCTTTTGTACTAATTTATAACAGTACTGAAAAGTCACTGCATTCAAATGTGTGTCCTCAACTTAGCCAATCAGAGTGCATTCTCATTGGTAGGGAATTGCTGGAATAGATTATTATTATTATTATTGTTAATACACTATGCAGCTTAAAGCTGATGCGTGTATATCACTTCAGTGCACTTGTTCTAATGTAATTATCGAGTCTATTTTTGAAACTGTTTACTGAAGGAGCACTGATCACTGACTCTGGTAGTTTGTTCCACGCATACACTGCACGGTTTGGCAAAAAGTGTTTTTTGGGATTGCTTGTACAGGCATGCCTTACCATTTTCAGCGAGTGCCCTCTCAGGTTTGTATTATTGTTTGGTTTGTACAATGCAGTAGCTAAGTTAGGTACATTATAATAGTTGCTTAATATCTTGTAGGTCTCTATTAAGTCACCTCTTTGCCTACGTTTTTCTAAAGTAGTTAATCCTAGCTCTTCAAGCCGGCATTCATAAGAGAGATTTTTGAGGCTAGGAATCATCTTGGTAGCTCTTCGCTGTACTCTTTCGAGTAATTCAATATCCTTTTTAAAATACGGACTCCATATTTGGAATGCATATTCTAATAGTGGTCTCACATAGGTTTTATACAGCTTCAAGAAGAGTTCTTTATCTATGTACGAGAATGCTTTACGTATTATATAGAGAATGCTGTTTGTTTTTTTCGTAATTTTTACTATATGGGTATCCCATTTTAGATTGGAAGTGATGAAAACTCCAAGGTCTTTTTGACATTCAACAACTTCTAGTTTACTCTGGTTAATTTCATATGACATTCTTGGATTATTTTTTCCAATGTGAAGAACAGTGCATTTCGATTCATTAAGTGTAACGAGCCAGTCTTGAGTCCACTGATATATCTGATCAAGATCTTTTTGTATGATATCATGACATACTAATGGGTTACCCATAATTTTGGTATCATCTGCAAAAAGAGATAGTTGTGAGTCAACAATCTGCTTCAGGTCAGTGAGGAATATTCCAAAAAGTATTGGGCCAAGCACTGATCCTTGTGGTACCCCACTATGTACCTCATGTGGTGTTGAAATGGCTTCTCCAACCCGCACCTTAAATTTCCTATTTGTCAGAAAGTCTTCTATCCATTTTAGAAGTTTGCCTCTGATGCCGAAGTGTTCGAGTTTGAAAATTAGTCTTCTAATAGGTACTCTGTCAAAAGCTTTTTCATAGTCGAGGTATATTACATCTGTAGGGTGCTGTATGTCCCAGTTCTTTGTCCAATTATCAAGGCAATATAGAAGATTAGTAACAGTTGAACGCCCGGGGATAAAGCCATGTTGTTCATCAATAATCACACTTTCCCTTAATATATGTTGTCGAAGTTCATTTGCTATAATTTTCTCCATTGTTTTGCATAATATACTAGTAAGGCTTATTGGGCGATAGTTAGCTGCGATTAGTTTATTTCCTTTTTTGTAAATTGGAGTAACAATTGCTTCTTTCCAATCTGGAGGTACAGTACATTGGTTAAGTGAGAGGTTCATTATGTGCGAAAGGTGGAAACAAATGGTGCTTGTAGTATTTTTTAATAATATTGCTGGAATTTCATCTGAGCCCATTGCAGTTTCATCTTTAAATGTCATGATGGCTTTGTATACTCGGTCTGGAGTGAAATCTACAGTTTCTACAGAATTTATAATCCTGGGAGATTTCAAACAAAATTAATGTCATTTTGCTTCTTTGGGTTCATTGTTTGATGTTGGTTATCCATCCGACGCCATCAGGATATTTATTGTGAGAATGTGTAGCAATGCTGTGAAACTATGTTACTTTTCTTCAAAACTGTAACATAATTTGAAAGATCTATATAAAAAAAAAATGTCTTGCTGAGTTTCTTGCCGGTCTTCTCAGTTTAAGTGTATTCTGAACCAGTGGTAAATTCATCTGTATGTACCTACAACTTAACGTTCATAAGTGCCTTACCAGGACCTAAACGATTCATATACTTTTTGATATGATTGATGTCATTTAAAGCAATACAACATAGTTGAGTTGCAAGCAACATCTAAATGAGTTACTTTGGTACTGCACACTAAGGTTACTTAAATATTCTTTACTATGAATAGCCTCGTATCTAAACCTCTATACAATTTGTTTCAGCATCTTATGGTGTGGAGGATCCTGAGTTTGCCATAACTCAGTTGGCGCAAACTACGATGCGCTCGGAGCTGGGCCAGATATCACTTGACAAGGTGTTCAGAGAGAGAGAGTCCCTCAATGTCTCCATTGTGCATTCTATAAACAAAGCCAGTGAAGCATGGGGCATCACATGCCTCCGATATGAGATACGTAAGTAGAATAATAATGTGCTTAAATCCAATAGCTAATAAAATGTATATTCTATTAGGAGCATATTAAAGAAAATAGAATTTCTCCGGCTTCCAACAACATTGGTGGAATCCAATTTGATACCAATTGAAGGCATTTGAGGTTTTACAAACAGCAAAGTGAAGCGACTATATCTTGTTTATTAAGTACTAGCTGTACCCAGCGGTTTCACCCGCGGTCCCGGGTTAAAAAGTAGCCTATATCCTTCTCCATACCATGGGCTATCTGCATGCCAAATTTCATGATGATCCGTTGAGGGGTGAAGGCATAACAAACAAACAAACTCACTTTCGCATTTATAATATTAGTTTGGAACAGCATGAGTTTTTAAGATTGAACATTAACCTAATAACAGGTGATATAAAACTACCGTCGCGTGTACATGAGGCCATGCAAATGCAAGTTGAAGCGGAGCGACGCAAGCGGGCCGCCATATTGGAATCTGAAGGTGTGAGGGCAGCTGACATCAATGTTGCTGAGGGCAAGCGCCAAGCTAGGATATTGGCTTCAGGTAACTGTCTCAGTATCGATTTTTATCCGAATATCTGTCAGATCAGTGCCTTGATGTGGCGCGCTGTAGCTGTGTGAGTGACGAGCAGGCGGGTAAAGAAAATAATAGTAACTACTAACATAAAGAAGGGACACTCAGCCCTTAGTAATTGCTGGTTAATTATAGACTGGCATTCACAATCTTTAATACATATTTTAGGATGAAATTATTGTCTATTTATTGATAACTTTACTGAGCTCTAAGCAGAGATGTCGGTAAACAAGCATATGGCCCGCCTGATGGTTTACCGTGGTCATATGTAGCTTGCAACACACGAAGCTTTACTACTCACGCATTACCGACCTTTCCCCCCTCCCCAGTGAGCTCTGGCGACCTTACTCACGCGCAGGAACACGACATAAGTTATTTGGCTGCGGCATTCTCTAAGGTGCAGGTACTTCCCCAGTCGAGCTGTTCTTTGAACGAATAAACGCTATGCTCAATAATCTTAAAATTATGTTTAAAATCATGCTAGGAAAAGCTCACACTTCCATTGATGTGATGTTAATGGGTAGAATAGTTTTACCATTTGAAGCTTATATAGTTATTAATATGATGAGTATAATATTGCAGAGGCTGAGAAGCAAGAGCAAATCAACAAGGCATCTGGTGAAGCGAATGCTATGCTCGCCGTGGCGGAAGCGCGCGCTCGCGGACTAAAAATGATTGCCGGTGCACTTGCTGATAAGGTAAGAAATGATTAAGTTTAGGTCTTTTTAGGGTTCCATACCCGAACGGTGCCAAACGGGATCCTATTACTAAGACTCCGCTGTCCGTCCTTCTGTCTGTCAGTGGGCTGTATCTCATGAACGGTAATAGCTAAACAGCTGACATTTTCAGAGAATATGTATTTCTATTGCCGATATAACAACAAATAATAGAAATAAAATTAAAAATTAAATGGGGCGCCCTTCCAAGAAATGTCTATATTTTGCGTTTTTTGTTTCATAGTTTGCTATGAAACAAAAAACGCAAAATAAAGTTGAGTTAGTTAATATTGTACGGAACCCTCCGTGTGCGATTCTGACTCGCAATTGGCCGGTTTAAAGGGGTTAGAACCTTTGTGGCATAGCTAGCCGCCGCCATTTTAGTTTTTTTTCAATGTCGCTGCGCACGATGAAACTGGTATATATGGGTAGAGGACACTTATACAAACAAAAAATGTTAATCAATATGGTGGCCTTAAGTGTCACGTTTCCGAGATATTTGGAGGTAAAGATTGCCATATGAGAATTACGACAATCATTAAAAATTTACTCATTACGTGTTTATATGCATTTGATTGTATTCAAATAATAGTTCCCAGGTTGATTTATCATTTTTTTAGAATAGAGTTAAACTAGGAGCACGAAAAACAATATTTTTAATTACTTACCTTCTAAACAGCATCGTAATATTCGCTATGAACCACAATGTTGTCAAAGTAGCTCGGATCGTGACTTGTTTTCCATCTTGTCATTATTGTACAAACAAAAATTACAATAATTGTCGTATAATCTCATGTTACCAAGTTAAACTAAAGATCGCTAAGTAATGCTCCCTGGGTGCCAAAATTGCAATAGCGACGTAATAGTACATAATGATACATGTGTGCAAAGTTGGTTATTAATACTCGAGGCGTATTAAACGCGTGAGCCGTAGGCGAACGTAATAAGTGAGCCGAGAGTGTAATAATCAATGCACACGCGTGTCATACGACGTTTTTCAACACACTAGCGGGGAAAAAACACACTTGTATTTTTTTAAGTAGATTTTTTGATAATACTCAAATCAACACAATGAGAACGTTTACAAATATAGCACACAAGGTTTTTTTTTTGACAGTGGTGAGCTGTCATTCTATTTTATCCGTTTATATTAAGAATGCTTGGTCTACATATCACTTGCAGTGAGGTACAAACTTATCATAATCGGGATTATACCTTCATAAAACTGTGCGGTAATGTAAAGTAAAAAGCACAAATGGGTAATAAGCTGCATTAAGATACTAAAGCGGTGCAATAAATGTTACTTTACGAGCGAGTGTGTTAAAAATAAATAAAAAAAACCCGGTCCCGCGGTCGGCCCGACCCGACCTAATAAAACTTCCACCTAAATGAAAGTCCCGTCTTCGTCGAAGACTGCTCACGTGCACACAATGGCCACAAAGGGCGATAGATCAGACCCGATGAATTACAGGCCTATTGCCATCACCTCCCATTCTCTCCAATGTCATGGAGCGAGTGATCAACACGCAGCTCTTGTGATACCTAGAGGAGTGACCGACAATATGGCTTCCATCATAGTCCATTGGCTGGTGACCTTCTAGTGTATTTCTATGTGATGTGTCTATGTATACACTAGAAGGTCACCAGCCGAGTGGTCACTCGCCATCGAGAGTCAAGGTGGCGAAGGCGTTCGATCGGGTTTGGCACTGGGGTCTTCTAACGAAGTTACCAGCATAAGGGTTTCCCGAGGGACTATGCAAATGGGTCGCCAATTTTTTGTCCAGCAGATGCATACGAGCTGAGAGACATAAATGCTGGCGTCCCGCAAGGGTCTGCACTGTCCCAAACACTGTTCCTGCTGCATATCAATGAAATACTGTCTATTGACGGCATTCATTGTACAGAGGACGCTCATTGCAAATATTCCTCGTTTCGTGGTGGAGGAAAGCCACGAACGGCTTGTGTCTGAAATCGAGAGCACACTAACTAGTGTCTCCGATTACGGTCGACTAAACCTAGTCCATTTCAACCCCACTAAGACTCAATTCTGCGTGTTCACCGCTAAGAAAACCCTATTTGCTGTGAACTCACAATTCCAGAACACGAACATCAGTGAAAGCATCGGGATCCTCGGCATCGACATTTCGAACGACGTCAATAGGCCGTCTAGAAGACAAGGTTAAGCTGGCATCCAAAAAACTCGAAGTGCTCAACAGAGCGACGCAGTACTTCACATCGGGGCAAAGGCTGCAACTTTATAAGTCGCAAGTCCGGCCTTATATGGAGTACTGCTCTTTCCTGGATATCAGATTGGGCCTTTAGACTCGGTTCAGCAACGTGCTATTAGAATTGCCGACGATCCCGGGCTCAAGCGGGTTAGGGCCCCTCAATCTGAGGAGAGATTTTGCCTCCTTATGTGTGTTCTACCGCTTGTACAACGAACAGTGTTCTGTAGAATTGTTTAACCTGATGCCCACGGCTACCTTCTACCATCGCAAGTCTCGCCATTGACGGGGAGTCTATCCTCACACATTGGCACCAAAATAGTTTCGAACTATGCGGTCTCAAAGAAGCTTTCTTCCGCGGACGCTTAGACTATGAAATGAGCTCCCGCCGTGGTTTTCCCAACGGAGTACAGCGTGGGGTTCCTTAAAAAAGGTGCGAAGAGAGTAGGGTCGGCAACGCGCGAGTGATACCCCTGGTGTTGCAAGCGTCCATAGGCTACGGTAACCGCTTACAATCAGGCGGGCCGTATATATGTTTGTTTGCTACCTTAGTTTAAAAATCCTTTTATTTAAAGGTTTGAGGTCACGGCTTGTTTCTATTATGTGTATTATTTTATTTTTAAAACCGTGATGCAATATTATTTGACCACAGTTTATTGCTTAAAAACAAGAACATAAATTGTACTTAATCAACTTTAAACTATTGTCATTCTTCTCATATTATTTATACATCGATATTCCAAAATCTCGGTAACATTATATTTTAAGACAAGTATTGTCATTTTTGTTTAATAACGGGGACATGGAAAACAAGTTAACCACTACGCTCCGAGCTACTTTACAACATTGTGTTTCATTGCGAATATAGCGATGCGGTTTAGTAGGTAACCAATTAATGAATATTGTTTTTTCGAGCTATTTGTTTTGCTTTATTCTAATAAAAAGTTAAATCAACCTGGGAACTATTATTTGAATACAATCTAATGCATATAAACACGTAATAAGTTCATTTTTAATGATTTTCGTTATTCTCATATGGCGATCTTTACCTCCAAATATCTCGGAAACGTGACACTTTAGGTTACCATATTGATTAACATTTTTTGTTTGTATAAGTCTCCTCTACCCAAATATACCACTTACACCATGCGCCGCCACATTGAAAAAAAAACAAAATGGCGGCGGGTGGCTATGCCAGCTCCCATACAAAAATGTTCGTACCCCTTTTTCCTGTGTTTGACCGCAATCTCACCATGGTAAGTGATAATGTGGCAAGCAGACAAAGCCATAAGGAGCCACATCATCACTTACCATGGTGAGATTGTGGTCAAACACAGGCTTATACACAGTAAAAAAAAAAAAGGTGTGCCTCGCTCGTGTGCCTGTCGGAACACGGATAGCTTGCCTACAGATTTTTCAACATGAGGGTGGAAGCCAGCCAGATGGGTGCTACAAAGTACCCTACCACCGTGGTATGGTTTTCTCACGATGTTTTCCTTCACCAAAAGCTCATTGGAGGTTTTGAACCCGGGACTTTCGTCTCGGTCGTACTACAAGAGCCCCTTCTGATCTTTTGGTAAGTGCTAATCTCTCAATGCTGCTTTTGTTTTGACTTTCTTTAATAGCAACCTTATTAACAAAATTTTATATGAAAATTAACCTAAAGCTACGACCAAAATACTAAGTACTCCGAGCAGATGAAGAATGGGATTAAACATGGCAATTCATGCGAACGAAAGGTAAATAGAAGCTATGCCATTTATATTCCCACCCTTTATCTGCATAGTAGAAATATAGTATACTTTAAACTGTTTTCTAACATGTTTTTTTGTTTTTCAGGACAGCAAATACGCAGCGTCGTTGACATTAGCTGAGCAGTACGTGTCTGCATTCAACAAATTAGCGAGAACAAATAACACCCTTATCTTGCCAGCAAATGCAGGAGACGTCTCCAGCTTAGTTGCTCAGGTTATTCACTACTAAATACGTCTAGATCTAGAAATACATATACACACACAAACACATTTTTTCATGGTTAATGAAGTTGTCATCCATTCTTGCAAATAATTTTAAATCCTTGTATTTTTTTATTTGTGTGAATATTTATGCATATAAAGTTAGGTAAAATAGTGCGCCGCAGTTTGCAAAAAAAAATTACTGATAAATTATCACAAATCTTCAAACCCTTAAAAGGCATATTCTAATAGTTGGCAAATATATGCTTTAAAGATTTAAAAAAATAATGGCTTGTCAATTGTCGACAATCCCAAGCTCGCTAGCAGTTTAGAGCCCCTAAAGAGAGAGAGACTGCCTGATCCCAAGCTCGCTAGCAGTTTAGAGACCCTAAGGAAAGAGAGACTTTGCCTGATCCCAAGCTCGCTAGCAGTTTGGAGCCCCTAAGGAGAGACTTTGCCTCCTTATGTGTGTTCTACCGCCTCTACAACGGACAGTGTTCTGAAGAGTTGTTTGACTTGATGCCCACGGCTACCTTCTACCATCGCAACTCTCGCTATCGACGTGGAGTTTATCCTCACACATTGGAACCAAAATGGTATCGCTCTGTGCCATTTCAAAAGAGCTTCCTATCACAGGTTGTGGAATGAGCTCCCGCAGTGGTTTTCTTAAGGGAATACGCATAACGCTCAAATTCCCCTGGTGTTGGAAGCGTCCAAAGGCTATGGTAACTGCTTACCATCAGGCGGGCCGTATGCATGTTTGCTACTTTAGAAGTATGAAAAATTTATGTTTTCTTGTGGTATTTAACACTATCATATATTTTTTCTTGACAGGCTATGTCGATATATTCTACAGTGACCTCCCACAATCTTCAAAACGCGCAAAATGCACCAGATTATTCTGCCATTGCATATGAAGATCCCCTAGTCAAGATTAACTCTCTATCAGAGAAAGGTACTACAATGGCTGGCCAAGCTATGCCCCACGACGACAGTCTAGCTGAATACTTTTCTGATGATGAAGAAAGAGAAAAAGCATTGAAGGCTCAAAAAGAGAAGAAAGATCACCAATTAAATAAGTTAGAAAGAGACACATAAACATAAGTGCATTGTTAATGTAAAGTTGAAAATGTTATCTTTATTTTATTGTTGTGTAGTTCCGATGCATTTTATGAAGAGAATTACGAGTGAAAATGATAAGATACTTGCAATAAGAAGTATTTATTTTGTTATATTGTACATTGTTCAAACTACAGAGGTGAATGTGTAAAGTTAATTGAATACATAACTTCAATCTCAACCGTTTTGGGGCACTGTTATTTCATTTACTTTCTAGTCTGCTTTATCATATTATTGGTAATATAATAATAAACATTTTAATATAAATATACAAAATTTATTATCGATTCTTACAATAACAATATTTAAGATTAATTTAATAATAATAAATTAACTTTGCTGTTAAAATGTAAATTAAATTAATTAATTCATCATACCATCAAATATACATATAGAAGCAGTGTGGCAATTCCTGGCAGGGACACCATCACACAAACAAAAAGATGACTAACTAGCAACCGCGACACTCGGAAACCCGTGATGGTGGCTCTGCCAAGATGTACCACACTTGTAAGTTTTTTACCGTGGATTCGCCTGTGTTTGACCACAATCTCACCATGGTAAGTTATGATGTGGCCGAAGGTGGTAATCACACAAAGTGCAGCTGTTGGAACACCGATAAGTGCTTTGGCGACAGATTTTTCAAATTTGAGGGTGGTAGCCAGCCAGATGGGTACTACAAAGTACCCTACCACACCACCATGCTATACTATATATATATCTTATATTTATTTATAATTTCCTAGCAGCTGTATTTAAATTATAAACTTAAAATCAACATTATCATAATTAATAATAATGAGTTAATTCGAAAGGAACAACAATAAAATTTACCTTGGAAGCTACCATCACAATATATATAGATTTATTAAACAGTACAATGGAATGTTTTTAGTAGTTTTCACTATGCCACAAATCCAAATTTAAGCATTTAATATACATTTGTTCATAGGATTAAATGAATTTGAAAAACGTTTTAGCAAATGCAGATGAAGCCCTATAAAAAGTCATATGATTACTACTTGATGTAGTGATTCTCTCGTTTAAAAACTAAACTAATTTAGTCTTACTTATGGCCCTGATTCTGTTGCTCACAACTAAACTAATTTTAATGTCACTATGTCTCTTTCTAACAAAGAACATAAGAAAAGGATGTAAGAAATTTAGTCCTGTCAAATTAGGTCAATGCTTGTTTTCAATATAAATTTAGTCGCCATCTATCGCGGTTACGCCTAAATACACGCAAAATAAGACGGCAAAAATTAATTTGACAACTTAAAATATGTTCTATCCTTTTTCAATAATGTTCGTAAGAAAGAGATGAGATGTGACTAAAATTAGTTTAGTGCGATTTACAACAGAATCGGCACCAATATCTCGTTTTAACAAAGAACTTTGAATACAAGAAATTTGTTTGTGTGTTTGTAAATGAAAATCGCTTATACTAATTTGGCAGTTTTAAATATTTACTATCCTTTTTCAATAATGTTTGTAGGAAAGAGATTTGATTAAAGTTTCTGTGTTCAATTTACCACAAAACCAATACAGTCAACGAATGCAATGGAATTTGTACATCTAAAACTTAATATGAGTTACATAACTAGAGTATTAATAACTAAGAAATTTTCACAAATTTCTCTCGCTGGTTAAAATAGCTGACCGTTCCTTCTTCAGGTTGATTGCTAGACTGAACAGGCACAGGCTTGAGAAGGCTCAGGTATGACGCTGAAAGCTCCGTGCCGTCGAATTGCCGTAAATGGATCTATAAATAATGAAGAATGCTTAAATAATTTCTGATTTACACTGGACATAATCTGTATGTGGGTTTAGGATTTGAAAGTAAAAGGCATACATACTAATAAATGCAGGTTGACTTCATCACTCCTACTCAAGTAAGGGAAGTTGCCCCCACTTTTCAAATGAGCTAGTTTAGCTTGAGGGTATGATTTGTAGAGGTCTTCACGAACTCTTGAGCTCAAAGCACTCTCATCCCATACATCCATTATGGTGATAGGAAGATCACCAAGCAGCTGTGGCTGTACGTAGCATTGTGAGCAGTTCAGCGTCAGCCTTGACGCCAGCTCTGATTGAGTGAGTGATTCCAGCTGCGAACATAATTCAAAACTTAAAACAAACATAATTGTTAACATTTTTATGTCACACTTTGACACAAGGTTTTTTTTTAATTATTATTACCCATTTTCTTTCAACTTACTTTTTCAACCATAAAGTCGATTGATTCTGCCATTCTTCTATCAACTTTTTCTGCAGTGAAATTGCCCATCAGCATTCTCTTTAAAACAAGTGAAGGGAGGAGCCAAAACAAAGCTGACGAATCATTGTATTCAAACACAGATGTGTCTGTGAATGTATTGCAAAGAACTAGTGAAGCTACACGGGGGCAGTTCTTTGTTAGTTCTGTAAATTTCTGCGCTATGAAACCACCTGAAAACAATTTACTAAACATATCAATGATGCATTGCAATTAAGAATCTAATCAAAGCTTGTCAAGGATTTTTCTAATAGTCATTGCTTTTTTGTTGTTAACTTGACATTCTGTTTTTTGTTAACTTTCATTAACAATAGCTAATTATCAAAAAAAAAATTGACATATTTTTTGCTTTACCAAATCATTATAATAACGGAATTCCATACAATTTGGCAATTATTACCAATTCTTCTTCTTCTTTACATTCTACTTTTAGACTTTTGATTTTTTAATTTTTATATATGAGATAAAAATTAGTTTTCATCATAAATAATTACCAAGAGAAGCCCCAAATATATGCACCTTGTCCAGTTCAAGATAATCAATAAGTCGTTTAAAGCCATCACAAAACTCTTTTATATTCCAATAAGGTGGAGGCTCTGCTGCAATGACTCTGACTCCTCTTGATGCTAGGCCCATCACCTGCTTAAAGAATACATCTGCTGTACCAGAAACTGGTGGCAAACATAATAATGGACAACTGACTGATTTTGGTCCACAGTCAAATATTCTCCATGCCTGGAAGTAGAACAATAATCATAATATTGTATTGATTCCTATATATATTATGCAATTACTTGCTGGGCCAGTTGGTGCGGTTGGTTAAGATTCCACCAATCACATGGCAGGTTGTGGGTTTGATCATGGACGAATAGATAAGGACAAGCAAGCCCATACAAAAAAGCGTAGCACCGTTGCTTAGTTCTCATAGGCTATGTAGATGTCACTACGGGTAGTGAATCCACGATTTTTAAACGACTTAAAAGTGAAAACGCATTCTAAAGAAAACCTTATCATTGAATCTCATTTGCGATCTTAATAATAATAATAATAATAATAATTCATTTATTTCAGGCTACTAGTGGCCCATAGATATATACCTTACAAACTAACATAATAACGCAAAGACAACCGTTAGATGGCGTTGTAATATTAGACAGTACGTACATAGTAGATAGTAGCTCAGAGTATATAAATACTACGTACAACAGAGAGACAGCGCCCATACTTCAAAAGTTACCACCATAACTCGCGCAAGTACAGCGCCGGTGGCGAGATTGGGGTACTAATTCCTAGTCTGGGTTTGTAAGTGACTACAGCAATGTTTGTTTTTCAGTAAATGACAACAGATGACACTGTTGAAAGAATTTAATTTTAAAGAACAATGAGCACATTTGTATTTTATTTTTGTTTTTGTGTAAGAGAGGTAGAGCGTAGCATTTACTATATACTTTTGTTCAAAAAAGATAAGAATTCCATACATTAAGTCCTAAACTAATCCAAAGAATTATTATTATGTTATTCAATTCTAAAAATACTGATTTTAAGTTGCATCTTACCCCACGGTTAATTGAGACAATTCCCAAAATAGTCTAGCTATTGTTCACCAAGAATTTTCACTAATTCTGAATGTTAGCTAATCGTATTTTCTGTAGAAAATAAAAAATATATGTGAAAGAATTATTTCAATACGACAATTACATTCCGAGATATAGAATTTTTAAATGAGCGCGCGACGCGCGATTCAACCGCTCGGTACTCGATGCGTGTGACGTTATGTTCCAACGCTCGCTCAGCTCGTCTCGCTCTTTTTCTCTTGAAAAATCTCATTCCTTGGGTTTATAAATTTGAAACTTAGCACTATTACTTATCGTTCAGCAAGTCCAATAAAAGTTGTTTCTTCCATTGGACCCACTGAAAAATAATCCTCGTCATCCAAAATAAATTTATCCGCTTTCTTTTCAGTTTCTTTTATTTATATCCATTCAACAAATGACTACGGAAAACAGACCTAATGCATTGCGTTACGGCTATAGAAGAAATTAAATAAAAGGCATTGGCGTGAAATCTTTAGAATAAGTGCAAATTGAGTTGGTGACCGTAATTTGTTTTACAATAGTGAACATGTTATCATATAGTGAGAAGGAACATAATGTACAGATGGAAGAGAAAGAGAAAAAAAAAATTGTATTGGTTGATTTTATTTTCTCGCAATCGTAGTGAAAAATAGAATGTTACACACGGCGCTAAAATCCCATTATTACTCTGTTTCTATTTACTCCTCTCTAAAGCTCGGAAGTAGAACTACCTCGTGTATGATGGGTAATTTTAGCTCCTTAAATAACAATCTACTATTCTATCACATCCTGATTGACTCTGTATGCCATATGATAAACCTAATTTTCGTAATAAATTAATATGCCATCTCGAAATCTCCACCTGTTATAGGCATAATTATTAATTAGAATTGAGCCTTGAATTAACTGCCAAGGGAAGCAAGTGCAGACAGGCTACTTCAATACATCCTTGTCGTCAATGTAGTTGCTGGGTAAGCTCCCCAACTAGCAAACAGTCGAATAATGAATGAGTTATTCGGCTACAGATGGAATAAATGTTGAGTAGTTGCTACGTAGTACCCACAATGTAGTGTAAAAGCTTTTATTACGACTTTTTAGCATTTTTTGCTTTAAGTGCTTTAACCATGTTGTGTAAACGTTTACTCGATATTCTTATAGTACATTTATTCAATAGTCGTATAGTAGCTACCATTTCTCGTTTATACCACACATGAGTGCAGTAATAGAGTTGTCGATTACCAAGTTTCATGTTTAAGAAGCTACTATATAGCTGCTACTCGACATTACTATATTAGAGCAAATTCGCCGAGTAAAAGCTGTCTATTTACTGAAAAGTATCTTAATATCTGTAATTGTAATCTAAGCTATTTTGTTGAATAAATTAAACCACTATAACTTTTTCCTTGCACGCGATACATACTTACATATGCCCATACTAACAAATGTAATACTCATGGAGACCTTTCATATGACATAGATTTCATTTGATATGATAAGGTTTACAACATAAAGTACGACACCGCCCATTATCCTTTAAAAAATTTCGTAAATTGACGCGCGACGCGTACGCCATCTATGTAAGGTCGTAAGATTAAGGTAAAATTACATAAATTGCAAATATTTAAGATACGAGTTTTACATATGAATTTAGTAAATTATTAAACCTCAAATTATATTCCCTTGCAACAAAGCTTCATCAAAAGTGATTTAGTAGCGTTTTGACTAAGAATTAATTCTCAATCAGTCCAAACGATGTTTGTAGCGACATCTATACGTGTAAATTCTACACTAATTATAAAATGTATGTGATTGACCAGACATGATAGTAGTAATTAGAAAATGAATAATAATGCTAATAATCAAAAACTAATTATGTGTTAACATAAAAAAAAAATACTATTATTTTAGTTAGACTTTCAATTGGTCCTAGCTTTTAAACGCTCAACGACTTGATGCGGTAGGCCATTGAGATATATTATTATTATGTCGATGGCGGTAGGCGAATTTGTAAGCTTGCGCAAGAGCCGGCAAGAGCTAACAGCGCGAACACGAAATAATCTAGGTAGGTAGGTATGTCTTCGAACGCAAAAATGATTTAATGTCAAAACTATTTTCAAATACCGTTATTGAACGAATTTCAAAAGAATATTGTTAATTTTAAAAAGATTGTGTCTGAATCGTTTTTCTTTTATTAAAGTATATCCATTATACATGAAAAAAAACGATAAAAACGAATACCTACACGGAGGGTCGAACCTCGGATCTTTAAGTTTTTAAACTAAAAAGCAGTATTACAGATACCTATACATCTAAATAGATGATGCGAGCACAGACGCGAGTTAGGTAGGTACTTCGCGTGACAAAATCTGTGCAGAAATGGGCACAATGTTTTTCTTTTGAAACTGTTTCGCGCAGACAGAGAACTCGCTTAAGGCGGCCCTCTGTGGCCGGCGCAACTTCAACGCGAGCATAGTCTAAAAGCTTGTTGTTTCATCCAACGTAATGTTTGACTGCGAATAAAGAGAGATAGCATCAGAGCCGTCGGTTATCAGTCGGTAAATTCCACTGATCACTCGCGGCCGCTTCGCTAGGTCGTCATTCATGATTTCGCATTCATAAAACTTGTTCCAGGAGTATACTTCTTGTGAAAAAATCTTACAAGTTTGTGAAAAAAAAGTTAGTTATTTAGAATCTCCAATACATTTGCAAGCCTGGTATCTAAATGTTTTCTTTACTTTTACAATTTATAGGTACATTAGATATGGCCAAAGTTCAGGCAAAAACGCTGTTTTTCGGAGGCTTTGACTGAATTTGTTTCACACTTTTTTTAAATTACGCCAAGATACAAGGCTAGATATAGTACACAAGATACTAATTTGTTCAAAATATCTAACGAAAAATGTTTAACGCCATAATAAGTACAGGGGTTTTGTATGAAAAGTATGACGAATGGAGTCCTCTTAAGGCTGCATGTCCACCAGAGATGAGGACCGGCGGCGCGTGGAGTCGCCAATGACCTGGGGTGTGACCTTGCTTCCCGCTCCGCCATCCAAACCCCTACCCTCGCACTAAAACATCGCACGCGCTTGCGTTGCTGTGGTTATTATAGCACGATAATGTAAGTAGGGTAAACAGGATAGTTATCGGCACTTAATCTTACCTATCATTATATTATTTTTAAGATATAAGAATGGAATAAAAGCTGCTACTTGTAGTCTAATTCAATTGCACAATTTTGGAGGCCGTATAATTCTAATCAATATGATTTATTTATTTATTTATTTTATTATCATGGAAACAACAGCACTTAAAATTAAAGGTACAGTTTGAAACATACTTTTAAAACATTGCCAATTACAGTTTCCTTCTTTTTAAACTATACAAATCATCGTTTTGATATAATAACGAAAAGCAAAAGTGAAAATAAACCAAACCTACACGCATATATGATAGGAGCACCTACACGCTACATAAGGACACATAAGACCCGGTGGATTGAGGGAGTAAAAAATATTACAGGATAATTTCCGACTCATCAATATCGACCATGGTGGCAACAGAATTATAAATTATTTCTACACCTTTCTTTCTTTCTTTTATCAACATTTCTTTGATAGCAGCGGCTTTGTCGGTTTTGGGAGTCCAAATGGCTCTCTCGCATAACCACTCCATGGTTTATGTTTAATATTTTTAACATCAGAATAAATTGTATCTCTAAGTTCCGCATAACTCATCTGGTATTTGAATCAGCCCATCTATTCGTGGAAAGTTTCCGTTTCCGATTCGAAAATGAATATCTGAAAATTTATCGGCAGAAACATACATGCATTCATTGTTCGATCAGCCGTTAGGGGTCTATGTATGTGGAGATGAATTATTTTTTTATTTCCCGAACTGTTGAAAAAGCGGTGTAGTATCGTTTTTTGTGTGGTGTCGTGGTCGGGATTATTTGTCTTAAATTACGCTATGAGATCTATCCACAAGTTCCTCAACCATTTCCTGACCACTGAGATATTTGCTCGTGGCAGACAGATAGACAGACGGAAATACGGGCGGTGATCTTTCCATAAATTTCTCAATAATTTCCAGACAGCTAAGATATTTCTTAAGACCTGTCAGTCTGAGGAGAGAATTTAGCTCCTTATGTGTGTTCTACCGCTTGTACAAAGTACAGTTAATAATTTACTGAAAATTCTTATAGGTGATGTAACTGCCTTTCAAATGAATCCTTTTCAGTATCTTTACGGCATTTAGAGGCAAAGCAATCGCATTTTTTCTGCACAGCTATCTAAATAAAAATAAGAAAATTAAAATTGCGGCCATTCCAACAGGAGAGGGTATGGACATTATTTGAAGATGGTTTTGTCGATACATTTTGTTGTATTACACTACACGCCATTAAAATATCGTTATTCCGAGACCAAACACAGTATATACATTTGTCCAACATGTATAGTTGGACCGCGGTACCCAGGCACGATGACCCAGCCTGTCGGAAGATTTTCCCTTTTTAATGAAGATGTCATTTAACCTTGCACATCCATATTGGTGATCCCGACGTATTGGATGGGAAAATTCACAACCCTCCAATCACAGAACATGCAGTAGCACTTCTGAGCAGCTACCAAGCTCGTCACTCCCCACCGACAAGCAGTCACACAGCAATCCAGCTTCGCCTTAACCAGTTCCAACGCAGCCGATTCACTGTGCTTCCTGGTCCTGCAAGGCACACCTCTGCGACAGCACTCATCGCCCGCACTGTCCACCGCAGCATACGTCTGCATCTCTTCGACTGGCTCACCCTCGCCGGAGTGGCAGTCTCGGCACTACGTGGACTCCCATGGCTCAACCCGTCACAGCACCGACGCAACAGAATACTGCTCAGCCTCGACATGCTACAGACTTCCTAGTAGCACAGGCACTTGCAAGCTATACACAATGACGCAACAATAGACCGACCTCTGGTCTAGGAAGGGAGTAATGTAGCAACCACCTACATAATGGAGTTCACACGCCGATAGATAGATGCCGCTCCAACATCCTGCATCGCGCTTACGAAGTTTTCTCGGCGATATGCATATATAATCATATCAACCTAGGGATGTCCACTGCTGAACATAGGCCTCCCTTCCATTAACTTCCACTTCGAACGGTTTTGGGCCACTTGCATTCAGCGGTGCCCAGCGATTTTGACCAGATCGTCGGTCCACCTGGTGGGAGGTCGTCCCGCTCGGCGCATTCCAGTACGTGGTCGCCATTCGAGAACCTTCATTCCCCATCGGCTATCGGTTCTTCGAGCCGTGGCCGGCCCATTGCCGCTTCAGCTTACTAACTCTACGAGCTATATCGGTAGTTTTCGTTCTCCCCTTATTCGGACCCTGTCACGTAGAGAGATTCTGAGCATAGCTCGTTCCATAGCGCACTGAGTGACTCTGAGCTTATTTATTCGGCCAGCAGTAAAAGACCACGTCTCTGTTCCATATGTCGTCACTGGTAACACGCACTTGAAGACCTTTGTCTTCAGACTCTGAGGTATTTTAGACGTGAAGATGTGCCGGAGCTTCCCGAACGCTGTCCAGCCAAGTTGGATTCTTCGATTGACCTCTTTGTCGAAGTTGGACCTACCTAGTTGGACAATTTATCTTAGGTAAACATACTCGTCTACAACTTCGAGAACAATGCTCCCAACAATCATCGGCATTGGCGGAATATGAACATTAGACATAATTTTTGTCTTGTCCATATTTATTTTGAGGCCTACCTGTTGGGAACTCTGTTGAGGTCATTGAGCATGATGTTCAAAGCTTCCAGCGATTCCGCCATTATGACTATAGCATTGGCAAATCGAAGGTGAGTGATGTGTTCGCCATTGAAGTTGATGCCATATCCCTTCCAGTCCAAGAGCTTGAATACATCCTCCATTACAGTGGTGAAGAGTTTCGGGGTTTTTTTTTTTTTTATACCACTAAAGTGGCAAACAAGCATACGGCCCGCCTGATGGTAAGCAGTTACCGTAGCCTATTGATGCTTGCAACACCAGGGGCATCACTCGCGCGTTGCCGACCCTGAAGAAATCTCTTCACACCCTTTTTGAAGAACCCCATGCTGTACTCCAATGGGAAAACCACGGCGGGGAGCTCATTCCACAATCTGAGCGTCCGCGGAAGAAAACTCCTTTGAGCCCGCACATTAAGTCACCCTGTCTTACACCCTTCTGCAACTGGATTGGTACCGTACTCACCTCCTGGACTCAGATCGACATGGTGGCTTTGCTGTACAAACACTTCAACACTTCGATATAGCGATAGTCGATTTGGCATCGCTGTAGACTCTGTAACACCGCCCATGTCTCGACTGAATCGAAGGCTTTCTCATAGTCCACATACGCCAGGCATAATAGAGAGATCCTAAGAGATGTCAGAAAGTGTGCGGTTGGAACAGACATGTTCGTGAGGCTCATCGGGAGGCTCGGCTTAAGTTAAATATTTGGGTATTGCATGGTCGACCGACTTCAGGTACAATACATAATCAGATGTGCTACGCTCGCAAAGTTTTTAAAAGTCGCCTGAGGTGGTGTCAGAATAACCAAGACCAAATAAAAATGGATATAATAGCTAAACAACGATCTGATAAAAACTTTTGTAAATTTTGGAAGTCCACAGGTAAATTGGATGTTAGGCCGAGCCTCCCAACTAGCGTGGGGGGGTTGAGTGATCCAGGGGAGATAGCAAACATGTTTATGCAGCATTTTAAGGTGCAGTCTCCTCTTGGTCCAGCGTCGGTGCCTGATTCTGGGGCTGGTCGACGGGGCGATGAATCTCTACTACATGTATCTGCTAGTCAAGTTAAAGCCATTATAAAAAACATTAGTAGAGGCAAATCTCCCGGTCATGACGGCCTCAGTATTGAGCATTTGCGGTACGCGGGAGTTCATCTGCCGAGAGTCCTGTCCATGTTTTATTCGCTGTGTATTAGCCACTCATACTTACCAGTGGAGTTAATGAAAACCATAGTGGTACCTATCATTAAGAACAGGACAGGAGATATCTCGGATAAGGGGAACTATCGTCCAATATCTCTTGCTACGATTATGGCCAAGGTACTGGACAGTGTGTTTGATACGTGTCTAAGTAAATACCTAAATATACATGATGCTCAGTTCGGATTTCGACCTGGACTCTCAACTGAGAGTGCCATTTTAAGTCTAAAGCACACTGTCCAGTACTACACCACCCGTAGAACGCCGGTGTATGCCTGTTTCCTTGACCTATCCAGGGCATTTGATCTTGTTTCGTATGATATACTCTGGAGAAAGTTAGGGAACAGGGGTGTTCCAGCTGAAATGATTAAAATATTTCAATTCTGGTATGCCAACCAATTGAACTCTGTAAAATGGTCCAACACTTTCTCCGAAACGTATAGGTTGCAGTGCGGGGTAAGGCAGGGGGGGTTATCGTCTCCCAAGCTCTTCAACCTGTATGTGGATGATCTGATTGCCGAGCTCAGCAGCATGCGTGATGGGTGTCATGTGGATGGCGTTAGTATTAACAACATCAGCTACGCAGACGATATGGTGCTGCTGGCCCCGACAGCGGAGGCCATGGGTAATTTGTTGAGAGTCTGTGAGACCTACGTAGCCACACACGGACTTCTATATAATATTAAGAAGTGTGAGTATATTGTCTTTAGGCCTGTCGGTGGATATCCCGAGAGTATGCTTAACATCGCACTCAATGGATCGAACTTACGTAGAGTAAGACAGTTTAAATACCTTGGGCATATCCTTACCGACGATCTTAGAGACAATGTAGATATTGAGCGGGAGCGTAGGGCATTGGCTGTCAGGAGCAATATGCTAGCTCGTAGATTTGCTCGTTGTAATGACCAAGTCAAAATCACCCTTTTCAAGGCGTACTGTCAAAGCTTCTACACGGGTAACCTATGGTCCGACTATGCGAAAAGATCGCTAAATGTCCTACGTGTCCAATATAATAATGCCTTCAGGATTTTGTTGCGGCTGCCTCGATTCTGTAGTGCATCGGGGATGTTTGCGCAGGCCCGCACGGATGACTTTGGGGCGATTATCCGTAAGAAAACGGCATCTCTGTTAGGGAGAGTGCGGGGCAGCCGGAATAGTATCCTAAGGACAGTAGCGGATCACTATGATTCGCCATTCATGAGGCACTTTGTGCACACACTTATTGGTAGGAATCCACTGGTGTGTGCATAGAGTGTCTTGTGCTATTTTGTTTTATATTGTTTTGTTTTGATGAATATTTTTATAATTGTGAATGTAATAAATATAGTACTAACCCTAGAAATAAGTCATTTTACTAACCCATGGATCTTTGTTATCTGACTAAATAAATAAATTATTATTTATTATAATGGCCGATTATACTCCTCAGTCTTCTGTATAATCTGGCGGAGTATATGTATGTGGTCTATGGTTCTAAAGCCTTTACGGAAACCGGCTTGTTCGGCCGGCTGGAAGTCGTCAAACCTACGAGCGAGACGATTCGTAATGACTCTCAAAAACAGATTATAAACGTGGCTTAGGAGGGATATCGGGCGGTAGTTCTTCAATAGAGCCTTATCGCCTTTCTTAAAGAAGAGCACCACCATGCTTCCACTCCATACCTTTGGCGTTGTACCTTCGTGTATGACGGAATAAAATAGCTTCTGAAGGACTACAAGTACCGGTTTACCACCCGCTTTCTAAAGCTCTGTTGTAATTCCGTCTTCACCCGCCGCCTTGTTGTTTTTAAGCTGTTTCAGAGCCATTCTAATCTCGTACAGGCTGACGTCCGGGATATCTTCGGTGTAATATCGGGTCAACTTGGCTCTTGTGTCACTGACCGGTAATGTATCTGGTTTCTGTGACGAGGTGTACAGCTGTCCATAGAACTTCTCGATCTCTGGCTTTGACGTAATTATGTTGCCGGTATCGGTCTTCAGCTTGGTCAGTTAGCTTTGACCAATAGTCCTGTTTTATTTCCTCTTCAATAAATGACTTATTAAAGAGGCGTATATCGTGTCACATTGCGTTTGATCTGATTTGTCTATTTAGCTGCCGATATTCGGCTGTATCAGCTGAAGACTGCAAACTCATTTCACGTCGTCGCTTCATGAATTTGAAAGTTTCATCTGAGAGTTTTTGGGTTCTATTGGTACGGCGGGTTATATGTTTTTAAATAATTGTGTATATGGATTTTATATCTGAAATAAATGTATTATTATTATTAAAGAATTTAGATCCTACCGCATGGACAGTTTCCACGAGCCTGTTGTTTGTATCGTCCGCTGTCAGGCAATCATCCAGGCATTGAAAGCGATTCTGAAGTTCGAGCTGAAAGCTTTCAGGGTCCTGGATATAGGCAGTTTGGAGTTGGAGCGTAGACTTTACCAGACATCTCCACCTGGATGTTCAGGTTCAGTGTGCCTCTTACTAATTGGTAGTCGCTGCCGGTCTTAACCCTGTTGATCACAGAAACAACACTGAAGATTTGCCACTTTGTCGTCAAGATAAAGTATATCTCGTTTTTGGTGGATCCATCGGGACAGGTTCATTTCCTGTGTGACCGCTTTTTGAAAAAGGAGTTCATCATAAAGAGTCCCTCCAACTCTATGAAGTCAGCCAACCGTTGGCTCCTAGGATTCCTCTGCCCAATTCCAAACTGCCCTCAGCTCATCGTCATTTCTTATGCCTAGCTTCGCGTTAAAGTCCCCCATCAATACCATATAGTGAGTTTTAGAAGCATGTATGGCTCGTGAGATATCATTGTATGACAATGTCTCTATCTCGTCATCTGGGTGTGATGAGGTCGAAGCATATACCTGGATGACCTTCAGCGAATACCGTTTGGTAATACTGAGTATCAGGTATGCGACTCTCGGTGAGACACTCTCTATCCTCACTATATTTTTGATGAGGGGCTTGCGGACATTAAACCCGACACAACCCTGTGACAGACAGGTGATCACCCTCCCGGTAGAAGAACAGGTTGCCGGATTTAAGGATTATCGTGTGCTCCCCCTCTTCGGACTTCTGATAAACCCATTATATCCTATCGCAACCTGTCCACTTCTTCCTCCAGCTCAATGAGCTTCTCGTCGGTCCTCAGAGTCCGTACATTGTATGTTACCAGGTCAAGTCGTCGTTGCTGGTAGTCGGATCTCTGCCGAAGACTCTTTGCCCCGCCGTTACCGTGATCGCTACCGTAGCCCGGGATAGCAGGGCTTCCGGGGACTAGGGGCCGTGACTGTGTGTTGTGTACCATATTAAGGGGTTTTGCCGTAATCACCACGCTTGGCAGGCGGGTTGGTGATCGCAGTGGTGATGACGTTACTCAGGTAGACGCTGCTGTCCGTCCCCTGGTGTATTCCCTTAGTCGCCTTTTACGACACTCAGGATTGGAAGGGTTGGCCCTATTCTATGCCGGGAGCCACACGGCCACATGTATATATAGAACTGTCCAACATGTACAGTTGGACCGCGATGCTTAAAGAAAGAGTCCCGTGTATCCAGACTCTTCTGGCTCATTGAGTTCATGGTTAACAGTAGGCCCCTGATTTATGTACCGCTTGACCATGTAGACAATTTACCCCTACTACCGACTTTCTTCTGACTAAGTCACTTGGACAGTTTTCTGAGCACAACTTCTATGACGAGGCTGGCAAGATACAGGTGCTGGCTGACTTAATGTGGTGGAGATGGGTTAACCTGCCGACACTAACACGACATGACAAGTGGTTTAGAGTAAAAGAACCCCTTGCTGAAGGGGATCTGGTGATAATTGCTGAATACCAGATGCCACGTAACATGTGGTTTGGTTACGTGGTATTGTTTGCAAAACGTACCCTGGTAGTGTTGGTCAGGTGCGAGTTGTGGATGTTATGACACCAGGACCTGATGTGACTGGACAGCGAAGACTCTACAGATGACTTGCGACAAAGCTGTGCAAGTCAGACGTCTGCCGCTCCTCATCTTAAGTATTTATTTATTTTATTTTTACGATTTGAACACCATGATAGGGTTTGATAGGACGACGTTTTATATCGATTTTTTTTTTCCAAAAATATTAATTGTTTACCTTCAAGACAAGCAGGTTTGATTTCACCGCAATTTCGATTATAATACATTTAAACTTGCAATTGTGATTCACTAAAAAGAACACAAGAAAATATACTATTTTTCATTTTATTTTTACCACTCCCAATTTTGGGTTGGAAGTTGGAACTCAGTCGTGACCTAATCTTCACATTTTTTTTTTTCAAGTTTAGGGAATATGGTAGAAATGTAGCAGCACACCAGCCGGGCTATTGCGTATCTTTGGTGGTAACCATAACGAACACCATTTATTGATTTTATCCAATGACGTGCGTGGCATGACGATGACCATTCGTGAGCCCTGATTGGATGAAATTCATTAATGGTGTTTGTTACAATTACCACCAAAGTTACGCGGTAGAACCTCAGAATCCTCCGAAATCAGTCAATTTTGAAAGATTAGGTATAGTTTAGAGTAGTGTTTATTATTATTATTATTTTAGTATACTTAATTTAGTTGTTTACAGGTGAAAATAATTTGGCGGTTAGATCATTTTTGATCAAAATTCAACTTTTTCAATAAAAAAAATCAGCAAAAATTTTAAAGATTAAACCATCCAAATGAATGACTGCTAGGGCTAAGTTCGATTTCGTCGGTAGGTTTGGTGAGAGGCTGACTGGCCTTCCCTCTGGAAGTCACGCTTTCTGGTCTCTTGCCAAAGCTGCTGAAGGAAACTTTTGCCAGTCATCCTTGCCACCACTCCGTAAGACGGACGGAAACTTGGCCCATAGTGCAAAGGAGAAAGCTGACCTTTTGGGCTCTCTCTTTGCCTCGAACTCGACTTTGGATGACAGGGGCGCCACACCGCCTACCATCGCGCAGTGTGCTAGCTCCATGCCGGAGATAAGCATTACCCAACGGGAGGTCCGGCGGGAACTGCTTTCTCTGGACATCCATAAGTCGAGTGGGCCAGACGGCATACCGGCAGTGGTTCTGAAACGGTGTGCTCCTGAATTGTGTCTAGTATTGATGCGTCTTTTCGCACTTTCCTACACCAAAAAGAAAGTCCCGTCTTCGTGGAAGACTGCCCACGTGCACCCAAAAAGGGCGACAGATCAGACCCGACGAACTGGAACAGGCCTATCGCCATCACCTCCCTTCTCTCAAAAGTCATGGAGCGTGTGATCAACACGCAGCTTTTGAGATACCTGGAGGATCACAAGTTGTTGAGCGACCGACAATATGGCTTCCGCCACAGTCGCTCAGCTGGTGACCTCCTTGTGTATCTCACGCACCGTTGGCCCCTTAGTCTGAGGAGAGACTTTGCCTCCTTATGTGTGTTCTACCGCTTGTATAACGGAGAGTGTTCTAAAGAATTGTTCGACTTGATGCCCACAGCTACTTTCCACCATCGCAACTCTCGCCATCGACGGGGAGTTCATCCTCACATATTGAAACCAGAATTGTTTCGAATTGCGCGGGCTCAGATTGTGGAATGAGCTCCCCGCCGTGGTTTTCCCATTGGAGTACATCATGGGGTTCTTCAAAAAGAGTGTGAAGAGATTTCTTTAGGGTCGGCAACGCGCGAGTCATGCCCCTGGTGTTGCAAGCGTCCATAGGCTACGGTAACTGCTTACCATCAGGCGGGCCGTATGCTTGTTTGCCACCTTAGTGGTATAAAAAAAAAAAAAACAAATCGCATAAGCCGTTACCGAGTAATCGGTGAACGTACATAAATAAAAATTACATACGCATCGACTATATACAGGGTGTAAGGGACATCGCCGCACAAACGGATACCATGGGTCCAGGACATGATTCTGGACCCCCCCATATTGGAATTTTTCGTCAGTTTTTCCCAAATTTAAAAAAAAAAAAGAGTTTTTTTTACATTAGACTGTTCATAATCGTTATTCTTACCTAACCCAAAGAGATTTAAAATAAATAAGTTATTAATTCATTACTTTCACTAAAAGTAGCAATGAAAATAAAACTAGAAACGGTGTCTTATGGCGATATTCGCCTGCAGTCAGCGACATACTACGTAGGCACAACGTTATCGCGCGTTTCAATCGCGGTGTTCACAATTTGATTAGTGGCATTAGGTGTAGCCTTTTCGCGAAGTTTGCGTTACCATGCGAAATACATCCTGTATATATATGAAAAAAGGAGGAGGTTCTCCTCCTTTTTTTAAATCGGTTAGTAAAACTACATTTCCAAGAGTAATGTTACTACCTAGGTATAAAAATTGTAAGTCCACTAAGTGGTCGTGAGGTATAATCACCCTACGTAAGATGATTAAATAAAACCAAATTATGGATAAAAATCTCTAATAAATTATAATATTTTTTTTTTAATATACAAATGACCAAAACAATTTTTTTTCTTAATGATTAGTACCTATTCATTGGGTACATAATGTGGGCTGCGTTTCTAAGACGAATAAAAAGTCACGGTGTATTTAGTAGTTGTGTTTACGGTTGGATTTGTTCCCGGGAATAAACCCAACTTCGAGTAAATTTCCAATTTGGTGGGAAAAACCCGGGAATTTTCCCATTGGCTGGGAAAATACTCAAATGGTCACAGTTACTAGATTTTGCGTATGTATAGCGAGAGACACCTTAACAAAATCGTTTGAACAACATTTAACAAGATTTCTATTAGGGTTATACCACGGTCATACACATATATCATACAATAAAAAATATATTTTTTTTGTGATGAAGGAGTGCATTGTTTTTAAAAAAGTGACGTTTTGGTGTTGTAGTGGACAGGCGGGCGGTCCCACACAATTACCACGCCATGGTAGTACATACTCGTCCGAATCGAAGTCGGGAAGTGTGATACTCGGTGCAGTCCGCGCAAGGTCCGCGTGGGTCCGCGCGTAGGTAATGTAGGTACATACAACAGCGAGTATGATTAAAATAACAATCAAAAGCATCTAAAAATATTTTTTTAGGCACAAAAAGCCACTTGAGTATTTTCCCGCCGTTCGGGAATTTACCCGTATTTTTCCATTCTTACCCGTATTTTACCGTATTTTTTTTTTAGTTGTGTTGTTCATTTTCTCGTTCAAAAAGAAAGTCCGTAAGTAAATGATGCATCGTCAGTTAGAGGACTATGGAAAGTTGGTTCAAAATTGATTTAGGCCCGGTTTCAATAAACAAAAACGAATCGTTTTGCTTACCAATGGTAGGTTTTTTTATTGCCAAACTGGGCATATAGATCATTTCATAAGCTAATTTTACCTGTGATAGCTACTGCCATATGGGAGGGTCTGATATGCAAAGCTTTGAGGTCTTTGCTTCATTTTTAGTAAAGATATAAGAGTCTTAATTTTAATAAATCTTAACTGATACCGGTCGGTAAATTATTTAAACCGGGCCTTAGTTGTCCTGATCCTACCCAGAACCTAACAACTAACAAATGAAAGTAAATAAAAGAATGCCTTCAACTGTGATTTTAAAATTAACTAAATTGACTAACATTTTAATCAAAATTTATCCTTAAAATAATACCATTATAATCTAAAATAGTGTACCTACCCAACCTACTTATAGTAATCTGTGCTAAATAGTGCTAATGCGTTCTGTACCTACCTACTGTGTGTGGCGACAAGCACAGCTACAAGTCTCGATCAAGTAAAATACAAATTGTGAGCGCGGTCGCGCGGTCATCCAATCTATACAATTCTTCTTATATCTACACATATTCCGTATCTGTCGTCAACAAATCCATCTATCGTATTGCTAAACAACGCCATCTATTTATAGTGTTATCATGTAATGCATGGATTTTACAGTAAGACGATATTAGCGTTCCCGTGTCTTTTTTTGGCAACTTATATCATACTCAAAATTAAGCGCCATCTAGGTTTAATACGAAATTTCGGCAAAGTTCCGAGACACGCTCAAATGTATGGGGCTTGTCACTCTAGACACTTTACTCTATGGTTTGATTCCCAGTTTCCCACATATGACATGAATTTGTGTGCATGAACATGTCTTTATGTCCTGTGTCTGGGTGTAATTATGTATATTAAGTACTTATTTACAAACAAAAAGTAGTATATTGTCATTGATAGTCCCATACAGTGTCTCCATATACACGGTAATTACCGTAGAAACACCGTAATCTGGTCTTAATCTACCGTCAAGGTAATAAGGTATTACCGTGTCATATGTCACCGTATTTAAAAAATTACGTTATTAATATTTCATCACTATACTGCGTAAAACGAATCTCAGTGAACTTAACATATGTATTTTGTAATGGCAACACTGCTCTTGGTTACCGGGAATCCCGGGTTATTAAAACTTCTATCTCCACTCACACATAGATAAAAACTACCAAACCTCGGCAATCTATTCTCGTCCTTATTTAAACATACAGGAACAGTGTTACCAACTTAACTCTTTTAGAGCTTTTAGCTCAATTTCAACATTGTCAGCTCTAAAACATAGTATATAGCTCTCTTTTTATTGAATATTAGCCAATTTTTTTAGGTTTATATGATATACCAGCTGCCCGGCGCAACTTCGTTCGCGTAGTGCTACCCTACCCTAACCTATCTAAACCATCCAGGGACCATTCTACTGTACGTGTGTTTGTCACTGAACTCCTAAACGGCTGGACCGATTTGAATGATTTTTTTGTATGCGTTTGGGTTGGCGCCCTGGATGGTTTACATTCACAAATCAGCCCGGCAGAAGACGCTGCAATCGGTATCTAGGTTATATTATTGTTTGTATCCTTTAAAAAATTACACGGTAATTTACACGGTACAATATAAGCTGATCCACCGTAATTTTGCCTAAAAACACGGTATTTTTACCCTTGCAACACGGTAAATGCCGATTTACATATGGAGACACTGATTTAAACATACAGGAATAGTGTTACCAACTTAACTCTTTTAGAGCTTTTAGCTCAATTTCAACATTGTCAGCTCTAAAACATAGTATATAGCTCTCTTTTTATTGAATATTAGCCCATTTTTTAGGTTTATATGATATACCAGCTGCCCGGCGCAACTTCGTTCGCGTAGTGCTACCCTACCCTAACCTATCTAAACCATCCAGGGACCATTCTACTGTACGTGTGTTTGTCACTGAACTCCTAAACGGCTGGACCGATTTGAATGATTTTTTTGTATGCGTTTGGGTGGCGCCCTGGATGGTTTACATTCACAAATCAGCCCGGCAGAAGACGCTGCAATCGGTATCTAGGTTATATTATTGTTTGTATCCTTTAAAAAATTACACGGTAATTTACACGGTACAATATAAGCTGATCCACCGTAATTTTGCCTAAAAACACGGTATTTTTACCCTTGCAACACGGTAAATGCCGATTTACATATGGAGACACTGGTCCCATACCACATATCTAACATTAACGCTGTATGAGTTCAAACGCATCTGGATCAAAATCAGTCTTACGATGACCTTATCAACAACGATATGTAGTATATCAGTTATCTGCTTTCAATAGTAAAAGCTCTGCTTAGTTTGGGTTCATATAACCATGTCTGAGGAATGTCCTGGGACATTATTAATTACACAGAAAATAATTGCAATAAATAAAACATAAAATCTCTAATTTCAGTCATAAGTAGTGTCCAAATGAAGCTTCAACTGCGGCCATAACTTCGGTTCATTTTGGCTGAAGCTTCAGCTGTGGCTTTATTTTTGTGTGCCATATACCTATAGGCCTTTTATTTGGTAGTGGGACCGTTTATAAAAACCTAATTACCTATTATAAATTGAGTTATAATAAAAATATAGGTACAATAAATTACAAAATACTGATCTACAAGCGAAGGGTGTTTGTTTACCTTGGACCCATCTGAGTCTACAACAATTTTTCTCAAGGGAATACTGCTACGAAAACTTAGATATTCATTGGATTGAGACAATTCACTGACACAACTCATTTTTCCCCGAAAATACAACAATCTTATGGTGGGTAAAGGGAAGATTATGTACTGATTTTAACAAACACAACACAACAAGATAACAGGAATAAAAATCTATCTACTTTTTGAATGAAAGTAGAGATGGGTAGTTATTCTAATAACTAGCCAAAAAGCGGCTATTGACAAAATAGCCACGGCTATGTTATCTGCAACACGATAATTGGATATTGACTACTTGCTAGCTAGAAAGAATGAGGAGTTTTCTTACCTGTCTAACTGTTGATAATTCGAACCAATTTGAACCTTAAGTGCACGATTTGACAGGTATTTTGACCATAGAGGTATCTAAAGAAATCCTCCTCATTACGAGAAGTTTACGTCACACACAGCGGGTAGCCGCCTAGGCGCCACAGGTCACTAGCCGCCACTAGCGGGTAGCTGGCCGGCTAGCCAAAGCCATTCTAGCCGCCAGTAGCCGGTAGCTGGCCGGCTAGCCAAAGCCAATCTAGCCGAGTAGCCGGTAGCTGTGTGTGCGTGCGCTTACTGCGAAACTGAGTAGTAGTAGTGCGAGTCCCGAAAGTGTAAAATTCGAGAGCATGTCGTTATTATTATTTCGAATTTGAAACGAATTCAAACCTATTTTTTTAATTTAAATTTAATTTCAATTAGTCTGTAATATAGTTGGGTTTAAATAAATCATTTTAATCATCTGAAGCAGCGCGACATCTATGGTTTACTTGCCTACAACTAAAGACTGAGTCTATGTACTGTGAAAGCTTTTAGTTCATATCCATATATAAAGATGACGTTATTGTTGATTTTCGATGTTTTTATTAGTAATACGTATGACCTATGAGAAAAAGTCGTTTCTTTTCAAAAGAGTATGCAATAAAATATAAAGTAAATTAAAAAAAATATATCATTACATTAATTTATCATCTAGACTAGACTTGTTGCAGCGGCGAGGATCGAACTCTGATCGCAGTTGAACGTTTATCAACTAGCTAAGCCGCCGCCGCTCTATCCAAATAGCCAAAATAGCTGACTAGCTGGCTGGCTTTTACACCACATATAGCTAGCTATTGAAATATCAGCTAGTTACCCATCGCTAAATTAAGGAATCATAAATCAGAAAATTATTTCAAAAATGCGCTAGATTAAGCACTAGGCGCTATAAGGAGCTGTAGCCCAAAAAAGCGTTAATCTGGCGCCGAAAGCGCTAAGTTGGCAGCACTAGAAAGAGTAAGTAGTAACAGTGCTGCCAACTCTTCTAACCGTAAACTTATTTAAACTATATTATAATACTGGGGACATTGGGCACAAACTACTAAGAGAACTAAAGTTCAGACCGCCATCTGACGAACATTGGTGATAAACCGTATGCAGAATTTGAACATGACGTTTTTTTTTTTTAATATTCCCATAATATGGTGCAATGAAAATTATCTAAGATACAGCCTATGATTATGTAGGGCCGGGGAATTAGGGTAAATTCATTGGGGTAAATAAAACACAATTATTTAGTTATAAATTATTTATTTAAATTTTTATTTTTTCATACAGCTGTATTAAGACTTAGAAAACTATCTGTAGTGATGGTCTGGACTGCTGGTGGCATCATCTGCAAACAAAGTATAAAGTAACTGTAAAGGAGTTCGAAGATTTTTTTATCGGAGCCTAGCTTAATCTTCAGGCACCATATTGTTTTTATTTTTGTTTTTTCAAATAGTGGCGCACGATGTATCCTATATACATCGATTGTGGACAACCATGCAAACAAAAAATACTAGGGTGTCTTTGTCCTAAAACGTCACAAAAAATATCAAAGAGGTGGCCGAAAACAATGACATAATCTTTAAAATGTTTTATTTTTTATGTACAAGATAGTCAAAGGATTTGAAGATTTTAGTATGGAGCCTGGCATTCCTATCATCTGCTTTTTTTGTATTGTATATATTGGTAAAGATTTTGGGTGTAGTAATTAATTTTGCATTAAAAATATTATATTTTTATATCAGCTATAAATTTTCATTAAAGTGATCCGTGAACATTGATTTGAAAAAAAAAAACAACATGGGGGATGAAAGGAATGCGAAAATCTTCGAACCCCTTTTGGAAATGTTGAAAAGGGTTTTTAACATCGAAAATTAAACTAGGTCAACATCAACACTGATGCGGAGGTGAATATATTGTGTCTCAATTAAACAAAGGCAGTTGCCATGCTGTAATAATTATTGCATGTCAGCAGTTGTTTAATCCTGGCCGATTAAACAACTGACTACTTATTACATAGAAACAGCCTACACAAATGGAACACACTGCTGGAGATACTGTGCCAACACTTAATCTAATACAAAGGGGACAGGGGGATACATTACTAGATGAGATTATATTAAATGGCAAATAAATTACCTGAATTCATTTGCATTGTGCTATTCAGAGACACACATGTGGCATTATTTTGATGGCTCGCAGCTGATGGTTGGACAGAGGTATCTGAAAATTTGTATGAGCTGTTATTATATTAAAACCTAAACCTTCATGTATCATCAATATGGACAGAATGTTAAACATTCTTGTGCAAAGTGGGAACAGCCTCATCATGCTCTAGTCCAGTGAGAGATCTATAAATGGCATTAATTTTATTTTATTTATATTATTTCTTTTAATTTATTCAAAAATTGCTGGATGATATATACATACCAAAAACTTGTTCTTGTGACATTCATTGGTAATATGAATGATCATTGTGGCGCTTCTTTGAGTAACTATGATCACTGCATACAGTTTTCTTGTTATCTGAAAAAATGCCAATTGTCTCTGTAACTATAAATAAATATCTTGGGACATTCCTCACACACGGTCATCTGATCCCAACATAAGCAGCGCTTGTACTATGGAAACCAGATAACTGATATACTTACTACATATTATTATACTACTTTTTGTTTGTAAATACATTCTTAATATACATAATTACACCCAGACATCGCTGTTATGATCATGCACACAAATGCATGTCCTGTGTGGGAATCGAACCCAAACCCACCCGTTTGGCCCGTCAACCTATGTTAAAAGAATTAACATAGGTTGACGGGCCAGTTGGTTAAGATTCCACCTGTTGCACCGCAGGAAATAAGGAATAAGGGTGAACTAACCAGATAAAACAATAAGAGTTCTAACTCTGGTGGAGCCATGGTTATTAATGTGTTATATATATCCCAATATAACTGCATTTGCCAGGCATTTATTTTAGGTTAGACTTGATATGCCTTCACAACCAGAAAGGTTGGGTTATAGCCTTCAATGTTATCATAGATTATATGAGTTGACTAGGAATAATACACATAACCCCTACGCTGTTCAAATGTCAAGTTATGGAAAATCAAAACTTAATAAGATATTATATTATTACAGTAAACTTATAGATCGATAATTTACCTGCTTCTAAAAAGATATTTGTCGGGTTGCCTGAAGAAATCTCCATGGCAGTGAACAAGCTTAGATATGCGCTACTCTTCAGATGACAAACATATAATTTGCGTGGATCGCTGTTAAGTTATTGTCTCACAGTTAATACACTTTATCCACTGTCTCTTATTATGTATTAGGTTGTCTGTGTATGTAGTATAACGTCTTGGCGTAAACTGTTGCACTTGGGCATACAACATTTTCGAAACATATAAATGCCGAAATCACTGTTTTGAAGGATTTAAAGTGGCGGAAATTTATCAATGCACCACTTCTCGTCATACAAATACGGAAAACACTGTATTTATGGATTAAAAGAGGTGGAAATAAAGCGACATAAGAACTTATGTTCTCATCAAAACAAACACGTGTTTGACAGGTAGGTGCATGACGAATGAATGGAATGAAAATAAAATGGCCGGCCTGGGCCTGGGTCATAGCGGGGGTGAAGGAAGCAAGAGAGGGGCGAGAACGTCGAGTAAGAATTTTGCACTGTCATTCGATACAGTGGGTTATTTTGATTCGAACATTGCCAGGCGTGACATTGGGGTACCTTTATGCCTTTATGTAAGACGGATAAAAATTATGCTAGCGAGGGTTCGCTGAACGGAGTCATAGTTCTAAATCTAAGTTAGCTGTCCAATTCAATTGACAGCTTGTAAATATCGAAATTGTATTTTAATCTCCGTAAAATCAGGCTTTCCTATACCGCCGGACGTGTTCCTTCTTCGTGGAAGACCGCCCTAGTACATCCGATCCCCAAAAAGGGTGATCGAACAGATCCGTCAAACTACAGGCCTATAGCGATTACCTCCCTTCTCTCTAAGGTGATGGAGCGGGTCATCAACACTCAGCTGCTCAGGTGGAGCACCAGCTTATAAGCGACCGTCAATACGGCTTCCGTCATGGTCGTTCAGCTGGAGACGTTCTCGTTTACCTGACGCACCGATGGGCTGAAGCCATAGAGAGTAAAGGCGAGGCTTTGGCAGTTGGCCTAGACATTGCTAAGGCCTTCGACCGGGTCTGGCACAGGTCACTTCTATCGAAGCTACCGTCCTATGGAATTCCCGAGGGTTTGTGCACTTGGGTGGCCAGCGTTCTTGCTGATCTGAGCATCAAGGTCGCTGTTGACGGATGTTGCTCCGACATCAAGAATATTAATGCTGGCGTACCACAAGGCTGCGTGCTATCGCCCACACTGTTCATCCTGCATATCAATGATATGCTAAAATTCCCAGCATTCACTGCTATGGAGATGACAGCACTGGTGATGCCCAATATTCTGGCCGTGGTAACATCCCTCGGTCCATGGTGGAGGAAAGCCGAATACAACTTGTGTCTGAAGTCGAGACCTCCTTGGAGCGGGTCTCAGAATGGGGGAGACTTAATTTAGTCCAATTCAACCCCTCGAAGACACAGACGCGTTCTCCGCTCATCATCTCAAAGATTTCGCTTGTGATCTCGAAATTATTACACAGTAAAAATGGACCGGGACATGAAATATCAATTTACCGATGTGAAACAACTAACAGCTGTCAATCTGATAGCAGGATAAAATTTAGCGATCTACAAGGGTCGCTAAAATTTAACCATTGAGATTAATTAAGTTGATGAATTTAACCCATCCATCAAAACATACAAAAATGTACAGACCCTTTGGATTATGGAAAAAGGGCTAGATTTAACACTAGTCTGCACTAAGAAGCTAAAACGAACTGTACACAAAAAAAAAAGCGCTAGATCCGGCGCCGAATGTTGGCTAATCAAGTACCATCGAGGTTAATTGTTCCATGGGTAGTACTCATTGTGGCTTTTTTTGGTTGCCACATTGATTTTTATTATTTTTATCTTGCTCTATGGAGTCCCGTCTCTTCTTACGTAGTTATTGAATACTCTTTGCGTTTCTTGCGTTTAAAGGCGATAACAAGAGTTGGGGAATAACTTTTAATGAAAGTCATTCAAATATGTCTAAATTCTAACATATTTTGTATCATTTGAATAATATACTGATAGATCTATATTTTATTATTGTAAATGATTGAAATACACGAATATTTATTGAGAAAAACTAGCGTAGGCAAAGATTGGCATAATTTTCGAACAAATATGCCAATCATTGCCTAGGCTAGGGTTGACACACTTGTTATTATTTTTAAATAGATAATCACCTAACTTATCCATGATTATCTTGATATGTCTTGCTACTTTTAAGGGTTCCGTACCCGAATGTTACCCAAAGGGACCCTATTCATAAGCCTCCGCTCTCCGTCCGTCTGTCTGTCAGTGGGCTGTATCTCATGAGCCGTAATAGGTCCATAACGAAAGTTTATTAAACGTAGCAGTAGGATTAGTAGAAAATAAAATTTAACTTCATAGGAAGCTGAGAAACAATTTGGAATTGGATGAAAAAAAAAATAGCTGGTTAAATAAAAACGGCCCGTTTATACTAATAGAATTACAATAAACATCCCTTAGCCAAGTTTCCATGAAACCACCGTAAAAAAAAAAAAAAACTGAATTACACGTAGAATTTTTTATTTATTATCTAATTTAATTCGGATATTGTTGATTATTTAATTTAATTGGGATATTCTTGCTTTTTGATTGATATTACTTTTCTTGTTACCTTTCTATTTAATTTCTTAAGACTGATAAATACTTTAAATAAAAATGACTTTTAATTACTGAATATTCTTAAATAAAATAGTTTAAAAAATGGTTTATATTTGTATACTATTATTTCTAAGAAGACAACCCTACAAATTCTTGGCCAATGTATGGAGATAGACGAAAAACGTGTCCAAACATTGCCTATAGCAATTTAACCTACTAAATAACTTCAAATTATATTCTTCGAAATAGAACCATATGCTTCAGTATTTTAGGTACATTTTAGATTGCCGGAGGATCCAGAGCGTATATTTATTTGTGAATAAGTACAGTAGGCAATGTTAGGAATATGAACCATAACTTTGCCTGAATTTTAATATATCCCTAAAATGTCTTATAATTCACGAATATTGGCATAAATCCCTAAAATTAATATAATTTATATGGTTTACTTACTCAAAATGGAAAATAACCCGGTCGAAGGCATACATTCATGGTTTTATTCTACTACAAAGACAGAAAAAATTGAAATCCGTGAAATGTTAGGGCAGTTGACGGTACCTAAGAACCCTTATTTCTTTCGTACTAGACTGTCAAAATCTTATATTTGGCGACAAATTCTAAGAGCAATCAGATCTGCGCTATAAAACAGTAATCCTTATAACTTTTGAACCAGGGACCACAACTGATATTTGGTAACAAATTCGCCACACTCAAAATACATACCAGTGGTGGCCTAGTGGCACTGCCACGACGGAGATGGTCATAAGTTTGATTCTTGTGTATTTGTCTGTAGTTATAAATAAATTGGTAAAATAAAATAAAATATTCGCATCAAAACACATTCTCTTTATTAATAATTATCATTATGTAAGTAATTAACATTCTTCACATGAAGTTTTCCTACGATGTTCTTCCGAACTTATTGGGTAGCTTAAATTCTACCTAACACATAAGTATCGGACGAGACAAATCAAGTACCATTACTGTTTATCAACATGTTCATGTCAGGTGGTACTTACTAAAAAGACCAGTGACTTTTATATGTGTTCGTACATCAAACAGAAATTTAGAAGCTAAAACTGCTGAATATTACAGTCTAAACCTTAAGAAGTACAATCATAAATGTATAATCTATATATATAAACGTAGCTTAGTGCACACTAACCATTAAAATTCATTTTTGCTTAGGTATTTAATATACATTACAAATAATTTCGTTTATAGATCACTAAAATAATATGCAAGTATGATTTCTATAATTATATCTTATTCATTACAATGTATCTTTCTTTAGTAATATCATATTTTGATTTGAGCATACCTACTCCCGAATCATTGATCTATAGACATTCATAAAATATCTGTACATAGGTATTAATTTCGTTAGCATTGACTAAACAATTGAAAATTATATTGAGGCTATGGAACTTTTTACAGGATTACAAACAATGATATTATAATAGAGATATGCTACCCTCATACTAAGCGGCGTTCAGTTATTGTTGAATTAGGTGAATGCGATAGATAATACGGAACGTATGGTACAGAAAGAGATAGCTATATGTAGCCGCTAAGCAAAATTACGACAATTGTCTGAATTTGTCTGCAACAATTAGAGTGCGTTAATGCGATATCTACCTCTTTTTATTATAATATCATTGATTACAAAGATATTTTAAGTATCTACTAGAAAATGTTCTAACGCGTAGGTTTATACGGCACAAACAATACTATAAAAATAAAGTAAAGAGGACATATTATCTTTCTAACATAACCACATGTAAAACATTATTAAAATACAAATAAAAGTAGTAATATTCTTTTTATTAAAAATGAACTAAAATGAAATAAAAAAGGCATTTATTTTTAATCACAGAAGTTTTATTTCTCATTAGGGTAAGCCAAAACTAATTATACAAAAACCGTCTAGTTAAAAAATATTCTAAGTCTAACATTTATACAATGGATACATATTAGGTGAAAATAGTTATTATAACATTATAACGGCTAATTCACTTCTGTCATTGATAAAATTAATTATTCTAAGCAGTTCAGGCAAGCGGTACGGACATCGGAAAGTAGAAAAGTTACTATCAACTCAAATGCAGTGTTTGAGTCAGGCCGACTAGCAAATTATCTTTGCAGCTATAGTAACCTACCACAAACGGCCTCTAATCGTCTACTGCTACATATTATCGACAATAATATTACACTAGAATATGTATAACATCATTTTTAATACATGGTATGCACTTTAAATACCTACCCTATATTTTGATGAAATATACCTACTAAGAGATTAAATAATAGTCTGTGAAAAGATCTTTCATAATCGTCCGTCTCTCGGCAATGGGGCATACGACGCAAGGAGGTAAGAATATAAATTAAAAAGTAAAACATTGTTGTTTAATTTTTCATCAATAGGTGGAGTTTTTACATTATCCATCTTATACTGGCATGGCATTGAACCTCACAACAGTTACAGTACTACCACTTTTATAAGTTACAACGATACACCTGCGCAGTACTGTTAGATACGTTATAACATACAACAGCATACAATATAATTTTAATAATCATACAACACATTATAAAAAACAGTGACTGTTATAATATTATATTTATGGACAGCGCCATCTATAATAGCAAATAGCTAATTGTAAGTATACTTTCGCTAGCTTCGTGGTTTCGCCGATACCTACTCGGTAATTTTCGGAGCCGTTCGTACGTAAACCAATGTCAAAAGAAGCCACGATAGTTTTTCTTTTGATATTACTTTATTATTTACACAAACACGATATGAACACTCATCCGATATTAATAGGGGCTAATTTTGTGGATTAGTTCGGCAGTGGTGCCGATTCTGTTGTAAATCGCACTAAACTAATTTTAATCACATCTCATCTCTTTCTTACGAACATCATTGAAAAAGGATAGAACATATTTTAAGTTGTCAAATTAATCTTTGCCGTCTTATTTTGCGTGTATTTAGGCGTGACCGCGATAGATGGCGACTAAATTTATATTGAAAACAAGCATTGGACTAATTTGACAGGACTAAATTTCTTACATCCTTTTCTTATGTTCTTTGTTAGAAAGAGACATAGTGAGATTAAAATTAGTTTAGTTGTGAACAACAGAATCAGGGCCAATGTCTACAATATAATAATATAGTATGAAAATTTAAACAAGTTTAAAGCAACAAATAATTATAAAGCATAAAGCTGCGTAGATGTATTTTTTTTGGTAGATTTTGTCAATGTTATGAGAGAGATAGCATGAATCTCTTATTGTTGTTGTATTTCAAATCTAAACGTAAAGCAAGGCCTGTATTTCATTGGCGTTTAGTTTTAGTCGGTTACAGATTACTTCTTTCTGCGCTATCGAATATCGATGTAACTTTATAAAACTGGTAATACTTTACATGCATGCAATTTGTCTATTAATTTTTTCTATGCAATCCATTTACTTAGAATAGTTCCTATTTATTCATCAGTAAGAATAATTTATACAGTTTACATCGGATGGTATATAACATTTAATTTTATTCACAAACAATATGTAACACAGGTTTTGTAATTTCACTTTCTCAAGCACGGAAGTTATTTACTAATGGATGGTTAGCCGTACATAAACAATGCTATTATACATTTTAAACGGTTAATTTTCTAACTATTCACCGAATTTTGTTTGACCGAAACGTTTTATCATTAATATTTTAGGGTTCCGTAGACAAACAAAGAACCGAAAGAAAGTTTCGTCATGTACGTAGGTACCAGTGTTGCCAGTTTTTTTTTCGGGCAAAGCGGGATTTTGAATCATCTAGAGTAAAAAAAGCGGCATTGTATCGTCGAAAGCGGGACATACTAAAAAAAGTGCGAGTCGGACTCGCGTACCGAGGGTTCCGTAGAAACTTGTAGGTATATAAATAGTTCGTTCATCAGGAGTAGAGTCACGAAGTAATTTCGTAACGTAATTTTTTTTTGTGTTGCACTACAAAACCCTTTACGGATTCCTTCCTTTACATACTACATGAAATTCCTTCTTGCCAAATTTCATGTTTCTAGGTCAACGGGAAGTACCCCATAGGTTTTGATTCCCTTGCGGGCGTCAAAATATGCGGCATCTTCTTCTCTCTTCGATCTTTTGATTGCGTTGACTAGAACTAGAAGTTTGATTTTTGTACCATTTCTGAGTAGTGGTGTCTTTACAATTACCCACTTGTACGTCCAACGATGATTTCAATTTCACCGTCAAGTAATCCTCGAAAAGCGGGACTGGGCCTGTCCCGCGCGGGACATTTAATTTTGGGCTAAAAATCGGGACGTCCCGCCAAAATCGGGACGTCTGGCAACGCTGGTAGGTACCTATATCTGTCTATCACATGATGGGCATCTATTACATATTATGGACCCGGCCGATAACGATTCGATATCCATTATTACATTACATATATATTTAAGTTGGCCATTCCGCTTAAATTTTTTCTAATATCGATTGCATTATTAGATATTAGATGACTTTTGTCAATTGGATAATATCGTGCCCACTAATGAGAATAATGATTTCATATTTAACATGCTGATAGTAAAAAAAAAATGTGCGGTTTTACTATATAATTACATAAATAATGTTTAACCATGAGTTTGATAGCATTTTATTAAAGAGATTTTTTTATCGGTGTTGCAGATATGGATGTAAAACGGTTAGCTGTTTTCAACCAAACAAAATTATGTAAACCTTATATATTTCAGTTTACTAATATGAACCATTTAAACTACATTTTGCCTGTGAGCGTAATATCGTAAGCCCTCATTTAATTGCTATTGTGCTTAAACATGCAAGGTTACTAAAATGCTCTGATAACAAGAAAATGCATCACATTTATGTTCGTCTCTTTTACTAACTATAAATACTATAGACATGCGACATTTCTAGTATCAACTTACGTCCTCCATATTTAGCAATTTCAAAACTCAATAATTTTACGGTAACTTTACATTTCACTGCAACGGTAGCCGACCCTTCTGTGTATTCACGCGACAATTTTGTGACATAATACCGTCACAGTAAATTTCGATGTTACATACATACATACACATTGAAATTCACTCCCAGTTTCTAAGTTTGATCAATGTTATGACGGCAACAGTTTTGACTATAGAATATTGTTTTTCAGAAACTGGCAAGTACATCTGTTATTTTTATGAATGGCAACATTTATAAGTGACAGTTGGCATGTTGCGTGACGTCATAATATGCATGTGTACGTGTGGTGTATGGTTGTGGGTTATAGTCGCCTGGTGGTGGTGGTGGTGGTCCGTACTCGGTCGCGAGGGGCGGTAGTTGGTGGGGCGGGCAGGGGGGCGCGGCCTCACGACTCCCCGTTGCCGCTGTCGTCGCCGTCCCCACCACCGCCCTCCAACTCCTCATCGGAGTCGGTATCAAGGTCATCGTAGTCATCGTCATAGAAATCCGTCATGTCCAACTGAAATATACCAATGACGAATCAGTTTCATTATTCTTTCCGCCTTACCAGTTCTGCAAACTTTTACTGATAAATGTGCTTGCGTTTGACCTCTGTCTGGCCAATAAAGACCGATGACGAAGCTTAAGATGGAGCACGCCTACCCAGAACGCTGTCTTATTACATGAGATGGTTTAAGCCAAGCCTAGCAAAACCCAGGTTATAAGATAGTCCCGGCTCTTTTTGTATATGACGTTTGAAAGTGACGGATATATTTAAAACCTGGGTTTTGCTACTCTCTTTAAACCATCTCGCGTAATAAGGGGGCTAGACTTTTACTCGTATCATATTTAGAAAGTTAAGCCTGAATACATAGTATGATAACTGTGCTCTCTTCGCTTGGCGTGTGAGTATACAACGGTTCCGTTGTAAAAATGTTAAGGTAAACAATTATTTGAAATGTGGATAAAGAATAAGCTATAAGCGGACAATACCTTATTCTTTTTTCAGTACGTTTTTTATGTTACTTGGTTAATTAACGGTTATATAGATCTACCTGTTCCTCTAGATATATCATTAACAAGACTTTAAGGATGTGCCTTGAATTTTTCAAGTTTTTATTGTTTTTTACGTTCATATAGAACAATATGTCTAAATCGTTCAGTGATTTGCGAGCGTAGTAGTTAATTTGATTTGTATGTAATATTTGTTGTTATATCACATCACACTAAAGCGGGTGAAACCGTGGGATACAGCTAGTTAAATACATATACTTGATGAATTAATTGTAAATGTTTATATCTCACCTGAGGCTCCTGCGTCGTGGACTTGACCTGAGTCTTAATGCAATAATCTTCTAATGTGAGAGGTACTACGATTCCTTCCTTTTCCGCTTCGATGCGCGCAACTTGGGCTTGTTTTCTGTTAATTAACATAAAACACAATTATACATCAGTGAACCTGAGATAAAGTTACAATGGACGATAAGGGAGCTCGCACACACAGTCTATGTTGAAACTATCTATAAATGAACCAGAACAATGATAGATGTGAATACAATTGATTAAAGTTTTGTGCGACGCTGCGATTTGGGTCAAATGCGAAATCGACCATCTGTTTAGGTATTGAATCAGAAGCTAATTAATATTTGAATTGATTTAAGTAGGTAATATTACTCATCACTACCCTGACGAAACTGTCATGTGACAATTAATTCATTGTGAATATTGATTCCTGGCAATGACCTACACTATTCGATACAAAATTACGTACTAGTAATCATTCTCTCGATTAGTAAAATATAAAACGATTCCGAGGTAAAAATCCTATAGTATTTTGACTCTCATTGCAAAAGTTATATTGCCAAGGTGAAAATAAAATCGCAACTAGATCTCCATATTTGAGATCACTCTGACACCGATTTGAATAAATAAGGTCACATTTGAATTAATGAATTCAAACGGGTGCTGCAGAATTGTCAGTGGCACGGATTGTTGTCGATAAGTGTGTGTTTATGTTACCTGATGATATTCTCGTATTCTTTATCTTTGCCCTTGGAGTCACGCCAGCGGCGGTACATGACGCTGGCGTCGACGTTTGCCGGACTGAAGGTGTTCGGCTCGTTGAGGAGTGAGATCACGGAGAGCAGCACTGTGCGTACAGACTGCGTGGGGTTCCAGCGCTCGCAGGGGAGCTCACCCGACTGTGGGTCGTCCACAGGCGGATGCAGAATGGATATGCACAGATCGCCATTCTGAAAAAAAAAAAAAGAAACTCAGTATATATAATTATAGGTATGTATGTGTTTACCTTCCCCATTTGTTTACAATTTAATCTTTACAATGGGGTCATTTCACGCGAAGCGGACAGGGAAAAAAAGGTTGACGCTTCCGATTTTAGATATATTTAGGTATATTATATCTGTACGTGTTCTCGACACGGACACAAAATATTTTTACAGTGGCACACCTGGTTCCCAAAATATCGGTCTTTGAAGATTTTAGTTACGGTGAGGTATGTACTAATTCAAATGCCATTATTCGGATAAAAAAGGAATGGTAAAATAAATTTACCACTGGATTTTATACATTATTAAATGACATTTTCAACCTTATAATTGGATTTCAAAAATAAAAATTAAAAACATGAAAAGATATGCAAAAAAAATTTTTTTTTCGTTTTTTACAAAGTTCGCATTTTTTTATATTTTTTTAAGTGAACCCGAAAAAAAGCTTATATTGTGTTCATACTTCATGCCAAGTTTCATAATGGGCCGCGCAGTCGTTTAGGAGCTATATGTACTTAAATGCCGATACGCGGCGGTGGCCCCGTTCTTACGTTTAGTCAGTCAGCGCGATTTACATGAAAATTCATTCAAATAATAGGTACATAATATTGTATCTATTTATTTTTTGCTTTAATCGAGAATTTATGTTAATTATAAAACAAAAAAAATTAAGGCAACTTATCGGTTTCTTTAAGAATCTTTACAGTTTTTTGAGTAATTAGTCACTTGTTCGTTTGATGATGATACCATCAGTGGTCGGAATGAATGCATTGAATATTTTCGTGACAGGTATGGCTATTGCAGAATCAATACGACTTTTGAGATTGTTTCTGTATTGGTTGATATCATCTTTATCAGAATAATAAATTGCAGTGTGTGGCAAATATGCTTTAGCCCATTCATACAAAACTTTGGGTATTATAATCGCTTTATTTGGACCTGACTGTAAACAGGCACGAGTCGCTAAGCGTTGTTTTATGTCGCATGCTACCAAGACCAGCACAAGGACATTTTCCATGAGAAGTAGCATGGAAATGGATTTCAGCTTCTGTGCCAAAATCGTGATTGAAAAAGAAAAGGTTTATGAATTTAAATCAATTTTTAAAATGTTGAATAGCTAAAAAGACGTAGAAGTTTGTAAAATCATTTGCAGAATAAGTTCAATTTTTTTTTAAAGCGTTTCAAAGTTAAAAACACATAGATAGTGATTCTTAAATCATATTTAAGATCATACTAATGATAATCATTTTTATTAATGTTATTAAAAATTAACATTACATAACATACATACTTAACATAATTAGTAGTAGATAGCGGTTCAGTTATTGTTAATATTTTTTATTAACATTAATAAAAATGATTAACAATAACTGAACAGCTATCTACTACTATTGCTTAGAGCGCCTTCACTCACACTAGCGTTTGTCCAGCGTAGGCTTTCGATAAACGTATGTGCAGCGCAGACGTCGCGACCACGCGGCGCAGGCGTCGCGTTGTCGTGGCGTCGTGAAAGAAAAATGAATACGCTGTGTTAGCGCCGCATACGCTGCGTTACTGCGGAGTCATGTACAATCCTGTTCACATTCGACCAATAATGTTTGTATGACTAATAAGGTTTTTTCAATTCAATCTCATTTTTAATAAGAAATATTAATATTAAATTAGTATTTTTTTTATTAAATATACATTACCTTAAAGTAATAACAAGTCTCTTCAGGCAATACGCAAAGCCTCAAATGTGTATCCTGACTTTGTATTAATTCTGCAACAGTTCATCAAATATAGGCGTCGCCATTTGAAAGTAAGAGTAAAAATATTTTGAATAATTTTTATATGTTTACAATAAAGCACAAAATAATTACTTTCACTTGACCGTACACTCCTTAATGGGTTCTCCCATATCCTTTTTTTTTCACGTTTTCGCAATAATTTTCTTTTTAAAAGCAAATCCAGCACTAGATTTTCCTCGCCAGAATTGTGTGACGTCTGCGCCGCGTTAGGGCCGCGTTCCTTTGACTCCCGAGGAAACGCCGCAGGTGCGCGACGCCTGCGCCGCGTTGGTGCGACGTCTACGCTGCGCATAAGTTTATCGAACGCCTACGCTGGACAAACGCTAGGGTGAAGGCGGTCTTAAAAATACTGCTCCAGAATGGTTAGAATAAAAAAAATAAACTAAGTGTTTTTAACTTTGAAACGCTTTAAAAAAAATGCATGGAACTTATTCTGCAAATGATTTTAAAAACTTCTACGTCTCTTTAACTATTCAGAAAGGTATAACATTTACTAGGTATGATCATAAAATCTTAAAATAATGTTATTTGAATAGGCCCACGTGGTAGTTTACTCGAAAGACTGTAAAGATTTTTAAATAAATCGATAAGTTGCCTTTAATTTTTTTGTTTTATTATTATGTACCTACCATAAATTCTCGATTAAAGCAAAAAAATAAATAGATACAATATTATGTACCTATTATTTGAATGAATTTTCATGTAAATTGCGCTGACTGACTAAACGTAAGAACGGGGCCACCGCCGCGTATCAGCATTTAAGTACATATAGCTCCTAAACGACTGCGCGGCCCATTATGAAACTTGGCATGAAGTATGAACACAATATAAGCTTTTTTTCGGGTTCACTTAAAAAAATAAAAAAAAATGCGAACTTTGTAAAAAATGAAAAAAAAAATTTTTTTGCATATTTTTTCATGTTTTTAATTTTTATTTTTGAAATCCAATTATAAGGTTGAAAATTTCATTTAATAATGTATAAAATCCAGTGGTAAATTTATTTTACCATTCCTTTTTTATCCGAATAATGGCATTTGAATTAGTACATACCTCACCGTAACTAAAATCTTCAAAGACCGATATTTTGGGAACCAGGTGTGCCACTGTAAAAATATTTTGTGTCCGTGTCGAGAACACGTACAGATATAATATACCTAAATATATCTAAAATCGGAAGCGTCAACCTTTTTTTCCCTGTCCGTTTCGCGTGAAATGACCCAATGTTCATGTAAAGCCTTGTCAAGTTTCTGCTCTATCTCCGCAATGCAAGCGTCAAATCACAATGTTTCAATTGATAATTGAGTTTGTTCCTAATTAGTACTGGAAAATGTGAAAGTGGAATTTATTTATTGAAGTTTCCCTTGACCATTTTCCCTGATTATCTGTTGATTAACTGATTAAGTAAACGTCTTTAATGTGATTTCTGTTATCGCGCTATTTATCATCTATATTGTTTCTGCTGCTCGGTATTTAGGAACTGATATATCTTTAGTAGACACTGGCTCAGTTTCAGGTTTATTAAACATGTATCCCTACTGTAGGTAAGTTTTACGGGTCTTAACAATGTAGTTACATTAGCTTCGTTAACTTCCTATGTACCAATAAGTGATCCAGTAAATTGTCCAGCTGTCTGTGATGTTTGTCTGGAACACAAATTGTAGTTTACGCAACAAACGACGAAGGCCGGAGTTATTAAATCTTGATACGATTTAATGCTTCACGGTTAGAAGGTAGATTTCGTTTTCGTTGCGTTAGAGAGCGCGTAACTCGAGAGCGTTACATAAAATCCATTGTTGCCTTGCCTCCCTCTATAATATACATATTACCTACATACAATCTTCATAACAGCTTACGTGTTCGCACATGCCTGGAGAAAATGGGATATCACGTAGGTAGATTGCTGAACATTGCTTAAAAAAGTTTCAACGTGCCTCATCGATTTCTGCATTGCCCATGCCTACCTGCCATATTTTATTATTAACGGTTTCGTCTTTTTTTATTTGGGTGGGAATCACAGTCATGGATAATTCTTGTTATATTTTGCGTCTTCAATATTTCTTGGTTGTTTTCATAACATTATGGAGATACTCGATATTCGGAAAATTTTATTTTGTGAGTGGCGCATTGGTTGGTTGACCGGACAATTCTAAAGCATGCGAATGGGAAGGATAATAAAAACGATGGCAGATATTTAATGTACAGTTTTAAATTGATCGAGCACAACGACGATGATCAAGCATAAATAGACGGCGAGTTGCTATACAATTATACAAATACAATTTACTTCCTCTCATTAGGGAAGTAATATTTCAAGTACGAACGTAGTCTTTGGTACGAACGTTGGTACGGAATAGTGATGCTCAAATGCAAGACGAGACCGAGCTTGTCATGAGTTTTTATCTCGGTCTTGCAGGCTCAGTATCGGTCTTGGTCTCTTTAGTGCTGCAAGTCTTGCTATTATTACCGACTAATGTTATTACTTGATACCTTTTAGTTTGCACAAGCAAGACCATACGGTATGGGTAATTAATTAACTTTCATAACATTTCCTTCACCTCTAAACTTAAGAACTAATTATGGTTGTCAGTTTCTCATCAAATGTGAGACAAAAGAAGACTGAGCCCGCGGCATAGCGTCGACCTTTCATAAATAGCTATAGGTCACTAGGTGTAGATATACATATACAGGTTGTTGTTTTGGTCAGCGACGAGCGCCTCAGGGTCAATAATACAAATGATACTGGTGCTAAAAAAATATAAAAAAAATACTTTTTTTTAATAATAAAAATAAAAAGATAAAAAAAATGAAAATCATGTAATAAGCTAAAGTGTAGACATAATACTCAATGGGAGTGCGAGGGAGTATAGGGGTGGGGCAATGGCGGCTTGCGCCTAGCTCTAGTCTGTGCACGTGCCTAGTAACCATACCTTGCAGTAATTTTATTTCAAATTGAATAAGGTATTTCTCAACATATTTACAGTATTTAATGGAATTAAGTCCATTTTTGGGGAATATATATTTTGTACTACCGCTCCTGGGTCGCTTGTCGCCGACCAAAACAACACCCTGTATACAGACTTAACTTCTGTTTAGCGCGCACGTGGACGTGGGTGATTACTTTATTGTCAGTATTATTGCAGTCAGGTAGGGTATTTTGTAGTTACCGCCTGGCTACCTTCAAGTAGAAAATCTGTTGCCAAGCACTTTCTTGTGTTCCGTCCGGCATCGGAACTCCTAATGGAGAGCATGATGCCATCTAGTAAGGTGGGAAACACATTTGGAAACCCCCTGATATTGCTCATCCCATAGGCGATGTGACAGTGGCAATCATTTAGCTAATTGGTGTGTAATGTCACTCAGTTCGCTACTGGTGAAGCTCAAGAATACTCCAAGTTAAAAAGTCTTGCAAATTCCTTGATCTAGCAAACATGGGTAATCTTGGTATACATTTTCTGCAATACCGATACGGGACTGCATGACAAAGGCCGATTTTGGGCATCACTATTAAGGAAGCAAACATCGGAAATAATTTATTCATTGGAAGTGTTCGCCAGTCGCATGACATGACAAAGCCTTGTTAAACTTCAGAGGTTATACCTAATTAAAAATAAGTTTATCGACATTATTTTACTTCATTTGTACGACAAAGCTTCGGGTTCATCTGTCTATCATTCGTATTATAATGGCGTAGCTTTACGTACCCAGAGGATTCGAACGGAAACCGTTTGTTGTGGTAATTACTGCCCGTACCGTAGTCCGTCTGTCGAACTGACTCAGGCCTCAGGCTTTCTGGTAGTTTTGAAATTTACACAACATATTTCTTTTTACAAATTTTAATTCTCACAATAGTTATAAATAAAGTTATGAAGGGGGTGCTCGTATACGGGGTATAGAACAGATTTCCATAAAAGTCAAGTTACTATATCGAGTCTACCTATAGCAGTAATTGTTAGAGCTTAGAGCCACAAAAGTAAGTTTGTTTTATTATTGTTTGGATGGAACCCTCAATGCAGGACCCCGCAGCGCAAATAGACAGTTTTTATGATTACATTATTAACATATTAGTACCTACCTGGATACTTAATTATTCGAGATCTGTGTTAATTATAGTATGCACGTGCTTAACAACTGAGACGATATAATTAATTGTTAATTATTTCCTGGAATATCTTCAGATACCGTGTGACATCACTTAACAGCCTTGCACTTGCTAACGGATATAACAAGAACATGATTTAACCATATATGGAGAAAATATGTGAAATTGAACAAAGGAACGCCCTATTATCATTGACTTATCAATTAAATATTACTGGTGTAAGGACCGGGCTAACCGCGCGACGAAATGGCACCAACGCGCTGGCCCTAAAAAGTTAGTTTAGGGCCAACGCGACTCAGTCGTCTGCAGTCCGCGAAACAGTTCGTTCGTTTATTGTTTATTTTTTCTTGTATGTGTGCATTGTACGTACATACAAGGTTACATCGTACGCGTATGCAACGCGGCACTTCGTAGTTTGATTTTAAGCAAATGTTTACTTGTATGAAGAAGTTTTTTGCAAAATGTTCCGGTGGGCCTATCCTTAGTTTTGAAATCATTCCCTATTATATTTGAAAACCGTTCACTTACGGAACAAAAGGGTTAGACATGTCGAAATCATCCTTATGAGAATAGGTTTATTATGTATCTAAATTGCAGAAACGCATCGTATAGCAGCAGCAGCACAATATCAATACCATGTCTTTCTAAGGAGATAGCGGAAGCAGGCAAGTGAGACGGAACGGGCAAGAGGCTCACCTCCGCAACATGCCCTTCACGATCTCGGCAAGTATCATATTGTTATCGACCCACCCCATCAACATTGTAATTTGCTCGACGATTCGTGAAGGTTACATCATCGACTATTTAATAATTTTGAAATCATGATAAATAGGTAGAACTTGTGTTTTATAGTAGGCCGCTCGTGTGACCTAGATTTAGCGTACTATCGCGATAACTTCGTCGTATCTGGATTGCTTTACATTATGAACAGGATATTGAATGGTGGAAGACTTATATTTTGTTTAAAAATCAGATCTTCCAAAATATTGACTATATTGTAGCTGTTGAGACGGCGGAACCAAGTGAAAGTGTGACTATGTTTCTAACGGTCCAGTCTGATGCGATGCTAACGGGACCTCACATGAGACACCACAACACAAACTGTGCGTTTATAATTCTGTCGTTTGTTTCATTGCATTAGCTTAGCTGTATCCTGAGAACGACAATATTTACCAACACGTAGGTACCTACTTCCTACTAAGTGGGGATCATGAACATGTACCTATTGCGGCTTTGTGAATTCTTCATTTTGTCGGTGTCTCGTAGATGTCGTAAGGTAACTCAGACGTTTTTTTTCATTGATCACTTCTATAAAAAACAAATCTGTCAGTTCCAGGTAAACTAACAGAAGGATTTAAATAACAAAAAATAAATAAAGCTCGTCGCTGACCAAAACAACGACCTGTATAGTAGATATGTACATTATACTAGTAATAGTGTACGTCATGAAGTCATGATGATAGAGCATAAAGCAGGAGCACTCGTTCATGATCATGCTGCGAGGATCGTTGCCCTCGGCTAAAAATATATTGCCATCGGTTCAGTGCGCCTAACAAAGGAAATGCGTGAGTTCTGTCTGTTTGACTGACCTCTACATCGGGAAACGCTACAAAACATTCTGTTTATTTACAATACCTACATAGAGATATCTAGAAACTATACATAAGGCTAGGACTGCTGGGCTGAAGCATGTCAAGGTACTTACACGGTCAAGATCGAATTAGCGGAGCGGAAACTAATCGCGGGTAGAAATAATAAAGGCTGATGTTACATACAAAGTAAATATAAATTCCAATATCCTCTCTAACCTAATTATCGACTGGAATTACCATAATAAGACAAACAATGAATGACATAGAAAATGTCAAACTCGTCAATTGCATTGATTTTATGATTCCTTCTAGCAGATAATATATTTTTCGGTTGAATATTTTGAAATTAACTTATTATGTCTGCCCAGCGAGGACCTTGGTGAGCCAGTCGCGGTGGGTTGAAGGCCCGGTGACGCACGCGACTATCCACGAAGCGCCCCCGCCTTATTTACACATCAAAGTCACTGTTTGGTCACAGTCACACCTTTTGCCAAATAGTCAAAGATTTTTTATCATCAAAACGTTGACCTCTACTACCAAATAGTACCGAGCAATGATAACACAAAGTACCTATCTACGTCGATATGTTGACAATGGCGATTTGTAATGCGCACATCTATTTCGAAATGATCTTTGTGAAATCTATGACATGGTACTTCATTGAGTAGGTAGGTACCTATATGCGTATGTTTACAACGCGTGTGAGTATGTAAGCGACCACGTGGCCGATACAAAAAAAGTAATGTGATTGAAATGTTGGCACGAGCCGGCGACCGTTGGGACGAGATCGCGCCTCTGCTGGGGCGTTATTTACAGAATTGCGTGTGAATGTAGCACAAGTTCAAAGTGGCCACCGCGACGCAGGTCGTCGTGATCGAGAATAAGGTTAATTACCCCAAGGCCGGGGAGAGCCAATAACGACTGTCCAGTCTACCAAAATATCTCTTTGAGGAAATGATAGCAAATGCTATTTTGAAAATGCAATTTATTTTTGGAATAGTACCTACCTACCGTGGTTATTGTTTTGTCAGAATGTAGATGTGTGACTCTCACTTGCAAAAAGTGTAATATTTCCAAAGTCATATTTTGTCAGACAATAGGTAGGGTCCTTTCGCCGGTATCGCGACCACCTTCAGTAGGCGACCATTTGACATACTACTTTTCTTTAAATCAAGATAATAGTATTTGTAGAGGTAACATAAATAAAAAATAAATCTAACGTGCTTTATAAATAATTATGAAATAAGAATTAACACAGTTTGAAACAAATGGGTTAACCCAGAGCCGAAAAAATATTGCTCAGTGCGCGTCTTGATTCAGTGGTGAGTGGACGTACCGCAAGTTGGAAAAAAAATAACACGGCGCGCGGTGCTCAAAGGTAAGTTTTATTACTTATTTCATGTTTAACACACAAGTTAGATGTTAAATTGTACAACCGATAAGTTTTGGTTATTATTTTGTTGTATTTTGCTATTTTTAAACTTATTATTAAGATAAAATCAAGTGGCCGGTAACCGAAATGCTTACTTATCAAAAACGTTAGATAGCGACCACGTGGTCGCCAATCGACGAGAATCGCATTATTTTGTTATGATCAATATGATCCTAATACTTCATACAGGACTGTTACAATTTTGAATGTAGCATTGTAAAAGCTTTTCTTTGTAGCTCTTTGGTAAACGACCACCAGTTTCTTTGAAAGAACTTTGTTTAATTTACGTACGAAATTGGGTGCTAAACAGGTGGTCGTAAACCAAAATAATCGAAATAAAGACATTGGTTTCCGGCCACCATAATTTAGTATGAGAAAAATAACGGCCGCTAACAGAAATTGGTACGAAAGTTCATTGAGTATGCGACCAAGTCTGATTTTTAGGGTTCCGTAGTCAACATGGAACCTTTATAGTTTCGCCATGTCCGTCTGTCTGTCTGTCTGTCTGTCCTTCCGTCCGCACTATGTCTCAAAGACTCTTAGTACTAGAAATCTGTAATTGGGCGTGAATATGCAAATGAGTTAGAGGAAGAGGTGTGATACAATCGAGACAAAGGGACCAGATCCTGTAATGGGTATAGAAGCTGTTCCTTTGTGAAGTACCGTCTCACCTTGTTCAGGATACCAAGTTTTTTGGCAACAGTCTTAACCTTTGCCTCGATGGACCATCCGAAATTAAGGTCAGAGGATAAATTGAGACCCAAAAGATCTAGGTTTTTGGATATCGGTACAGATACATCACGAAATGCGGGAGTCAGCTTGAAGGAGCTCCTCTTGGCAGAAAAAAGACAGGTCTGTATTTTAGAGGCATTGAACTCGACCCTATTGGCGGTACCCCACTCGGCAACAATTTGCAGAGCCGAGTTCAACCTCGTAACCATATCCTCTCTGAGAGACTGTTGTGGCGGATCGGATATATAACTCTCTGTGACGGTGCTGTCATCTGCGTACCCGTAAATTCCGGGTTTCAGGAAGTCGTTAATATGCAGCAAAAAAACGCGTAGCAGAGAGAACAGATCCCTGAGGAACACCAGCCTTGATCGCCTTTACTTCCGACGAGCAGCCATCGATTACCACTCGAATAGACCGTCCACTCAGGAAATCGGAGATCCAGGCGCATAAACTAGAGGGCAGTCCATATGAGGGAAGCTTGCTGAGCAGAATATCATGCCAGACCCTGTCGAAAGCCTTCGAGATGTCCAGTGAAACTGCTAGCGCTTCACCGTGTTTCTCAATGGCCTCGCTGCAGAGGTGGGTGGCTAGCACTAGGAGATCTCCTGTAGATCGATCAGGACGAAAGCCGAATTGTCGATCACTCAGGAGATCATTGTTTTCCAGGTAGCCAAGAAGTTTGGCGTTCAATACACGCTCCATAATCTTGATGAGTATGGAGGTGATTGCGATAGGTCTATAGTTCGACGGATCTGTACGGCTACCCTTTTTGGGTATAGGTTGGACGTTTGCAAGTTTCCAGGATTTAGGGACACGTCTTGTTTTCAAAGAGTCTTAATAGGCGTGTGAGAATAGGAGACAACTCAGGGGCACAGGTCTTCAATACTACCGCCGGGATCTCGTCGGGGCCACTAGCCTTACTCTTTGAGAACCTCTTTTTGGTGAATGCGGACATCCGACATTTCGGAGCCGCAGTGAGGAATACAAGGTGGAGGTTGGCTGGTGGTGTCTAGGAAAGCGTTGCTAGCGAAGAATATGGCAATGTTGGATACTGGGGCTTTCAGCAAACATTTGTTTATACCTGATCCACCACAACGAGCAAATATTGATGTTGATAATTTTTTAAATGTTATATTACTTAATATTTAGGATATTGTTTAATTCTATTACAACTATTACTAAGTTCCTACGAAATGTAAGATTGTTATTTTTTAATTAAAAGAAGACATTACACCAAATGATTACCATATTTGTTTTTATTAAGAGGCAAAAATTAAAATATTTTTAAAGCGATTATAATTGTTTTAATGGCAAATTTTTCATATTAAAATAGCGGTCGCAAACCAGGTCACTGGTGGTCACAAACTGATAAAAATGGTCGTAAACCGACGTTTTCGCTATATTTTCACTTTTTCAGCATTTTATACATATTTTTGTATGAATGTATTTTATTTTATGTTTTCGTATCCAAACTAGATTATATTTGGGACAAATTCACATTAACATATACTATTTTGCGTGTAGACAACATTTTTTTTTCCTCATCTTAAGTGGGCAACCCAGCTAACTGGTCGCTAACCGGCGAAATGACCCTACATAACTATCAGTAACTAATTAATTGACTACAAAGTGATTCACATGCGTTTAAATTCAGAATGTTGGTCGGTCACCATTGGTGCTGGCTTCATACAAAGGTCGTTCAACCTGTACATCCTGTTAGTTGCGGTCTTTTCATAGATGTTAAAAGGCCTAAAAAAGTGACGACAGTCATTCTAATACTTCGTAAAGCAACAGGTAGGTAATGCTGGCTACATGAAATCAGATAGATAAGTAATATTCAAACTAATTCCAAGCATTGCAGTTATGTGAGCAATTTTACTGGAGGACGGTTGGCTGGATGCGTGCACGCGTCATAGGTACTTTGACTGTGAGAATCGGACGCTTGGACTGATGAAACCAATGCGTCACCTCATTATTTTCATCAGTTAGTAAGGTGGCAGGCGGCAGGCACATCATTTCGCATTGTTGAGGCACTGTTGATTTTTCTAGAAGCTAACGGTAAACAGCTCAGTCTCCGCGAAACTGTAAAACCGGCTAAAACTGATGTTTGAGCCTTTATTACGTACAACCAGGATACAGTTATTGCAGTTAGCTAACCTAAGATACCTACCTACCTATATATAAAAATGAAATAATCATGTAAAGATTGTACATAACACAGGACTTTGATTGGTACAAAACTAAATATATTTTAGAGGGTTTTTATGGTTCCGAACCAAAAAGATCAAAAAAAAGTTCAGACTCCCTCTGTCTATCTGTGTCCTCTGTGTGTCGTTTCCCTACAGTTGTAGGTACGACAGGACAAGTCATAAAGAAAGAACGTTAGTGGATGGCCCGCTAATTGTCGACTCAGTTGGTTTACCATGAATGATCCGCAACTCAGTTCACCATTTTCAGTTTGCGGATATGATGTTGACTGCTAATGTTTGCGCAGTTGCATTAAATTCCATACTAGACGTCTCTCGCGGTAAACCCCGCATTCCCGTGACAAATAGTGGCCTATAGCATAGATTATCTGCGTGCCCAATTTCATCGCGATCGGTTCAGCAGTTTAGGAGTGAAAAGGTAACAGACCAACAGAGTTACTTTCGCATTAAAAATTTAAGTAAGTACATATAAATATGTTATTATAAGTGCTTCGTTCCAAATTCCAAATCTATACAGAATTACCATAGACCAATATTAAAAATATAAGTTAACATAAGATTAATTACCAATTTAACATTTTGCTTAATGACTGTACCTATGTTGGCAGAATAAAATAATAGGTAATTAACCATAGAGTAGCCTACCATACCACCTACTAGAATAGGTACCAGTCAAATTAGGTATGATTAGCCGTTCGGTCGTAATCGATCGAAAAACTTAGCTACCACCGGTGAGGCCGGCACCTGGATGGGTGACCGCCCATTGTTATTTAAACTTTAAAGTTTTCCATGATCGGAAGACATGTAAAGCCGTTGCTCCCTATTATCACTTAGTTGGAGTTTTTGAGCGAAGCAGAAATATCGGTTTGGGGGGCTTGAGCCCCTTGGACCCCCACCCCCTCGATCTGCTAGTGGTCGTTAAGCTAGTTGGAGGCCTCTTAGGCAACTCGAAAACTCCAACAGTAGGTTGATCACTTGCCTACCTCCACCAATCCGCATTGGGCATGCGTGGTGGAGTATCTGCCCGTTTCCTTTCACTCCCATCCATTTGTGCAAGGAGGTCTGTGCTCAGCAGTGAACATTATAGGCTAAAAATATAATAAATAAATATCCTGGGACATTCCTCACACACGGTCATCTGATCCCAAACTAAGCAGAGCTTGTACTATGGAAACCAGATAACTGATATAATACATATACTACTCTTTGTTTGTAAATACATACTTAATATACATAATTACACCCAGACTCAGGACATACAGATATGTTCATGCACACAAATGCATGTCCTGTGTGGGAATCGAACCCACGACCTGCGGCGCGTAAGGTGAACCTTAACCAACTGCGCCAACTGGCCCGTCTGATCATGATGATCTATTATTATTGTTATGGTCTTCTGAATAAGATATATTATTTGTGCATCTGTAGTGTATGATATTTTGAAACATGACTTACCTCATAAACATTTGGATGCCATACTTTTGTCAAAAATCTAACTGTAGGTGGTGAATATGGATAATCTGGAGGGAATTTCATATGTGCCTGAAACAAAACAAAATATCATGTTAATATTTTTTTTGACATTTATTGACATAGGTATTTTTTTTTATCTTACTTAGGTTGGTAGGTTACAAACAAGTATACGGCCCACCTGATGGTAAGCTGTTACCGTAGCCTATGGACGCCAGGGGGGCTCATTCCACAATCTGAGCAAACACGGATGGAAGCTCCTTTGAGACCACACAGTTCGAAACCATTCAGTACGTGGATTACGTAACTTTATTGCAATGAAATTCAGATTGAAATAACCTCTGAATCGGTAGAAATATTATGAAATCGGAAATGTTTCCATTTCTAATGAACCACTGTTTGTATTTGCAGTTATCAGAACGTAAAAAAGTTATCAGAAAACCGCTATATGGAACCGATTTCAATTCGATAATGATTGAAATTTAGTTACGTAATCGTCCCCCTGGTTTCAATGTGTGAGGATGGACTCCCCGTTTATTGCGAGAGTTGCGATGGTGGAAGGTAGCCGTGGGCATCATCTTAAACAATTCTACAGAACAGTTTCTGTAGAAGACTGTCTGTTGTACAAATGGTAGAACACACATTAAGGAGGCAGTCTCTCCTCAGTCTGAGGGGTTCTAAGTCGCTTGTGAGCAAATCATCTAATATCAATAATCAAAATGGTGAGAGTGTGAGATCTGTGGCCCGGTCGCTTGAGATGAATGAACATATTTAGTTTAGTTTATTGAGCATATTTAGTTGCCTAATGCCCGGTTTAAGGCGATGATAGCTCAGTGGTAGTGACGTCGGATACCGAGACGAAGGTCCCGGGTTCGAATCCTACAATGAGCTTGAGCTTTCGGTGAAGGAAAACATCGTGAGGAAACCATAGCACGGTAGTAGGGTACTTTGTAGTACCCGCCTGGCTGGCTACCACCCTCAAGTTGAAAATCTGTCGCCAAGCACCTTTCGGTGTGTTTCGATAGCTGCACTTGAGAGCCAGTTCCTTATAGGCTTTGTGTGCTTACCACCTTCGGCCGCATCATCACTTACCATGGTGAGATTGCGGTCAAACACAGGCCTATAAATAGTAAAAAAAAAAAAAAAAACTAATTGTAGAGTCATCTCTGCTGACTTTGTCTGCTGAGAGATCACAGATGGAGTCAGACTTATATTTGTTATTAAAATATCTGAAAACTGAAAATAAGTATGCAGAATACACATAACCATGCAACTTTTGATCTTGAACAACTGTACATAGGACAAATTAATCATAAAATTAATAGATGTATAAATTGGTGGTCCAAATTAAGTAATTTTATCTATCTAGGTATCAAAAAAAAATCAAAAAGTCATTTATTCAGTTTAGACCCTAGTAAGGCACTTATGAACGTTACATTGGTACATACAGTTGAATTTACCACCGGTTCGGAATACACTTAAACTGAGAAGACTCCGTCAAGAAACTCAGCAAGGTTTTTTTTTTGTGGAAGATCTTTTAATATTACAGCTTTTTTTTCCAAATACTTATACAATATTTACATTATTATTTTATGCTTATTCATACAAAATAATGCAAAATATCTTACATTCTAGTAGGTAACTGGAGCAACAATTTTGTTAGACTGGCATGATATAACTGCATACTAATTAAAGTAAGTAATTAAGTCATAGAGCCTTGGCTTTATTTGTGGTTTTCACATATAATTAAATATACTAATAATATAAATAAATCTATGATGAGGATATAATAGTCCCATGACTTACAATAAGTTTAACATTCATACATATCATTGTGAGGAACCATAACACAGTGGTAAGGTACTTTGTAGTACCCACCTGGTTGGCTACCACCCTAAAGTTGAAAAGCTGTCGACAACCTGTGTTCCGACAGTTGCACTTGAGAGCCAGTTACTTCTAGGCTTTGAGTGCTTACCACATTCAGCCACATATCACTTACCATGTTGAGATTGTGGTCAAAAACAAGCCTAAACCAGATACTTTCTATGCTTTGTGCTTACTTACTACCCTTAGTCATATCATAACAGTGAGATGTATTTTGCAGGTGTGTCAGATATTAGCGATGACAGGGGGAATGCCAATGTGTTGCCAACCTATACATAGTCTAGAAGGCAACTTTCAAGAGCAAATGCTAGAACACACCAGTAAGTGCTTTGCAACAGATTTTCAAAATCAACCGCAAGCCAGGCAAGTACTATGAAGTCTGTAATATGGTTCCCACCACCAATAACTCAAGCTCAAAGTAGGATGCCATCCTCATTGTAGGACCATGGTTATGTTATTCAATGTCACTACTGTTGAGATCAGTTTTCAGTGAAGAAAAAAATTAGGAAGTGTCAATTCACACTAAAATGGCAAGATTTAAAAGGCCAGTTTGACAGCTCATATAGGTACATCAATGTGTCAAAAAGAGACAAACATAGTGCGAAATGAAATGCACCCTCTAGTCAAATGTCTAGGCCTCTTATATCTCGCAATGTCTAGGAGGAGGACTGGCGTCCACCACCACCTTATAGTTAAACGAAGAGAAAACTCCAACAGTAGGTTGACCACATTCCCTTTCACATCATTTGTGAAAGGATGCCCGTGCTAAGCATTGGGACATTATGGGCTGACGATGATGTTAGTTAGAGGAAGTTTGTCTTGCAATGGAAAGTAGGTACATGAGCTATGTATAAAGATGATGGTGTTGAAATTATATTATCATAGCCATTAGTATTTTCCTTTATGAGGTTAAATCGTTCAATATAAAATTTTTTTTTGTTAATTTGTTCATGAGCATGGATACAAAGTCCTTCAGTCGCATACATTTTATTTATAATATCACTTTAATTATAGTCCGCACATTAACTTTCACATAGTCCGTATGATCAGTCACCATCCAGTCATGTAAAATGGTGGTCATTGTACTAAAACTATTCACTGACTTTTTGAGACAACTTGTAAAGTCAATACATTGTAAAGACAATACATATAATTCATTTCATTTCACTTCACTGGTGCACATAGATTAATCTTTATTGGATAAAATACCACCGATAATATGCAATAAAACTCAAAATACACCAATTTATGAAAATAAAAATGAAAACATAACATCACTCTGCAAGTTCCTACCAAAAAGTCCTCAATATTACAATACCTGTGGTATTATTATTATTGATAATGAGGCGGGTAGGTCATTTTTTAAACACTTATCTGGTCGCGCGCAAGACCAGACAAGAAAGACCTGCTAGAGTTAAAATTTATATGGAACAGTAACTAAATGACAGTTAATATTAAACCTTGTGTCTTATACGTCACAGTGGCATTTCACACACAATGGCCGCGGTTCCCCTTAAACACAAACGGTCTGTATAAGGCGCTCTGAGGGATATTTAGTGCTAGCTGTCCCCCACGGTTTCACTCTGTGATAAAAAATAGCCTTTGTCCTTCTCCAATTTCCAAATATTTTCAAGTTTGGTTGAGTAGTCATGAAAATGTTACAAACAAACTCACAATCAGATTTATAATATTAACACAGATGTAAGGATTATTTGATATTATGTAGAAAGTACCTAGAGATAATAGCAATAGTTTATTATTCAGTATGTAGGCTGTGTTGTTATATTCCATGGTGGGGGCTGCACACATTAGATTTATGTCTGTGGGGCTGTATTATTCTCAGCTGCATGTTTAAAATCACAATGCACAGTTATTTTTTGTAGTTCATCTTATTTGGGTGGGTATTTTTATAAAACATTTAGCATAAAGAAAATGCATTTAGATTGATGTGCTAACAAAATTATCTAAAAATTAACTACAAAAGTACCTATAAAGTTAATATTTTATTATTTTTTAGAATTCACGTCAATCGCGATAGCTAATGTTCATTCTGAATGAATAAACCATGAATAAACGGTGTTATCAGGTCATTGCTAATGCGGATATGAAGGTATTATACGAGGGCTCACCTTGAAATATCCGCCTTGATACAGCGTGTCTGGCGGTCCGAAAATTGCAACTTCCCACTCAAACAAATTGTCCTCTCCCAATAGTTTCACTCGGAAACCTTCCACGGGCTCCTCTTGCAGACTCTTGTACTCTAAGGCCAAAGCCCTTAGGGCAGAACTGGTCGGAACCGTATTAGACATTGTCAAGAACAGAATTTTCTAAAATCACTATCTAAAAGAGATTCTATTGACATAACACTGCAGAACTCTCCTCGCGGTCCACGTATTCACGAGGCATTTCAACTCGAGTCACAATAACATCGAACGACGGATTTTCGTAAACATAGCACCAACGTAGCTCACGGATTAATGATTCACACACTTCAAACGCCAATACTGCAATTACTGCTAGCAATAAACGATGAAAAATGTTAAGAATAGTCCGAACTACACGGCGAATAGTTTAACAATGAGAGAGAAAGCAACGTTCAACCAAACAAATGCGATTCCAAGGAAAACGGCTGCGTGGTACAGCTGGCTGCTGCCTGAGTTGCCCGAGCGAATATTGTAGAACGAACAGCTGTTATTTTATTTCCGTGCTTGATTGCGCAGTGAGTAGTGTCATGGTCATGCTATGTTATCTTAGAACATTGGGCCCAGGCTTCGATTTTTGTATGGAAACTAGCTCCATCTGCTCGACATATTTCGAACTATTTGATGATTAGTATACCAGTCTAAGAAAAATATATATTTGGAGAACTAAAATTTCTTGGATTTTGAATATTTATAATAAATATTATTACAATATAAGTATTTATATAATATGTATTTATTTTAAAGTAATAGACACATTTATAGTTCAATCAATAAGTATTTCAAAATTTTATAACAATTCGTTTTCATTTTATATGGCAATACTATCAGTTCATCCAACTGTCATGGATGATGTTTGAATCGAACGTTAATTTTCTTTCCTTTCGGTGAACATTAATGTTTTTTGTTTTGCGTGGTATTTTTCATTGCTTTCTCCCACCTGCACCAAGTACGTCGAGTTGAGCTGCTGTTCCTCCGTTTTAGTGCGCCGAGAGTGAGTGATTTACATTAGAGACAGGACTCAAACGAAAGTATTTCGTGTACCTATAGAAACAGTAAAGTGACTCCTTTTCTGGTTCTTCATTTGAAACTGACGAAACAGTTCAATTTGTTTTAGTGGAGATAGGACTCGTGGTGATTTGCGACTCTTTTTTGTGTTGATATCTTTAATTGGTGTTCCACATAAATACCACGTGCCTACAATGTCTTTCATGACTTGCTGTGTACCTGGTTGCACGGTCAGCATAAATGAAGGTAATTACATCCTTTTTTATTATATTTATTTATTTGGAAAAGCAACCGAAACAAGCTAACAAAATTATAACTATACTAGCTGCCCGGCGCAACTTCGTTCGCGTGGTGCTACCCTACCCTACCCTATTTGTCAATCTAAACCATCCAGGGCGCCACCCAAACGCATACAAAAAAATTCATTCAAATCGGTCCAGCCGTTTAGGAGGAGTTCAGTGACATACACACGTGCAGATTTTTTTTTTATATATATATAGATTAAACTTATTTCCTAATGATCACTAAAACATTGAAAAATATATAACTGTGTGTGGTATATATTGAATTAGTCTCTATATGGTAGTAGTGTTTATACATATAAACATTATGTATGTAAGTAAATACTTATTTAAAAAGGGAAGTTCTACCTAGATATTAAAAAATAATATATTAAATAACAATACTTACATGTAGCCATATGAAAATATTATATAATTATAAATCTGTAACGGAAAGGGTATATCTGTCCGAAAGGGGTGAAGACTACATCATGTACAGACTCTCTGTTAAAAGTTTCAGCTCAATAAATTACTTAAAATTAATTCCAAATGTTTGCTTCCAAGTCTCTTGAATTAAAATTGTAACCAATGTGTCACCGCACTACAAGAGTCATTATCTTTTCACATCACTCGCTAATATTATTATAAAATTTTCAATTTCATGATCTGTACACCTAGTACCAGAGAAGTCTGTACTTTTATGGTGTATATATACAACAAGTAACGGGTTGTTGATTTTTTATTTATGTTTTCATGCTTATTTATTTTGCTTTGCAAAACAAAAACATATACTTAAGAAAAAATTGCCAATACAGTCAGATTGTCCAAACAATATTTAAAAAATGTAACCTTGTTCTTGCTTGTTGATTTTCTTGCCTGTTCTTCTCAGTTGAAGGCTAAGAAAAAGAAAAGATATTTGGCATGATTTACAAATGTACACACGGCTACAAATCAAGCTATACATTTCCAGTATAAGCTGATCTTGCATTGTATATGATTTCCATACAATGAGAGGTCAACTTATATTAAATTATATTTTCAGCGTACATGATATTTTCATATTAAACACCTAAGAGGGAGTGTTTAACATCCTACTATGTTTCTATTCATTCGCAATCATATAATTTTAATAATCTTTTTTCAAGGTGTACTGCATAGATTTCCAAACCCAAATAATGAAAAAGAACGGTTCCGAAGATGGGTTGAAAAAATTGGAAGTCCCATCACAGAGATGGATGTCTCATTTATTTCCAACAACAGAAGAGTATGTCGCAGACATTTTGAAGCAGTCTTCCACTACCCCAAAAATAGGCTGTGCAAATTGGCTATACCCACATTACTAATGCCAGGTAAAATAAAACACTGCTGTACTTAATTAATACCTATTGTCATATAGGCTATGACAATAAGTATTAATTATATGTGTATCTTTTTTTTAACTTGGTGTCCCTTACCCCATTAATCCCGGAATAACACGTATTGTAGTCCACCTCTGGGTCTGAGCTACTTCTTTCTACATTTTTGTTGTTTAGTTGTGTTTTAAGTCTGTCACACAGACATAACATATGTATAGGTACAACATGTAACAGATTTGGATGCTAAATCGTTGAACTGTTTGTTCAGAATCGCCTACTGAATCGATTTATGTATAAATAGGTATCTATATGAAAAGTTATATAAATCGATTCAGAAAAGGATTCTGAACAAACCTTTAAACGTTTTGAATCTAAATCTGTTACACGTTAGACTGTAGATATAGAATAGACAATCACTTTCACAATAATAATATAGAATTATTGCTATTTTAAGTTAAAACAACTAGGTGGCATTATTAACACATTTATAAAACTGACGAACCAGTTGGCGCAGTTCGGTGAGATTCACCTTACGCGCCGCAGGTCGTGGGTTCGATTCCCACACAGGACATGCATATGTATATATGCATAAACATTTCCTGAGTCTGGGTGTAATTATGTATATTAAGTATGTATTTACAAACAAAAAGTAGTATATGTGTTATATCAGTTATCTGGTTTCCATAGTACAAGCTCTGCATAGTTTGGGATCAGATGACCATGTGTGGGGTATGTCCCAGGATATTATTATTATTATAAAATGTATGTGTAACCGGAAATGTATGAAACCTAGAAATGCTATACAATTCCTAGGAAATATATACATTGACGAGCCAGTTTAGGAAATGTGTAAAACAAGTTGTCGAAAGTTATTTTAAACACATGTCTCCTATACAATATAGGTATATTCCTGATTAGTGCTAGGAAATGTGTAAAATTTAACTTAAACGAAGTAGGTAGACAGTTGAATTTTTCACAGAATGTGTATGTCTATCTATTGTCGCTATGCTATGACAACAATTAATAAAAATAGAGGGGCCCCTATACAAGAAAGTTCTGTATGGAACCCTTCATGAGCGAGTCCGACTCGCACTTAGCCGATTTTTACTTTGCCATAATCTCTGCCATATTTTGTATCTTATTTGCCTTTTTCTTTCATAATTGCTTGCATTTGACCACAATCTTACCGAGACGGTGTTGGCTGAAGGTGGTAATAAGCACACAGAGTTCCTGAAGTGCATCTGCCAGATCTCACTTAAGGACTGTTGTAATAGATTTTAAACCAAGAAATGGCAGCTAGGTAGAATGGATACAATGAACATTTCTTCCATCATAAGCACACTAAATGCTTTATATTACTTTCAGGTTTGCCCTTGGAGCAAGAAGGATCATCTGTTGGATCTTTACCTGAGCAACCAATACAGCCCGTTCTATTAGATATAACAAACCTTACCCAAACAGGTAACTATACGTGCTAAATATTTTATAGGTACTAGCGAGCCGCCCTGGCTTCGCACGGGCTTAATTTATTAATGAGATCATGTAGGTAAAGATCAGTGTGCGGAGTGGGTCCTTTAGATAGCTGTAAGCCATTGTTTAAGTCCTTGAACATACTACCACTTCCTTGTTTATATATATTTGAGTTATGTTATATCTACATTAAATGTCTGAGATAACGTATGTATGTAACTGGATAAGGATCAATACCAAGTGGTCCAAAATAGCTTCGCAAATAACCAATTATTTTTACCCGACTGACCCGGATGGAGGGTTATGTTTTTCGAGTGTATGTATGTATGTTTGTATGTCAAATGTAAATTCTATAAATTACCAATAAATTTGTCTATCTATCTGTCTATTTCTTTGGTACGCTCTACAGTCTAAACGGCTCGACAAACCATTAACCTAAGTATATATTTTTTTGTAATACATATTTGTTTATCCCCGACTGCAATACCTATATTATTCAAAATTCTATAGATTAAAGAGCTTGTTTTTCTCTTTTCAGTTAATTATTGTTTTACGCAGTCGGGTTTTTTTTGCTAATTTTAATAATTAATTTTTTAATAATATAAGACGTATAATGCTTTAGTACATTATTTTGATATAGGTACCTCTCTTAAGCATCATGCTTAAGCTTAAGCTCAAGCCCGAGAATCAATGAAAAATTGATTACGAAACATCGACTTTCCTCCACTATCGGGTGTTTTTTTGGTCAACGACAAGCGACCCAGGTGCGGTAGTACAAAAAATACATTTTCCAAAAATGGACTTAATTCCATTAAATACTGTAAATGCGTTGAGAAATACTAGCCACATGCACTGTCTAGAGCCGCCATTGATCCACCCCTTTATTCCCTCGCACTCCCGTTGAGTATTACGTCTATATTTTAAGCTTATTACATGATTTTCAAAATAATATTATTTTTATTATTATAAAAAATAAAGTATTTTTTTATATTTTTTTAGCACCAGTATCAGTTGTATTATCGACCCTAAGTCGCTCGTCGCTGACCAAAACAACAACCTGTATATAAAAATGATTCGAGAACGACTTTACCGATTTCACCCACCTTTTTTTTAAAGTATTCTAATACTCTGGAGAAGGTTCTTATGGATTTTTTTAAGAAAGTTACGTAGAAAATTATAAAAATTAAGAAAACTTAACGGTAGGGGGGTAGGGTGGGATAAGATATCCCTCGGGTACCCGGGTGAAACCGCGGGGCGCAACTAGTTAATAAATATAATAGAATGTACTACGTATTAAGGCGATGATAGCTCAGTGGTAGTGACGTCGGATGGCGAGACGAAGGTCCCGGGTTTGAAACATCGTGAGGAAACCATAGCGCAGTTGTGGGGTACTTTGTAGTACCACCCTCAAGTTGATAAACTGTCGCCAAGCACCAACAATACGTCATGGGAGTTTTCACAATAGCCATAAATCGCTTTCGCCATGTGGATGTTTTACAGTGACCACAACCTGCGGAAAACATAAGATCCTCGGGAATGCGGGACGATAACTAGTATGAGATATATACGTATAACAATATTATATTCGTTTGGAAACTATACTATAATTAAATTAGTAGTTATGACTATTATAATGTTATATATTCCAGGTGTTGGAAGGAAGATCGGTATTCCTGATACCCACACCACTTCCACAAATGTGTCTTGTGATGAACATACCATGCACATGATGGAGATTCCTGGTCCTTCTGAACAAACCATGCCTACGGATATTGTGAAACAAAGTAAAATTCCAAAAAAGCAAGGTACCTACTTACTGCTTATGGAGTACAATTTAAATGCTCACCATAATAATATTTAAACCCTAAGACTAAGTACCAAGTAAAATAAATGATCTCCATATACATTGAATCCACTCTATACCGAGCGAAAAACGACGAACAAAAATCATTAAATTCGTGTGTCGTAATTCGTGGATGGCCCCTTATTATGTTTTCATATTAGTTTAGGAATGTGATGATCTGTTGAATAGTATAGAAAATTATCATCTAAGGAGCCTTTGTTCATAACTTATAGTGACTATTTTATTTTTTCAGGGTTCAAAATATTTTCTAAAAAGGAAATAATATTAAAGAAATCGGTACTAAAATTGAAGGCTGACTTACGAAGAACTAGGGCGCAAAAAAATACCTTTAAGAAAAGGCTGGCAATGGCAGTTAAAGCTTTTAACACAAGGGCATTTGACGTCTTGACCCAAAAAATGTCGAAAGTGACGAAAACCTTCCTTAACATGCAGGTAACTCAAGCGGGGAAAAAATATAAAGGACGACGCTTTACATTAAATGAAAAAGTGTTGGCTTTGTCTTTGTATAAAGCCAGTCCAAAGGCATACAGACTATTAAGCGAAATTTGCATTTTGCCTAAAAGGAAAACATTGCAAAGTGTGCTGCAGAAATTAAATTTACAACCAGGCATCAACAAAGCAATGATGAGACATCTTAAAAAAAAAGTCTCCAAATTGCCAGAGAGCCACAAATATTGCACAGTAATATTTGACGAGATGGCAATTGCACCAAGCCTGAATTACGACAGTAGTAATGACAAAATCGTGGGGTTTGTGGATGATGGAGAAAACAGAGAGGAAACAATAGCAGACCATGTCTTGGTTTTCATGGTGAGGGGAATTGTGAAAAAGTTCAAACAACCCATTGCGTATACTTTTTGTACCGGGTCAACAAAAACACACGTTTTAAAAAAATTAATTAAAAATGTAATTGAAGCAGTAGAATCCACAAACTTAAAAGTTATTGCTACTGTTTGTGATCAAGGTGCAACAAATGTTGCGGCAATTAATGCCTTGATTAATGATACCAAAGAAGTGTATGCCAGGAAAAATGAAGAATGGCGGGGTGGATTTTTTAAAATAAATGAGTGTAAAATTTTCCCAATATATGACCCTCCACATCTAATTAAAGGTGTTAGAAATAATTTATTAAACAAAAACCTTATGTATAAGGGTACTAATGGTCAAAAATGTATCGCCAAATGGGAACATATCATACAACTATACAATCGTGCTCCAGGCTACAGGGGTGTGCGATTAGTACCCAAATTGAGTGCATACCATGTGATGCCAAACCTCATACCAAAAATGAGAGTGAAACACAGTACTCAAGTGTTTAGCAGTAGTGTTGGTGTTGCACTTGGATATATGGCAGGTAATATTGGTAAATTTTTTGTGTAGGTACTAATTTTTATATAATAAGTTAAGTCATAGCACGGTGATAGATTACTTTGTAGTACTTACCTGCCAACAACCCTCATGTTGAAAGAATCTGAATCCAAATGCATATCGTGTGTTCTGATAGCTGCACTTCTAGGCTTTATGAGCTTACCATCATCAGCCACACACAGTATCACTAACCATGGTTATATTTTAGTTAAACAAAAAAGTCTATAGATATTCATTCTGAGATACAAAAAGCCAAATAATATCGAATATTTATTTATTTCAAGGTCGGCAATACATCGGCAATCCCCCTGGTATTGCAAATGTCCATAGGCGGCGGTGACCATTTACCATCAGGTTGACCGTCTGCCTGTTTGTCAACCTATTGCCATAAAAAAAATAGTAACAGCATATGGTACAAATTGAAGAAACTACATATTATATCTACAAATGTATAAAAACTGTATTTATTTTCAGATGAAGGCATATTACCGGCAGAAAGTAAGGAAACTGCAGATGTTCTCCTATTATTTGACAAGCTATTTGACTCTGTAAATGGAAGTTTCAGTCAAATAAGAAATGGAAAAATATTTAGGACAGCCGTTACCCGTTCGTCGCCACATAATAAATTATGGAGGGATAGCCTTCCAATTCTTAAAACTATGAAGTTTGTAGGACGTAACGAGAAGTCTGCTCATGTACCGTCACTCTCCAGTTGGATAAAAACGATAGAAGGGTTTCAGTTAATTAGTAACCATATGAACAAATTAGGCGTCAATTCGCTTTTATTACGCCAATTCAACCAAGACCCTTTAGAAAATTTTTTTGGGGCTGTTCGTGCACATGGCTGTAGTAACATTATGCCAACCGCTTTAGGCTTCCAAGCAGCGTATAAAACACTCCTTGTAAATAACATGGTGTCGGCTCATTCAGTTGGAGCAAATTGCGAAAATGACAAAAATAAATGTCTTCATTCGTTAAAATATTTATTTAAAGAAGACATCATTGATGAGCCGGCATTAGAAATAGACATACAAGAGGAGCATTTGTTTATGCAGCCTATAGATACGGATAATTTATTGATTAGTTGTTCACAAGTCGATCGAGAAAAGTGCGCTGCTATAGGTTATTGCAGTGGTTGGCTAATTAAAACAGCAAAAAAAAATATATTTAAATCGTGCACGACTTGCAGAAATGACTTGGAGAGTGACGTACAAGAAGATTTTCACAAATTCATTAAAGTAAAAGAATATAGTGAAAAAGGTTGGTTGTGCTATCCCAAACGTGAAGTTTTTAACAATTTCACACAAATTGAATATATAACTAATGAATTATTAAAAACCTCAACTAGTAAAAAAATTAAATTGTTTGAATATTTGGACACAATAATAAGTATTCACATTCAGTGGGACTTCGTAACCTGTGGTTTACATAAAAATAAACTTGTAAAATATTTAATAAACAAAAATATTTCATTTTGTATTCGAAACTGGTGCAAAGAAATTAATAACATTGTAGGGGGAAAACAACCGTTATGGGATCAGAATGATCCCTTAAAAGTACAAGCTTTTAATCATATGGAGAAACATAAATTAAGGAAGAGAGTGAGGCAAACTGGTGTCGTAGTAAATGTTTAGTTTATATTTATTTTGTTATATACATATTTTATTTTTATTGTATGTTATATAGGGTGACCGGTAATTAGTAAACGATACTTAGACACATGATTGTACTCATGTTTATTATGATGAGTACAATCATGTGTCTTAAGTATCGTTTACTAACTACCAGTCACCCTATATGTATTGTTTCAGCTCAGTATTATTAATTTTCTATTTCTTTTCTCTTTGTATTAATTTAAAATATATTTAAGTATGTCTATTGTATTTATTTAACGGGCTGGTTGGATTAGTTGGTTAAGATTACACCTATCACGCCGCAGGTCGTGGGTTCGATTCCCATACAGGACATGCATTTGTGTGAATAAACATAGCTGTATGTCCTGAGTCTGGATGTAATTATTTAAAGTATGTATTTATAAACAAAAAGTAGTACATGTATTACTAGCCGTGCCCCGCGTTTCCGGAATAAAATGTAGCCTTTGTCCTTCTCCATACATTAGGATATCTGCATGACGAATTTCATGATGATCACTTAAGTAGTTAAGGCGTGAAAGGGTAACAAAAATTACTGTACAATGGGCAGTCTCATCAGTATTATATTTTCATTTCTTGTAATTCTTGTTAATATTATTTTTGGTGTACAATAAAGACTTATCTAAGTCTAATCTTAGATTAATCCCTATCCTGTTTAAATGTCATGTAACGGAATATCAAAACAGCAAGCCCCTCAACTGTTTACATTTTACAAATCGTATGTGTTTCGTGCCACCCAGTGGCGCATTTCTGTGTGTTTTTTGACGTGCCACCGGGTGGCATAAAACAGGAGACAGGATTAAGGGTGAGCTCATGTAAACTTGTACTTGTAACATTCTACATAGAGATCATATTCATCATGATTTTGATATGTTTGTTTGCAAAACAGAACAGAAACAGAACTTTCGCTGATAAGTGTAAAATAAGTACCTAAAGCGCAAATGGAAAATAATGTATTTATTTTATTTAATTTTGATTCGTAATTGTATTCTTGATCAATATATTTTTAAATCTTAGTGTAATGTGTACCTTATACTGTACCTAAATAAGAAAACCTTAGTTACAAACAATTGTAATCTTGGAATAAGTAACAAATAAAAATGAGTTCTTATTTGCAAATTTACTTTCATTCCAAATACCTAAATAATTAGAATTTAACTGTTTTGTGTCCTATATGTTCTCTTAATATCATGTATTTTTATATAAATCTTTTTCTTTATATATAAATACTTGGTAAGGAAGCAGCAGGACAAAACATAGTCAAGGTAATAATTTTAATACTAAATAAAATTGTACACATCAAGCTATACATTTCCAGTATAAGCTGATCTCGCATTGTATAGGATTTCCATACAATGAGATGCAGATCAGCTTATATTGGAAATGTATAGCTTGATCTGTAGCCGTGCATACGAATATAGGTATAGCTAGCTGTACCTACATTTGTATATGCTGACTTTAGTTCGCACTATACAGGATAGATGGCAGCTCTTGTATAGTTACCAAACTATGGCTAAGAGTGCCGTCTAGGTCATGGTGTGACGCACGCAACCAGCCATTTATTTATCGACTCACAGATGGTAACGCCCTCTAGTAAAAAAATTGTAATCAACGAGTTTGCTTCGTAGGGTATTTTTCTAGGTCGTCAACACACAAGCACAAACTATGGAGGAGCTATGGAGACTTGCTAGATGGCAGCAGTTTATGTAGTTAATGGGAGAAAAACACAGATGTCACTAAAATAAATTCAATTTATGCTGATTATAATAGCAGTTTATAGATGGCAGCACAAACTAAACATTTTCTATTCATCTCATGGGACATGATGTGGGGGCGAAAAGCACAGTTTTTCGCGATAGGGCTGAATAACGCTTGAATTATCCGCGAGAGGAGCTAGTGTAGCGTGGGTCTCTAGGAATGTCAAATGTTACTGAACGTATAATGAATGAATGAAATATTCTTTAATGTGGGTATACACTAACATAAGTTATAATACATTAAATTATTTAATGAAACAAAAAACCCGACTGCGTAAAACAAAAAATAACTGAAAAGAGAAATACATATAAGCTCTTTAATCTATACAATTTTGAATATAACTTGTATTTTGTGAGTGTTGCAGTCGGGGATAAACTAATAACCTAAGTAAGTAAGTATGTTTTTTTTTGTAATATCTAAGTATTTGTTTATCCCCGACTGCAATCCTAACTTAATATTATAAATGCGAAAGTAACTCTGTCTGTCTGTCTGTTACACTTTCCCGCTTAAACCGCTGAACCGATCGCGACGAAATTTGGCATGCATATAGCCTATGGTATGGAGAAGGACATAGGCTACTTTTTATCCCGGGAACGCGGGTGAAACCGCGCGGGTCAGCTAGTACCTTATAAAATTCAAGTGATAATACCTCAGTCAGAGTATATAAATACATAATACTATAACTGCAACCTTTGCCGATGACACGACCCTTTTATCGGTCCATGATAATCCAGTCATTGCATCAACTATCCTTCAAACACACATTACTGCAGTTAAAAAATGGATGAATCTTTGGCGAAACAAGGCAAATCAGAGCAAATCTACTCATGTTACCTACCTTTACTTTAAGGAAACAGACATGTCCTCCAGTAAAAATAAATAACAACCAGATCCCCCAATGCAAAATACTTGGGCATGCATCTAGATGGAAGACTTACCTGGCGAAAACATATCTGTTTAAAAAGAAAGCAATTAGACATTAGCAACCTTGGCTGGTTGGACATAATTCTCAATTGAATAATAACAGCAAAATGAGTACTATATACAAAACGATTATCAAGCCTCTACGTACGGGATACGTACGTATACGGGTACGTATGTCTAGTATAGTAGCCTATGTCAACAGTAACATAGAGATCCTAGAAAACAAAAAGGTTTCAAAACAAAACAATGAGAACCATGTTTAACATACCTTGGTAAGTGAGCAACAGTCTCATTCAGAAAGATCTTAACATCAAAACAGTCAAACAGGAAGTAGCAGGATATAGTAAGAACTACCAGAAGCGATTATCTACCCATACCAATGAGCTCGTCTGTCAACTGCGAGGTAGTGGTAGTCTTCAATTTAGAAGACTAAAGAGACATAGCGTCCCGAATCTGACCTCCAGATTCAACCAAGAGTGAGAGTTTAGTCGCTGGAAATAATCTCTTCTTAATCCAGACTATTCCCAGAAAATTAAATCGGACAAAAGAGTGGCTCATTGTTTAAAAACAGATTGCCATGAAGCAGCAATAACAGAAAAAAAAGGTGGCAGGTAGAGCATCAACTTACGCAACTTACACACAACGAACGTACGTACGTAGGTACATATATGTACCATTCCTGATTAATTAGGCAGACATAGGTGAATGAAATAACCCCCTTACTCATAAAACGTTATTTAACTAATATACTGTTTAAAGGGTCACGTAAATAAAGTCACTCTATTGTCATTGTCAAATAATATGACATTATTTACGTGACCATTGCGAAGATCTGCTAACTTCCACAATTTGTAAATAATATTTTATTTGTCGCCGAATATCAGATTTTACGGTTCATTGTGAAATTTTGATGGTGCTCTAGTTCTTAAGAAACAGGGGTGGCCCTACAGGACTGATTGACAATTGCGAAAAATTTGTGATCATATAGCACAGGCAGTGCTATTCTGTAAAGTGTGTAAAGTTCATTTGCAATATTACTTCTGAATCCGCGATGAGATTAGAGTTTCATATTCTTAAAATCAGTGAGTTCGACACTAGCGCCACCAAACGATGACGGAAGTGAGATGAACTACGACAGGTGAGTATTTTGAAGGTTTTCAGTAGGATTTGGTATTCTGAAACATAATTAAGCGCCAAATTGAGTTGCGTGGTGAGTTGCGAGATGACTTTCGAGATGATTTACCTTTTACAGAATAGCATACAGGATCAGAATTTTAATCGGTGATGGTGTGGATCACACAAATGTGATACGATCCATAAAATATATAAATCACTATCGCACGCATCACACCCTTGATTGTGTTGTCAATAGGTTCTGTGGTCACATGAGTAATGAAAATGTGATTGACATGGTTTTAAGTATGAATTTTTCGCGCTGCGCGGCCCCTCTTTTCTGTAGGACGTAATCACTAGAACGAATGGACTGATTTTGAAAAATTCTTACTAAATGTACCTACTCTATTGTCGTGTGAATTTGCGGGTAACAGCTATAGTATTGTGTATTTTGAAACCCATCCAACCTGGATATAAGTGTGTGACCTCCCCCCTAACCCAAACGCTGGATCCGCCCTTGGTTATTAGACGGTGGTAGGTACCCTGGTACCTATATACTTTTATAACAAAACACAGTCCTTCGATCAAACGGGTTAAATTATAAAGTAGGTACACGTTTATGATGATAGCTACTTTAGGTTACTTTCTTCACTTCATGTTCTTCTTAAGCTTGTAGGTACCTACGCTGTGTAGATTCCCAACCCTACCAATCTACTTGGGGTACACCTTAACTAGAAATTCTAGGAAAAAGTACCTACGTCATCGAGGAACAATCCCTTTAGAGTAGTAATACCGAGCAATCCGATTCCGAAACTAATAAGTGATTTGTCACTGATTTTGAACAGTAAAGACCAATCACTGCATCTTGTGTCCTTGAATTAGCACATCAGAGCGCATTGTCGATGATGGGAAATTGGCGGAATAGATTGCAAGCAAAATTAACGTCATTCATTGCGCTTCTATTGGTTAGTTGTTCGATGACCTACGTAAACGACTTTGGAGCCTGAGCCTCTTTAGCTGGTTAGTACAGCGTGGTACAGCTATTTAATCTTTTCAATCAAAATCATAGACATAGAAATATATCTACCTACGTTATTTAACGGTGCAGAGTCTGTAATGAATAGACTTATTTGTGCGTCTGGTGGTTGCATACAGAGACAGACAATCAGCCCGTGGGCGCATGATTCAAAGGCGACTCGCCCACCCACCACTGCCATGTATAGGCATCGACAACCGGGCCTTGCGAAACCCACGGCTGAGCCAGTTTAATGCCTATATGTATTTTTGGGTATCGGTAATACGGTAATATTGTTTTTGCTTTAAGGAAACTGGCTATACTATCATCGCTCAGACATGACATTCGCGAACCTTCATGCTGCATAAATGGATGACGTAAGCTGTGTATCATTACCATGCCATTATTAGGCATTCGAAGAAACATATTTAATAGCATGAACTCAGAATTACGTATTTTAAGTAGGACTTAAAATAAATATCTATTATATAAGAATAAAATAATTAAACAATTTTTTATCGCAAAAGCCAGATAAGTACTTAGGTAGTATTTAAACCTAAAGTAACTAAACAAACCTGAAAGCATCCTGAAAGCGATCATATTCAGTCGCAATATAAGGTGTCGAATGCCATGGCGTTAGTCTTGGTTTCGAATCCAACAATAAACTTGATCCTTAGCTGAAGGAAAACTAAAGAAATCCGTAGTTATGATTGGTAGTACTTTGTAGCACCCCTATGTGAACATCTACCGCCAATTCCAGCAGCTGCACTTGAGAGCCAGTTCACAGCAGGTAAATTGGTACCTCCCTACCTTTACCTACTGGAACTTGTTCCACTGCAAGGCATTGCTCCTCCTTCCTTGCGTTTTTCCTATTCTTAACCTTTACTACAAGTTCAATAGTTCTGGTAGAAATCCAACTCATCGAAAAATATCATCCCACTTAATTTCTACATAATTGTAAAGTACCTAATTAATCACATTTTCCTCAAGTCGTCAACATATTAAGCCTGTATCCAGTAGCGATACCTACGTAGAGTTTGATGCAAAAAATCTGGGTCACAGAGAATGCAGTGGCGAAGCGCAGTAAGTAGGTAGTCATGGCAAGACTGGCTCGAGTTGGATTTGCTGATCTGGAGGTTGCACTGCTCCAAAACTGTATGCAAATAAATGTCTGTGCTATATGAACACCTACCTTAGTTTGCGATGAAGTTACGAATAAGTATCAATGAAAAAATAAGTAACTTGTCTGATGTTGCGACATAATGAGTATATAGTAGGTAGATAGGTTTATATAGGTACCTTATTTACTCAATGTACCTAAATAGCCAAAGTAGCAAGTTAACTTTACATTGCATAACTATAACAATTTTAAAAAGTAAACATTTCGGACCATACTTTTACAAGATATCTACTTAGCTAGAGTTCATACGCATCATGTGAAAACCGTGTTCTATGAATAAATACCTTAATAAATCAATATAAATCAAGTAGGTAGCACGCTGGAAACATCTAACCTACTACCACCACCCCCACAGACTGACCTCCAGTAAAGAATGAATGTTATGAGTTATGTAGAGTCCTAAGTTGAGTGGAGCAAGGGGTTCAACCCGCTCAAGACTAAGACAGGCTTTATCCTCGATCGAGGTGAATACTTTTTTTTTTCTTTTTTTTTAGGGACTTTTATTTATCCTATAATGATATGTGAGGTGAATACTCTACTGTTCATAGTACCTTCTGCGTGACAACCTTTTTTATTGGTGTATTCTTTACAATATTCTCGTATATACCTATTTATAATTTATAATTTTTAATTCTTTAATATGTATTAATTTTAATTTTGACGTTCGAAATTCAAATCGCATTATATATGTGCCTTGCTTTACATTGAGATTGCATAATAATGCAATTTTGGTCATTGTCGAGCGTGGTATGAAAATTATATTTTCTTTTTATAAATAAACACAGTCCCAAAGTCAGAATAAATACAGATCTATAGGTATTGTTTTTAGATTTTGCCATGAACCATAACACGGACATAGATTTAAAAAAGAACAACGCTGAAGTAAAACTTTTTTTTTCTTATTTTACAATGAATACATTCGTAATGCTACTAAAACGCAAGAGTCCATCATTATACCTAGTAAATAAGTTCTCAAGTTGTCGTAGGTGATATGTTTCTTGGAATTAGCTGAGTTGTAGTCATCATCTGTAAATGTATTCCAGTTTTCTATCATTTTCTAACTCATGTTTTGCCTGATAAAAACACATTTTGAAATTATTTTCATGTTTATTATATAAGTAGGTACTATTTATTATGGCTGTGAATCTGTGATGACTAAGGTTCAATATTGAGTGCGCCTCAGTTTATATTGTATTGCAGGTTTTACACCTTTTTTGGTATGAGTCCAATAGTGAGATGTGAGCGCTTACGTGTCTTGAAGGTCTGGTCTGGTGGGCGCACCGCGCGGCATCAAGGTGTAAGGGGGGCGCCGGCGCACGTTCAGAATCCGCGAGCTAGTCGCGAAGAGCGCGCGCGCACTACGCGACACACGATACGAACGACACTCGCGACCATTTTATATATTACATGGCAATTGTTTGACTTAGTTTTTAGTATGTGATAAAAGTTTATAAATAATTTTATTTAACCGCGATAATATAAGAATCTCCTATTTTAAATAAGGTTTAGACTGTAATATACATTATTTAATCATAGTGGGACCAAAATGACGATAAAAAATAAAAAGACTAAACAATCAAAGTCCGAAGTGACTGCATCTAGTAGTAGTGCATCGACTAGTGTTCAGAAGAAAACATCAACATCAGTGCAGCAGAGCAGCAATACCTTGCAAAAGGTCAGCTCCGGTAAAAAGGTTCGGTATATCGAGGTAAAGGTCGAGGAAGATGACCCGCTTATGATTACTGACGTAACCGACCATGCTTCGATAAGCGGCTCTACCATATCTGAGCATTACAACAGTCACCCGCACTACATTATCACTGAAGCTCCTTCAGTATCCGATCTTTCGCAAATAAGATCGCACGAACACAACGTAAGTGATATGGCGCAGTCTACGACTGGAGAATTTATCTCTAGTTCCGAGCTGCAGGAATCATCTACGTCACACCAGCAGAGTTCCAAGAGTCAATCATTCCAAACGTCATCGACGTCAGTACAACATTCAGGTTCTAGTCACAGCCAAACTTTTGATAGAACCATGGATTCTTCTGCTGGTAACCAAACCCATAACACTGCCTTTATAGATAATTCTTCTGGCAATGTATCTGGTACTAGTACTGCTTTTTTGAACAAATCATACGGTGCTAATGCAACGAACAGTTTGCTTCAATCGGAGCGACAAGATATGATGAATACACAATCATCACAAAAAACCAGTGCTTTGAGAACAGATTCAACAAACAAGACATCTAAATCAACGGGGCAACAAGACCAGCGTAGCAATGTTGGTTATCGAAACTCGCCTGAGCCTTCAAATAGAGTTCAAAATGTCAAATCTGATACAGGAAGTTTTTATGGAGGCGAAGGCACCCTCGACAGGAATGTTAAGACTAAAGAATTCAGTAGCACATCACAATCGAGCGAGACTAAAAGTAGCAATGTTATGAAATCGTCATCATCTTCTTACGTTGTGGAGATTGTTGATGGCAAAGAACGTATCGTGGATAGCTCGAAGAGAGAATGGGGTGACGCTCAAGAGCACGCTTCGAAAGAAGCGTATGCTAGCGTGAGTGGAACAGACATCAAACCTCAATCTGCACACAGTATTCATAATTATGACATGAAGTCAAATTATGATACAGGAAAAGATGGTCAGAAGCCTACAAGTGAAAAGATAGTTAAACAGGATTCAAAGTTCATTAAGGATGGAAATCAAATGTCATCACACTCCAGTTACATTACAGACAAAGACAATGCAAGACACCAGCAAGTCACTTCGAATCAAGGTGTAATAACCTCTGATGATGATCGTCAAAGATCAACAGTTACGACTACCGACCACAATACGGTTGATTCTAAAAGAAGTACGGTTGAAAATACCAAAACTAGTAATCAAAACATAGTTGACCGTAAGCGTAATGCGCATCAAACTGATTCATCAAACTTTTATGGCTATGATTCAACAATTCAAAATGAGATGAGGAAAGTAGGAGATATTCTTCAGGTCCCAAATACTGAAAATATTAACTTTTCAACTAAAATACTTAAAAGTAACACCAGCAGTGCTCAACAAGCTTCTACGTCATCTTATGTGATCGAAGTTGTTGATGGCAAAGAAAGAATTGTTGACAGCTCGCAAAGAGAGTGGGGAGATAGTAAGGAGCATTCGACATATGAAAAAAGTCATAATGTTAGCGGCACTGGAATTGAACCTCAACATGAATATTCCAGACATCTACTGGATAAAGAATCTCATTATGATACTGGAAAAGATGGAATACCAACAAGTGGTATCCAAATTACGGAAGAATCATCTCTACATAAAAATGGCAAAGAAATTGCTTCGACCAGGAATGTCTACGATGGTGATTTTACGAAAAAACCAGCTATCTCTGAACATAATATTTCGGATAGAGTAGATATACATAACCATCGAATCCAAGATACGACTGATCGAAATATCTCTTCAACCACTTATCAGTCTACATCTACTGATACGCAGTCACATACTAGAGATTCTAAAGATGTTACTAAAACCACAGATTTTATAACAACAGAAAAACAAAACTTATCGAAAGAAACAACATCTACTAAAGGTTCAGAAACTAAAGATACTGTGACTTCTTACGAGAGAAGCACTGGAGCCTGGAATGGAAAATTTACGTATGAAAATGATGATGATAGGCCTAAAAGACCAAAAGAAATGTCACCATTTGGTAGACCTGAACAGCCAAGACACCATCTTAAGCGACAGGATACAGAAGAGAATATCATTCTATCATCAAGGGATATAAAAGATTTTACGTCAATTAGTGACCTTCGCAAGATTATTGAATCTTCACAGTCGAGAAAAGACGTTACTGTGAGCAATAAAAACATTGTGATAAAAAGAAACGTCGATGATCGAATCCTGAAGGAGATTATTGATACTGTGAAAAAATATCCATTCAAAAGGATAGAGAAAGTTTCGTTCGGTACGAAAATTAACGAAGATGTTAAAGATTTATACGAAGGAATAGATACCGAAGAGACTACCGTATTGACTACTAGTAGTGGGGATACTATTAGGAAGGCATTTGAGGTCGAGAAAAATAGAAGTCAAGTCGAAGTTACTCGTTACATCACCAAAAATGGTATAACTAGGAAAATAACAACTTACGAGGATGCAAAGGAAGATGACAAGATTAAGACGGACGTTTTCGTCGACAAAAGCTCGTTAGACTTCAAAAACTTGGTAAGGAGTCTTTGAACTTTTATTTATTCTTACGTTATCTAATAAGCTTTGCCTACTGTCGTACCGTTATGTTGACTGTTAACTGTTATGTTTTAGAGCGATGTCCCAACGACGAAAGACGTAATACGCGAATACGACGTGGTAGATCGTGCAATCACTGATACCACGAGAGAGGATTCCACCGTCCGCACTGTCTATGACGAGACCATCATCGACGACAGGAAGACAGTGCGTGACGACAGGACCACGATCGAGGAGACCATCATCACAGACGAGACCAAGCCGAGGCACGGTGGCCCCAAGAAACCAGAAAAAGTAATCAAGGAACAATGCATTTGCGAAATGTGCACTTGTGGGTGAGTAACTTGCATCTTTGAAAAATTACAATTGATATTGGATATATTTATATATACCCATACTGTGTAGTCATCTTTTGACACGATATAGGTAGTGTTTGTGAAAAAAGTGTCGTGCCTATAGGAACGTGTATCGTATGATTATGTTGTGTGTAATTTGCAGCCATCGGTTGGTTGCCTGTTCTGTCCATCAGTTATTCAGCTAATGGAGCTCTATTGTGTGTAGCTATTCTGGCCAGTTACAAATTGATGAATGCAAGGTAGCCACTTAGTATGCGGAATGTTGAAATAGCTACAATGTAGTATATAATGCTAGATAAATCTATACAGTATATGTGTTTATACTACAAGTAGTTCGAGTTATGCAGAATTCCACCAGTTAAATCCTACGAAATGATAAACACAAGTCACGTTCGAGGAAAAGTAGTTCTTGTAATGACAATGGATATTAAATGTAATAACATTAATGAATAAATCCATCTACACTATGATATAACTAGTCAGCGGTCACGTTCGTCTCTATTATGATTCACATTTTTTAAATAAAATTAGCATCATTGGAGGGATTCACGGATCGTAATATTTGAGTGTTTAGTTTTGTTTGTGCAACAAAATAACATAATGATTTCTTGGAAATAAACCGGTCTTACAAATTTTATGTAATGTTTTGTCACCCAAAAAAAGAATACCTATTGATTATTTTCAAGTAAAAAATCATAACAAAATCTATTTATTAAAATTAAAACAACTTATTAACATTACATTCATATTCATAATATTCTCGTTAAAATTATATATAAATTCACTTTTACTGATACTTTTTTGGAAACAATTTGAGATTATAACTGCACTGAAAGGTGCGGTGCTGATAAAGAGATAACATTTTTAGGTCTTAACACTGATAAAGTCATTGTTGATGATGTTTCATAAAACAAAAAATAACATCGTATTTATGAAAAAAAAAAACAACTATAAACTGTCCGAAATAAAATAGTAATGCCGGCAGTTTTAAATCGGCGCGATATTTTACTTCTCGATATTCTAATAGCGCATAGCGTGACGAAGTGACGAGTATGTATACTTCGGAAGCAAAGTATTTTGGTAGTCTGTTCTAGTTTGATGTCCATTTACATTATGAATTCATTTACCAATGTGTGCGTGCTCTACAATGACCGTGAAAAATCGTGTAGCGTCACCTGCGCGTTTACACACAAAAATTACATCATAATGTTTAACAGATACATAACTTATAATATTAAAACCAATGTTTTTAACTTTGAAAATATCTTATACTAGCGTTTAACCCGCGTTCCCGGGATGAAATTAGCCTATAGCACTCAGGAACAGTTGTATAGCTTTCTATTACTCAAATATTTTTTAGGATCGGATCAGAAGTTCTGGAGATTACCTACATCCAAATTTACGAAAAAACAAACTTACCTCTGCATGCCTTAATATAATAACCTTATAAACTTCAAGTTATATTCAAAATTATATAGATTAAAGAGCTTGTTTTTCTCTTTTCAGTTATTTCTTTTCACTAGTCTATTTTAGTGCCCACATAAACTTATGAAATACGTTTGTATTGATTCCATACATCACGCAAGAAGATAAAATGCTTTTATAATCGTGCCTTTGACAAGTATCAGTTAGGGTACGGCTTTTGAAGAGCCAAAAAAGGGGGACACTTTGTAGGCAGGGCATAAACAGGGCAACAAGCGTAATGAAACATTACTCACTGTTCGAGACTCGTACTTAATATCGAGTACCTACTCTACCAGGCAGACACAACATTAAAAATTTTAGTATCTTCGACTAATTTTGATAAACCAAAAGCCATTAGAATTATCTTGATCTTACAATTGATGGTTGTTATAATGATTGGTCTCAGAATGCTATAATTAATCCGTAGACATAAGCTGTGCCCACGTAACTATCTATTCGTCTGCGTAGGATTAGCATTTTCTGATGGAGATTTGCTTTCATATGATACTTAATAAAACTATAGCTTTCCGCTTCACGGTTGCACCCGCGAGCCCCACTTTTGCTCCCTTAGTAGTAGAATTAAATGAAACCCCATCCTTAGTTGGAAACTGTGCTTCAAGTTTCTATAGACCTGCGGTTTCGGCTGAGTGTACTTCAGTCAGTTTCTCCTTTTATATGTATGTAGGTAATAGATAGATATTTAAATATAGAAGATTTTGATCAATTAAATCGCTCATAAATATTTAAAATCCAAGCACAATGATGACGCGTCTAACTACAGCAACATTAATGATTGTAGAAGATTTTGTCGTTCTCTAATATAGTCAGTTCGGGTACATTGATCTATGACAGCGTTCCACGAACAACCTAATGAGGTGATGCTTACGCAATTCCCGCTAACAACAAATGTCTCGGGCGTGTCATAGCAACCACTTTTCTACTCGACGGACTTGAGGTTTTATTAGCGCATAGAACATACGATGATTTTCTACTGATGGACAAGGATTTATATGTTTATTCTAGCATCTGCTACGAAATGCTAAACAATTGTGAAAATAAGGATCTCGGATATAATGCACGTTTTTTTGGAAAGTGCCATAGATTCTATAATAAGGTATTTAAAATAAAGTTTTGAACATCGATTATTATTTATTGATAGCGTACCTAGCGTACAAGAAGACAGTTTCAGAAAGTGAAAACTATTGTTTCTACGATATGTTTCTTAGACTAGACGCGAGCCTGGCAAAGTGCCTAGTACGAGTATTTTTATTGCACACTTTGTTTATATTCAATGTCACGGCCGTATATTCACGACTAAAGCAGGAATGTTAGTAATGCCCATGTCAGATTAGAAATTTACAAATATTTCACTACAGTACTTACTTACACTGACAGTAGTAAGTAGGTGCAAAGAAAACAAAAAAACAATTAGGGGACTGACAGGGACCATCAATAGGTGACGAAATCTGAAATATTACAAATAAAAAGGGCTATATAGAATAATATTAAACTATCTCGTTTTTTTTTTTTATAGCTATACCTTTTTAAAAAAATCATTAAACCGCTCTATCTGGCTCGCAAACATAATATCAACATATCGTAAGTAAATCTTTGATTGCTGCCGATATTTTTTTTTGCAGAAGCCATTTCTTATAACGGTGAGTCATGGTTAGCTGGTATCAGTGAAGCAAGAGCCTTTATAAGTAATTCTTGCTTCATACACCACTCAACTGACGTCGCGTAGGTGTTACGAGTTTAATATGATTAGTCTCGCCCTCAACAAAGCTCGTTTATCGTGGCTCTGCCTTAATTTCTACAATTTCTTCTCTTATCTGTATAAATGATACAAGATGAGTAGGCACTTCGGATGTGACTCTTTTATTTCGACTTTTGTCTTTAATGGTGGATTTTTCTAATGTGAAGCAAACTGTTTCAAATTGTATGTTGTAAATAATATTGGCGATATCCATAAAATGTAGACATTTTTATTTAAACGATTAAAACAAGTTAATATAGGTACAGGAAATATTTTAGAAAGGCCCAAATTACCTAGTATTCCATGATAAGGATTGTTGATTTTGGCTGTCTCACTCGTTTTTAACGGATTTCTAAAAATATTTTAAATGCCTCAACATATTACCAAGGATCACTTTTTTGCCATGAATTTTTGTATCTTTATTTATAAACACTAATAAATCTTTATTTTTTCTACAAATCCATGACATGATTCTTTCGTATATCTTGTTTTCAACAAGTCACTATATCCACTGTTTCGCGATTAAAACGGGCTATGTAAATTAACGTTGATTAGTTTTAATTGTGTGTTCCAAATGGTTTCACTGTAAGTGATATGTAGGATACTTTTGGCTATAAAGCGATGGTGGACTATTATTGAAGCATTGTTCGTTCAGATCAGCAGAATAAGTAACATAGTTTATTACCTGCTAAAGTAAAACAATAACGTCAGGTTGAACTCACAAGTGCGTGTAGGTCGTATCTCTACTCGACCGCATCATCTTGTTGATGTATAGATACGCTAGTCTGTTGTCTGGTATGTCCTTAACCAACTGATCAAACATTGGTTTATAAAGCCTATACAATACGACCCGAATATGCATAAAGTAGTAATGAAAGTCCAATTGTAATAGGATAAGCCGTTTCCGAGAATAGACCAATATTAACAGGTGTCAGATACGCATTCTTTCAGCGGCCGCCATGTAAGAGTAATTTCGAGTGGTACTCCTTTTGACATACAGACATTTTGTGTGTAGCAATTTTTTTATGTTAAACTGAGGTGCGGTATTTGAATTGTAGCATTTCCAAACGATATCTGCTTTTTTATATCATTGTCAATTAATCACGCTATAGCGTGCAGCCAAATCGAAATGTCCAAACACGAAGGACTAAAGCACTAAATAGCAGTTGTCCGGCTGATCTACGCTATTAAAAAAGCATTTACATTAGTGTAACGCATTAAGAAAATAAAAAGAAGGTTTTTTCAAAATGAATAAAGCTGTTTCATAATGCTTTTTATATTCCGAGCCTCAATACAGTACAGCCTGTCATCATGCAGTCGTGCCTTACCGAGGCAGGCACCTGTGGCTATCTATTCCACACAATCTATACCTCTATGATACATGAAAACTTTTATAACGTTAGGCATAGGCATACACTGAAAATTGTGTTTGTCTTAGTCCTCAGATCTGAGGGCGAACCACAAGCTCTTAAAACAATATTATTATAACCAATAACCTTATTTGACTTTTGTCTTTCTTTGACATCCGGCGTCAAAACGGGACAAAAGACAAATAAGGTTATTTTAACCTTGTTTTAAGAGCTTGTGGTAGGCCCCCAAGTCTCAAGAATAGATTGTGTTAATCGAAAATAATCGCAGGTTCCGAATTCAATTGTTTTAATCTCGACTCAATACTTGACTCGAGCATGTTATTGTCAGCGACTACTCAGGAAACTAATTGTACAGCAAATAGTTTCCTGAGTAGTCGCTAACAATAGCATGCTCCTTTTAGCTCGTATTACCTAATTTTCGCAATCTCGTCTCCAAATAGTCTCGTTTACAAATTATAAGATAATAATAGTATTATTATTCGACAAAATAGAGTCAATTCATAGATCATGTTTTTATAGACTATCTCTAATAGGAAGCTTGTAAGAAATCGCAACTAGTTTTGCGATTAAGTCTTTAGAAAGCGGTTGGATTTCTCTTCTACTATTTACAACTGTAACATAAAGATGAAACAATATTGAAGGATATGAAAGTTTATCGAAAAAAGAAACATACTATGTAACATGCTTTCTTGGAAATTATAATATATGTTTACGTGAAAAAAGACAAACAAAGGAGAGAAGTTGAGAACATAAACAAGTTGCGTGTCGCTCATATTCTTAAATTATTGAATACCCAAATTATAAAACCTTACGAGAGCCTCGCTATCGGTTTGACGAAAACGAGAGCATTTGACAATCACCCTGCAGCTGGTGGGAGGTCGTCCCGCTCGGCGCTTTCCAATACGTGGTCGCCACTCGAGAACCTTTCTTCCCCATCGGTTATCGGCTCTTCGAGCGATGTGGCCTGCCCATTGCCACTTCAGCTTACTAACTCTTCGAGCTATGTCCGCCGTTTTCGTTCTCCTACGAATGTCCTCATTACGGACCCTGTCACGGAATTTCTATTCCGAGCATAGCTCGTTCCATAGCTCGCTGAGTGACTCTAAGCTTATTTATCTCATGAAAAATACTTCTATTAGGTACTTACTTACATTATATTATTACATAAACAAATGACAATAAGAAGCTGAAGAGGTAAAATAATTTTAGTTTTACTTTCTCTGAACAAAGAGAGGCAATTATCGAACAAAGTTTATCATTTTCGTGAGTTTTAAAATAAGACCGACACTGTCTTTATCGTGAAGGTACCTACTTTATTACCAAATATCGGGTCATATCAGGAAGATAAATGTCAGCCTTATCTTCATTAACATGTTTGTTTGTTTGCTAATCCGATAACGTGTTATAAAATTTATTTAACATACGTGAATTATTAAGATCTCTACTGTCGATGCCTTTATCATTGTTTCTTTACCTTTGCATTGATAAATAAAAACATTTCTTGTACCTAATCGTGCAAAAAGTTATCATTATCACATAATCGTTTTGTAGAAAAAACGTTATTTATTTCAATCGTTTAGTTTTATGCTATATTCAACATGGTTGATAGATAAATGTGAATAAAATCTGAAATTTAAGTATCAATCAAAAATAATTATTTAGTTGAAAAATTATTGCCAATAAAATTCATATTCGTTACGCCAGCTTCATATTCGTTACTTGACCTTCTATCAACTGACCTTATGTACGACTCGCTTGTTAAAATATCTGCAATTGCTTTCTGCATACTGTGTTCAAAGCTGTAATATTTGTAATTATTATTATGCTGTTATCTAGTTATATCAAAGTAATTGAGAAAACAAGACACAAGAGTGAGCTGGATCTATCTTTGGACAGAAGAACAAAGAGTTTTACATTGGATGAACAACCGTCTGTGTTCCATCCAACGAGTCGTGCTCTATTCGTCCTTGTTGCTGCAGCCATATGAGTTGATAAACCTTGACCACATGACGATATGACACATTTCAAATTAACTATTATCACGTAGAATGATTCAAATAGGTATGTTTGGGAGAATAGTCAATATTGCACAAGTATTATATTTACACATTGAAATCATTTTAATTTCCGTGCTATTCTGCAATGCGGTGACTACTTCCTCTTTGGATTGGATCTGCTACGCTATGTAATCTGCATGATGAGATCATTTCTATTTCTATATTATATATACATCCGTTTGCATTAAGTCATACGCATTTTCTTATTTCCCTGTTTGTTTCCCGGAATAAGGTCACGTGCGAGTTTCGATCGTCTCTAAATGGTCTCTACTAAAATGTTTTATCCTTGTAAAAGGATACAAGGATAAAACTAATTTTCTGTACTGTAACTTGCTAATAAGTTTGCAGATTAGCAAGATAGGTTTTGGGTGCAAAAAAATAATTCAGTAACGTGTCTGCCTTGGCTTTATCAAATCTGCAGTGTACTTTTGGAAATACTACTCAAGTTATCAATGTTTTTGAAAAACTAGCTTTCCACCTCGCAGTTTTACCCCCGGTTTCCTATTTTACTTCTAAAGAGGAGGAACTTTCAATAATCCTTTCTTAGTGAATGCTAACGTTATAAAAGGAATCCTTATTTCACGTTTCAAACCCTAATGGACCAGGCTGTACGTACATTGATGGAACATCAGTCAGTTAGGACATCAAAAAGTATAAAATTGTTTTATACACTTCGAATTATTAGTCACTTTTTATGAGTAAACTTATGACCTTCTTTCACATGGCATCAGTTCCGTACGGTATTGATTATAAAACTGGCTTAACTTTTGAATAATGAAACAGCGTAGGTTGTCTTACCAACAACACAAATTGTAGGCCTAGGAAAAATAGGTCGATCAATGTCGTGATATATTTCTACTTAAATATTTTATAGCTAGTCTACATTTACACTAATATTATAAAGACGTATGTTGTGTTTGTATGTAGGTAGGTGAAATCACTGGAATTATTGAACCGATTCTACATTTCTTTCACAGTAAAGAATAAGGAGAGGTCGCTTTGGCTAATCATTCAGCATAAACATAGTTTTAAATATGGAATTGATAACAATGCCGCGATTCGACAAAAAGGAAAAAAAATACAAATTGTTTAGTCTGCGGCGGTTATCATTATATTTGGTTCTTATGACCGGATTATTATGTTCATTAATTATTGAATGTTGAAATAAATTAAGGTGTATACCTATTATATGTATTGAATATGAAGGATAAATACAGCAATAGCCTTGTTGAGAGCACTTAGTATTATAGTATACCAAAACAAAAGCTTGACCTGGAGGTCGCTTTGGGTAGTTAGCTACGATAATGCGAAGTCGAATTTACGACGATTTATTGCTCCATCAGTTCACAGTAATGATAATCATGGTTGAAGCGTGAAAGCGCTACATACAGTACTTTAACGACGGCAATAGCTCGAGATTCGGCCGACTTGCTCAGGCGCAGCTTACTCGACTGTGACACGTGAGGCTTATGTGCGCGACCACCGTGACTGAGAGAGTTTTGTTATGGCTGTCATCACGCCGGTAGCTGGTTCTATGTAGCAAAAAAGGGCTTTGTATGGTTCTGTTAATACACAGTGCATCGGCCCTTCGGCCCTGAGATTCCAGTCAAAAACCATTGCTGACCAGTTTTGAAAACTTTATATTTGTAGGTAAATTGGATCTTGTAGTCAACTTGTGTCAACATAAGATGTATTATTCAGCATATGCAATCTCTTTAACATATGGTTGTGTTTTCATTCAAATGAATTATTTACAAATGACACTAGTCTGAGACATGACGAACATCGAATTTCAAGAGAATCGTCTGAGGTCATTCTGAGGTTCAACACGCATATCTATATATAGAACTCGACCTATTTGTCCAAGGAGTTAAGTCTTAGTAATCCAATAAAGAAACGCCGCTCAATACTTTGTGAAGAATACTTACATACATCAAATCTGTTTCTAAGTCACGAAGGTATGCCGTCCTCATTATGCTTATCGACATAAGTTTATTATAATGACTTTTTGGGAATTTCTTGACCCTTTCATCGTCTCATATACGTATACATCTATTATTCAGGTAAAGCATCTTTTTGTTGGAATAACGCTATCAGGCAGAAGTAAATATTTTTAGTTTTAGTATCTCGAAATCTGGAGCATTATCAATCAAAAGGGTTAGCAAATGATGACCTGAATCACGTATGAATCATTGTGGTTATTGTTAGGTATATTATTGGTTCTAAGTAGATAATAATTACAAATGCTAAAGCTTGTTAACAAGTATATCACTGCACCGTACGTGACTCCATCATCGGCGCCGAGACATTAAATGTGTAGGAGCTCTAAACATTCAAGACACGTCTAGACCACAAGATGGACCGACATGCAGGATAGCCATATCAGGTTCCTAACAGACACTACATTAATTGTTTCATACACACGATATTGCTACACGATAATTACATCTTCCTTTTATACTAAACGATTTGGTGCGTGACCAATGTGAGGAGCATTTAATTTGAGGAACTTTGTTTTGAAGGCTTAAAGAAGTCATAATGGTGCCTATTCTGTTGTAAATCGCACTAAACTAATTTAAGTTACATCTCATCTCTTTCTTACGAACATTATTAAAAAAGGATAGAACATATTTTAAGTTGTCAAATTAATCTTTGCCGTCCTATTTTGCGTGTATTTAGGCGTAACCTCGATAGATGGCGACTAAATATATATTGAAAACAAGCATTGGACTAATTTGACAGGACTAAATTTCTTATATCCTTTTCTTATGTTCTTTGTTAGAAAGAGACATAGTGAGATTAAAATTTGTTTAGTTGTGAACAACAGAATCAGGGCCAATGTCGGTCAGTCTAAATGAACCAAATTGTCGACTCCATTATCAAGAAATTCCCAAGCATAAACTGGAATCTATTAAATTATGGATTTTTAAACTGCAATATTAATTGTGTATGTAATTTATTAGAAACAAGTTGATTGCTTATATACATACTTTCGCCTAATGATAACATAACGATGATTGCCTACCATTCGCTAATGATTTCATCGATCAGTGATTTAGTGATATATGCAAGTCTGGTACGCTATGGGCCCAAAATATTCTAAGATGTGATGACAAACTCAAGTAAGTTTTAATATATGATTTATGTAGACCAATGATCCTTTAGTATTTGATTATAAAGTAGAAGGAGTGTATGAAATTGTAAAACACATTGAATACTGAACGGTAGATAGGATAGAAAGTTAAGATGATATAAGAGTACAAGACCAGCATATAGTTGACATATCGCACCCCCCCTGGAACAACGATGCAAGTCGACTTGCGTGTTTTTTTTTTATTGCACTAAAAAATCAAGAAAAAGCTAATACATATTGTCAATTTTTTTCATAATTTTTATCCTCATAATGAAGGAATAAAATACAAATATGTAAAATATTGCAACATTAAAATATTTATATTTCCATCATAAAAACGAAGTTAATATATTTGCACTTTAATTATTCACTAAAGTTCCATATGACTAATAGCATATTCATACTTACATACATTTTGAACGAATTTATTTGGTGGGTATCGTAGTGCAAGTCTAGTTGCTTACTTTTTTCACGAAACTTTTATCCACAATATATTATATAACAATTGATACGTTATTTACACAAACGAGTAGCTCGAGGAAAACCTATGTAAACGATGCTTACACATTGAATGCACTACTAAATCAGAATTCAAATAAAGAGTTATCTGCAATAATACCGAACAGCGAGACTTCCATAACATGTCAACACGCAACGCTCCTTTTTAGGTTTTTCTCAATACACATTGAGTAAATTTAAAATATGAACACGTAGGCCCCTCACAGGTAGTTTTAGCTATCATTTGATGTATACTACATATTTTTAATATTGTTGATAAATTTTTAGGACAGTTTTTTTACGCTCCTGAAAAGTTGTCACTTTTCACTTACAACATTCTTCCAGGAAGGGTGCGATATGTAAGTAACAGTACATTACCGAACCATAACAACATAATTAAGAGTCCAGTCTCGTCTAGAAATGAATCTTAGCTACTCAATTTAGCAGTCTATACCACAGTCGTATATCCAAAAAGTGATCTGTACCTCCAGATTTATATAAACAATTTGTTTAATGTAGAAAAATATTACCATAAAGACACGACTAAAAACCCGGTTCTAAGAGACGTGATCCACGAGTATTGTATGCAAATCCCAAGTGGGAGCACATTCCGCGAAGTACTGTCGCGATTGACTTGACGTGCCATCGATAGGATCTACAAAACTTTTTGTTTATTTACGAGCATCAAGGTTTACCATATACCTGCTAAAGTCTAGCTCCAAATATTGATGTCACGATTTTACTACATAGATAAAATAATGTGTGACTTGTAAATACTTGCATATCCTGAAGATAAGTAAATAGGCGACAATAAACCTCAATTTGGATAGCAGTTTGTCGGTCACTTGTCATCAGGAGAGTGAGTGAGTGATAGCATCATAAACTAAGAGTAATGAGTAAAGTGCCCGATGGCATTTTAGTCGCCCACACGTGACCAGTTCCTCAATTGAAAAATATTCCTCGACGTTAAATTGACCTTAGTACGTCCTACATCGTAGTCTTAAATAGGAGAGACAAACAGAGTTTTATAGGAAGGTAATCATAACATGATACAATCAGCCTTTATTAATAACTTATGAAAAGTGCTTAGCTCGTTCAGCTATCATCAGCGTAAAGCTGTATCATTTAATTATCACTCAGCCTCCAATACTAAAAACAAGAGTTAGCGTTCATATAAAATAACTCATAAGAAGTCTGGCTAGTAACATGAATTTGGCAAACTACCTATTATCTTATTCAAATATTATGTTCATGGAGATGAAACACTTAAATCTTAGATATTTGGCGTTTTCGATTTAATTGCGGTTCAGAGTCAGATAAATCCTTTTGTGGAAGCTAGCTTCGAAGATGTATTGTATTGACGATGTTAAGGTACAAAACATTACTTACCTACATACTTTCTTTGGACTGAACTTGGAATTTCTCATGTAATTTATCATCGCGTGTGAACAGCTCAAGTAAAAAGCAGTATTGTAAACAAAATGGGCACGCCAATTAGAAAGATACGTGACGTGTAAAGTGGTGCAGGCTGTGACCTCAGGCGGCTGTATTCGCGGCGATGATCTCACCGGCATCGGCACCGCTTCGAGCCCACGTCCTCGCCTCGCTCAAACTCGTTTGTTGTTTACTTGACTCGATGTAACTAACTTAACGTTTTTCAACACAGGACGTACAGATCAAATGAGGCAATCCTTACGTCACCTTCCCCCGTTTTGATCATTTCTTAGTCAAATCATACCTATCCTGGAACTAACGAGTTAAAAAAATACTTACATCACCTTTTGCAGATTTTAGCTTAGCTATTCATTTGCCTTAATTGTTAATAACTTGCTCAGGAATTCAGTTTTGCAAAGCTCGCAGCTCGATGTTAAACCAGTTTAGATTTAGATGAGATATCTTTTTTGTGGTCGGGAGGAAGTTTGCAAGGTAACAAAATGATTGTTGCTTTTCAAGAGCAGAACAATTTGGTACAGGAAACATGAGAAGCAAAAAATTGTTTTATGCTATGGTGACCACAGGAGACCTTTGATTCGAGGTTGTGCGGTTTTCGAAAAATATTGGATGAGAATTTGCTATAACCACAGCACTTAGCTTGCGTAATTTCGAGATTAAAATGACGTGATAGTGCAACCAACCTGGACCACAAACAGGTAGGCCATATGGTCGACGACCTTGTCTAGCTGACGGCGGTGACGGGCGAACTGTTCCTACACCCACATGGTTATTATTTCCGATTCTTCACACCAGGTGAACTTAGCAAAAGACAATCTATATTTTAACATATGCGATACACAAAGACCAACGCCTGTTACATGTAGCACGATTATTTATCTTATCTTTACAATTTTTAAATAACAATGACCTTTTTAACAATCTTTGAAAAGTTACGTGATATTATATAGGTAGGTGTTAGCGTTTGGCTTTGTTATTTTATAAAATTTGGTTTTCTTGTGCATTCTAAAGCTATTTTTATTCATATTACGATGGTTGAATTTGCGGTTAGGCATTTCGTATCTGTCGTCGGTCAACCTATCGGTGCTATAGTCAAGCCTTTTGTACATAAATACCTTCATGTTTGGTATTGAGCCACTTTTGGGTGTGTTCTCTCGAGACAACTTTCCAACTGTTCATTGGGGTCGACTTTTTGTCCACCACCATAATGTGTGGTAAGGATTCCGTTGGTATATTCATCCATATGTGGTATGTTTTTATTTGCATTTCAAACCGGTTTGACTACCTATTTTTTACAGTCGTAATTGGTCCCTATTTGATGTTTCTTTTCACCGAGCTAGCTTCGAATAGGCAGAACATTAGCCTATTACTGCTGCAAAATAATAATCATTTACAAATCAACGGTTACGTAATAATATACCCACCCAAGTCATATTATAAGCATGATTTAACCACAACTTCTTGTTAAGTGTTGATGTGGCTCGGTATTTTGTGTTTACACGAAGCCCAGAAGGAAATTAAATAATATTATTCTAACTTACAAAATCTCCATGATGTTTCGAAACATCGCATTACTCAGGCCAAGCTTTCTTACTCACGAGCTTAAGCATACTTGTATGATGTAGGCAGTTGAGTAATCGTCCCGATATAGTGAGGCGCCTTCGATCCCGTCACCCTCCTCTCACAATGACTCAAACACAAACATATGTTCAACTGCACGCTGCACAGCTTCTGGACAAATTAATACTGCAACAAATGGTCAAGAAAGTATCCCAGTTAATAGTTGTTCTCCAATTAGCATCCTACTGCTGTTTGCTCTTTTATCTCTGGGAAATAAGATCTCTTCAAAATTAGTATCAATGGTAGTATTTGGAGAGGAATAAAACTTTGGTTAATATGTTAAAAGTTGTGTTGTTATAGTATTTACTGTATTTATATATGCAGCTTATGTTAACGTTTTATTGGTTTCACAATCACGTTACAATAGATTATATTTGTAACTCGATGCTGCTTTCTCTTTGATCCTACGTGACGCAACGATTTAGGTATTGTGTAGGCTTGAATTTACGACAGAATGCGCTGGTACAATATCTACCGATACTTCTATAACGTATTATACAGTTACAAATAGAATTTAAATGATGCATGTGGTGTTACCAAGCAATGTACATGCCTTGTTACTTACTTAGTCTCCCCTTGCACACGAAATGGCAAGTCATAAAATATATGTAGTGAAAAAACTGTTTTTTCATTTTAGTTTTAAAGAAAATAGCAAATAAGGCGAAAAAGCTTTTAAATTGGTTGATGGCTTTGGAAAAAATGGCCACACAGGTCACAAATTTCGCGAAAATTCCTTGAATTCGAGGACATTACTCACAATTATTTATATATTTACATTGAATGACGACTCTCTTATACATATAAGCGTAAATAAAAAGAGATGGAGTCATAAATATTTTTATTCAGCTGTGTCAGGGTCACCTTCGCGGTAGCGCTCTCATTGCCACTGATTCATACATAAATAATAAACTATCATTAATTGAATTCTGAGTGTAGTCCTATATATTTTTTGTCCTCAATTTATTGGCACAGTGACGTAAAATACGTAAACATCTGACACATAAATATGAAACAATGATGTTGGATTTTATGATTTATCCTTGTTGAAAAACCAAGAACATCTACGAGAGAATCTGTCGCCAAGCACCTTTCGGTGTGTCCCGACAGCTGCACTTGAGGGCCAGTTCCTTCTAGGGTTTGTGTGCTTACCACCTTCGGCCACATCATCATATTACCATGGTGAGATTGCAGTCAAACACAGGCCTATAAACATTAAAAAAAAAAAACAATGATTCAGAGAAACCTAAAATATACAGGATGTTGTTTTGATCGGCGACAAGCGACCCAGGAGTGGTAGTACAAAATATATATTCCCCAAAAATGGACTTAATTCCATTAAATACTGTAAATATGTTGAGAAATACCTTATTCAATTTGAAATAAAATTACCGCAAAGTATGGTTACTAGGCACGTGCAGAGACTAGAGCTAGGCGCAAGCCGCCATCGCCCCACCCCTTTACTCCCTCGTACTCCCTTTGAGTATTATGTCTACACTTTAGCTTAATACATGATTTTCAAAATTTGAATGTTTTTATTTTTATTATTAAAAAAAAATAAAGTAATTTTTTTATATTTTTTTAGAACCAGTATCATTTATATTATCGACCCTGAGTCGCTCGTCGCTGACCAAAACAACGACCTGTATACCTAAGTAGGTACCAATTGGCTGGACTTGGAAAATAATATTTGTCTCTAATTATTGTATCTATTGTAATAGTTCATTCTTTTGATTAATTAAATTCATAACAGTAGATAGATATGGTACAATACCTTATGTAGGTACCTATACCTAGTGTTTTCTAATATTTACACGGCCGACAGGTTGATTGTAGTGAAACAAATTCGTAGAAAATGTTAATGAATTTTTCAGAGAGGTAGAGCGTAGTTTATTCGCTCAATGACCAGCTCGACTGGGGAAGTAGTGAAGTACCTACCTCCACCTTACATAATACCGCAGCCAAATAACTTTATGTCTTGTAAAGTTGTGTTCCTACGCGTAAGTTCGCCAGAGCTCATTGGGGAGGGGGGAAAGGTTGGTAACGCGTGAGGAACTTCGTTTGTTGCAAGCTTCCATGGCTACGGTAACCGCTTACCATCAGGCGGGCCGTATGCTTATTTACTGACTTAGTCGTATAAAAAAACAGCGTCTTACATAAATTTAATTCAAATATGCAATGTCATCTGCCCATGATCGTTCATGTGTGAAAACTGTATGACAGGGATCAGCCGATATAGCAGGTAACTAGCTTTACAGTACCTACCGACACGCATGGCAACTTTGCGATCACCTAATCAAAGCCTATTTGTTATCTTTGTAATAACACCCTTGCCTACCATATTCCAGCTTGCTTATTCAATATTCAACCAACAGTCGTCCATAACAAACTGTTTAGTTCGGTTTGCTCAAAACCCCTCCAGTCAAATCATTCTTTAAAATTGCAAGATTATGGTCACCGTTCTAAGGTAAGGTAATTATAAGTATCCATTTATTCATAAATGATACCTATTTACTTTACTTTCTATAAAGAACTTCTAGTTTGTCCACGTATCCATACTAGGTAACTACTTAATGGAGTTTTGAAACAGACAGAATATTGATCGTATCGCAATTAGACGCCAGTAGGTTTTCAGGACGTGTTTGATTTTCATTGCTTGGCGACAGAAAAATAGACCGAAACTATTAAATAAACATACAAATCTAATCTATGTATTAGTATAAATATGAAATCAATGGTATTTTACAAGCTTTTATTTAACTTGCAATATATGTAGAGGTTTGTTCGGGTGGAATCTTGCAGGTCGAATTTCACCCACTTCCAGTGGTCGGATGATTATTTGGTATACAGGTTGTTGTTTTGGTCAGCGACGAGCGACTCAGGGTCGATAATACAATAGATACTGGTGCTAAAAAAAATATAAAAAAAATACTTTTTTTTTTTAATAATAAAAATAAAAAAATTAAAATTTTGAAAATCATGTAATAAGCTAAAGTGTAGACATAATACTCAACGGGAGTATGAGGGAGTAAAGGGGTGGGGCGATGGCGGCTTGTGCCTAGCTCTAGTCTGTGCACGTGCCTAGTAACCATACTTTGCGGTAATTTTATTTCAAATTGAATAAGGTATTTCTCAACATATTTACAGTATTTAATGGAATTAAGTCCATTTTTGGGGAATATATATTTTGTACTACCGCTCCTGGGTCGCTTGTCGCTGACCAAAACAACACCCTGTATATGTATTAGTATATTAGATGACAATGCAAGTACAGTCAACGAAAAGTACAGTCACTTAAAAAAATATTGTATAAAAAATTGTTTTTTTAACAAAGAACTTATTTGTAACAATTTCGCGTCTAGAGTACTTATAATATTGGTGGAAATTGGTAGAGATAGAACAAAAAATTGTAGACGGCTATAAAAATTATTATGTGCAACACATTCTTTTTATTTTATTGTACTTTTAAACAGGCAAATAAAGAACCAACAAGCCGCTATTCCCACATACAGGCTATAAAAATTATTTTATTGTACTTTTAAACAGGCAAATAAAGAACCAACAAGCCGCTATTCCCAATACATACATTTGATTATTTCCTAACTAATGCCACTCCCTTTCCAGATGCATCATACAGTTAGTAACACGAGACTAATAAACAAAGCGCCAGCTAATTATATCTTTGAATACATACCTACGCATCCTTACAGATTAAGTAGTTCTCCTTGTCAGTAGAAAGGGGGTCGGTGCATTCTCTCCGAACGAGCCATTGAGTCATTTCTATATCTGGATTGCTCCTTGCGAATTGCAGCCAGCCGCCTACACTTATGCTCTCTGTAACGCCTCTGTTCAGAATTAATCTCACATTCGTATTGATTTACTACTCTGTTGGGTGGCTGGGCATTAAAGTCAAAATCGAAAAACAGAACTTGCATTGTGTTGAATTCGTGAATGACGTCAGTAGGACTAAAAGTCGCTAAAAAGTATGAATGGAGATATGATTTCATATTAGGTATGCTAATATACAAATGTTTTTAAATGTTACGTTTGTAATAAGCATGCAATTCACATTATTGTAATTTTAGTAAACGTCCTGAAGTCACTTTAGTTTTCAGGTGTGTGAATTATTTACATAGGTATAATAGGCAAAAAAGCAACACACCATTTTCTAAAAAAAGTCATGTTGTGTAATGAAATATCGAGTAAATGAGAAAGGCATAAGGTGGCATAAGGCTCCGTGGGTGTTGTTGTAGCAATATTGTAGGTAGGTCATGCGGTCGTTGTCTGAGTTTTCAGGAAGCCGCTTGTGTACACCAACTATAGTTTGCTGGATAAGGTTCATATATATTTTTTAATAAATAACCATGGATCTAACAGATAAACCTTATTATGACGCAAAAAGGTTAATTTTGCTTTGACATTCATGAACGTCAAAAGGTATTTCTTAGATTTGTCACTCTGTAGTGAAGGCACATATACGGCTACATAATATCAACCAATTCGACGTCATTCTTATTTTCCTTAAAATAAATTAATATTTACGCATGGATGGACGTATAAAAAATCTATACGTATAATTTTTTTTTTACTGTGTATAGGCCTGTGTTTGACCATGGGTACTACAAAGTACCCTACCACCGTGCTATGGTTTCATCACGATGTTTTCCTTCACCGAAAGCTCAAGCTCATTGTAGGATTCGAACCCGGGACCTTCGTCTCGGTATCCGACGTCACTACCGTTGAGCTATCATCGCCTTGAGCTATTGTCGACTTATACGAAGTGAAGCACCCCAGCGGCCGTCTCGTAAATACAAGCCTCACACACACACATGTATACCATAGTAAGCCGATTGGTTGTCATTTCGCATTGAGACGTCGACAGTGACAATAAGGCTCAGTATCACTAGTGCGGTGTGCCTGCTTGGGCCAGTACTGATTTTACCCACACATACGTTGGAAGTATAGTACTTCACTTTCACACATAAGGCGGTGCTCCGTCCTGATTTTTTTTACGTTGATAATTTTCTCAAATGTCTGTTTAAATATAATAGTTCTATTCTCTGTAAATTTTTTATACCTCGATGAATTCTACGGAGATTCCATTATAAATAAGAATTAAGAGGCTCTACGCATTTATGTAGGTGCGTGGGTAACTTGTTGATGTCGTTTGCGTTGTGGAGCCGCTAGCCGCCTCTCGGTCCCGCCCGCCCGAACAGCGCGCGGCTCGCGGCGGCAACGAGACGGGGCGGCCGGCCTGCATATCTGACTGTACGGCAGTACGCGGCGTGAGCTTCCCGGGACCGCAGGCTGAAAAAGCTCTGAAACTGCTTTCATTATCAGTAACCCCATAAATAGTGTATTAGGTGCGCTTTAAAGATAAAAATATGGTTTCAAATGTATTAAATATACTCTTGCTAACTAATAAGATGCGATCGTTTATCTAACACATTTGCTAAAATGCTTTATAAACACCGGTGTTAAATAAGCTCGATTAGTGGGTCAGAGGGAACATAATATCGGTCGTAGAGTGTTTATATTAGGGTTGTGAATACTCGTATGGCGTTCCTGAAACTGTGCGTGCAGTAGGTACTGTATGCCTAAGCATAATAGTAACTGTCGTGTAGCGACTGAAACTTATCACGACGAGCGCAATGGACGCGTGCGATGGCCGAGCTCTTAACGCTGCCGCCACTGCCGTTACCCCGAAGATTCCCACTTTCTCTGCATCCTTATCGTGTCAAAAGGTGTAAATACACTTAATATTAATCTTTGTTCTATACTTTCGATATTGTATCAATATATTGATTCTGTAACTGTGACACATTATGTAATATCGGGTTTAATAAAGGCTTTTAATAATTTTTCAGGCGCCACCGTTGCCCACACAACGATGTCCCGGAGCCATTGTTCGATGTGGAGCACACGACGAGCGTGGTCTCCGCGTACAAACACGACTACGACGAAAAGCATGTCAGCCGCACCACCGCCGTCCACCACGAGGATCATCTCCGTCTGGAAGGCGACTTTCAAGAGCCCGAGCGTCATCATTGGCAGCCCGCTGAGCGAACTAAGGCAAAGAAACCCGAAGACAATCTTAAACCCGAAGGTGATTTTGAGAGGAGGCAACCCGACGAGTGGCGTCCCGGTGAGAGAGCTCCTGTAAAAAGACCAGAGGATAATCTCAAGCCCGAAGGTGACTTTGAAAGGAGGCGTCCAGATGAATGGCGTCCGGGTGATAGAGCACCTATCCGAAAACCCGAGGATAACTTAAAACCTGAAGGAGATTTTGAAAGGCGTAAACCTGACGAATGGCGTCCTGGAGATCGAGCTCCTGTGCGTAAACCGGACGATAATTTGAGACCTGAAGGTGAATTTACTACACCCGAGAAGGAATCTTGGAGACCGGCTGAAAGACAAAAGCCAAAGAAGCCAGAAGATAATCTGAAACCTGAAGGTGATTTTGAACGGTATCAACCTGAAGAATGGCGTCCAGGAGACAGGGCGCCAACTCGACGTCCTGAAGATAACTTAAAACCTGAGGGTGATTTTGACAGAAGGCGCCCTGACGAGTGGCGTCCAGGTGACAGAGCAACTGTTCGTCGACCTGATGATAACCTTAAACCCGAAGGTGATTTTACAACTCCTGATAAAGAAACATGGCGCCCTGCCGAACGGCAAAAACCTAAAAAACCAGAAGACAATCTGCATCCCGAAGGAGAATTTGAGAAACGTCAACCTGAAGAATGGCGTCCAGGCGACAGAGCTCCCGTTCGCCGCCCAGAAGATAATTTAAGACCTGAGGGAGAGTTCACAACGCCAGAAAAAGAACACTGGCAACCAGCTGAGCGCCCCAAGCAAAAGAAACCTCAAGATAATCTAAGACCAGAAGGTGAGTTCACAACTCCAGACAAAGAACACTGGCAACCAGCAGAGCGCCCCAAGCAAAAGAAACCTCAAGATAATCTAAGGCCAGAAGGCGAGTTTACAACTCCAGACAAAGAACACTGGCAACCAGCAGAGCGCCCCAAGCAAAAGAAACCTCAAGATAATCTAAGGCTAGAAGGTGACTTCGAAAGTAGAAAGCCTGAGAAATGGCAGCCTGGCGAACGGGAACCTGTTCGACGACCTGAGGACAACTTGAAACCTGAAGGTGAATTTACTACACCGAAAAAAGAAGAATGGAAGCCTGCTGAGAGACCTCAACAGAAAAAACCAAAAGATAACTTGAAACCAGAGGGTGATTTTGCCCAGCGACAACCAGATGAATTCAAACCAGCAGAAAAAGCTATTGTGAAGAAACCAGAAGATAATTTGCGTCCTGAAGGAGAGTTTACTAGAAGAACTATTACGGATGACTACAATGTTGTAATAGGCGAAAGGGCTGAAATAATTCGAAGAACTGATAATATCATCACAGAAGGTGATTTTACTGGTAAGGGATATTTTTGTACAATGCTCAATTTTTATAATGATTGTTCTGTTGCCTTACTTTCTGTTGCCTTTGTAGAAGGAATTTCGCAGAGTATTTTTTTTAGTGTGGCCTTCCTTTTTCTATTTATTTTAGTCATTTCTGCCATGTTCCTGTTTCATACGTACGGATATTGTTGGTTTAATCTAACTACCATATACTAGACGACTCGATTGTGAAATTACATATTTAGACTAAGAATATGAACTTTATTTACAACAAATATGTACGAAATACAATCTATATATAGAAAATTTCCTCAAGCCTGCCGCTGCTTTAGACTAAGGAATTTGATATGTAGGTTGTGTAGGCTATTGTCAGTAACGTAATCACAGAACAGTTTAATTAATTTTATGAACGTCACAAGCGCTTATTGCTAAGCAAATCAAATAGAAACCCCGTTAAAACTTAAAATCGGAAATTGATGTTGGGATGCTCTTTTATAATGCTTCATTTATTTTTTATTATTACAGATATTACAACTTCACGGACTGAATATACTACGAAGCCTATCGAGAGAATAAAGCCAGTGAGACGTGACACTTGGACAAAGCTGGAAGGAGAAATGACAACAGATACCACATCTAAATCTGAATATATTGATTACACTGATACTGTTGAAAGAACAAAAACTGTCGCGCGGAGAACAGATAATATAATTCATGAAGGTGAAATTGATTTTATGACGTCAAATCAAAAAGATTTCCCTGAGAAACATGCTCCAGTTGAGCGACCTCAGAGGCGTCGTACATGGACAAAGGAAGACTTTGAAAAATTCTACTCAACTGAAGATTTACAAAAAGTTACGACAACGCAGGAAGAATTTAGAACTTACGAAGAAATTGATGTTAGGCGACAACAGGTTATTCATAAAGATAATTTACATATGGAGGGTACTTTTGAAACTCATACAGTATCTCATGATGCCTATCAACCTAAGCTATCTGAACGTCCAAAACAAAAAAAACCTATTGATAACTTGAGGCCAGAAGGAGACTTCGAAAAACCCAAACACGAAGAATGGCGTCCAGCTGAAAGAGAAACGCCTAAAAAGCCACAAGATAATTTAAAACCTGAAGGCGCTTTTGAAACTCCTACCCAAGAAGAATGGCGTCCTGCCGAAAAGGTCGTGGTTAAAAAACCAAAAGATAATTTGAAACCGGAAGGGGATTTCGAACAACCAAAACAAGATGAGTGGAGACCCGCTGAAAGACGCGAAGGAACGAAACCAAAAGATAACCTGAAACCAGAAGGTGATTTTGAGACACCCAAGCATGATGAATGGAGGCCAGCCGAAAGGCGTGAGGGTCATAAACCAAAAGACAACTTAAAACCAGAAGGAGAGTTCGAACAACCAAAACCTGAAAAATGGCGCCCCGCTGAAAGACAAACACCGAAAAAACCACAGGATAATCTTAAACCCGAAGGAGATTTTGAGACACCCAAGCATGACGAATGGAGGCCAGCCGAAAGGCGTGAGGGTCATAAACCAAAAGACAACTTAAAGCCAGAAGGAGAGTTCGAACAACCAAAACCTGACAAATGGCGACCCGCTGAAAGACAAACACCGAAAAAACCGCAAGATAATCTTAAACCCGAAGGAGATTTTGAGACACCCAAGCATGACGAATGGAGGCCAGCAGAAAGGCGTGAGGGTCACAAACCAAAAGATAACCTAAAGCCAGAAGGGGAGTTCGAACAACCAATACCTGATAAATGGCGCCCCGCTGAAAGACAGACACCGAAAAAACCACAGGATAATCTAAAACCTGAAGGAGATTTTGAGACGCCCAAACATGACGAATGGAGGCCAGCTGAAAGGCGTGAGGGTCACAAACCAAAAGATAACCTAAAGCCAGAAGGGGAGTTCGAACAACCAATACCTGATAAATGGCGCCCCGCTGAAAGACAGACACCGAAAAAACCACAGGATAATCTAAAACCTGAAGGAGATTTTGAAACGCCCAAACATGACGAATGGAGGCCAGCTGAAAGGCGTGAAGGTCACAAACCAAAAGATAACTTAAAGCCAGAAGGGGAGTTCGAACAACCAATACCTGATAAATGGCGTCCCGCTGAAAGACAGACACCGAAAAAACCACAGGATAATCTAAAACCTGAAGGAGATTTTGAGACCCGCCAACCCGAGGAGTGGCGACCGGCTGAACGTCCAATTCAAAAGAAGCCTCAAGATAACCTTAAACCTGAGGGTGACTTCGAACAACCAAAAACAGAAGAATGGCGTCCCGCGGAACGACAGACACCGAAAAAACCGCAGGATAATCTTAAACCTGAAGGAGATTTTGAGACGCCCAAACATGACGAATGGAGGCCAGCTGAAAGGCGTGAGGGTCACAAACCAAAAGATAACTTAAAGCCAGAAGGGGAGTTCGAACAACCAAAACCTGATAAATGGCGCCCCGCTGAAAGACAGACGCCGATTAAACCTCAGGATAATTTAAAACCAGAGGGTGATTTTGAAACTCCTGAGCAAGAGAAATGGCGTCCTGCTGAAAGGCGTGAGGGTCACAAACCAAAAGATAACTTAAAGCCAGAAGGGGAATTCGAACAACCAAAACCTGATAAATGGCGCCCCGCTGAAAGACAAACACCGATTAAGCCTCAGGATAATTTAAAACCAGAGGGTGATTTTGAAACTCCTGAGCAAGAGAAATGGCGTCCTGCTGATAGACCTAAGGCTACAAAACCACGGGATAATTTGCATCCTGAAGGTGATTTTGAGACACGAACACCTGAAGAATGGCGACCAGCTGAACGTCCAGTTCAGAAGAAACCACAAGATAATCTAAAACCTGAAGGAGATTTTGAGACGCCCAAACATGACGAATGGAGGCCAGCTGAAAGGCGTGAGGGTCACAAACCTAAAGATAATTTAAAGCCAGAAGGTGACTTCGAACAACCAAAAACAGAAAAATGGCGCCCCGCAGAAAGACAGACACCAAAAAAGCCGCAGGATAATCTCAAACCTGAAGGAGATTTTGAGACACCTAAGCAGGACGAATGGAGGCCAGCTGAAAGGCGTGAGGGTCACAAACCTAAAGATAACTTAAAGCCAGAAGGGGAGTTCGAACAACCTAAACCTGACAAATGGCGCCCCGCTGAAAGACAGATACCGAAAAAACCGCAGGATAATCTAAAACCTGAAGGAGATTTTGAGACACGTCAACCCGAAGAGTGGCGACCGGCTGAACGTCCTGTTCAAAAGAAGCCTCAAGATAACCTTAAACCTGAAGGTGACTTTGAACAACCAAAAACAGAAGAATGGCGTCCCGCGGAAAGACAAACACCGAAAAAACCGCAGGATAATCTAAAACCTGAAGGAGATTTTGAGACGCCCAAACATGACGAATGGAGGCCAGCTGAAAGGCGTGAGGGTCACAAACCAAAAGATAACTTAAAGCCAGAAGGGGAGTTCGAACAACCAAAGCCTGATAAATGGCGCCCCGCTGAAAGACAGACACCGATTAAACCTCAGGATAATTTAAAACCAGAGGGTGATTTTGAAACTCCTGAGCAAGAGAAATGGCGTCCTGCTGATCGACCTAAGCCTTCAAAACCACGGGATAACTTGCACCCTGAAGGTGATTTTGAGACACGAACACCTGAAGAATGGCGACCAGCCGAACGTCCAGTTCAGAAGAAACCACAGGATAATCTCAAACCTGAAGGAGATTTTGAGAAACCTAAGCAGGACGAATGGAGGCCAGCTGAAAGGCGTGAGGGTCACAAACCTAAAGATAACCTAAAGCCAGAAGGGGAGTTCGAACAACCTAAGCCTGACAAATGGCGCCCCGCGGAAAGACAGACACCAAAAAAGCCGCAGGATAATCTAAAACCTGAAGGAGATTTTGAGACACCTAAGCATGACGAATGGAGGCCAGCTGAAAGGCGTGAGGGTCACAAACCAAAAGATAACTTAAAGCCAGAAGGGGAGTTCGAACAACCAATACCTGATAAGTGGCGTCCCGCGGAAAGACAGACACCGAAAAAACCACAGGATAATCTAAAACCTGAAGGAGATTTTGAGACACCTAAGCATGACGAATGGAGGCCAGCTGAAAGGCGTGAGGGTCACAAACCAAAAGATAACTTAAAGCCAGAAGGGGAGTTCGAACAACCAATACCTGATAAGTGGCGTCCCGCGGAAAGACAGACACCGATAAAACCACAGGATAATCTAAAACCTGAAGGAGATTTTGAGACACCTAAGCATGACAAATGGAGGCCAGCTGAAAAGCGTGAGGGTCACAAACCAAAAGATAACTTAAAGCCAGAAGGGGAGTTCGAACAACCAATACCTGATAAATGGCGCCCCGCTGAAAGACAGACACCGAAAAAACCACAGGATAATCTTAAACCTGAAGGAGATTTTGAGACACCCAAACATGATGAATGGAGGCCAGCTGAAAGGCGTGAGGGTCACAAACCAAAAGATAACTTAAAGCCAGAAGGGGAGTTCGAACAACCAAAACCTGATAAATGGCGCCCCGCTGAAAGACAGACACCGATTAAACCTCAGGATAATCTTAAGCCAGAGGGTGATTTTGACACTCCTGAGCAAGAAAAATGGCGTCCTGCTGATCGTCCCAAACCTTCAAAACCAAAAGATAATTTACGTCCTGAAGGTGATTTTGAGACTCGTCAGCCTGAGGAATGGCGACCAGCAGAACGACCCACACAGAAGAAACCGCAAGATAACTTAAGGCCAGAAGGAGAGTTTGAAAAACCAAAACAGGAAGAATGGCGTCCTGCAGAACGCCCTACTCAAAAGAAGCCTCGGGATAATCTGAAACCTGAAGGTGAATTTGAGCAACCGAGACACGAAGATTGGCGTCCCGCTGAGAAACAAATACCAAAGAAACCACGAGACAATTTGAGACCAGAAGGAGAGTTTGAAACTCCAAAGCAACAAGAATGGCGACCTGCTGAAAGAGTCACTCAAAAGAAACCTCAAGATAATCTTAAGCCAGAAGGTAATTTCGAAAAACCTCAACCTGAAGAGTGGCGACCAGCTGAAAGACAAACACCGAAAAAACCAAAAGATAACTTAAAACCTGAGGGAGATTTTGAAACTCCAAAACATGATACATGGCGACCAGCTGACAGACCAGATGTAATTAAACCGAAGGATAATCTTAAACCTGAAGGAGAGTTTGAGAAACCTAAACATGATGAGTGGCGCCCAGCTGAACGCCCTGAAGTAAAGAAACCAAAGGATAATTTGAGACCTGAGGGAGAATTTGAGAAACCTAAACACGAAGAATGGCGTCCAGCTGAAAGACAGACCCCAAAGAAGCCACAAGATAACCTCAGACCAGAAGGTGAATTTGAAAAACCTAAATCGGATAAATGGGAACCAGCTGAAAGGCAGACACCAAAAAAACCACAGGATAATCTTAAACCGGAAGGTGATATGGAAGTAATCAGACGTACAGATTATACTGCAACAAAAGGGGATCGTGTTGATGTAGTGAAACATGAAGATCATTTAAAAATGGAAGGTACGATAGATATTCATCGTTCAAGAGATGATTATAAACGAATTGAAAAGACAGAAAAGGTGGTTATTCACCGTCATGAAGACAATTTAAAAACTGAAGGAGAGTTTATTGATCTAACGATTCGTAACGACTATAGTGCCACTAAGGGCGAAAGGGCTCCAGTTGTAAAGCCTCAAGATAATTTAAAACCAGATGGAAAATTCTATAAGCCAGACGTTATACCTTCTCAACCAGCAGAAAGACGTAAACCCTTTAAGCAAGTTGATAATATAACTATTGAACGGGACATTCAGAAACAAAAGATTGAAAGGCTGGACATAATAAGAAGAGAAGATAATTTGAAAATAGAAGGAGAGTTTATAGATATGAAGCAAAGAAATGATTATAGTATTGTAAAAGGTGAGCGAGCAGCTGTGGTAAAACATGAAGATAATTTGAAGATGGAAGGAAAAATGGAAAACATTCGGACATCTGATACATATCGCCTTGTAAAAGGTCAAAGAGTAAAGTTAACCCGTCGGGAAGATAACTTAAAAATTGAGGGAGTATTTGAAGATCATACTCGTAGAGATGATTATAAAATAACAAAAGGTGAGAGGTCAGCTATAATCTATCATCCCGATCATTTGAAACCAGAAGGCGATTTCATCAAAAGACCAAGCGATACAACTGAAAAGAGTGTCAAGGAAACGCCAACTCAACAGATTGGTAAACCTCAAAGTGAAGATCAATCTACAAGACCAAAGTGGGACAAGCCTGATTCAGGAATACCTCAAGGTAAACATTCTCCTTATGATGACTTCGAGAGACGTCCTAAATCTCAAGCTCCTGACTTTCCTGACCATGTACGTCCAAAGGATAATTTGCGCCAGGAAGGAGTATTCGACAGGCCATCACAAACAACATGGACTCCATCTGATAGACCAGAGCAAGTGAAACCTAAAGATAATCTTTATCCAGATGGACAATTTGAAAGTCGGCCGAAAACACAATGGCAACCTGGTGAAACACCCGTCCAAGTACGACCCAAGGACAACTTAAAGCCGGAAGGTAGTTTTGATAGACCTGCACGACAAGAATGGACAACAACAAAGAGACCCGATCAAATAAAGCCCAAAGATAATCTCTATACAGACGGTGACTTCTACGATAGACCTAAGCAACAGTGGCAACCCGGAGAAACACCCGCCCAGGTTCGACCAAAAGATAATTTAAAACCAGAGGGGGACTTTGAACGACCTTCAAAACAAAAATGGACCTCCACAGATAGGCCAGATCAAATAAGACCTAAGGATAACCTTCATCCAGATGGTGAATTCCACGACAAACCTAAAACTCAATGGCAACCAGGTGAGACACCAGCTCAGGTTCGACCAAAAGATAACTTGAAACCAGAAGGTGAATTTGATAGACCAATGAGACAAAAATGGACAGCCTCTGATAGGCCCGAACAAATAAGACCTAAAGATAATCTTCAGTCAGTTGGTGATTTCCATGATAGGCCAAAGTCACATTGGCAACCTGGTGAAGCACCGGCTCAAGTTCGTCCTAAAGATAACTTGAAACCAGAAGGCGACTTTGATCGTCCAACTAAAACAAAATGGCAATCCGGTGATCGGCCAAGTCCAGTTAAGCCGAAAGATAATTTGTATCCAGAGGGTGAAATGGATTCACGTGCTCCAAAGAAATGGTCTCCAGGAGAAACACCGACTCAAATTCACCCGAAAGACTTGAAACCCGAAGGTGAATTTGGAAAACCCAGCACGAAGAGAGTATTTACCAATGGAGATATCTCAAAACAAGAAATTACTCAAGTAAATGCAGATAATGTTTCAAGGAAAATATTAGAGTCAAAATATGTTACTGGCCGTGATGAAAATGATATTCAATCCCAAGTAAATATATCGAGGATCGATGGTAAGACACAGACAACACATTCGGAAAAACATACACAACATACACATAAGCAAAGTACCTCTGAACACTCTACATCAAGGCGAGTACAGACTGGAACACATAGTACTCAGCATTACACAGGAACCTCACAAGATGTGATTGATCATACTGGGTCACAAAAACAAATTGACAAAACATATAAGAATACTACCGATCAAGATAATACTCATGTTACTGATCGGTCATCATCTCGAGGCTCTAATGATAGAAATACAACCTATAATGCTATTGATCGCTCATCATCCCGAAGCTCTATTGATAGGAATACAATCAATAATGTAACTGATCGCTCATCAACCCGAAGCACTATTGATAGAAATACTATTACTAAAGTTGATTCAAAAAATGTTACAAAAATAAATACATCTACAACAAAAATAACCAAGCAGATATCCGAAAAGAAATTGAGAGGTGGTAAATGGGTGACTGTTACACGAAATGTGGAAGTAGATGTTACATCAGGGGATGCTGGCAACAATAAGCCGTTACCACAATCCCACTCTAGGGGAGGACCAGACGATCGTACACCACAAACTAGACCAACAGGTTACGATACTAAAAGGATTGTTTCAGAATCAACGTCGTCAATCCATCAAGGCGCGAATACTCACCGCCATATTCACACTTCAGACGATCAACGTGACATTACCACTAACAACTCGAGAGGGAATCGCGCTGATAGCCATATAACGCAATCGAATCAACAATTAGTCGGTGAAAACACACAAAGAATAGTTTCATCAGAACAATCTGTAACGTCTTCCAAAAACCAGGGTTCTCAATATCGTCAAGCGACTTCAGAGACGAACATACAACGAAACACAGGTACGACGATGATAACAAAAGGAATCAATGCTAATCAAGGTACTTCACGATCGACTCAACAAATATCTTCCGAAGGTCATATTAATAGACAGATTGGTAGCGATACTACGCATAGAATCATATCATCAGAACCAGGCTATAATACAAATCTACACCATGCTATGGGTAATCAAACTCATCGCACAGTTGGCTCTACAACGCATGTTTCATCGGGAAGCCATGTGGAACAAAATATTTCAAAATCTTCACAACATTCTACAAACAGAAATCAATTGAGTGATAGTGTTACTAAGACGAGCATCGAGTTCCAAAGGGCTATGCATGGTGGCAATGACACTTCAACATCCACAGTGGACAGATCCTCTCGCGCTGGACATCATAAGCGTACATCGGATCTCGTTTCTGATGCATCTTCAACGAATTCCGTTTTACATCGCAAAGGCATTACCTCGACTACCGAAGCTCAGCATTCCATCAGTTCTACTGCGGCTGCACAGAGAAAGAGTATTGGAAATCTCTGTGACCGTGGTGAATACATCAGTAATTCCACTCACAGTACTGATAGAAAAAGTATCAGTTCCTTGCATCGATCTACTCGAGATAATAATGCAGTAATATCGCAGCACACTGATAGTTCAGATGCTCGTCACAATCAAATAAGGAGAGATGGGCAGTCAACTTTAGTTGTGGAGCGCCAACCTCGAGGTACTGCCAGAGGAGATAATCTACGAGTAGGAGGAGAATTTTATGGACACTCAGAAGCACGCTCTTATGGTAACTTTTCTCGGTCGGAACACGCGCAAAGATCTGAACGATCTGAAAGAGTCGAACGCGTGACACGCCACGGCAATTCATCGCAATTTGTGTTGGGAGATGGTAGCACAAGTTACAAACGCGAATTTACCAGTCACGTTCATGGGACCTGTCCTGCAACGCTGATTGAGTCACCACGTACGCCTTTCAAACACACGCGCGACTCGCGTGAACATAAGTTCTACGCACCGAAAGTAACTCAGCGTCAATAAGAAACTTCGCTTCATTGATAGTCTGTTCCAGTACTAAGCGATTTATTCCATTCCTTATTTAATTAAGCTTTTTGAAGTTTATTACTGTTAAAGATTTATTTTATATTATAGTAAAAATGCAAGCTAACTGCTAGTCTTAACACGATTAACGTGCCTTCTTTGCATATAATAAAATGCATAATACTTTCCGTAATTTAACAGTTTATATTTTAATTATTATACCTACATATATATATTTTGTTTTATTTTGTCAAACTTTGCCATGTAATAAAGTTTTATATTGTATAAGATTTTTTTTATTTCATTATAATAGTTCCTCGAAATGTTTAAATAATAACATAAGGCCTTACCCTACCTCAAAACTGCTCCACCTCTCACGTTTGGTCCTGCATATCAATGAAAGTATTGAATCAATAATTTTGAAAAAAATATATAGTAAAGTTGAGGATATATACCGAGTCCTATATGATATGAAAACATGAATCCTAAACATTTTCTCGATAGAAAAAAATCACAAACTTCCCTCTGAATTTTACAAAAAAACCGCATTAGTCAATTAATACTTTACCTATACTAATGAAACTTTTTGTATAAACTGTAGTTAGTACAATACGTGTACTATATGATTAGAAATTAAAATCATGTTTTATTTTAAATTGTTAGAAATTTAATTTCCAAATATTGCGAGTGGCGCCGCCGCACAGATTCAGTCGCGCTCCGGCGCTCGAACGGGGAACCCGCGTCTCTTGCTCTCACGACCCACTTAGATACGTAACTAATAAATTATAAGTGTAGTGCATTTTGTTTTAAATGGGAAATGATCGGAACAAGAAAAAAAGACGGAAATATTGAAGTAGGTAAGTACCTACTTAAAATGAATCATAAAATGTGTTTTACCTAGGAAGGCATTTTAGTTTGTATCTATCAATAAATTCTGAGTCTGATTATTGTAATGGATAAGAAAAGTAGGTAATTTCCATTATAAGCTCCTCTGACCTCCCATTGTACGGAAATCCTATATGGAAATGCGAGATCAGCTTATACTGAAAATTTATAGTTTGATGAAAATATACCTACCTACGGGACGTGGACCCGTGCCCGTTTGTATCAACCACCTAGCTAAGAAGGTAAGATACTAAAATGTTTTCACAACAGCGTAAGCAAAGCATGCACATGTAGGTTCCTCCTACTATAGTCTATTTCAAATAACATGAGTTCGGTGACACATGGTATTTTATTAAATTTCTCAATGGTTAATGTTCATTTCGATATAATAAAGGAATAGTATGATAGAGCTAGGTTTCACGAAATATTGTGAATATTATTTCAGAGTAATCAAATGGAATTTCACTAGATATTGGTAAAAAACCCTTGACCTTGACGACTCATCTTATGTGAAATAGAGTATAGGTAGGTATATACTATGTAGTAAATTGAATTTCTACAATAAACATTTCATTGGTAAATATTAGGGTAGTCGTCCAAGTAATTGGCCACGGTCACATACTATTATTAGTATGAGAAAAAGAGAAGTAAAGCCTTTTTTGTTACATAATGCAAATACCAACGTACGTACCTAATCATAATTGCACCTACCTTATAACAGAGTAAATAAAGTTTGCACGGGTTATTAGGTAGGTACCCACCTACTAGGTAAGTATATATTATGTAGTAAATTGAATTACTACATTAAATATCTTATTGGTTATTCTCATATATTAGGTTTGAATATTAGGGTATTCGTCTAAGTAATTGGCCACGGTATCGTTTTAGTAGTATGAAAGAAGAAACGTAAAGCGTATTTTGTTAAAGATTGCAGATACCAACGGAACACATGAATGCCAGTAGTTCCAAACATGCAAACGAACATGTTTTGACGACTTTAAAAACCGTAGAATTGTGAGTTTATCTGGTAATCCGCTTCTCTGTTTTATAGGTATATACATACCTACCTACCTATCTCTAAATAATAGGGGTTAAAGTATGAATTTGCCGTTTAATTGTAATAGGTACTTCGAATTGACATAGAACCTTCATGATTTGAGATTTTTGAGTAAAACTTACACATGGTACCTATGAAGTTCTTCTTTTTAAAAATGTGCAACATTCAATTATCTACTTTCAGTTGTTTTTTTATTCAGCTTAGACAAGAAAGTTTTTTTTTTAATTGTGCAACATTCGATTATCGACTATCTGATACTTTGAAAATTCGAGTGATTTTTGAATACGAGTTCCGACGCGGAACTAACGCGGCAGAAACAGCTCGCAATATCAATGTTGCGTTTGGAGAGGGGACTGCTAATGAACTCACCGTGCGATTTTGGTTTAAACGCTTTCGTGATGGAAACTTTGATTTGAACAACGACCACGTGGAAGACCGCCCACACAGGTGAATAACAATGAATCTAAAGAGATGGTGGAAGCCGATCCGAGCCAAACTACCTAGGAATTAGCGGCATGGTTTAACGATACCTTACCAACAATATTGACTCATTTGCGTCAAATCAACAAAATAAAAAAATATGAAAAATGGGTGCCTCATGATTTGGCTGATCTGCACAAAGAAACGCGTGTTGAAAATTAGGTTGCCTTATTGAATCGATACAGAAATGAAGGAATATTGGATCGAATTGTGACATGTGATGAAAAGTGGATTCTTTACGATAACCGTAAGCGAAAAATGCAATGGATGACCCCAGGTCAAACGCCGCAACAGTGTCTTAGAGCAAAGCTTGCCAATAAATAGGTAATGGTAACTGTCTGGTGGTCTCAGTATGGTGTTATTCACTAAAGCTTTCTCCGATCTGGTCAAGCAATAACGGCAGATGTCTACTGTGCCGAACTCCGAACAATGATAGCAAAACTAGCAGTGAAACAGCCCCGACTCATGAATCTCATCATCGATCAATCAATCAATCGATCATTCTTCACCATTATTGCTTCATGATAACGCGAGACCTCATACAGCACAAGAAACTGTTTTAACTCTACAGGCACTGCAGTTAGAAACCATTTGTCACCCTCCGTATTTGCCAGACCTTGCTCCAACGGACTACCATTTTTTTCGTGATTTGGACAATTTTCTACGTGATAAAAAGTTTTCTTCTCAGAAGGCAGTACAAAATGCTTTCACACAGTTTGTCGAATCTAGATCACCAGAGTTCTATCGCAAAGGCATAAATGACCTTCGTATTAGATGGCAGCAATGTATAAATAATAATGGTAATTATTTTGATTAAATAAATAAGTTAAATTAAAAAAAATACTAATTTCAATTTTTCAGTACAAATCGGCAATTTCTTACCCCCCCCCTAATATTAGAGTGGTTGTCCGTGGCCGTAATTGGCCACGGTCACATATTATTTTAGTAGTATGAACACAATTGAAGTAAAGCCTATTTTGTTACAGAATGCAAAAACCAACGGAACACAAACAAAAACGGCATTGCTTGCATTGACGTCATCGCCGATGGTATCTGGAGTAAACGCTCTTATAACACAAATATATTGCAGAATTATGTGAATATATTGGGTACTAATATATTATGATTATGTAATAATATTACGTACATGCGTGTCGAATAGATAATGTCCTTTTATTGAAGTCGATTAAAATAATGTCTTCTTTAGGTAAATAAATAATATGCATTGGTACTTGTCTACAAAATTAATTGTATTAGAATTGAAATTACATTTAAATTTTATTTACATACCTACTAGATATACAATAACTGTAAATATACCCTATCATATGGCGTTTTAGTACTTTTCAATGGTCATTTGAAAAATGGAAATAAGAACAAACTTGCTGTACCTTTAAGAGGATATAGTTGAAATAAATCGTTCCTTGAAAGGCGTGGCCTAGGCGGCCGCGCGGGGGGCACTGCCCCTAGAGAACTATCAAAGTTTTAAAAAATCGCGCCACAGCAAGATACGTTCGGGCGGACTCGGGCGACGCCGGCAGAAACACGAAGGCCGAACCGCCATCGTTTAAATCACAGAGTATATTTTATTGGAGAGCAGTATAAGTTTATTTTTTTTATTAGATTTTGATGCAATGATTATATATAATGATTAGATTGCAATTAACGATTTTTTACCAAAAGCTATAATAATGAACATGAATGAAATGTACTCGTATTGACATACAAATATGAGTATATTTGTATGTCAATACGAGTTTATACAATGTATATATACTGCAGGTAACAAAAAGGGTATATGACGTTTAACCAATCAGCGCGCAAAGTGCGTTCCGACGCATTCAAGTTCACTTATGATGCCAGTTTACAATATGACGGTTTGACAACGTTAGATTATAAACTATCGAAAATGAATACGTTATATTGTTAGCAGTATGGTACAGTTCACACTATTTCGGGGAATTTATAATCTCGCTAGGTTGATTATAAACTAACGGTTTTCAAAAAAATACGGTGACATATACACTTTTATATATGTTTTTGAGTTTGTTTTTGTATATACGTCTATTTCTTTGGCACGCTCTGCAGCCTAAACAGCTTGATAGATTTAAACATAATTATGAGGTGTCGTTAGATTCGTTTTAACTGTGGGATTCGAGTTAGGGCATCGGAACCGTATTTTCCCGGTTCCAAAATAACCGTGAATTTACGGTTCTGAGGGTTGCAATAAGAAACGATTTTAGAATATAAAGAACCGGTTCTTTCGGTTTTTTCTGTTCTTTCATTTAATTTTAAAGAGTCGTTTAGGATGCATCAGTAAATTTCGTAGAACGATCAAAATACACTATAGGTGGTTAGTGTCGCAACATGAAGCTTCTTGTGGCGTTTAAATATTATTAATATTCCAAAACGGCAGCTTGTGGCGAGCATGTTGGTGTGTAGCGTAGCGACACCAAACTCCAGAAATTTAACAATTTTTAATTGATTATGTGTATAATTATTAACTATTATTAATTGATTATGTGAATTATTATGTTTATGCAATTATTGAAATTCCTATTATGTTCCTAAAATGTAATAATACCTATAAGTAATTAATTGTTCATCATCTACATATCCTGTTCCTAACAATTTGTGATCGACGCAATATGTTCGCTTCTTCCATTCTGCCTTTTTATCCGTCATAACAGCATTCGCTCCTTTCTTATTTACATCATCTTTCTCACGATCTATCCATCTCTTTTTCCATATTCATAACTCCACCCACTTCCAAATTCAACTTTTTTACTGACGTGGCTTTCATTCCTCCTCATAACATGTCCGATGTCCATACCGCTACTTTCAAGCTCTGTATGTACTCATTATTAATCATATCCATTATTGTCACTCCATACATCCATCAAAACATTATCATCTCAACTGCATGTCTTTTATCCATCTTCTTTACCTAATGCCCAATTTTTTTTTTTTTTTATAAACATTTATTAAACCCAAACATCACCAAAATTACAATGTTCAAAATCGCCAAACTGCTAATGCAGTTTGTAGGCGTAACGCTCTTGACACATATATGACCTAAACATATATCAGCATGTCCTTGCAACACAAACACTACAATGACATGATCATATACATAAGTAGGTATGTACATTTACTCACTACCTTTCTCATTAACCATAACACAGTTTATCCTTTATTTTACACATGAATTCAAACAATTTTTGACAACAACAGTTCCCTTGTTTTCCGTTTCAATAGAAGTTTACTTTTAATATTCGCATCTCTCAATACACGGTACTTATTCTATAATCGTGGAACTACATATTGACGGGTTCTCTCACCATAACCATATATTAAGACCTATCATCACGGACTATATATTTTCCCCTTTAGCTTCAGAGATCCCATGGATCATATGTTTGTCTTTTGACCTGTCATCATTTCATCCAACCTGAGATGATACACTACTTTATATCACTGTTAGTATTACCATCGTTCTGCATTATGTGAACCGAGGTACGCACGGCTACAGATCAAGCTATAGTTTCCAATATAAGCTGACCTCTCATTGTAGGGAAATCCTATACAATGCGAGATCAGCTTATACTGGAAATGTATAGCTTGATGTGTGGCCATGTGTACCAGAAGTAGTAGAAGACTGGTATTGAAACTCCTCAATTAAAATAGGCACGAAAGTAGAGAGACCGCCAAAATCGCAGAACATGTGTTCAGTTTTAGTTCAGCTAATTTTCAAGCTCTCTCCAGTTCTTGTTGCCATTTCATCATCCTACTATGGACATTAAATCCATTTTCACGGACGAGAACAATGTTATCGGTTAAAAGCATGTACCAGGGTACCTCCTTCTTATTTCCAACGTCAAAGCATCCATTACCAGCAGGAAGAGATAAGGCATCATAGCAGACCCTTAGTGTAAGCCGACACCTAAATTGAACGTATCGGTATCTATAAGTAATTTGTTATGTTAGGTATATTTTTATTTAAAAGAACTAATAAAATCTTTTTGATGATAAATAAGTAAAAAGAGCAAAAGTTTATATTGAATTAATAATGGAACCTAAAGAACCGGGTACCCGGTTCTGGATTAGATCTGGAACCGAAAAACCGGTTCACAAAATATGGCCGGTTCTCGATGCCCTAACTCGAGTATATATTATTATATTATGTGGTATCTATTAATAAAAAACGAGAGGAAGTTTTTTTTCATTATTATTATAATATGGATATCAAATAGGGGAAAGTGGGGGGGATTCGTACACCGGGCAATTAGCATATAGCATTCGTGCAATGGCCATAATTCGAATACGCAACATAGTGGCGCCTTCGTATCTGTGTGTGTAATGCCCACTCACACACATAATCTAACCGCGGAGTGGCTTGCCAATGCGGCCGCCGGCTTCGATGTGACAGGATGTTACGAGTTTTCGCTTCGCGAAAGTAATTTTTGGATGCAACTTTAAACGTGTTTATCTCTTATAAGTGTATTAAACTGATCCTTTGTGCTGTTTGGGTACATATTTAAGTTTATTATTTCGACATTTACTTGAAGATAATATCAGCAGTTATTTTTATTTTCAATATATTAGTTGAATTATGGTCAATATCGAAGTTTATGTTAAATTTAAATTACTTATTAGCCTAATATTAATGCAAGATTGTAGTATGAAAAGGGAACACTAAAGAAGGTGTAACCTAGGATAAATAAAAAAAATATTAATTGAATTTCTTGGTTGGGGTAGCTTCGTACAGATTCGAACGGGGTGGATTCCTACTGTACGAATATACCTATAATGTACGTTAAATTTTGGTTAAGAAGCAAAGTACAGATACTGAAAGTGAAGATGAGACTGACATGAGTTTAAGAGAAATTTCCTGTCCTCCCATTGAAGAGATTGCTGAAGGATCTGATGTGGAGAACGAAACTCTAGTTATAATATAACTGAATTCGTGAAAGAGAAAGGCTTTATTCTAGTGAAGTTCGAGAAGAAAAAGTCTGTCAAACATAGTGTTTGACAGACTTTTTCATGGTCATGTGATTACCAAATATAATCCTACTGAGTACAAAGTTAAATTTTTATGGTACCCCAACACATGTACGAAGCTACCCCGTGTGTGGGGGTACATACGTACGATTTTTTTTTAAATCGTCATAGCTTGGCCACACTTCTTTCTATGAGCTAGTCGTCTAAGGGAATATTGTAGGCAAATATACAAGCAATCTAGCAATGCTCAAATTGTTTTCAAATAGCGTTTACTTTTTCTGCTATAGGGCTCGAAGTGGAAAGTGTACGAATCCCCCCCACTTTCCCCTAAAAGCTTGTAGTCATTTCCATATCAATATATACATATATATAATAACACGTCCCCGCCTGCAATACCTTATAAAACTCAAGAATATTCATAATTCTATAGGTTACAATGCTTGTTCTTCTCTTTTCAGTTAATTTTTCAATTGGTGTGAATGCTACCTAAATACCTAACTACCTGTTGTAATTATCCCTTTTCGGAGAGTTATATATACCCTTTTTGTTACACGTTGTATAGATTTATGAAATAAACTATTTAGGTAAAATCTGTTAGAGGTAAATGCTATACTATAAATTTTAAATATTCAATAAATTAGCTTTCACCCTGTTCCCGAAGTTATTACTTATTGAAATAAAAGCAAATACTAGTGCAATCATCAGTGTCTGTGTCGTAGATAGGTACCTATGGATAGGATAGGAGAAAAACGAATTATGTATTTTAATTATCTTTATTTATCATCTTGGGCTGTTTTATAATTCAGTTCTGACATTAGTGTTAGATCAAGAGCAGCTGAAAATTGGTTTAATTTTACAGCTCCACAACCTGCAGTGACTACTCCAGCAACTGCCATTTTATCTAAGTTGTTGGAGGTATTTCGTATCTTAAGTCTTTTTACATAGTGAGCAACATAACGTAAAAATCGATGTAAGGCCTGATGTTTATTCTGAAATAATCACATTAGTACTGAAGCCACAATGAAGCATTGACGCATGCCTAGAAATTTTCAACAGTTCGTTGAAAAAAATTGTATTTCAACAAATCTGTGACTGAACTTACTGAAGTTTTCAATGTACTCTGAAACAAGGTTACAATATTCATTACAAATTTAAAACTAGTCTATAAGGCTAACTAGTCTATTAAAAATGGCGTTAAGTTCTATGTAAGGAGAAGTTCAAACCTCAGCAATGAGGATATAATATATGAGCTGTGAGGACTGGGGACATAATTTATTTTTCCACACTTGCTCGTAAAGTGACATTTATTGAACCGTTTTTAGTAACTGAATGCAGCTTATTACGCACTAGCTAGTGCTTTTTACTTTACATTACCGCACAGTTTTATGATAGGTATAATCCCAATTAAATAAGAAAAATTGTAAACAATTATTTTGGTAATACGTATTATTATTATTTTTTTACTTTCTTTTAAATTTCTCCTACTTACTGGTAGGGTATTTACATTTTATCGCGGGCTTTTGGCCAAAAGAAAAAAATGGGTAAAGTGTTCATGAGTGTGTGTTTGTTTGTTGTGTGATATTATTGGTCTATTGTCAAGAATTTGCGGACTATCCTACATGTGTTCAAGGTAATGGTTTTTTGTAGTTGGATGTATGTCATTTTATGGATTCCGAGTATTTTTAGCCTGGTGTGAAAAGTATGAGGTACTATACCAGTGGATGATAGTATTATGGGAACTGTTGTAACTATGTATTATTATTATTCACTTAATTTATTTTGATTCTTAAAATATTTTTTTTATAACATTAGTATAAAATATCAAAAATATTATATAAAATCTAATCTAATCTAAAAATAGTATAAAGAATATCTATACAAACCTAACAATGTTATAAAAAAACCTAATCTTAGTGTGCCGCCGGCAGCGGGGTAGGGCCCAAGCTACCGGTGGTTAGGGCTGCAGAGAGAGGAATCTCCTGACGATGCGCGCCGTATCCAGGAGTGCCGCCTTCTGTATCTGACCCTTGACCCAGCCATCTAGCGAAAGCCTCTTAAGATGTTGGTCGAGACTCTTCGCTATGAGACCGTTCGCCGAAACAACTATCGGAACAATGATCGTCGAATCAACATCCCACATGGCGGTTACCTCGTGAGCCAAGTCAAGGTACTTGCTGAGCTTGTCCTTCTCGGCCTTCACGAGATTCTCGTCATGGGGGATAGTGATGTCGACGAGCACTGCCCGGCGCTTCGATCGATCTGTCAGCACGATATGAGGCTAATAAGCCTCATATCGTGCTCTCTCATCACGGACAGTACTATTATAGATCGATCCCAATAGAGCGTGATATGACAATTTTCGAGAACTGGCGCAGGTGCGTACTTATAGTACGGTATTTCGGACTATACAAGGCCGTATCGAAGAGCAAGTTGCTGGTGAATGATTCTGGCTACTAGGCTATGTCCGTGCATGTACTCACCGTTAGCAAGATGAGAACAGCCGGAGATAATATGCCTGAGTGAATCTCTGGGACGGTGTCCCGGAGCGGCATGCGGCATGCTCGACAGATGTCGACCGTACCGTCCTTCAGGATATATCTTCGGTAGTTATTCGTCTTGATAACTTCGTCCGCAATTGCACAGACAAAACCTTCGGTTTCCCCAAATAGGTCACCAAAGCATAGCCAGTTCACTGACGCGAGCAAATCTACATCGGGCACTGTTAGGGCCCTGTAGAACCGCCCGTGTAGCTCCTTACTCTTCCATATTTTTATTCCAATTTTATAATAAGATCCCTAATGAAATTTTAAATTTACCGTCACTAAAGTTTAAGAAACGTATAAAGGCCGCTTTAGTACAGAAGGCTTACTACAATATTAAAGAATATTTAAATGATAAAAATGCGTGGTTGTAGCGCTCGCTCTCGCAGGAAACATCTGATGTAATAAATTTAAGTTTGTTTTTGAAAAGAGTAATTGCTGAGTTTATTGCCGGCTCTTCTCAGCAAAATCAACCTTCCGAACCGTGCATTAGTGCATTAGAGTATTAGAGTTTGACTATTCATAAGTGCCTGTGAAGGCCTATTTGAATGAATAAATTATTTCATTTCATTACGTCCCTGCGGTCCTCGATACTTAGCACCTTTGGTTTGCGCCAGTTCTCGTTTGCCAAGGATAATGGGGTGAGGCTCCTATCCACTGCCACCACATCGCGATGCATCCCACACTCGTTGTCAAGGAAATACTTCCTAAGACTGCACACCTCGCGGTTGTGGAGGTCCTTGGCGTTTAAATAGCCACGGCCTCCACATTTACGCGGGATGTACAATCTCTTAACAGACGAGCGTGGGTGTAGCATGCGATGAGTTGTGAGCAGAAGACGGGCCCTTCTATCCAGGGCGTCTAGCTCACTTTGAGTTCACCTTAGTATGCCAAAGGAGTATGTGAGCAGGGGCGTTGAAGGCGCGCACCTTGTTGCCACCCGATAATAGACTGTTCAGTACTTTTGTCAGGTGACAGAAGAAGCGCTCCTTCACCGCCCGCTTTATGTCCCCGTCCACAATACCCAACGACTGTGACATACCAAGGTACTTATGGGTTTCTGTTTCGGAGAGAGATCTGAGAGACATTATCTCAGAAAGCTGTAAATTTTTCGAATTTACGACATTCCATACCAAATTCCATCTTGATGCCGCTACTAAACACTTCTGTAATCTTCAGTAGCTCCAACAAGTTCTGACGTTTTGGTGCAAACAGTTTAAGGTCATCCATACGTACAACAGGTGAGAAATGCTCTCACCACCTCTCCGAAGCCGGCAGCCTAGTCCTGAATCCTTCAGCAGAGTACTGAGCGGATTCAAAGCTAGGCAGAACCACAGATGACTCAAACTGTCACCCTGGAAAATATCTCGCTGAATCCTTATAAAGTCCTGCGGGCCAGAGGTGCCATCACCACCACCTGGTTGATGAAGGACTGTGATCCACTGCCTCATACATGCGCTTAAGAAGGATCTTAAAGCTGTATCAACTTTATACAGTTCCAAGATCCTCTCCAGCCATGAGTGAGGCACCGAATCAAATGCCTTCTTGTAGTCAATCCAGGCAGCCGAGACGGCTCACCTGTCCCGCGGACCTGTTGGCAAATTGTCATGTCAATGAGGAGGAGCTCTTTGGTACCACGGGACCCAACCCTACATCCATTTTGAGAGGAGGCCAAAACGTTGTTCGAAACAATGTGCGTATTAATTTTTGTTCTCAAAATGGATGTAAGGAGCTTGTATAGTGTAGGCAAGCACGCGATGGGTCGATAGTTTTTCGCTTCCGTGGTACTATCACAAGGAGGTAACACCGGTTGTAAGGAAAATTGGCAGGGAACCAAACTCAAGAGCTTGTTGGAATTGCGTTGCCAACCGTTTGTGTGAGCATCGAAACCACTTTATTCAAAAGTTGTGCAATCCATCCGGCCCAGGACTTTTCCAGTTCTGGGTCGTGCGGATTGCACAACTTATGTCATTGGGGCTGATGGTAATGGCCTCCATTGGTTCGATGGACTCACACTCACGTTTGACAACACTCATCCAATCACCCTCGGTGTGTTGGACAGGCATTGACCAGATACTACGCCAGAAATTAATCATGGCAGCTGTCCATCCAACACGCGTTGGTCGGTTCCCTCCCACTTTCGGTATACCTTCCTCTGGTCACTCTGGAAGAAGTGATTCTGTTGGAATCGATCCACACGCTCTCTGTAGCGGCGAATACGGCGTACCCACGCATGAACTTTTTGCTTCAAGAAGTCAATGCGCTCTGTGACACAGGCAATGTAGTATTATTATTATTAATTATGTTAAGATTGTACCTAGGGCATCGAGAACCGGCCATATTTTGAGAACCGGTTTTTTCGGTTCTGGTTCTAATCCAGAACCGGGTACCCGGTTCTTTCGGTTCCATTAATTATTCGATATAAACTTTTGTTCTTTTAATTAATTTATGATCAAAAACATTATAGGTAGTATAATAATAACAATAAAATAGTTTTCTATGTTCGAATATGTCGTAGAATGACAATCAAACAGTGATTTCTGAATCACAGCTTTTGATTAAAATAACATAAATGTAATCAAGTCTTTTAACAAACCATTTTTTATTTATATTAGATTTTTTTAAATAAAAATGTACCTAACATAACAAATTACAGTATTACCCAACTGATATGTCACGTCGTGAACGTCGTTCGCACAGAAAAGAAAGTATGGCCCCGAAGATTAACGAAAGAATGCTTAAAACTTACAATCAACCTTAGATCTCTACTATCCTTATAGTAGAGATCTAAGGTTCACAATACACTGCAGCTGTTAGTTCCGTTTCCGTTTCTCGCAAGTCACGCCTCTCCACACGGCGCGCGCTAACATAGCGGCAGCTGCTGACCAATAGCGTTTCCCGCGCTTTGAAAATGTATCTTCGGTGCATGTACATCGGTAAGCCATATTAATTGGGTACTTTTGTACTTATAGATAACGATACGTTAAATTTAGGTGGCGGCTTACACTAAGGGTCTGCTATGATGCCTTATCTCTTCCTGGTGGTAATGGATGATTTGTCGTTGAAAGAGTAGATGTTGAAATGGCTACAAGAGCTGGAGAGAGCTTGAAAATTAGCTGAACTAAAACTGAACATATGTTCTGCGATCATGAAGCAATATTGCTTCATGTCTGCGATTTTGGCAGTATTTCTATTTTCGCGTCTATTTTACTTGATGGAGTTTCAGTACCAGTCTTCTACGACTTCTGGTACCTCGGTTCACAAATGCAGAACGATGTAGATTGGATGAAATGACGACAGGTCACAAAGTAAACATGTGATCCAAGGTCAAACAAATATATAGTCCGTGATGACAGGTCTTAGTCTTAATATATGGTTCAGAATGTTGGGCATTAGGTATAGAAAATGAATGAAAGACATGCAGCTGAGATGATTATGTTGAGATGGATGTATGGAGTGACAAGAATGGATATGATAAATAATGAGTACATAAGAGGAAGCTTGAAAGTAGCGGTATGGACATGTTATGAGGAGGAATGAAAGCCACGTGAGTAATAGAGTTATGAATATGGAAGTGGTTGGATACACGGGAAGTGTAAATAAGAAAGGAGTGAATGCTATTATGTCGGATAGAAAGGCAAAATGGAAGAAGCAAACATATTGCATCGACCACAAATAGCTGGGAACAGGATATGTAGATGATGAACAATAAATTACTTATAGGTATTATTAAATTTTAGGAACATAATAGGAATTTCAATGATACCTAATAATTCACATAATCAATTAATAATAGTTAATAATTATACACATAATCAATTAAAAATCGTTAAATGACTCTTCACAAGCTGCCGTTTTGCTTTATTAACATTATTTAATCGCTACAAGTAGCTTCATGCTGCGACACTAACCACCTATAGTGTGTTTTGATTGTTCTACGAAATTTACTGATCCATCCTAAACGACCTTTTAAAATTAATCGAAAGAAACCGAAAGACCCGAAATAACCGGTTCTTTATATTTAAGAACCGGTTCTTATTGCAACCCTCAGAACCGGGAATTCCCGGTTCCGATGCCCTAATTGTACCTCAATGTAATTGATATGTGTGTAGACGAATCATTCTTAATTTAAACGGGTAAAATAGTTTGTCAGAGCTTAGCTGTAAAAAAAAACTAAAGCTGCGCGCCATATTTGTTAACGTTTTCATTAGTGTGGTTGATTATTATCAAAAATTTACTCCAAGAAATACAAGTCTATTTTTTCCTTTCAAGTGTGTTGAAAAACGTCGTATGATACGCGTGTGTATTGATCGTTACACTTTCGGCTCTGTTATCGCGTTCGCCTTAATACCGCCTCGTCTGTCGTACCAACATTCCACACATTAGGGAATGCAAACCGGTTTCACCGAAAATCGAAAACCGGTTATTAGGTATGGTTTTGAACAACAAAAAAAAACGGTTTCGATTTTTTTCGGTTTCTTTCTTTGTTTGGAAAAAGGAAGATTAGCCGCCGTTTTTTAAACTGACTCCAATGCAGTGAGGATTTTTGTGATGAATTGAAGTGTGTTGATGCATATAGTGTTGAGCTGGTTAGAAAATAACTTATAATATTTTTTTTTTATGATATGTATAAAAAAAATTAAAAAATATACTACTTAGGCAGCAAACAAGCGTACGGCCCGCCTGATAGAGAGTATATCATTGATATGCTGGAAGGACAGTGTACGGGATAATTCAGAGCCTTGTGGAACGCCAGCATTAATGTCATGCTGTCGGAGCAACTACTGTCAACGAAAGCTCTTATATATCTGCCAGACAGCAAGCTGACTGATTGGTGTTATTTTTTAACCGTCTGCACGACAACAAAGACTGAGTAATGTTTTTTTTATCTAAGGAAAGTCAAAGTCAAAGCCATTTATTCAATTTAGGCCCTGGTAGGGCACTTATGAAGGTCAAAGCTACTGAAGTTACCACCAGTTCGTAAGTCGGCCTTCAACTGAGAAGAACAGGCAAGAAAACATTCGTATAATAATAATCACGTGTTTGTGTACACGCAAGTTATTGTGCTGCTACAATATGCTATGTAACATAATATTACGTGTGAAATGATTATTATAACGTACGAAACATAATTTAATAAATGTTTAAATAAACATAATTTAATAAATGTTTCTTCATTACTGATCTAATTTTTATTTAATATTTTAGTTTTTAATTGCTATGAGATATAATGACTTTATCATTATATCTCATAGCAATTAAAAACCAAGCAAATATTATGTTTTTATGATGTCATTCAAAATAAAATCAAAAGCAACGAACCGCGTACTCTATATAAAGAGAGTTAAATAAACCATGGAAATAATAGTTTATTTAACTCTGTAGATTTATCTTTATTATCAATTTGATGAAAAAGAGATGGATGGATATTGTGAAAGATGACATGAGTAAGAAAGGAGTGAATTTTGGTATAACGGATAGAAGAAACGAATGGAAAAAACGTAGATATTGCGCCGACCCCAAATGATTGGGAACAAGGCAGCCAGATGATAATGTTGATGAATTTGATGTTTATTTTATACCCACTCTATTAACTTTAACTGACAATGGTGCCGATTCTGTTGTAAATCGCACTAAACTAATTTTAGTCACATCTCATCCCTTTCTTAAGAACATGATTGAAAAAGGATAGAACATATTTTAAGTTGTCAAATTAATCTTTGCCATCTTATTTTGCGTGTATTTAGGCGTAACCACGATAGATGGCGACTAAAATTATATTGAAAACAAGCATTGGACTAATTTGACAGGACTAAATTTCATACATCCTTTTCTTATGTTCTTTGTTAGAAAGAGACATAGTGACATTAAAATTAGTTTAGTTGTGAACAACAGAATCAGGGCCACTAATTATTATTTACGATTTTTTAATCTTTGGCGCGGTTATTATCTATAATTCGAGCTATAGAAATAACGTGGAAAAAAAACGAGTGAACATTTAAATAACCGGTTAACCGGTATTATAACCGGTTAACTAACGGATAATGCTAGACCTAAGTAGGTGTACAATATACATACTAACTTACTTCCAAATTCACTTTGGATGACTGCTGCTTATCCAAATTTTCGAAAAACAACGTTGATGCATTATCTGCGACAACATCATAAGCTGCCAGCGGCGCTACCAAGGAAGTCATAAATTATTCTGTGGGTTCTACCATGATCTTTTCACGACTGTAACTTTTTTGTGGAGATTGTTCCCTGTGAATCATAAATATTTTATTTCATTTATAGCACCTACAAATATTATTAATAAAAAGATAAGACATAAAAAGAGATAGTTGTCCTAAGTACACCATATGAAATACACTGTAAACTGTAGCCTATTTTAAATACTAATTTATAGCACCTACAAAATTTATTAATAAAACTTTTAGGCATTAAAATATGTATTTGTCCATATACCATAATAAATAAATGTTATATTTGGTAATAAAATGTAATGTAAAGTAAGAGAATAATAATCCGCAAATATAATAACAAATTAGTTGTTATCATAGTTTTCATGATCTCTCTGATCTCGGACTCGGACTCGAACTTATATATAAGTTCGTATAAATCTATCCGGTACGTGAACGATAAACTGATAATGATCTAACTGCAATATATAATTACTAAAATAATTAAATAAGATATCGTTAGTTATGTTATTAACGATTAATAAAAAAATATTAATATGTATTGTTAATACTTACATTTAAATTTTTGTCATGTATCGAGCTTTTGGCTCTCATTTGCTCCAAATGCTGCTTTTTGTTTTTCCTTGGTCTTTATTCTATTACCCATGTCGTGAAATTATATTAAAATCAACTTTAACACTAAACTTGACACTATAAAAATAATAAAAACAAAACTACACAACTGACTTTATATTTACAAGCACTATTGAACTAGGTTATCACACTAAACTGAAATTAATACGATATTACAAACTATAATACTATCTTTGAAGACAATAAAGAATATGCTACGAAAATATTTAATGTTTAAAACTACGAGAGCCGGCCGCGAAAACTAGCGTAGGTCCGTCGTCGACAAAGGCTTCGGCCGAATGATCCTAGCGATGCAAGAGTAGTACAATAAATACGTTCACCGTGACTTCGTATGTGCTAAAAAGAGATGTGTATAGTGCTCTGCCCGGGCAAGCCGCAGGTTTTAATAAACGACGTAAGTACCAAACCAAATATAAATTGTTTATAAAATAACCATGCAATGTATAGAAAATCTATTCTTCACAGTATAAGAAGAATGAATTACCAATTTTTTGCATTAAGGGCGGTATGTAAGCTAAACGTCATAAACAGGGTTCGCTATTTTAGTGGTTTATGAATGAAAACATGAAAGAAATAGTAATATATGATCATAAACATAAAACCAAGATACTAATTAACAGATCCGTGTTGGCCCTTTTTTTTTAATTTGCTGCAATAACTAGCAAAAACATTACAAATATTACCAAAATCATAAAAATCGAGGTTTGCCTCTTTAGTGATACCATCAAATTTAGAATCCATTTTGTAAAAATTATGTATAACATCGAATCACAAATATACGTACAACAGATCCGTGGGGCCACATTTTCATTTTTTTGTTTAAAAATAATGTAATTTATTTATTTATAAGCATCAATTTTGCGACGCCATTTGTCCATACATTTTTCTATGAAATGTCAAGTGAAGCTTTATATACAAGACGCAATCGCGAAAGCAGTCAGTTCCCCCCAGTGTCCCAAGGTGACACCACGTCGCTTTTTATTGACACCGGAAATGACGTCATCCACATATCTGTATACATGCGCTTGTTAAAAAGAACATGATAAGTGCATTTTTATTTTTTACATTATTAGAGTTATGAAATCTGAAATACACCATGAACATTTTTTTTATGGTCATCAGTATTCATTTCATGACATGTTGATACGCCCATAGTCTTTTTGAAAAAGTCCCGTATGCCAAAATATTTTCCTTGTTCTCCCTCTCAGCTATTGATTGCTTATTTTGTTTCTTGCTTATAGATAGACTAGTCTTATTCATAAAATCATGAATAAGTTTTTGTATCGCGCGAATTTTTACTTGAAGGTAAACCTTAATAATGTATCGTCGATGCTGAAAAGAAGGTTATCGGTAGACGGCCATCGAAATAATATAAGTATTTTATTAGATTTCGCGTTCCGAACAAAGAAACCGTAGAGCTTGGCGACAGCGGGGGTAAGGTGGGGGCCTGTGCGAAGCGAGTGTGCAGTGGACTGACTGTTGCAGTGCTAAATCAAGCTGTGTCTAACCAAATTATAAAAACGATAGATAGATGCTTATAGATTATAGTTTTCTCGCGACTAAAATATCTTAAGCGCCCATGAATTTCATAGCGCCTACGCGTTTATTCAACGTGTCGTTCCTATAGAATTACACCGCAGTCGTGGCATTTAAATGAAGAAATATTTTTTCTATTGTGATATTACGATATTATTACCTATTTATTCACTTGAACAACAAATAAGTTTACTTACTTGCCTACTAAATTGTTATTTACGTCCAGGTTTACACTCAGGTTTGATTCGATTTCTTGTATTATTAACGCTGCTCCGTACGCGCCCATCTCACAGAAAAGAGTTCTAGAGTTCCGCGTTCACTACTTTGCACACAGCGAACGAGCAGTCTAGAGTTCTAAAGGTAAATGGGCAAATTTGCATGGAGCTTTTCCCTTTGGCGGCCAGCAATAATTTCTGTTTTCTATTAGGCAATAATATATTAACAAAAATATGAAAGCTTAATACTGTGGTGTATTTAGAAAAAAAAAATATAGATTATTGAAGATTTAAGAAATAATTGGAGATATTATGAAATTGCAAGGTAGTTGCATTAAATGTAATTAGTATCCCGTACCAAAAGGTGTAATTATATACATACAGCAAGCAAAAGTTTGTTTACATTCTTTATCTCGTCTCATTGGCCTTACTTAAGTTTCATTAGTGGCCGCTCATGGGCCAGAATGCCCATTGCCTTTCTACCTTGTGTCACTTAATAAATAAGACAGTGATAGCTCAGACGTGTCACCTCAACTGCCAGCTTTAGATAATGGAACTCCGACAGAACTCGAGTTCTCTTGACCGACGAGTTCTCTGTGTGCAATGATGAAAGGCGCCGCATAGATTACAGTGAACGCGGAACTCAGAACTCGGAACTCAGAACTCTAGAACTCTTCCATGGGATCGGCGCCTAAAGGTGAACGGAACGCAGTTCAGTTCATTCGAACAGAGTGAATGTTTGGAACGCTGTATATATATATACTAGCTATCGATAGATATCGATGGATACGGCCATTTGTAAACAATTCACTGTTCTTATATATATTCTTTTACTATAAAGCTATCATTGTTACTAGATATATTCTTTGTAGGTTTTATTTTATTGAGCATAACTTGATAAGCCCCTTTGCAAATCTTTTCAATTTTAGTATTCTTATAATGGGTTCCCTATCAATCGCCGCTATACCGAATTTAACAAATGCTCGTTAGCTAATTATGAAATATGCAGTACTGAATTGGCCATAGCAGGATAAATGCTACGGCCCACGTTGAATGGCCTGCTTTCGCATATACTAATAATTATGGGAAAATAATTAGGGATGTTACTGTTATGCTGAAATCGTATATTTATCGGTATATTTCGCTGCATGGCCAATATTATAATAATCATTGAAAACGATTTCTTGACATACATAAATAACGCTGCGTGACAAATATAAATGTAATATAGAAAGGCTTCCAAATCTTTTAAAAGAGTAATAAATTCGTGAAATATATCTGCGCGACCATATCTTCTAATCTGAGAGCTAAATCCGCAGATAAACCATTAAAGTAGACAACCTGAACCAAAGGTCCTTGATTACATTTGCTACAGGCCTCGCACTGGCTTAATTAGGCACGGTAAATGAAAGCTATATTGGCTACTAGCTATCTCCCGTGGTTTCCTGCGGTTCCGTTATGAAAAGTAGGCTAACAAATGTGAATTAAAATATTGTTATAGCATTTGAGGATAATGTAGCTTCCTATTACAACTCGAGTGGCTTCCTATCCACCTTCGCCCGAATACACACATATTATCACTCTTATACACTGATTTATTTAATCCTAAAACCCCTCGCTATCTCATGGAACGCTTCGAGTACTACACCTCTTATCATCATCTTCTTCATAGTTCCTTGGAACTTGACCTCCAAACTTCCAGTCACACTTCTCACTTCTTACTCTTATTCCCAATCTTTTACTATCCAAGCTGTACGTCTCTGGAACTCTCTCCCTCAGACTATAAGACAGGCCCCGACGTTAGACTCTTTTAAATCTCTTGTTATTTTCACACTATCACACGCTATAAACTTCCTCATTTCCTGCCTTCCTTTCTATTTTACTAGAGTTGTTATTTTCACGTTATGAAAGTGTATTCTTATCTGTTACACCTATCATATTCTCATATATCCTGTTACCCAAAGGTTGTCTGGAAGAAATCGCTTAAGCGATAAGACCGCTTGTTTTGTATCACTTCTTCTTGTATAATGTTTCGTTTTCTATTATATGGTGTACACATAAAGCATATTTATTTTATCTTATTAGTGAAATAATGTTCAGAATCGGATTAGTAATTTCAAAGCCTCGTACATGCCTCTTTATATAATACTAGCTGTCCTCCGTGGTTTCACCTGCGTTCCCTTGATAAAAGTAGCCTATACCCTTCTCTATACCATAAGTTGTCACGACGCGATGTAGGCTTGGCTATCAGCTCTACTATCAGCCTACGACCGGAGCTTTCAAAATAGTTGATAAAGCAGTTGAAGAAGATGAAACTGATGACTGTCTTCCATAAAGTTTATTGCGTAAAAATAAAGAACCCAGCTGGGTTCTAGTATGATAATTCTTTATATTATTGATGCACTGGTAAACGAACTGTATTAATGTATTACTAGGATATATTATTTCACTTTAAAAACATGTCCACACAAGTTGCGTCTCAGTACTGATTGAAATGAATGAATGTCTGATGGGACATTCTTCAATTATGAGAATTAAAAATATTGAAAATTCGAATTCGAAAATTTGATCATTTGAAAATTTTAAACATTTAAAAATTAGAATAATATGTACTAAATAGTATTTTTGACCAGAAGCAATAATTGAAATAGCCAAATCTCAATACGATGGCTTCAGTGGCTTAGGCGTGAAAGCGTAAGCAAACAAAAACAAATGGGCCAGTTGGTGCAGTTGATTATGATTCCACTTATAGCGCTGCAGGTCGTGGGTTTGATTCCCACCCAGGACATGCATTTGTGTGCATGAACATGTCTGTATGTCCTGAATCTGGGTGTAATTATGTACATTATGTTATTTATATATTTACAAACAAAAAGATGTCCATAGTACAAGCTCAGCTTAGTTTGGGATCAGATGACCGTATGTGAGGAATATCCCAGGATGTTTATTTTATTTATTTATTATTTAAACTTATTATTTATTACTAAACTTAGTACCATTTATTATTATTACTACTTATTAATTCTTAAACAAACAGAGTTACTATGGATTAGTACCTACCTCTTCAAAAAAAGTTAACATAAGTACCCACAAAGTACTAATATAAAGCATCGCACTGAATTTCCTTTGCTTATAAGTAGTGAATCCATGCTGTTTAATAATTATGTAAACTTTGGTCGTGCCTATTTAAATAAGCCACTAGAAAAGGTATTTAAATAGAAAATTAAATATTATATTACTCAATAATATTGGAATTTTATCGGCTGGTACCACGTTATGCGGTACGTACCTAACTTGACGCAACGTCATGTTTGGATCTGATGCATGTGTGCGTGCCTGTAACACAACTGCAAAGTAACAAATGAATGCTGGTTTTCGCGCGCGATCTAGCCTACATACTACCCTTAAATTTCACTGTAAAATTCGCCTGTTTGACGGAGTTATAGTGTAAAAGAGTTTTATTTAGAGGCTACTTTGGAATTAAACTTTATCGAGAAAATTTCTATCAAACGTGTTTTCCTTCAAGGTAATACTCAATTAAGATCTCAAAAATCATATAATAAAATCTCGGATCCCCAACCCTTGTATTAATTAAGATACAGGCACACAAAGATATCATTTTTTCTGAATATAGCACCTTAACTCGGCTCAGCAAAGTCCTAAACTCTTTCAAGGAGCAATGTATACGTTTCTATAATATAGTACCCATAAAATAACCAAAAACTACTTATACATACATTTAAAAGTTTTAATTTAATTTAGTTAACCATAAGTTATGCAAGAAAGGGTACTATAAAGTTTCTGAATTTGAAGATGACATGCATTAGAATGAATTGTTCGCTTCGCAGGCTATTGTTATATAATAATATATCGTTTGTAAATTATAATACTTCTAAGTACACATTTAAAATACAAAGCTTGCCGAGTTTCTTGCCGGAGTCTTTCTCAGTTCAAGTTGTATTTGGAACCGGTGTAGAGTAAGTTTACGTTCATAAGTGCCTCATTAGGGCCTAAATTGAATAAATACTTTTTGATTTATTTCCATACCTAGTTACTAGATCAAATAATGGTGTATTTACCCTATCGTGCGGCGCTTTAGTAATTTTCTACAATCGTTTTATTTATTTCCATACTTGGGTCAAATAACGGTGTATTTACTAGGGAATGCAAACCGGTTTCACCGAAAATCGAAAAACCGGTTATTCGGTACGGTTTTGATCAACAAAAAAACCGGATTCACATAACACCAAAACCGGTTTTACGATTTTTTTCGGTTTTTCTTTCAATGTTTGGAAAAACTAAAAAAGGAAGATTTGCCGCCGTTTTGTTAACTGAGTGCAATGCAGTGAGTATTTTTGTGATGAACTGAAGTGTGTTGATGTGTAGTTTGTTGAGCTGGTAAGAAAATAACTTAAAATAATGATTGTTTTTATGATAGATATAAAACAGGTAAAACTTTTTTTTTCAATACTTAGGCAGCAAACAAGCGTACGGCCCGCCTGATGATAACCAGTTACTCTAGCCTATGGATTCTTGTAACATAACGGTTATCACTCGCACGTTACCAACCCTCAACCTTTTTGAAGCGGGGAGCTCATTCCACAGCCTGAGCATCCACGATAGGAAGCTTCTTTAAAACCGCACAGTATGAGAACATTTTGGTTCCAATGTGTGAGGATAGACTCCCCATCGGTGACTACGATGGATCAAGGTAACTGGGCATCAGGTCAATCAAACCTTCAGAACACTGTTGGAAGAGCGGTTTAACACACATAAGAAGGCAGTTTCTCCTCAGACTAAGGGGCTTTAAAACACTTGTGAGCTCGGGATCATTGACAATTCTAACGGCACGTCGCTGAACTGAGTCTAAATACCCAAGCTGGTATCCAGGTGCCCACAGAAGACAGCATTACTTCATTTGGGCCAGACTTGCGACTTATATAGTTGCAGTCTTTGTCTCGATAAGAAGTACTGCTTCGCTCTATTAATCACACCGAGTTTTTTGGATATCTGTAGATGACTTTGGAACAGAACGTCGCTACAAATATTAACGTGAAGGATCCCAATGCTTTTCGTGATGTTGAGGGACATGTTCTAGAAATGAGGAGCCACAGCAAATGGACTTCTCTCAACGGTGAATGCGCAGGCTTGCGTGTGATTTAGTGGGGTTGAAATAGACTAGGTTTAGTCGACCCTAATCGGAGTCACTAGTTTGTGTACTCTCGATTAAAGACAAGTCCTTCGCGCCTTTTCTCCAATATAGAACGTGAGACATTTGCACGGTTCGTGTAATGAGCGTCCCATGTAATTTCATCTGCATAGCAATGAATGCTAGCAATAGAGAGTATATCATTAATATGCTGGAGGAACAGTGTTGGGGATAATTCAGAGCCCTGCGGGACGCCAGCATTAATGTCATGCTATCGGAGCAACTACTGTCAACGAAGGCTCTTATGTATCTGCCAGACAGCAAGCGGACTGATTGGTGTTATTTTTTACCCGTCTGCACGACGGCAAAAACTGGGTAATTTTTTTTTATCTAAGGAAACATTCGTATAATAATAAGCACGTTTAAGTGTACTCGCAAGTTGCTGTGCCGCTACAATATGCCATGTATATTACGTGTGAAATTAATATCATAACTTACGAAACATAATTTAATAAATGTTTAAATAATTACTTCTTTAATACTGATCTATTTTTTAACATAGTCATAATATCTCATAGCAATTAAAAATAAAGCAAAAGTTATATGTTTTTATGATTTCATTAATTTAAAATAAAATCAAAAGCAACGAACCGTGTAGTCTATATAAACGAGTATCTGATCTAAAGAGTTAAATAAACGATTATTTCCATAAATTTTATGAAAAAAAGATTGATTGATTGTGTGAAAGATGATATTGGTAAGAAACGAGTGAATGTTGGTATAACGGATAGAAGAAGCGTACATATTGTGCCGATCCCAAATTATAGGGAACAGGACAGGCAGATGGTGATGGTGTCTTTGATGTTTCTTTTATACCCACTTCATTAACTTTAACTGACAATAATTCCTCAGTTTGCGATTTTTAAATCTTAGGCACGGTTATTATCTATAACTCGAACTATAGAAATAACGTGAAAAAAAACGAACGAACATTAAAAAACCGGTTTAAAACCGGTTAACCGGTTTTTTCTCTCACAACCGAAATAAAACCCGGTTTTCATTTTGCCACGGTTTTGCATTTCCTAGTATTTACCCTATCGTACGGTCGACTCGTGAGTCGTCGTGACCCCCTGCCGCGTGATGAACTCGTGCGAGTGAGACAGTTGCGACTGCGCGATGCGGGGGCTGCACGGCCGGGCCGTGAAGCGGGGGCAAAACTTGGATTTGAGCTGGGGTAGTTAAACTCTTGAGTAGGGCACCTCAACATTAATAATAAGTATATAACAAGAGTTTTATATTTTATTTTTATTAAAAAAATTACAATAGAATTCCACATAATATTAGCAGAAAACAAACATAAGGCACGGCAAATAAACATCATAGTAATATATAGCAATTTTCAAAAGCCTTCCTAAGCGTAAAGATAAAAACTTATCATATTGGTAAAACACCTAGATATTTTAAAACTTAAAAAGAAATCTAAAACGATGTATAGACAATATAACATGTTACCTTTATTCACGATAAGCTACATTTACATTAACTAACACAACCATATTAAGTATTAAATACCTACCTACCTATAAATCACGATACGGTATGGTAATAAGTTATCTATCAAATGGAAGAAGCAATTTCATCAGAGGAGTGCGTCTGTTTAACGCGTCTTATTCTCTTATATCGACCTAAATCACCTTCATACGTCCTAGGAAGTGGTCCAAATGGGTCACTTTCCTGATAATTTGGAGCAATGATAGCATTTGCAGAAACCCCTTTTATGACATCGTCTGTCAGAGATGTGGAAAGCGACTGATGTATCGGTTTCAATTCTTCCATTTGAATTGACCCGTCGTCTGCAGTACGTCTTTTTCGAACACCACTGCTATTTATCATTAGATTATCATCAACACCTTCGACGCCAGATAAAACGCTATCTGTATCGGAACCGAGACTCATGGTACCACTTTCCAAATTATCATTTTTCGACAACTTGCAATAATTACCTTCGTTTGCTTTTATGTTTATTTCGTTTTTCTTTGATTCTCCGGAATTTAGCGCCAACTTATCAGATGCCGAATTATCTTCTAGAGACTTGATATTACCATTAGCAAAATGGGAAGTCCTGTCATAAAAGGCATCATCATCAAATTCATTACCTTCATCGTTATCTTCGTCATCATTTTCGGCTCTATAAGGAACATACGCTACTTTAGCGTTGGGCATAAGAGCTGCGGCCCTTTTTTTCATAGCTTGACCAGGATTTGTTCTTTTTACTCTTATTAAAGGGCCTGAATATGCATATGGTCCAGTTTCGTCATATGCATCAGAGTTCGGGAAAGACTCTTCTAAATTCCTCCTTATAGAATCTGGTAAATCGGACATGGCTACTTGTCTTTTATATATGTTGCCTGTATTACCATGAAGCTGAGCTTCTTCATCTATTAATTGAGACAAATCTTCGTCTCGGGAGCAGAAACAGCCTTGATCACTTGGATCCTGCAATTCATTTGTGTTGAAATCACTTTCAAGTTTTTTTGAGTCATCAACAGACAAGTTTATTTCCTCTAAATCATCCAAATTGGTTTCTCTTTTGATTTCATTTTTATTTGTTACTTTATTATTAGAAACAAGTTCAGCTGCATTTTTTTCGTCTTTGTAGGTATTTAAACTATTGTCTGGTTTTTCTTGTTTTGAGTCATCGTTGCTGCTATTCAATTCAGCGTTTAATGCAGAGCTTTTTGTACTAGTTATGTCATTATTTTCAGATTGGTTATCTGGTAGATTAGATATTTCTGTAGTATCAGAATTATGAGCTAGAGATGATTCAGTATTTAAACTGTACAAGGAACTACCTCCTTGAATATTACTTGGTTCAGACTGGGCGTTCTCTATGAAATTGTTTTCATCTAGAGCTTTCTTAGTAATCTCTCTTTTGCTAATATTGTTAGAACCATCTTCGACTGAATCAGCGTCATTATCTATTATCCTTTTTAAGAGTGCTCTTTTTTCTTCTGATAGAGAATTAAGTAAGTCCTCTAATTCTTCACTAGACAACTTCTTGATGTGACTTTTAATAGCTGCCTCTTCATCTTCCCTGGCTGTTGTCTCTACGGTCTCTCCACCATTTTGAGCGTTTGAAAAATTTACAGGATCTATATTTTTAGATACTAAAACTTGGCGTCTATCTCGATTTAAATTCAGATGTGTATTTTCATGATTCCTATCACCTTTGAGTCCTTTATTTTCTGTATGCATTGTGTTGTAATATTGCTTGAAATACTGAGATTGTTCGCTCTCTGGAGCTTCATTATTGTTGCCTTCGGTTTTAGCTATTTTGCTTATTTGTTGACGATTATCGCTAAATAACAGATTTCCTTCTTCGTTGGATATATGAGGTTCAATCATTATTTTATCTTCCAGATTTTCGCTTAAATCATTATTTTGTATACGAGTAGACTTGTAGTTATTTGTGTCAGAGTCACTACTCCCAGGTATTTGGTTATTTGACTGACGAGCTTTTGTGGGAGCCTGAAATTCATCATTTGAATCAAAAACTTCTTCGTTTCGTGTATCCCTGCTGGTAGTTTTATAGTCTGAAAACTGTTTGAAATCATTATAGTATGAGCCAATTTCTAATTTAAGGGTGCCGAACCAAAAAGAGTAAAAAAGGAACCCTTTTGGCGCCACTCCGTTAATTTTCTGTCTGTCCGTCTATCACAGAGCTATATTTCAGTAACCACAATTCCAAATGGAAAAAAACGGAACCCTTATGGATTCGTCATGTCTGTCTGTCTGTTTGTCTGTCTGTTTGTCTGTCTGTCTGTCCGTCCATATGTCTCAGCCACTTTTTCCCGAAACTATACTGTTGAAACTTGGTAAGTATATGTATTCTGTGAACCGCATTAAGATTATCACACAAAAATAGAAAAAAACAATAAATTTTGGGGGTTCCCCATACTTAGAACTGAAACTTTTTTCATCAAACCCATACGTGTGGGGTATCTATGGATAGGTCTTGAAAAATGATATTGAGGTTTTTAATATGTTTTTTTCTATACTGAATAGTTTGCGCGAGAGACACTTCCAAAGTGATAAAATGTGTGGTCCCCCCCCTGTAACTTCTAAAATAAGAGAATGATAAAACTAAAAAAAATATATGATGTACATTACCATGCAAACTTCCACCGAAAATTAGTTTGAACGAGATCTAGTAAGTAGTTTTTTTTTAATACGTCATAAATCGTAAACCGCAATTTACCTTTCATTCAATATTTTTGGCATTTTTTTTTTCATAGCAAAGTTGAGTTAGTTAATATTACACGGAACCCTCCGTGTGCGAGTCCAATTCGCACTTGGCCGGTTTTTATTTTCAACTAAGTTTGCAAACAAGCATTTGGCCCGGCTGATGGTAAGCGGTTACCGTAGCCTATGGACGCTTGCAACGCCAGGGGTATCACTCGCACGTTGCCGACCCTCCTGCAGAAATCTTTTCAGACCCTTTTTGAAGAACCGCATGCTGTACTCTATTGGGAAAACCGCGGTGGGGAACTCATTCCACAATCTGAGCGTCCGCGGAAGGAAGCTCCTCTGAGACCGCACAGTACGAAAACATTCTGGTTTCAATGTGTGAGGATGGACTCCCGACGATAGCTCGCCGAAACTGTTCAACCTGTACACACGGCTACAGATCAAGCTATACATTTCCAATATAAGCTGACCTCTCATTGTACGGAAATCCTATACAATGCGAGATCAGCTTATACTGGAAATGTATAGCTTGATGTGTTGCCGTGTGTACATGAACCGACTGATCCGTGAGCTCAGCAGTCAGTTTATTGGATGTCATGTGGACGGTGTGTGCATAAAATAATATTAGTTACGCCGACGATATGGTTCTGCTGAGCTCTTCGATTGGTGCGTTGCGAAGGTTGTTACACATCTGTGAGATCTATGCAGTGTCCCATAGGCTCAGATATAATGCCGCTAAAAGTGAGCTAATGGTGTTTAAAGCTTGTACAAAATGCTATCAAAATTTACCCTCTGTGGATCTTTTCGGTACCCCTTTAAAAAGAGTATATCAGGTTAAGTATCTGGGCCACTGGGTAACCGATAACTTGTCTGACGATGTGGATATTGAGCGAGAGCGCAGGGCGATGTGTGTTCGCTGTAATATGTTGGCTCGCAGATTTGCACGTTGTAGTAAGCAATCTAAATTGTCATTTTTCAAAGCCTACTGTCAGACCTTCTACACGTGCAGTCTGTGGATCAATAGGTAGTGAATGCGGAACGCAGAACTCTAGAACTCTCTCGGTGGGATCGGCGCCTAACTGTGAATGCCCGCTTCTTCAACCTTATATTTCTATATATAAAGCCGGCCAATTGCGAGTCTGAGTCTGATTCCTGCACCGAGGGTGCCCTCCTAGGACGTAGGTACATTTATTTGTTTGGGCCATCACTTTACTTAATAGCCGGACCGCATATCAAAGTTTGGTTTGTGCAGTGGCGTAGCTAGGTAACCAAAGGCCCTGGGGCAAAAAATAAACTAGGGCCCCAACTAAACTATTTTCATATCGAGCCATCTCGTTTATACACCTGGAGCAAGACTACACACACACATTGAAAAAAGACAGATCGTAGCACGTTCCGCCACCTTGTCCGTCATGATAATCCGTTTGAAGGGTCAACTGTTTGTTTTTATGCGAAATATTAGGTGCCGATCCCACACAAAACTCTAGAACTCTCTCAGTTCTAGAGATCTGCGTTCCGCGTTTACTGTAATCTATGCGGCGCCTTTGATCATTACATACAGAGAACGCGGCGGTTCGTCTGCTTCTTATATGTCTGTGTTCTATTTATAGTTTGTAGGTCAGATTCCGAGGGGCCCCCTGAGCTTGGGGGCCCCGGAGCACTGCCCCGTCTAGCCCCTAGGTAGCTACGCCACTAGGTTTGTGGTTACTGAAGTATACGCGACGGGTGTGCCAGGCGAACAGACGGACGGACAGAGACGGTACCATAAGGGTTCCTTTTTAACTTTTTTGTTCGGAACTCTAATAATGTGACATTTTGGACAATGTTCGCTCCATGATAAATATTTTGTATAATTTAAAGTGATGTCTTTTCAAATTCTAGAATATTTTCGTACCTTCAAATCTTCTATATCAGATTTTTCATCAGCAACACCTTGCAGATAGGAACCCTCATTCATGTCGTTAAAATCTCGTTTCTTTGCGGTATTTTCATCATTACGGGTTAGCTCCTATTTATGAACAGACATTATTTTTTATCGTAAATCAAAATAAGGCGCTCCCATACAGACTAAATAACACAATTTGTTATTTATCATTGTTATAAAAGGTTACAGCCTTGTTGAATTCAATATGTGGCTAACTCATACAATTATAATTGAAGTAAAAACAAATAGCAAAGTATACAAACATACCTGGTCATTTTGACGAGACTCGTCATCATTACCAAGAGACTCATCTGCAGCTCCTCTGCCATCGCTTTCATACTCGGCTTCCTCTAAATCACTAGGTACCAAAATAAAATATACATCAGAAAATGGGATTCTCTAGTTAGTATATATACTAAAAAATCCCATTATTTAACCTACCCATATTAACTTCAAGCGCGACGTAAACGGAATGAATCTTAACTTCTTTTTTGTTTAAATCCGAGCTCCTACGCGAACCTACCCACCGTATATAATGATCTGAGGAGTACGAGTTCCGTCACAGAGTAAGGGGAACCGTTGTGACTGCGATAGGCCTGGGCTCGAGACATTAGTGATAATTAAGACTAAAGACGAGTATGAGATGCAGTCGAAGCCAGTGGTCGAAGCAGAAATAGATCACGACTCACGAGCGTAATCTCGCTCCCCTAGTCAGGGTGTGTGGCACGCGTTTTGCCTTAGGTATAATTGTACCTATACGACGTGCAACAAGTAGGTAGGTAAACTGATTAATTGATCATGGTAGTGTAAAAAAAATATGATCTGTCCTGGGCTGCCCTCAACTGCACCGAAGACTGCGCAGGGCCCCTTTCCACCACCATCCACCAAACTATTTTGAACGAGTTTAATAAGATGTGTGTACCTACTACCTACCTATCACTGCTCTCTTCCATTTCAAATGGTCTTCCGATTGTTGCCGTCAGCGAACCGACCAATAACAATAATACCAATAAGTAATTCATCGTAGTAACACATATATCGTTAACAAAATTCGACAAATAATTGATTGACACATGCTGAATTTTTCTATTTAAATTATTTTTTTCTTTTTAAGTCTTGTCAATAGTAAATATGAAAAGTTTCTATTGATAATCTGAAACTGTACCTAAGTCTAGGAACGATTTTCACCAGAGCCCGCCGCGGTGGCGGGACTTAAACAACAAGAACAAACAAAAAATCGCTTTGTGAGTTCCTAGCCTGAAATTTCTCTATTCTCTGCCTTTCTAAACCCTAAGGCGCTGATCCCACAGAAAATAGTTCTACAGTTCCGCGTTCCGAGTTCCAAGTTCCGCGTTCACTACTGTACCTACACACAGCGAGCGAGCAGTCTAGAGTTCTAAATGGCCAAATGGGCAAAATTGTATGGAGCTTGTCCCATTGGCAGCCAGCAATAGTGTCTATGTTTTCTATAAGGGCCTACGCAGACCGGGACGGCATGGCAAGGGATTTTAATTTTTACTAATGGACATTCAACCGTACTGTTACAGAAATACGACATAAATTGCTATGCTTTAAAATGATGCCGTGGCATTGAAAGGGATTTTATCGCACGGCATTAAAAGACGCGCCACAGGCTCCCGTGGCGGGATGCCGTGGCATACTGCGGTAGGCAACGGCATGCCACGGACTCGAATCGATATCAACACCAAATCCCAATCTACCATTTTAAAACTGAGGCACACCAACACTCGATCAAACGCAACTGAAGACTAAAAGTGTATCAGGCAGCAGGAGTCGCTGAGGCGTGCTTTGTCGTGCCGCGGCACGCCGTGGCATGCCGTGGCAAAGTGCTGGAATGCCGCGGTATCTAAGCGGCCAGTGTGCGCTGACTCACGGCAAAATCCCTTGCCATGCCGTCCCGGTCTGCGTAGGCCTTAAGGCAATAATATAAACAAAAATTACAGTTTAAAAAAACTAAAAAAACACGCTTTAAAAAGCCCTGCACTAAAAAGTGTTAAATAATTATAAAATTGAACCTAAATATATTCTCTGTCTATCCCGTAAGGGCCTAAATGTAAGCAATTTTTGTAATTAAGTTCAATATTTGAATGAAAAGTGTGTGGCGCTTTTCATTTTGTAATTTACGATATTTCTTCATGATAATGATAATGCTTAGAAATTCTATTGGGTTACAAGGAAAAGCGCCCCACGCTTTTCATTCAAATATTGAACATAATTACAAAAATTGCTTACATTTAGGCCCTTACGGGATAGACAGAGAATATATATAGGTTCAATTTTATAATTATTTAACACTTTTTAGTGCAGGGCTTTTTAAAGCGTGTTTTTTTAGTTTTTTAAACTGTAATTTATTTTTTATTTTTTAGTCAACATAAATTATTCATACCATTTTATTATGTTACTTATACCATATTTTCACCCAATATCAATTTATTTCACATTTATAATGAGTATTCAGCTTCAGTGCCTACTCTTTGACTCCACCAACAGACTCAAAACCATATTTGGCCAAAATGCACATAATACGATTACAATACGCCCAAACACGGCTAGAATACGATGCTCCGCTATGGGGTTCCAGTGCCAACCCTCCGACTTCATCATCAGACCCTGAAAACTATACATGGTCAAAATTCATCTCACGATATTTCCAACAAGCCCAAACACGGCTAGTATACGATGCTCCACTATGGAGTTCCAGTGCTTACTCTCCTACTCCATCATCAGACCCTGAAAACCATACATGGTCAAAGTTAATTTCATGACAATTCCAAAAAGCCCAAACACGGCTAGGAAACGTTGCTCCGTTATGGAGTTCCAGTGCCTACCTTCCGGATCCATCATCAGATCAGCTCGATGGTACCAAATTATTGTATTGTCATCGGTACTTGATAAGTGTGCAAAATTTCAGTTTAATCTGACGTCTGGAAGTCGATGAAAATTACGTTCGAAGATTCCTTTACATACATTCATACATACATACATAGATACATAGATACATACATACATAGATACATACAGGTGAAGCTAATAAAAGCGTGTTAAAAAATATGAAAGCTTATTACTGTGATGTATTTAGAAAGAAGCGTTGTGGAAGCGCTCGTGGTGTAGCATGATTAGCCATTCTTAATCGATCGGCAAAGTTAAGCTACGCCTGTCGTGGTCGGTACCTGGATGGGTGACCGCCTAGTGGTATTTCAAATCGAGCGTTTCCGTGCTTCGGAAGGCACGTAAAGCCGTTGGTCCCGGTTATCACTTAATTGTGATAGTCATAGAATTAAACAGTAAGTTGACCACTAGCCTACCTCCACCGATCCGCAGTGGGCACGCGTGGTGGAGTATTGCCCATTCCCTTTCACCTTCATTTGTGAAAGGAGGCCTGTGCTCAGCAGTGGGACATTATAGGCTGATGATGATGATTTAGAAAGAAAGTTATAGAGTATTGGAGATTTAAGAATTAATTGGGGATATTATGAAATTGCATTATAGCATTATTATGTAATTAGTATCCCGTACCAAAGGGCAGGTCATAATACCTTTTACTTTTATACCTACAGGTTTGTACGGAAGCCTCTGTGCGCGAGTCCGACTCGCACTTGGCCGGTTTTTCTTCATTAAATGTATTTTTACCCGACTGACCCGGAAGGAGGGTATGAGTGGATATGTATAATAGAAAACATAGAAATTATTACTGGCCTCCAATGGGACAAACTCCATACAAATTTTCCCATTTACCTTTAGAACTCTTAGACTGCTCGCTTGCTGTGTGAACGGATTTATATCACTCGCGTCGCAGCGTCGCTCAGGATTCTAACAATAAAATGAACTAAAAGATTCTTGGCAGGCAGTTAAAATGAGCATTTTCCAAAATTGAATCGTAAGGCAACGAGTGTGGAATAATATAAAAGGGAACATAAAATTAAGTAAAATGCTGTTTTACTTACAACAACTTTATTTTAAATGAGACCGTTTCATCTCTATCACACTTATTATGTACATTTGGTTTAAATAAAACAAACCATTGAAACATTTTACTGCACAATTCTCATTTAAGTTTGTGCATATTTGAGAGAAAACATTAATGTCCTAGATTTTAAAGTCATACAAATTGATCAAATAGATTAAAAGAATTTGTAGAAAAAGTCGAACACACGTTTTGGTGTCTTGTCGCTTTCAAGGGCATCGAAAGCTTTCTCATATCTGCACATACACCTATCCTATCTATCGTAACTTAACTCCAAAATGCAAAAGGTAAAAAATCCAACAGATTTAAAAAACTATGAGTACTTTTGAAATGCAATGTGGCAATAGAAGCACCAAGAGAGTTCTAACTACTCCTACTGCCCACACGACACCGTCTCTCTCGAACATTTTAAAACAATTTTCTAATTTGGCTTTGTACTTTTAAAATAATAAATGAACGTAACAATCGATAATAATGTCAACAATTACAATCAAATCACATCAAATGATAAATTTCAAAATGTAACACCGTATTGCACCTGAATTCACCAGATTCAGACTGACTGAATCCAACCCCAACATATTTAGCTTGTAGAATTCTGCATTTGGCAGACACTAGCTTATTTAACATGTAAATAATGTATCTAAATTTAGAAAACTCTATTTATTTAAAACATTAAAATGAAAAAAGAAACTTACTTTTAAAGTCAGATTAGGCTTTACTATGAATTATGTTGTGCTTCTTTCCTTTATCACATTTATCATACATTAACTATTTATAAAGTATAGTATAACATCTGTCATACAGTTCATACCCTTATTGAAATTAAACTTTGAAGTTATTCAACAACACGAACAGGCGTTTACGTACACTGTACGCAAAATATAAATTTTACAATTGAAATTATTGTGATTTCAATAAAAGAGATTACAGACATTTGTACAAACATATAATTATATTCCTAATCAGTGATACCATTCCATAATAATATACAAAATGTATGCGAATTGCATGCGTAATGGAATGAGACAATTGATTGTTTGTAAACTGCAGAAATGTTCTATTTCGTATGAAACTCATAACTTGATGACTAGACTCTTAAAACATAATATAATGAGCATTTACAAAACAAAAAAAAACACATGTCTATTTGCATGTCAGTGCACTCGTAATATTAATTGATATTCTTGTAATATGATTGACTTTAATTAAGAATGACTGGTACGTCTAATCCATAAAAGGCGATAATATGTTACACAATGTAAGGTAACCAGATGGACGTTAACATTGCGAGTGCATTGAGTTGTAACAACTAAATATAGTATAAAAAAACTTAATTACTACCTACTTAGTTTTACTTCAGATAGTTACTGTTCTACTGATGTGAAAATGCAGAAATCAACTCTGATTCTTCGAGTATTGGACGATAAGACAGTATCATAACACAGATCTTGCCTTTCATTATTTACAGTGAATATTATTTCTGCAATTTACCATTTCGTATAACAGCTTCATTCGTTTTGTACAATGACACCCTTCCCCATACAACCAATAGATGTGCGATCTATGACTCGCACTGTCAATGTACCGAGATAAAAATAAAATTAAAGTACTCTGTAACGATCCTCGCAACCACACATACGTGCATACATACATAGATATGTTTGCGACAAAAGCTTATTAAAAACTTCAACATCTCTCATATTTACAACACTCTAATAGGTATCCTAAAGAATTACATTTAGAAAGGAATTGGGGCATAATGTAAACATGCTAAATAACATAGAGGAAAGCTCGTGCAAAACGATCGGATGCAATTGCAGGATCGGGACGAATTAAGCTAACAATATCGATAAATCGTCACATGATCAGAAAATTCAGTCAATGCTTGAGCAATCGCTGAAAGACAATATGTAAAATGTCTAAGAGAATCATAGAGGTGCTCGTGAATATGACAAACGAGCGCGCGGCGCGATCGACAGCCTCGCCGTTATACTAGCATGCAACATTAGCGATTTAAATGCAATTTCATAAAAGTGAACACTTTCGAGTTTTATGTACAAAACAGACCACCTCGGTCACCACATAGAATAGTAATAAAAAATCTATTAGATCCGAATT